>CM022392.1:139759208-140967177 GCA_011833715.1 Carcinoscorpius rotundicauda
TGAAGTATGTTTTAATTTCTAATTCTGCTGGACAGATAAGTGTTAATATCATTTTGGGATTATTCACACTAAAAATCATCTATATATATGTCTAAGTTAAGGTAAAAAAATATCTAGATTGGTGTAATTTTAAACAAATCTATTCTCCTAATAGTAAAGATATCTCAATAGTAACGTACCACACCCTTCTTTCATTAGCCTTATAACTTTGTAATTATTCAGATATCATAAAATTTGTAATAAATTACAATATTTTATAAGTAATGCTGAAATACTAATACAAAATTTAATATTAGTGGATTTAATACAGAAATTTAATAAAATTATTACACTATTTTTATAACAAGAATAAAAATGTATTAAAGAAATTTTACTAAACATTTCTAACAACTATTAGTTATAAATAAAGTCAATTAACAACTTAACACAATTTTATGTAGACGTACACCTTACAACATATAAAGGCTTGTTCAGAGTGACAGTTACCATAAATTTAATGGGCAGTGGTTGAGAGTTATATTACCTAGTCCAGATAACTTGAATGCGATCCTTCATAGTAGTATGATTTGTTTAAGGTTGTAGTTAGAAGAGATAGTTGTTTCCTAAACAAGTTTCATAATTTATTTCAAAATAGTAATAATCTATATAAATATATGCAATGTATAATAACTGAAATACGACTGCATATTACAAAACATTACAATTCCACTAAAACACAGCCTAGACAGGATCACTATATAAAGACAAAGTCTTATTGGCTAAAGAAATGAGTACTCATGTGCCACATCAATACAAGTTCTGCTTTATTACCCAGGAAGAGTGATAGGTCAATATAATAAAAATAAGTGTGTATAACATCATGAGACTTGAGCTATTTAGACTAAACTATTTTTAAGTTATAATTTATAGTCATTCTAGAATGAAAAAAGAGTATCGTTTATATTTATTTACTAAATTTTTATGGTGATTTAGAGGTCTGCCAAATTGACAGGACCCACACAGTTAAAGTAAAGAAACACAAACAAATCTTTAGTGAAAAATAATTTGTTAAAATACTTGTTTTTTGTGTGCAAAATATTTGGAAAAATTACTAAAAGTCCACCAAAGTTGGTGAAGATACATAAAGTACATTACAAGTTACAGTATAAACACTTAATGTGTGCAAATGCATATACAATACTGAGCTTATTTTGGCTGCACAACAAACTACCATGTGTTTTGATGCAAGTTTAAAGTATAGGTTTAGGTTTAATGACAAAAAATGCACTTTTTAGTGTTATGTAAATGTGTAAATATTTTGTAAACGACAACATGTCGTGTTGTGTTTAAGTTTTCATTTCTATTTATTATATTTTCATATTTATATTATTGTTTTGAAGTTTAAACTAATAAAATATGTTGTTATTCATTTAGGGTAACATTTAGAATTTTCTTGAATTAAGTAGACCAATCATATGTTTGTAAATGAAATGCTGGCGACTTCGTGTCTAGACGTGTAGTCTCGTGCAAGAATGGACATGCACGGATTGCTCTGGAGATCTGTAGAAATTTCGCGGTCTTTCGAGGAGTTTAGGCCTACAATATATAAACAGACGAAGATGCGGGAGAGATAATAGAGATTCAGACATCAGTTTTTATTTGAAGAAAAAAAAAAGGAGAGTCAGACATTAGTTTTATTTCAAAAGAAGAGAGTCAGTTATTTGAGAAAGATTAAGTGTTTGCTGTGATTATTCAACTTGGATTTGTGACTGAAGTTAGATCTACGGAAGCTGTGATTTTATTTCGTCAATCTCTACGATTCATCTGAATTATTGCTTGTGCTGAGAGTCGGCAAATTTATTGAACTGTGAACTGTTTCTGAACTTCTTCATTTAAGCTTCGGAATTTCTTTGTGGGACCAAATTCACACCCTAGACTGGAATTTGAGACTTTCATTTTAGATCATTATATTAGATACAGGCCAGTACCATTTTATATTGTGATTAATTTTGAAGTTTGAAACTAGTATTATTTTGTTTTGTAATTAATTTCGAATGTTGTAACTTAATATCTGTCACTGTCATTATATAATTTATGTTATATCTGTTACATTTGTTAACAGTTTAGTGTAATAAATTATACAAGCTGTTATCTGTGTTTTTCTGTTGCGTTTAGTCTACGAAGAACATAAAACATAAAAAATACGTAACATTAGAAAATAAGCATCAGAAGTTTGCCTGAATTGGTAATGAAGAGAACTATAAATGTACAATATTTTGACAAGATTATGTCATCATCAGATAACCCATGAAAATCTTGTTGAAACACTGTACATTTATAATAAAGTCCTCTTCAATACCCATTCATGCCATCTCCAAATATTTTATATAATAGGTTTAACAAAGTATGTCAAAATGAAAATTAAGAGCTAAGTTACAATTAACAGAAGTATCAGGGTAATACTTTGTATCTATCACTTTACCTGCCTACCTATTTACCTATCTAAAAGATAGAAATGTAACAATAGGAAACCTGTACCTACTCCACACTCTGGTTTGAAAAAACCCATCTTTTCCCACCAGGAGTACCATGCAGCCTCAACATATCTTGGACTGTAAGCATCAGGCATTTCACCAGACACATCTGAAAACAAAATATCACTTTTTACATTTTGTAAATGTAACATATTAACACAAAAACAAATATCTTTTCTTACAGAGACTTAAGAAAACTTTCAAACAAGGCTGGGATGATTCCTTATCAAATATTTTAAGAAAAAATGGTTGTGTGTTCATGCAGCACACTTGTCACATATTTGTCTTAATGCTTAAAAATAAAATATAGTCTACATGTACTGGATGAATTTGGTTGAAATTTTAGATGAATAAGCCATAGTGAGCTATTTTCTGCATTAATCACGGGGAATCAAACTTGCGATTTTTGCACTGTACGTTTGGGAAAAGAGAATCAACATTAAAGTTTTTGATAAAGTTTAGGCCTGTTATTTACACAACAACACAAAATTATATGGATACAAGCTTTGACACCTTTACATATTCTTTGATTATTTTATAAATAGAACTAATAAATCTTTCTGCTTCAACTGCACTTACCTAAAAGAATTTGTTAGCAGTATTAAAAACTAGTCATTTGGATAGACAGTTAACAAAAAAGAAGCTCAACATAACTTAGAAATTAAAAAAGTAGGAAAATAGAGCCACAACAAAAAAGTATAGACTCAATGCATCTTTATGAGAAAATAAAACTTGATACTATCTAGCATGTTTACAAACTATAAGGTTTCAACTACACTTGCAGTCCGCTAAAGTTCCTAAACAAACTATGTTGTTAACATATTATTCTTCCTGAAGTTCCACTGACATTACCTTGATTATTTCAGAACAGACCCAATAACATGAAACTAAAATCTGGTTCTAGAAAATAACAATTGCATTCTTTGTTATATGGCTGACTTAACAATGATAGCAGTGCTCTTAGTAAAATAACTTATTTCCAACAGTGGCAATTGTATGCTCAGTATCTAAATACATTTTACCAACCAGCATGTACTTGTTAAAATAGAATATTTCAGTTTTAACCCATTATTAATATGCTAAAACAAAATACAAAGAATGTCTTATTACATTACTTTTGGGTATCATGTCAAAAGCACAACTGGTAATAAGGTACAGAAGTCTCCCCCCCCCCAAAAAAATGATCCATTTTTGCTACAAAGAATTAAACTGATTTGCATAAAAGTTGAGAATTTGCTTTAAAAACACAGACAGTAATAGATCTTTGTTCTGTCCACCCACAAACTGGCTATACCCTGTTTGTAGAAAATGGTTGTATTCAATTGGTCTACAATAAGCAAGCAGATAATGGACAAATTAAAAGTTTAAAGCCAAAAGACTGTCACTGATAGTCTGACAAAAATGGGAAATTATGTAATTATCTGTAATGGATCTACTGTCACACCTTAATTTTCATACCCATGTTTGTTTTAATTTCATGCATGCAAACATATGTTGTTGGACATGCATTTGACAGTATGCCTGTTTTCTAAAATTGTATAATATTATTTATAGCAAAAGTCAACAAAAAATGTTTTGTAAAAACATAAGCATGATTTTGAATAATGTTGAATATTCAAGAATCTCACCTCATTGATACAAAAGTTAGCCAAGAATCAATCAGTTATAAATATTTTTTTTGATTGCTACAGTCAGTTGAAAGCTATAATTGTAATAAACACTTACTAATTGGAAAACTACAAATATTTAATCATGAACGTTTATAAATTTTGAATATTGCAAACTACAGTGAATTTACTTTGAACATTAGTATTTCTATGAGAATCGACATCTTAACGATAGCAGAAAGATAGACAGTAATGTGGCAGTTCAACTCCAGTCCAAAATCAGGCAGCATGGGGAATGAATCATCTAGTCCATGGCTGAAAAAGGGTAACTGATCCACTCACTTGTAAGGACCTAATGTGACTAGTCTAGTTTCAAACAACTCCAATACCCCCTGCAATGGTAGGAGGGAGAATGCTTAGTCAAAAGCATAAGCTGTACTGTAATGGAAATAATCCAGTTCATAAACAGGCAGCATCTCGAAAGAAATGGTAGGAGTGTCTATACACCACCTACACCAGCAGAACACCCTTAGATAAAAGGTGAATGGAGGAGAGGTAACAAAAAAATGTCAATACATAAAAACTAAGGTTGTGAAAGTATTGGGATCCAAACTATACAGAGGTAGAATAGAATTAAACTGTCGCAAGCTTAAAAAATATGAAAAATCTTGCATTGGTTAACCATTGTTCTTGGTTTCCTTTTTTAAGCTTGTGACAGTTGGCAAGATTTTCCATATTCATAGTTCATACTAGATTGCTCAGATCAATTTCAAGCACTTCAAGGACTTTATAAATATTCAATGTTTTTTACTCAGTGTTGGAACTTTTGAATAGATATTTAAGTATCCAAACAACAAAGGAATAATACTTACTACATGCCCTAAATATTTATCTTGTTCTTGATGACAGTAATTATGTTTCTTGTCAATGTACAGATCACAGAACCCTATACCATAGCATTCATCTTCTGCAATACTATCTGCTGTAGCTTTGAAAAATGCATTCAAGGTTAATGAACGACTCATAATCTGAAACACCCAAGTTACAATGTTTTCTTCAAGATAATTAGCATATATCAATCAAGCCATTTACTCCTTAGCTTTCCTTCATCTTGTAAAAGTGCTGAAAGTTTTTAGTTTAGTGTTACAAAACTGCTTTAACACACACACAAACACACTTGGGTTATTCAGGTTAGAGTGAGTGACAACTTTATCTGTACTGTTGTCAAAGCTTAAAGGTTTGAATACTCAGAACACACAAAGTTTCAAATACATTTTCTGATTACACTGCAATTCTTCCAATGTTCTTTGCAACCTATTCACATTTCTAAACTATAGAATAACAACGGGATAGCTGCCTTTGTTGCACATTCATCAGATAATACACCAGATGTGATGCTAAGATTTCCAGGTACAAGTGTTATTAGTAACTTCCAATTTTTTTTATTCTGAATACTTTTAAAAACAGCTGCTACTCATCTGTTGTTTCAAATGTTTATTTATGTGGCACTAGTCTCTATGTCTAGCTTTCACTGTAAATCACTTAGTACCCTTGTAAGACTTCATCTGATCTTTTGTGTAAGAGCTGCAAGTTTTAATGATGCAGAATATTACATTTTGTTATATGACTTGATAAAAATGTGATGTTATCACTATATGCTTCAGCTCTAGTCAACTTCATGACTACACATGGGTTTTCTCCAGTTTGTTTTTTTAACTTTATCCATATATCTCAGATAAGTATAAAGATGCATAATTTATCAGGTCTTAGCATACTCAAGTATTATATATTATATCGATAATCAATAATAAAAAACTAATTGAAATTAGCATTTCTAATTACTACTAATTTCAATAATCCCAAATATCTAAATATTCAAAACTTTGCCACCAAACTTCCTCCTCTGTCTCTGTCACATCTTACCTACTAAAGCTATATGGCAACTGTCACTAATATTTAATTGCAGATCCTTTTAAGGTAAAAGACAGTTTCTAGCACCTGCTGTCAATCTAGCTTCTTGCTTGTTTGTACATAACACAGGAGTAACGATGTACTGATTAACTGTAATAAATTAATGTAGCTGATAATTAACTGATAAGCAAATGCCACTAATTTCAGATCTATACTCATAGTAGAATCAATCCACCCAATTTTTAGTGTTAAAGAGTTGTAAATTTAAAATAACAAAGAGATGCTAATAATATTCTAAATAACATCAAAAAGTGTAAAATACTGTTGAAATTCTATTATACATCTGAATGGAAGCTCATTTTAGGTTAATAAAGAATGCTCTGATTTACATTGCTTATCATAATATAATAAATCATTCAGCACATTAGTTTCAAAACATCAAAAGTTCTCCTTCATGATCTAAAGACAGCTAGAAAACAAATTTTTATACTTCAAAACTTACTGGCAATCATGATTTCAATGAGCAGATTTTATGTAAGAAACAGCAGAAATTATTTGGAGTTTCAATTTTAAAATCTTTTACCTTTCTTTTCCCCAGAAACAGTTGGTTTGTCATACACAATTACTTCTTTTTCTTTTTTATCCTTGGTTCTTTTCTGTAATAAGATTTAACATTTTGGAAATTAAAATGAATTTAAAATAGGTACTTATCTCTGAAATACTGAAAGATTTCTGAAACACTGAAAGCCAAAATACCCAAGTTATATTGGAAGTGGGAATCCTGGAATTATAATAACTTCAGAGCAGATAAAGATGTTTAACAGTCAGAGCAGTATTCAGGATGGTAAATACATTATAAGAACTCTTAATCTATAAATTGCTACAAAGTCACATTTTTAAACATAATAAACATTTTTATTGGCATAAAACAATACAAAAATAGTCCACAAAAAGGATTTTGAAAAATTTTAATACTACTACTGTACAATGTAAAAATTAAAATTAAAATTAAGCAATAATCAAAGGTTTTTTGCTAATTTCTCATAACATACAGAAAAATTAAAATGCTTTTCTAAGAGCAGCCCTTAGTTAGTCTTACCCCTAAACATGCAACTTTTTGCTTTATTCTCTTCTTTATGTTCCATAACTTCTGTTATTCATAATGTTTATTGTTGTTAGTATTGAATTTAAGAACAGTATGCATTTACTTATTATGTCTTCAAGTTATTAACCCATTATTTAAAGTTCTTTTTCTTCATAAATTATGTAAACTTTGAGTGATTTACTAATTACAAGTTGTATGACATTTCACATAAAACAGTAATTTTTTTCAAATCATATTATTTTGCTTGTAAAAAGTGTCAAAAATACAAATTATATAGAGTTGTATTGTTTAAAGCCATAATTTAAAACTAACAATAATCAAACCCACACTGAAAATATTATTTACAAAACTCTTATAAATAGCATTTTCAATACTTGCACCTACACAGGTAAATTTTTCATGAATTGAACAACCAAAATCTGAACAGTTATGTAGAGTTAACCATAAGAAAAACTTGCTCAGCTCAGTATAATCTGAGCAAACAGACATCCATTTCTCCAAGTTATTTTACCGAAAGATTTAAAAATTTATATTCTTGAAAAACAATTAACTCTTTCACTTCAGTTTCAGTATAATACAAGTTCATCTACACACTTGCACACATCGAGTATTTGCACGATAACTTCTGATACAGCACATGTATCTTCACAAAATTTAGTAGACTTTTAATAAAGTATTTTGTATACATAAAAAAAAGTTTTTTTAATGAAATATTTTCCCTAAAGATTTAGTTGTGAAAATAATTTTGATACTAGTCTGAGTGCAAAGTGATTTTGTTATGATTAAAAACTATTCTTTGTCTCAAATATCTCAAATACCATTTTTGTAATCTATGAAACCTCCTAAATATATTTCAAATGTTTGTTTGCAATAAGACTATATTTTACGTTACTTTTGATACTCTCAACTATGTAGGATCTATCAATTAAATAACCTCATAAACATCATAAAAAAATTGGAAATAAATATAATTTATGCTAGAATGTCTACACAATATAACATGAAATGTCTAGGTTAAGTCTCATAATACAATATATTCACAAACATATTTCTTAATTTTTATCATATTAACCATCCAGTCATGCCTAACTAACATACCTTACATTGATGTGTTGCATATGCACCCATGTTACATGTCCTGTAATTTTAAACTGACCTTTAGTCTTCTTTGTCTTGGCTGTGTTTCAGTGGACTAGTATTTTGTAATGTACAGTCACATTTTAACTACTATACATATGCATATAGATTACTTGAAAAGTAGAACAATAAATTAAGAAGTAAAGAAAATACAGGGTGGTTGCTAGAAAAGCGGAAAATTTGAGGGTCAGATGAGATCATGAATAAAATGCGTGCTTACTCATTTCTATTTTGATTTCTTTACATCATGAATAAAATGCATGATTTTAATAATTTTGAGCATCTATGAGTGTAATATAACATATGCCTTTAAAAAAACTTTGTAAAAGTTATTCTTTGTAAAAATAAATAGCTGTTTGACAAATTTTCCACTTTTCTAGCGACCACCCTGTACTTATCTCTTTTTACTACAACTGTTGTACTCGCTTGTTGCTAAGCCATTTAAAATTTCAAACATAAAAGACATCAAATTTTTTTTAGGTTTTTATACATACAGCAGAGATGACAACTATTTAAAATGACTGAGCGTAATGATTGTAGAAAGAACTCGTACAGATATTGTACAACCACTGAATACACTTTTGAGTCATTTATGTCTGTAGATCCATCTGTGGCTAAACTGTAAACACTGTTAGTAAAGTATGCTTGAAATCATTTGTCATCTTCACAACCCACAATGGGTTTAGTTTGGTTCTAGCACAGCCATATTTTATCGCTATATCAAAGTCTGGGAACATTTTTCTGGAAAGATGTCCTGCATGATCAGATAAATTTTGAGCAATGACAAATTCCAAGAACATCACCTCTGCATTTATAGTTTCATGTTTGGAATTCTTACTCATAAATGTCATTATTTGCATCTTTTTTGTCTCCACCTCAACCTTTTACTGGTGAGATTTCAATTTTGTATGTCTAGAACAATCGTTTATAATGCCCTGCATCACAGAAAAATCAATGTAAGAAAATGGAAAAATGGATAACTGTCACTGACTTTTGATGCAATGACCGGATATTTTGCACTATACACTTTCCGAGATTTTTTATTCAGTTTTAGTTCTTTCAGATTTTCCAGAAACAAGACAATCTGGTGAACAAGGTCTCTTTTTTTCCATCTTGTGAATGATCACATTGGTGTTTCTATATCGCTTAGAAAACAAGAAATACTTATCTATGCGAGCTCTGATTGGCTAACAAGCACTGATAACGTAACTGTGGATTCCCCCATGTACCCAATATGGAGAAGCACCACACTCAAATTAATGGTAGACGTCAGAGATATAAATATTTTTTATTATTTCAAGTACAAACATGATTATCACAAGTAGCCATTTGGACTATGTCTTTTATTTATTATCAATATTTATTTGTATCTCACTAGAAATTTTCTGTTCACCTACTGAGGGAACAATTTATCACTTTATTGTATAGGCCTATATAATATATAACAATTTGGGAGTTGCAACAAGTCGTAATATTTGTCTGTATGAGCATAGAGTCGCAATGTATACACCAAAATTGTAATTACGCTAAAATCATAATGGTTAGCATCTCTGCATACAGTTGAATAACCAAAAAAATCATTACTACTACTACACTAATACCACAGAATTCCACTATATAACTTAAGCTTAGTAACTAATATGTATTTAGATTTTAAAAAATATGAAACTTCAAGCAGACTAAAGACAATCTACCTCCTTGAAAACTTGGATTGAAAGAACATGACAGTCTTTTCACAGATTAAAATGGATGAACAAACCACTCTGGGGACATTCTTAGTTGCTGATTAGTTTCTAACATGTCATATACTGTAGTAAGAATATATAAGGAACCATTTCAATAAATGCAAAGAGATTAATGGGGTCTGCTGTGTTTGATCCAGTGAATAGCCATATCTCAGCAAAATAAAAAGATACAAGGTTCTTATCTGATATTATAAGTTGTCAATATCAGTAATTCAAGTTCTTAAAAGATACAAAACTTTAGATTTGGTATTTTAACATTGCAGACATCAAATTTTAACTAGTACTACATTCAATATACAACTACTCACTAAAATCTATTGGTGTGTTCTTAATTTGAAAATAAATTCATATATAATATCAAAATTTGATTTATAATATACAATTGGATTTTAAACTTGTTCATATAAATTCATAAAATAGTAGTTAAATAAAATTTTGAATGCAAGTTAACAAATGTAATGACATGGCCATTGTGAAAAGGTTCAGTTCAACATTAATAAAATTAGTAAACTATAGGTGTAAATACATAATACAATAATATCCTCTTACCAGAAGTTTAACATGTGAATTATTGCAATCTTCATACTCTGCAACTTCTGTGGGTTGTGAAAATATTACAAATTTTAATATGCAAAGTTAAGGCACTAATAGAGAAATTTAAGTAACTCTTTTTGTTGCTTGTGGCAATTAAATCTGAACCAAACTGTATAAAGAATGTTTACTGCTGCACTGATTATAAGCAGATTGTTCAAAATTATTTTCCAATAGTTTTGCTCTCTGAAATTTTCATTCTGGAATAAGGCAACGACAACAACATACAATCATACTAGAACCATAAAAAAAACTTAAATTTTGTTTGTAATAACATTCCTACCCTTAAATCACAAATCTCAATATCTTCCTCTTACCTCTAAAAAAGTGAAAGTAACCAAGTGGCATGATTAGATTGCGAGAGAGAAAAACCCCTTCACTCACACACACACACAAAAACAACAACCATGGAAGACCAAGTCAAACAGATATCGTATAGAGATGTGTAATCAAATCAGCTGATCAGTATAGTAAAATACACAAAAGAAACAAGAAATTTGGCATTTACTTGTAACCTTGACGTGGTTTACACTCTGTATCTGCTTTCGTAATTTTGCTTTTTTCTAATTATGTCAGTTATTCAAAAACATTTTATGTAGTTTTCAAAAGTTCTTTTTAAAATACAACAAAATATATCATGCACAAGAATAAATATTTCTATAAATACTATAATTTATCTGGCTTAATAAATATGCTATAAATAGGTTTAAAAATTCCATTAGTGCTGACAGTAATTTAGTACACACATCATAAATTAGTTAACTATCAGCTTGAACCACTAAAACTAAACAAATAATTGTCTGGATTATGTAGCACAAAATACACTTTTTTATTTATTGTTATAAAAATTTTTGTATGATTTTTATGTGCAAATAAATATCTTCAAACAAAACAAAAGGGACATCTCTTGTGGATGTAATAATTTTTACTGACATCTTAGAAAAGCATGAAGGTGAAAGGTTCTAATTTTATATTCTGCTTCATCAATATCCACAGTATGTGTTTCTTACAGTAGTGTAATTCTGAAACCTACAAAAGATAATTAAGAAAATCTAAAAAGAACTACAATGAAAAATGCATCATATGACACAGGCATGAAGACTGATAAGTTATTTGAATATTTCCTTTTCAAATATGAAAGGGAAATTATGAATTTTAACTACATTTAATTACAAAGTATGTTCAAATACACTACTAATAATCACATTTTGAATATGATCCTTTACTAAAATATCATAATGTGCACCTTGACTAAGCTGAAGACCACAGGTCAATCAATTAGGAAATTTATACGACTATAAGCAGAAATACCAGAAGACGAGTTTCCAGCCATCATGACAAAAATGGAAATGGATATGAGCCTGTTCATGCTGGAGTCTATTTCCACATGGAGTGGAAAATCTAAAAGCATTACAGGTTAGCAAATATTAACATCAATAAAACAATGATAAAAGTTTTATTTGTAGTTTTATTAAAACACAATAAAAATATTATAAACAAGAAGCACCATAATAACAGAATATTTGAAAACATAAATGCACGAAAGGACAAACCGGGCTCCATTTCAAGCTTAATCTAACTACACAGTACACTTAAATTGTAATATTTACAAATATACTTTAATTTACAGTGATATTATGATACATACTGACAGTAAAAACAACGAGTTTCAAGAAAGTTACCTCTGTATTTGGTTGAGACTGAGCTCTAGCTTGGATTTTTTCTTGCTTTTGTTTAAATTTTTCAAGTTTTTCTTTTTTCTTAGCTTCTTTTTTAAGTTGTGCTGCACTCTTTTCAACTGGCTGAGATTCACTTAGATCTGACACGTTTGCCACGTTACTGCTATTACTAGTGTTAGTATTACTACTAGAAGTAGTTAGTGTAGTAGTACCAATATCAGTAACAGTATCATGTACTTGCTTTACATCTGTCATAATGTTACTTTTACCTTCCTCAAATTGTTAACAAGTGAAATATCGACTTAAAATTAATTGTTGTTTTCAATTTCCAGTTGATAGAAATGTAATTAATCCCCCACCTTCAACGACTTTTGCTGCTATTTAGTTTACCTCAGCCGACAATTTTCAACGTGGTATAATTGCATCAGACAATACTGAAGCTGAAGCTGTAATATTACTCTCAATCACAGGTTCTCTGACAATAAGTTCACAGCAGCTTTGAATTATAACAAAATTGGTTAAAATAAAAATTGAATTCATTCAAACAACTAACGAGTATATTATACAAACATATTTTTATGCTAAAATAGAATTCTTCTGAATGCAAGTTAGGCAAAGAAATTAATATAATAATACTGAAATACATGCATGATAACGAGAAGGGGCCTGGCATGGCCGAGCGCGTTAAGGCGTGCACTCGTAATCCGAGGGTCGCGGGTTCGCGCCCGCGTCGCGCTAAACATGCTCGCCCTCCCAGCCGTGGGGGTGTATAATGTGACGGTCAATCCCACTATTCGTTGGTAAAAGAGTAGCCCAAGAGTTGGCGGTGGGTGGTGATGACTAGCTGCCTTCCCTCTAGTCTTACACTGCAAAATTAGGGACGGCTAGCACAGATAGCCCTCGAGTAGCTTTGTGCGAATTTCCAAAAAAACAAACAAAACGATAACGAGAAACTCACTCGAAGTAAAAATATATTCTCAAGCCGGCTAGTATGAGTATTAAACCTTTAATTAAAATAAAGCACAGAACATTTTTTGTTAACCTGAAGAAGGCTTGGGAAGGTCGAAACGTTGTTCTCTGCTTAGCAATAAAAGTGTTAATACCCATATCAGCCTTTTTGAGATGCAAAGCATAGAACAACAACATTTCGGCCTTCTTAAGTCATCTCAAGGTTAACTGTCCTGAGAATATATTGAAATGCATTATTAATTTTCACAGTAGTTTGAATAAAAACTAGAAAATGTTCATTAATAACTGTCAAGACACTCAGGAATTACTATAATGACTTATAGGGGTGCTTGGTTTGAATTTCGCGCACAAATTAAAACAACGTTATCTGCAATAGCTGTGCCTAATCAAGCAGTGAAAGACCAGAGGAAAGGCAGCTCATCATCACCACTCAGGAATTACTATAATGACTTATGGGGGTGCTTGGTTTGAATTTCGCGCACAAATTAAAACAACGTTATCTGCAATAGCTGTGCCTAATCAAGCAGTGAAAGACCAGAGGAAAGGCAGCTCATCATCACTACCTATCGCCAACTCTTAGGCTTCTCTTTATCAATGAATAATGGGATTGACCACGGTTTCTTAACACCTTCGCAGCCGAAATGGCAAGCATGTTTAGTGGGATGGGGATTTGAACCTACGACCGTCAGACCGTCGAACGCCCAACTATGCTGGGCCAAAGCATGTTATGGAGTTGTACATAAAGTAAAGAAGCGTAAAATATGGAATGGCTACAAATTAAATATATCTGTGTACACAACATATGTTGTATAACCACCGTGTCTTTTTGGATAATATCCATTTTTCACTGAGATTTCGAGTTTTTTCAGACAACTGTTGGAAATTGCATTGAGATGTAATGGCAGTTGTTATTGATAAGCCACAAAAGGTAAAGGTATGGGGCATCGTAGTAGGGAAGTTCTTGATTTTATAAAGCTATAGGCAGTCTTGACTGCACTAAAAACATTTTTGACTTGTTTGTATTTGCATAAAATGTGGTACAATTGCATCAGCTGTAAAAATACTACTCTCGGTTTCAGATTCTCTGACAATAAATTGAAAGCAACATTTAATTTTTCAAAATTAGTTGAAATAAAAATTGAATTCATTCTTCTCCCACCATCAATTCTGCATTGTGAATGCCATCTGCCAGTTTATGGTCTAGGTTCATTTTTTGTTTTTGTAAGTCATGTAGTTCTTTTTATTTTGTATTCAATATGGCTTTAAGTAGTTTTTTTGTAAATTTTGAATAATGTTTCTGTATTTATTAATTTTTTACTAGCACGCTGCATTAAACCAGGCCCCAGTGGCTCAGCGGTATGTCTGCGGACTTGCACACTAAAATCCGGGTTTCGGTACCCGTGGTGGGCAGAGCACAGATGGCCCATTGTGTAGCTTTGTGCTTAATTCAAAACAACAACAACAGCATTAAAGCAGAGATTTACGGACTTATACAACGAAACATAAACCAAATCAATACTAAGAACGACAGAGACAAAAAAGTTTGCCACAACAAAAAAACTAGAAAAACTAAGATGCAAACAACAGAAAAGACACCAAAACGACAAACCGTTGACTAGCCTCATAATTAACAGATCCGACTGATTAAACCATAGAGAGTAACAGAATATTGCATTGCTCTTAAACTATTAACCAGCAAACTAGTACTTTTTCCAATAGGATATTCTCAGATGATTCTTTGACAAGCACCATGCTCAAGGAACACAATAAAATACAACTTGCAGCACAAAGTGAACCACCCAGGCGCACACGACTGAGCATTCTCTTATTACGACGACATGGCATCGAAATAACAACTGCAAGATCTCTCAGCATCAAGTGGACCAACAACTTAAACTAATAAGCCTAGAAATTTAGGTGTTCAAAAAGAAACCTGAAATTCAAACAATTATTTTCATTTCTCAAGTTTTGCTCTATTATCAGAGGCAAAGAAGCCATTACCATTAATAAAGCAAGAAAGATAATATGAGGGAAAAAACAAAAACTGCATGTGAAGAAAATTAGGCTTTCTAATTTACTAGAAAACTCTGATAATGAAATAGAAAAACGAGAAACTGCTCATACTGAGGTAGATCATGTGGCCCCTCATACAGACAAGACACAAGTACTGAGATCTGCTGCTACCAAAGTTACTAACCCAGAAAAAATGTTGGATGTTGATACAGCAAAATCAAATAAAATTGAAACAAATAAGCTACAAAAAGCGAAACAGAACAATGCAAATCTAGATGGTTTTCTTTAGTGTGTTTTTTTTCAAGAATGACAAAGATGAAACTCCACAAAGAATAATCAAAAGAAAAACTAACATTACCACTACAGCTAAACACCACAACCAAAACACACAATAATTATTGAAGAAATATCCAGAAGTCACAACCAACCGCGTTTTGCAGTAGAAATCATGAGATGCAAAGTAAATGCAACTATAGTCAACAAAAAGTATCTACACAAAAACAGCTTCTTTGTCCGAGAACAATAAGATGTGATCTTAACTGACTATTAATGGAATAATTGGTTTTGATTTTTTGTTTTTTAATTTTTCACAAAGCTCCAGGAGGGCTATCTATCCCTAATTTAGCAGTGTAAGACTAGAGGAAAGATAGCTAGTCATCACCACCCATTGCCAACTCTTAGGCTACTCTACTACCAACGAATAATGGGATTTACCATCGTATTATAACCACCCACGGCTGAAGGGGCGAACATGTTTGGCGTGACGAGGATTCGAAGTCTCGACCCTCAAATTAGGAGTCGAGTGCCTTATCCACCTGACTATAGGAATAGTTTGAAGACATCTTCAAAACAAGTCAAATCAGGGGGTATACCTACCTGGAAACAAACCATAACCAAAATCTTTCTTATACACGGAGTTTACTACTCTATAGGCAATGTCCTAATACAGTAAGCGTTAATGGAACGAAATATCTTATACATAAAATTTGAAAGAATAGCATCTGAACTTACACAAAACCCCACACATCTAGTAAGAGTTGATAAAAAAAACACATATAACACATTAAAATAAATACACAACCAGATCATACTCTAGTATCAAAGATACTAAGTAGAACAAACAAAAACACCAGCAATTGTAGTCACCAAATGCTTCCATCATCAAAGATTCGAACATGTCTGGTAACAGAGAGGTTACTCTGTGCAATAAATACAAAGAAAATCAAAATGCTACAATTTAGGTGAACATTGCACAGCAAATAACAAAGGATATAAAAATTACAAACGAATATAATAACGCTTAGGTGAAATTAAAAACTAACAGTAAACAAAACAATCGCTTCTACTAACACCTGAACAAGAAGAACTAACATATACATAAACACTAAAAACAACAACAACCAGCAAACATTATAAAAAATAAGACACACAATCACCACCAAAACATAAAAACAGCTGAAACATAAGAAAGTAATAACAACAGAGCTAAAAAAGGAAAAAATGCATATAGTCGTTGGCATAATCAAAAACATCTTCACAGACTTCATCGAAGAATATTCAAAACCAACACAAACTTATATAGTACTAATAACAAATATTGTCAAAAACAAACATCACATCACATTTACCAGAGATAATCATATGATTCCTACTCTCTTCTTAAATTTACTGTCCAATATCTCAATATCTATAGTGCACTTCTTTCCGAGAAATATGAGATCAAAGACACAGTTAAGCAAATTAACCCAGAAATAGTAGTAATATGTGAAACATTATTGTATAAAAATAGTGAACTTAAAATATACTGTAACTCAAGTGTCAGAAAATATAAAATAAACAAATATTTTACAAAAAAAGGTATAGTCTCACCACAAAAAACAAACCTGTTTGTAACAGAAATACATACTGACAGTGATAATGAATGCATAACAGTAGATGTTTTCCAGAACAACCAAACGTATGTTACAGTAGCAAGGTTTTATTGTTTTCCAACAAACTATATAGACATAGATTTATTTAACAACATCTATTACTCTATTTTTATAGGAGACCTAAACAGCAAACGTAAAAACTTCAGATGAAAAGACAACAAATGCAAATGAAAGAAAGGCCTGGCATGGCCGAGCGCGTTAAGGCGTGCACTCGTAATCCGAGGGTCGCGGGTTCGCGCCCGCGTCGCGCTAAACATGCTCACCCTCCCAGCCGTGGGGGTGTATAATGTGACGGTCAATCCCACTATTCGTAGTAAAAGAGTAGCCCAATAGTTGGCGGTGGGTGGTGATGACTAGCTGCCTTCCCTCTAGTCTTACACTGCTAAATTAGGGACGGCTACACAGATAGCCCTCGAGTAGCTTTGTGCGAAATTCCAAAACAAACAAACAAAGCAAATGAAAGAAAATTGATAAAATTTATAGTTAACACCAATATAGTCTTCCGGAATTGTGCCACGTCAAAGCACACATCATCTACAAACAACAGTAGAAATATACTTGATCTCTGCTTAAGCTAATACAACATGGATGAATTAGAAGTTTGTAAAATTTATTGTGGTAAAACATGTTGATAAGCGATCGTTTTCTTATTTGGTGTGTCATCGATCTTACCCCTATAAAAATACAACCCATCGAACACAAAAGTTAAATTACAAAACAAAATCAAATTATGAAAGAATATCAAACAGTACAACATAATTTATTATCTTTTAACATTATTTATTATCTTATAACAGCCACGGTCCAATCCGAAATAGACAAGTACTGTCAAATAATCACGGAGTGCATTTAAAATGTGCCAAACAGACAATACCGTCGTACCAATATACAACAACAAACAAAGTATGGAAATCACATTCATTACTAATCACTCTCATCAAAAAAAGGAAAACAGAAACTAAGCAATAAAAAACAGAATAAAAATGATCAGTTTATTTGGAATTAAGCACAAAGCTACTTTGCCCACCACGGATGTCAAAACCAGTTTCTAACGTTGCAAGTCCATAGACACATCCCTGTGGCACTACAGAGCAATATACACAGAAGTTAAACTTTTAAAACAAGAAAAAATGGGACAAAAACAGAACCACAACAATTATGGTCAAATTTAAAAAGACTCTCAAATCGAAGTAAAGCAAAAAGAAAATATCTCCTATTAAAATACAACAACACAATAACACATGCAAACTCGTGAAAAGTTGAAGGCTTCAAACAACACCTACAAAACACGTTCAAAACATATCATGAACCGGACATGAATAAACACTTTTACAATAAAGTAAACAACTATGCAACAAATAAAGTAGAAATATTCAAACCACATTTCTCAGTTAGCATAAACAGCACAAATACAACAAATAATAATACTAAAGATGACTACGCAACAAAATATGATGATGATGAAAATAACTAAACAAGAACTCCAGGTAGCAATTAAAGTAACAAAAGATAATAAGCTTCAGGAGATGATGACATACAAGTCATCCTTCTCAAGAAGGGCACTCCGAACTTATTTGAACATTTAACAGCAATCTTTAATTTATCCCTGAACAAAAGATATATATACAAGTTTCTGGAGGTGTATAAATGAATTAATATTTCATAAAGCAGGAAAGCTAACCAATAAACCAAATAGATGCTGTCCAATAAGCCAATTAAGCTGTGTAGGCAAAAGTATAGTATAAATAATTAGAAATAGACTCTCCACATTCGTGGGGATAACAACACAATTGCTTAAAATACAAAATGCATTTAGAAAATTCAAGCAAACAACCAATAATTTAGTCAGACTAAATGAACCCATAGTAAATAGTTTCAACAAAAAAGAATGCACCATTGCATGCTTTCCCGATATCGAAAGAGCCTTCGACACACTATGGCACAACGGTCTTGAGTTCAGAATGGCAAAAATGGAGCCGTCACGCGTTATAATTCGTTAGCTATTAAACTTATTGAAAATGGAAAACGAACAATAACTTTTGAGGGAACTTTCTCTGATTTATACAATTCGGAGACAATCGTCCTTCAGGGAGGGGTAGTTAGCCCTATCCTCTTCATCATGTATGTAAATAACATGCCTCTGAAAGATTCGTTTGTTTGTTTGTTTTGAAATTTCGCACAAAGCTACTCGAGGGCTATCTGTGCTAGCCGTCCCTAATTTAGTAGTGTAAGACTAGAGGGAAGGCAGCTAGTCATCACCACCCACCGCCAACTCTTGGGCTACTATTTTACCAACGAATAGTGGGGTTTACCGTGACATTATACACCCCCACGGCTGGGAGGGCAAGCATGTTTAGCGCGACGCGGGCGCGAACCCGCGACCCACGGATTACGAGTCGCACGCCTTACGCGCTTGGCCATGCCAGGCCATCTGAAAGATTAAAAAAATGTACACTCCTCACAGTTTGTCGATGATGCAGCTGTCTGGAAAAGTGCTCCCACACCATCTACATCAGCTACAAAATAGCAACTCTAAGTAAACAAAATAAGTAAATATTACAAAAAATACAGAATTAAAATTAACATATCAAAAAGACCAACTAATAATGTCAGCAAAATTAACCAAACGTAAAAAAAGAACAACCGAAACTATATTTGAATGAAACACTCCTTCATACTGCCACAACTGCTAAATTCTTAAGATTAACTTATTATTTGAAACTGACATGGTTAAATTATTTAAATAATATTAAAATTAAAATATGACAATGAGCAAATTGTATTAGAGGTCTAACTGGCAAAACCAGTGGAGCAACAGCCGACAACATACTAAAAGTATACAAACATATATTGATTACGCAGCTCCAGCATTGATAAATGTGGCACTAAAACTAGTATAAAGCTAACTATAAAACAATGATGCACAAATTCCAGCCCGCGACGTGTCGCCTAATGGCCCGCGATGTCCAAGGGGAAAGTCAAACATAGAGAGTTCGCGCCTGCGCTTTAAAAGAATATGCATCAGATTAGATACTGGGTGGTTCCATATTTGTGTCGAGCAATAAAGAAAATTTAATAAGCAAATCTTGTTAATGCATAGGCATTTAATCATTGGCGCAATGACGTAATATTTCCGTAATTATGCAATCTCACGCGTTCCAATTGTTCTTCGAGATTTACTTAAAAGCTCTATTTTGATATTGTTTCATGACAAAAATGGCAGCTAATCGTAAAAAAAATTACGACGAAAACCAGTAGTTTCATAATGATTGGAATGCGCAATACTGTTTTGTTCAACAACAAAAGAACGTGATTTGTCTGCTGTGTCATTCGACAGTAGCAGTAGGGAAGATATCCAATATAAAGCGTCATTGTGAGTTGAAGCATAAAGATTTTCACAACGTTGTCGATGATGAACGAACAGCTCGAATTGAATCTCTGCGGCGGTCGCTGAATCACCAGCAGAATGTTTTCTTGAAGCAGTAAGCAGATTTAGGTGCAGCATGTGAGGTCAGTTACGATATTTCGTTGATGATAGCGAAATCTATCCAACTGTTCACTGATGGTGATTTTGTCAAGCAATGTGTGATTACTTTATCAGAAAAGTTGTGTCCAGAAGCAGTTCACAAACTACTGACAATGGCTTTGAATCGTATGACAGTTCAACGAAGAATTTCACACCTCGCAGCAGACGTGACAAGGCAGCTTACAAATAAAGCAGCCAACTTTGTCAATTTCTCTTTTGCAGCAGACAAGTTGACTGACATCAGTTCAAAAGCACAGCTACTAGTTTTTGTTCGTGGTGTGTCGTCATCATTTGATATCACAGAGGAACTAATTGGCATGGATTCCATAAAGGATCAAATAACTGGGTCTGCTCTATTCGAGTAGACAGTACGACTGTGTAGTAGTGTGTCGCTAGAAAAGCGGAAAATTTGTCAAACAGCTATTTATTTTTACAAAGAATAACTTTCACAAAGTTTTTTAAAGGCATATGTTATATTACACTCATAGATGCTTAAAATTATTAAAATCATGCATTTTATTCATGATGTAAAGAAGTCAAAATAGAAATGAGTAAGCACGCATTTTATTCATGATCTCATCTGACCCTCAAATTTTCCGCTTTTCTAGCGACCACCCTGTTGTAAAATGTAGCGGGCTGGTAGCACTGTTAATGAAGCATTGAGGAAAGCAGAACAGACAGTTGGTGAAGTTGCATTGTATTGTTCATCAGTAAAGAACTTGGTTTTCAGACACTGATGAAAAAAACAGCTTATTATACGAACTAAATATATACTGTATACATGATTATGATAGTCCTAAACATCTGCCTCCAGTGAATATTTATATTGCAATAAGAAAGAGCACCTGATTACTAGACATCTAAATCTAACATTATTTATGTTATCTTGAAAACATTCTTTGGCACATATAAATAATTTCATTCTTACCTAAAATTTATGTAAATGCTAAAATACTAGTGGAAACGTTTTTGAAGTGTAGAACTTCATTCGTCTAAAGGAAGGGAAACTGTGGTTTATGCATATAATGTACCATGCTTACTTACACGAACACGGCTTAAAAGTGGTCAGGGTAAGTGCACGTAATACTTATAATAACATTACTCAGAAACTAACAATGCTCGTATGTGTGCAGAAGGCAGGAAGAGGTCAAATGCATCTGACACTCCTAGATCTTCAACGACCAAACTCAACACAAAAATAGAAATACATATTTTTGATTACATATGTTTTTAATAATCCCAAAAAACTATTAGATTTCCAGCTGATATCCGATACCCAAGACACCTATAAATTTAAAGGAAATTCATTACTTTGAGATTGATATTGAGATTAATATATATCAGTGTTTAGGGTTGCGTATCTCATCATAGCAGCCAAAACAATACATGTCTAGATATTGGTGCCGCAATACAATATGTATCTAAATACAAAAGTTTTACTAACGCTTTGTTAAATAGCTTGACAGTATTGACTGTAATTTATTATCTATGTTACTAATTTTTTTCTTATTTAAATACTTCACACTTAAGGGCGCTTTTTCAAATTATCAGGTTTGATTAACTTAAGGACAACTAGAAAGAAAATTAAAATAAAATAAAAAGTTAATAGCTGTATATCTATTTTTGTCGCTAATTTGTTATTTAACTTTGCATGTAATGTTTCTGACCAAAGAAACTAAGAAAAGATGTAGTACTCAATACTTACCTTCTTTTATTAAATTACTAAATTTTAGCAGAATACCTCATCACAAATACTTATTTTTTTTTCAAGACAAAAGACTGATAATCTTTACTGAATGCTGAAGTTGCGCAAATCATATTTCAATTTTTGATGCTAGTACCATATCGCTGTACATTATCGCCACACAATTGGTACTTACACAGTTTGGAGATAGTTGAATACGTAAGACAGTTACCTTTATTACACAGTAAATGCCCCCCAGTGGCTCAGCGGTATGTCTGCGGACTTACACGCTAAAATCCGGGTTTCGATACCCGTGGTGGGCAGAGCACAGATAGCCCATTGTGTAGCTTTGTGCTTAATTCAAAACAACAACAACACAGGAAACATTCGTCTTTCGACAACTCTTCGGTAGTATAGTGTTGAGTATCCCCCCCTGTTATGCGGGAGACCGAGGTTCGATTCCTCGCTGGGGAGTACATGTATTTAGGGCCCGGCATGGCTTAGCGCGTTAAGGCGTGCTCTTAAAATCTCAGGGTCGCGCCAAACATGCTCGCCATCTAGCCGTGGGGGGCGTTATAATGTCACGGTCAATCCCACTATTCGTTGGTAAAAGAGTAGCCCAAGAGTTGGCGGTGGGTGATGATGACTAGCTCCCTTCCCTCTAGCCTTACACTACTAAATTCGGGACGGCTAGCACAGATAGCCCTCGAGTAGCTTTGTGTAAAATTCCAAAAACAAACAAAATAAACTCTCGACAACGTTTAATCGCCATCAGCTATAACAGTCAGGTGATTAAACATTGCTAACTGAAAGGATGTCGCAACCACTTATTTTCAAAGTCTACGAATGAGAATATGAGAAACTGTATTGTGCAGCGACCACTTGAAGTGAAAACAGTCCTTGATTCCTGCAACCAATGAGTTAAATGAAGTAGCATTTCTTGCAGTTAGAACCACAGTGTAATAAGCTCTAATGAAATGTACGAAGTACATTTCGTAACTTTTACTTGATTATTGATTAATAACATAGCAACTGTTCTGTACAATTACAAACCGAAAGAAAGTTGTATTCCATGTTATATCAAGTGGTATTGAGATATGGTATACGTATTGTGTTGTAAAATTACCATTCGATTATTGACAGTTCGGATGATCATATGACTCGAAAAATCATTGATGAAAGGTTGTCGTGAATCTTTGCTTTTCATACCACTTAGTGCATTTTCTGACATGAAACATCATCTGGTTTTTTGAGGAAATCTATATAAATGATGTAAGATATATGGAGCATATGACCTGAACTTAATAGATTTTTCAACAATTAACACTTACCAGCAGCACAGCGATAGTCTGCAGACTTATACCAGTATAAATCAGGTTTCGATACCCACTGTGGGTAAAGCACAAACAGTCTTTGTAGGAAGCATGTAGACAAACATCAATTAACTAAATAATAAGTAAGAAGAAAATTAAAATTTTAATGGAAAGTTTGGATCATTGCTTATTTCCAGAATTGCTATAACTCTTTCCAAATCTTGCTCCCCAGTAGCACAGTAATATGTCTGCGGACTTACATACTAAAAACCGGGTTTTGATACCGTGGTGATACATTACTTAATTTAAAAATAAATGTTAAAAACACTTAAACGTCAATTTTTTGTATGTCACGTGGCATGTTGAATGCACCACTGGTTCAGCTTTTATTGTCTGTATTTCATATACCTTATACTATGACAAGTTGATTCTCTGACGTTTGAGCCACATAAAAGTACATGGGGTACACTGATAAGTTGAGTTCACAGATTACTGACAAACATTCAATGCATTGGTTTGATTAGGAGTTGAAAGATAAAACCTATCAGTCATATTAGAACAAGGACACTGTAATTACATTGTTGGCCTTTCCTTGAATTTCAATACAACTTCACATCGATGTGACATGCTTTGATCGATTTTGTGTAGATATTCTTGAATGAATGACTACTACTCTTCTTTGAACACTGCAATAATTTCGTCTTCTGTGTTTCACTTGCGATCTTTCGTTAATCGGTTTAGCTTAGCCTAAATATCCTCAATCGGATTGATATTAGGTGATTGGCCTCACCATTCTATAACATCAGTTCTCTTGCTTCTAAGATATTTTTAACTAATTCATACCAGGGAAACTTGTTTAATCATTTTGTAGGATAATAAGATCTAAGAAACTACAATAAGTGCTCAACACTCATAAAAAATGTAATTAAACTCACGTAAAGTTCAGTTGATTACGAAAGCCAGTTTTGAAATTAGGATTTGGGGTCAAATTTGAACATATCACGTCAAGTTCATTATAAAAACAGAAGTTTACATATATTTCTGTCTTCTGTTAAAAGATAAAGTTATAAGAAATTAAAATGTTGAGGGAGCCACTTTCTTCTTTTTATCCAGACCATGTATATTTATTTCCTAATTTTTAATGGTGATTACGAAAGCAGTCAAATGGGGTGAGCCCGTAAAGAGATTCGTTAGCGAAAGTAACATAAAATAAAAAGGTTTTCTTAAGCAACATTTGATAAGTATCTACATTATTGGGTTTTTGCATGTAAAATTTGCAACTTTTCTGATGCATAAAAGTATTTTAAATCTCAACACGAAAATTACTTTGCATACTTTCTATCCACCATGCAAAAAGAAAAAAAAAAAAGAGTAGGAGAAAACACTGCTTACCAAACCTTAAATGTTAACAAAAATAATCAACATAAATTCTCAGACAGGTATTACAGATGTCTCTATTCCTCCCTCAGTTATGTTCTCATTATTTCACCTATGTTGGAGGTTCTTGCATTATTATGTTTCTTCTCTTTCCACTGTCCTTTGATCACTATTCTCCTGAAGATAATACTTTGCTTAGAGCAGTTCAGGTCAATTTCATTTTTGAGAGAGAGCACGTTTGGTGAGAAGTGGATTCAAACCCCTGACAAGCAGATTATAAGTAGAGCACCTTGACCACCTGCTCATGCCTGGCCTTAATTTTACTTGTTTTCATCAATGAAAGTATGGAATAGTTAGATTGTTTTAAACTTCATAAAGAAAGTTGTGAAAATATGTTGTATAAATAACATGAGAAAAACATAAAATCGGAATTGATTTCTAAAATTCTTTTTTTTTAAATAAGTTTCACTCTAAAAAATAAACAATTATAACAAAATCGACCAGTACACAAGGTCAGTTAAAATAAGTGCATTAAGCATTTTAATTTTAACTAAATTTTCAAATAAAATCTTTATATATCTCAAAATGTGAGGATGTAACACAAAATATGATTTTATCATGCATTAATTTTGAAGACAATAACTTTAAGTATCTACTAAATATAACTTAGTGACTGAACTTACTGAAGAGTACATATTTTCAATATACTTATAAACAAACATTAAAACTTATTTACTGTTCAAAAAACCCTACCACTGTAAATTTTGAGGTCAAGAAAAGGTGAAAATAAAATAATATGTACTGTGCAGAATTTTGACTGATTATCATTTCATTCACCAGATCATCATAGACAAATAAAAATTGTCATCAATTAATAATTACTGCAACAGTGTCAGTCTTGAGTAACATTATACTCTTCACAACTGTAAAAATCTCTTAAAGAAAATGTTTACAATCATCGCTCCATTCTGTGAAAGTGCTTACACTGTACTATGGAACAGATCAATGTGATGAGCTAGTTAAGAAATAAGGATTGCCCAAGGTGCAATTTTCATCCTTTCTATTACTTAAGTATCTACTGTGTCTTAAATACTTCAAACAAATACAATGCAACACACTATATATGAACCATTTCAATAATGAAGGTAATGCTCTTTGACCAATCTATCTTTTGGAAAATTATGACAATGAAGTTTTCTAAACAATATTATTATTACACCTTCTAAGTAGACAAATTAATAATTTAAAAGAAAAATACCTTAATTTGCATAGTTAATATCTGGTATATATATTATAAACTCATAGTTGTTGTTTAAATTGAACTTCTTTGTTTAATTTCTAAGTTTGATGGAACATAATACCAATTATTGCTGACTAATCATTATATTGATTCACACATGGAGAAGTGGTGTTCCTTAATTTTCAGTAATTATTTTTTAGAAATTGAAAATAAGAGTCAAACTAATTTGATGAATTATTTAATCTTTCTAAGCATAGTGAAACTACAATTGCAAAATTGACATACTGGTGGCATCCTGCTTGTAATTTAATAATATTTTGTAAAACACTCACACACTACTTAAAAGAATAATTAGCTACTCTTTCACAAGAAAACATGAATGTCAAAGATTTTAAGTAATGCCATGCAAATATTTTAAACAGTGATGTAAGAACATGAAACATTTATTCTTGTTTGCTTAGGTATTTAAAGATAAGTCTCTTTCTAACAATAATTATCTTAAAATAATAAATGTTTAAGTGACAACAAATTTAGCTGAGTAAATCTATACTGATAGTATTTATTTTTGAATTTATGTTGGACTTGTATTATGAGGGATCATGTAACCAACATGGACATAAATATGCAAGTAATTTGGTGGACAAATGGTTTATAAAATATATCTTTAAAGAACAAATAGAGTCAATAACCTAAAGTTAAACAGGTAAACTTGTATGCAAAGGAAGTTAATTTTAACAATGCATGCTATCTTCTTAATAGCATACCTTTAACAAAGAGTTTTTATTAATAGAACCATTATAAAATTCTTGTTACCTGGAATGTTGTCTGTAACAAAATGATGTATTTTTTGAGTAAACAAAAAACATCATTATTTAATGAACAAAGTGTACATTTGTTTACTTATTTAAAAATAGGTTTCTATAATGCACATTTAAAAATCTTACACCAAGATAGCAGAGAAGGTTTTATTAAAATTACAGTATCTGTTTATATGTACACTCTAGTTTTCCATTAAAGTACACAGCATATTAATGATTTTTCCAAACACAGTAAATAGTAAATATCACACTTCATTTGTTTTTATTTTTAAACTTATTATGCAGACTTAAGAAGATTCAGTTGAAAGTTGTTTCAATTCTTGTTCTAGTTGTTCACGTTCTTTCTGAAGAAGCATCATTTTCCGTTTATTTTCAGAAAGACGACTCTCCAGAACTTGAAGCAAAGGCCCACCAACTACTTCAGCAATGTGACACAAAGACTTTGTGTAAACTGAAGAAATAAAAAGTTGTTAAATAAATGAATAAACCATTTTAAGGCTACTGAAATATAAAAATATATTTATTAATGATGCTTCCACAAAACTTTCCCTGAAATGTGCTTGATGAAATAAATTCAACTTATTCTAGTCTGAACTATTTCTAACTGAAGTTAGGATTTCGTTTTTTAATCAACAGTTACAAGTTCTGTGAAATAAGAAAAAAAACCTGTTTTGTTATCAGTATTGATGTGGTCCAAAACAAGTCTATACATTCACACAATTTGAAAAATTAATTGTAAGACCAATTACTCTTCAAAAACAATGCATCAAATTCTACCAAGTTCTACTGTACATTTTACATACTAAATGAAATGATTCTCAGCATTGACGTACACCAACAAGAATGATCCCTCCTATTAAATCTCACAGTGCTGTCTGTAAGATATGCAATAATAATGACCATGTAAACTGATGATCCAAGTTACACTTTAAAGTATTTGAAATTAATGATTGCAGGTTTTTGTTCTGGTCCTTAAATGTATGCATACACTTTGGTGTAAATTTGGTATTATCATGTGCAATAATCAATGGTGTTGAGTACAGAGCAAATGTCAAAGTTAGAAATATAGCATGGTATTCTATAACTAGGATAGGATATATCTACTCAAGACACACTGCAATAGGTTTCTATATTTTCATGCAGATGTTCTGCATGTAGTTCCTGCATCATTATAAGTTGAAAAAAAAAAAAGATCATACACTTGTATTAACTGCTTATCTTGCACAAAGGTCACATACTCCAAAGAGTGTTCTATACAGCTTATACTTGTTTGATGAGATCGCATTCATTGTAAAAGCTGGTACTAAGGTTTTGTACAAGTTAGAATAATTTGAAAGTTTATCTCTCTTGAATATGTTTAAAAGGGAATGATTGTTGATATATAATCTAAGCATTAATGAATTCAGCACTAGAACCATTAGACATAATGTTGGGTGTTCATTTGTTTTTGATCTTGTCTTTGTTCTGTTGAAACTATTTTTGTATTCTAAAGATAGCTGATGTGAGTACGAAAATTGACCATTGCCAACCACATTTCTCAAGTACTAAAGTGTAAATTGGAATGAGACTGTAGGACGTGTTGCATTTAGATGTTAGATTATTAATTAATATAGATATAAAGGTTTCCTTTATAATGGTTCAATTTTGTTTGAGTTTCAAACTAGGGGTTGATGTTGTACACACACTTCTGCATAGTTCTATCCAGAGGTTGTTGATGTTTGGAGTGAGGGTTCTCTTTTCAGCACTCCACCTCAAGAGTTTTTTCTCCATGCCTAAGGCTGCTGTTACACTGATAGGATGAATATGGTTTAATATGAACTGCTACATTGGAACATCACTTCATATCATCATTCGTGTGTTGAGTTCCTGGATACATGGGTAGTTGTGGATTTGTACACATGTGCCCTGTTTAGTAGATTGCTTTGACAATTATATAATTCCATTCCACTCAACTTGAGGTAAAGGCAGTGTGGACCCTCCTCCTGCAATGGATCAGAAGTAGCAATCCCAATGCCACTTGGTATTGGACTTGAGTTGACCAGGTGAATATGGTTTGTTGCACCCTAACCACTCCACCACTTCAGTTTTCTCCACATTCCTGTCTGTTAATGGTTCTTCTACAGTCTTTCTTCACCAGGACTTAGATTCTAGTGTATTTTAATTTGGATTCGAGCTAACCTGGGTTTTTTCTCCCTTTTGATTGTGTTCCTCTTACTTTTCTACCACGTATGTGATACTTATTTCCACACTGGGTACATAATATATCTGGTATGGAGGTGGAATGGTCTTCTACATGTTCCTCTTCCAGCGTGAATTACACTTCATGCATCTTCTTTGGACATTTTAAAAATATATTTATTTGTATCACTCTCTCTGGCTGTTTAATGTGGGATTATAGTTATGAATGTGAGAAGAGGTAATAGAAAATATCGGAAGTACTTTCCTATACTGAAAATATATTTCCAATAGGTACTTAGCTTTTCTCATACTTTTCTTTGTTCCTCTCTGTCAAGAACCAGTGTTTTCTTTATTTCTACCTAATTTTGAAGCAATAGTTTGGTAGAATAAAACAAAGAAAGTTTCATACAATTGGATGGTGTGTTGCACTCCTACTGGTGAAGATTTATATGCCTGGTAGAGTTGAATCAGACTGACTGTGGAAATTCAGGGCTTATGGTAAGCAAAAACATTTTGCATACAGAGGTAGCACTAAACAAGAATAGTTATAAATGTGAGAGAAGATAAAAACTTATTGCAAATGTATTTTCAGTATAGGAAAATAGTATCGTACAGTGTATGGCTCGCAAAAAATTCCACGAGCATTCAAAGCAGGTGCAGTTAAGGGGTTAATTATATTTTGGGTAGGAAATTTCAATTACATAAGTATGTGCAATTTTTTTGGACTTGTGTGATAGATATGACAATAAAAATTAAAGAGACATTAAAGAATATTCAAGTGCTTTCAGATCCTTGAATTGGTCTATATCAAATTCAAACATTTTTGAGATTTTTAATGTTCTGTAGAAGCTTTTAAAACAGTATATTATACTTTACTGCATTTGTATTTTGTAATACATAAACAAACACAAAAACAAGTTTTAGTTTCTACAAAAAAAAATCACCGTGTCAACTGCTTTTCTTTATGAAGTGTCGTATTACTTCTGTCTTTGTTGCACTTTCATTACATGCACCTTATTGTAACTTTATTTCCCTACCCACCATATTTATTTTTAATGCTACTTCCAACAAAAAATCCATGAAAAATTGAAACCCAGATATTTCTCTTCAAGAATTTTCTCCAACTCAGTCAATGGGAACTAGCATCACCTTATTTCTTCATGGAGCAGATATTTAAGGAGTTATTCCTTTAGCTTACTTAGTGAAAGAAATAGCTGGCACGTGATAGGTTCAAGATTTCAATACATACATGGCAAAGTATTACAAGTAATGTGGTAATACCAATTCAGAAAACCTTACATAGCTGTGATAAACCATAGCATGACAGCATGTTTGTTGCTGGTATTTTTCAACCAGAAGATTACTGCTATTATGAATTAAACAGTTTGTTGCCTTATGTCTACTTCTTCTGTGGAGTCTGCCTTGCCTGCTAATAATTTTAGTTTTTACACCTCAAATATATTATTCTGGTTCTTATCTTTCTGTTGAGAAACAAATACCTCCTTTTCTGTTTGCTATACTTATAGCTGAGGTATGTGTTCTGCTTGTATGTCATAAATACCATTTGGTTGCTTTATTTTGATGGCCTCCTTTTGTCCAGCTTGATTTTGATCAATGTCTTCCTGGTCCTCCTTGTACTTGGAACTTCTTTTCTCAGACCTAAGATCATGACTTATATGTTTTTTGAATTCCAATCTCTTGTAGTCCTTCTTCTGCTGCTTGAACCACTTAATTTTCTTCTTTGACTCTCTCTTACCTGGAATCTGCTCATCTTCATTTTACCTTTATATCTTTGCTATATCTCTATACTTCTCTTCTTTTCCATGGTTCTTATTAGCAACCCAAATATTTTTCTTGAAAACATATTATATTTTCTCACTTTGGCTTGTATTTCTTCCTCTTATTTATTTACTTTGACTTGGAACCTCAAAATCTGGATGCTTTCCTTTTTACTATCCAGCTTTATTCCTATTCTCTCCTTGACCTAAGTCTTTTCATTTTTCTCATTACATCATTCTTTATGGTTGTTCTCAATTCTTTGGTATGTCGCCAATAATTCTTCTTTGATTCCATGGTTTCCTATTTCATTAAACCTCAAATGTTCTGTTTGCCTACTAGACCTTGGGAGTCTCCTGGAGTTGCTCTCAGTTTTGTTATACATCCTGTTGCTTTTACTGACCATTCTCCCTCGTCATGGTGGACTATGGAGACTCTCACCATCAACCCTTAGATATATATGTTCTTTCTTAAGGTTTGTTCCTGCTTCATTTTTTTTCTCATCCTTTCACCTGTCTTCTTTCCTCCAAGTCTTTGACATCTTCCTAGTAGTTTCTTGATTCTTATATGAGGCAAGTTCAACCATTTCCCTTGCATCTTCTCATCCTGTGCAAAAAGTTCTCTCACTTTTTGGATCTCAGGCTTTTCTATATTCATGAGTTCATTTTTATAGGTTAGAGAGAAAGCCAAATAAATTTTAAGTTCCTTGATATTCAAATTTAGTGTCTGATCTTTTTTCTCCCTAAAATGCATGTTAAAAAGCAACATCAACTATTTTTGAACAATCAACACTATGAGAAAAAAAACAGGTTTACTAAACCACATAATCAAGTTCAAAGGTCTCACAGTTGAAGTGAAAAATTTCTTATTTCCAATGTAAATGTAAATATTATTAACTTACATAAAATAATTCAAATGAAAAATATTACACAAAAAAACAGTTCTGAGAACTGCAACTATATGATGTAAATAGAAATCTCCTTTACTGTAACTTACATTAAGCTATCACTGAATGATTTACAGCTTTGTTATGCTACTTATTCATGGCTCAAAACACAATAAAAGAATAAAATCAAATGAAAACAGATATGAGTCTGAAGCTGTCAACCATGATACTGTAATAGTCTGTTACACTCTTTTTGTCCTTTCTTAAAATAAAGAGATTTATCAGACACTTATTAATTTACTGTTTTGTACTTTTCTCTCTGTGGGATATAAGCTGATGAAACAACCAATGCTTTTTTTCCCTCATACATTTTCTCCAAATGCAAAAAAAAAGTATAATAAACAAAAGGATAATTTCTATTGAACTCCAATGGTGTTTTATTAAGTGGAATAAAAGAACATTGGTCTAAAGTACAGCTTCTGAAGATGAGGAACTAGGAAAGGAAAAAGTTATAAATGGAATAGATAGGAATGAAAATCAAAAATAAATCGAGTCCATTGTTCTCGGTGATTTTCCAGAACAACATATAGATAGAACAGTCTGTGTGGTACAAAGAAAGAAAAGAATTAGTTTATGCTATACACGATGGAGGTTGAGGATGAAACTGATAGAGCAAGTAATATTGTAAAGGTTGCTACCAGTGAGGCAGTATTTCTTGGAGCTAAAGATGTAGAGAATGACAGAAAAGAGAACAAAGCATCAAAGTATTAATAAAGACATTCAAAGAAGAAGACCTTAATAACTTCTGTCAGAGATATTGCCAAGACTTAACAGTGAAAATGAAATTATAAGTTGGTCACTATGACTGAATGCTAAACTTAGAACAATACGTAAAGACAAAGAGATTGGCTGTTTGAATTTGAGAGCTCAGTTCACTTGGATAAAGGAGCTTTTGGGGATGGATGATCTACATTTAAATAGGGCTTGCAAAAGTTACTAACTCAACTGTACGGGCAATTTTAAACTCAGACCAGACAATGGTGAGAGAGAAAATAATGAAAGAAAATGAAATGTAACAATAAAGTACAAAAATAATTTTAATGGTAAGCTAAAATTTCATTATTGTAATGCCAGAAGTGTAAGAAATAAAATTGATAATTTTAGAGCCCTGTTCAAACCAAAGAATTTGTATATTATGGGAATAACTGAAACCTTGTTAAGTGTAAAAAATGCTGATAACAAAAATGTGTTTGGAATAAAAGTTACAGGTTGTTTTATTGAAGCATGCTAAAAAGACAGGGGGTGAGTAGCAGTTACAGAGTCATAAGCTTAGAGCATCATATTCACAGTTTGTAATGTGTGTGTGAGTGTGCATGTAAATATATATACTCACAACAACTTTTTTTTTCAGTTATTACATATATTTACAATCCTTTTATAACTGATTGCAACAGACAATAAACTTAAAAGTTGGTATTTCATAAAAAAATTAATCTATCTATTTATATTAGTTCAAATTAACTACTATTAAAATGAAAAATACTTCATATAGAGTTGACACTACTCGTCTAAAAAACAGTTCAACAATGTACTAATGTGATGTCAAAATCTACTTCACCTCATTAAATGTTTTTCATTACTATGAGGTGAGCTCATACCAAAGTATCATTCAATTAATGTAATCTCAAAATCATATATGGTCTAAAACAAGTTTATAAGATATATAACAAAAATAAATACAAGTTAATTTCAACATGTAATTATTATATTTTCCTACACCAATAAGTTGTATTGAGTTAAAAATAACCTTAGTGAAGAACATTAGTGTTTAATTTGCAATTTCCACTTAACCATTCACTGCAGAATGGGAAAACCTCTTCTAAACTCTTAATTTTTTTTTATATATATTTATATCCATTGTGTTTATGACATATATTTACTAAAAATAAACATTTACTTTAGTTTGCCTACCAAATCCTCAAGTAACAAATTATAGTGTTCAATGTCTCATCTACATAGTACTGTCATATACAATGTTAGGTTTGATACCACCATTTAACACATTAAAAAACCTTTTAAAACTTGCAACACACAATACAAGTACTTAAGTGTACCTTTTAATTTCTCTAATTAAATTTGAAGTTTGATTTAATACCAACCTGCACCATTATGAAGTCTGGTCAGCAGGTCCAAATCTGAGATTTGACGAGTCCAGCTATAGGCTTCTAATTCTTCTTGACACAAAATCTGAGGTAGCTGTACTAGTGTCTCCAAACAAGGTCCACTTAACCTAGGACTTGGTACAATGTGTAAAGGGATTTCTAGGCGCATATACCTAAATTAAAAAAAAAACACTTCAGAATATTTATACAGATACAAACTTGACTGCAAGTAAGATGAAGCAATTATAAAAAAAGAAATATGGGAAAGAAGAAAATATATTTATACAATTTAAGTCTTAAAACAGCACTGGAAAAGCTAGTAACTGCTAGGAAGTGTAATATTCTAAGGTACTGTTTCTTAACCAGTGTGCTATGGAATTTTGGGAAAGTTATAAAAAATAAATAAATATATGATTTATAATATTGTAGTTTTGTGGATATAACGAAAGTGCATCCTGCCTTATTGCTGTTTTATATAGTTAAGAACTAAGATAATTACAAAAAGTCAATAATGCATGATATTTTTAAATTGAATCTACTGTAAAATACAAAAAATAAGTTTTTCCACCATTTACTACAATGATATATCTACAATTTTGGTTATTTTATTTTTAACAGAAGAACATCTTCATACATTACTTTATGAAACACTAAAATAATTATGTAACACCAAAATGAAGGGAAGTTGAAATACAGGTGTCAAAGGACAAGAAATGTGAAACAATACTATAAATGTGACACAAAATGTGTGTGTTTTTCAAAAAGCAAAGCCACAAAGGGCTATCTGCTCAGCCCACCAAGGGGAATCAAATCCCTGATTTTAGCATTGTAAGTCTGGAGACATACTGCTGAACTAGCGGGGGGGGGGGGCAGACACAAAATGAATTTGGATTATTTAAGAAATATTTTTATTTATATGGTCTATCTTTATTTTTGCTACATGTTCTAAAATGTGCAATTACCTTGTTATGGAATAATTCAAAAATAAATCTACAAGTAATCATCTAATCTCCACAAAAACAACAGGTTGTGGATCTAATATATGAAAAAAATTGTAGTGATTTGTTGTAGGTGAAGGAAAAGAGACATAAAACTGTATTGGAATTGAATTATAAAACAACACAATTTATTGTTTGCAAAAAGAGAAGAATGACCAACTGCCATATGTTTAACATACAAGATCAAACTGATTACCTTGTACCTATCCAACAAACAACAGATGAGTTCCTCAGCTGAAAAGCTACAAAAAATAAAACCTCAGGTACTTTTTAAACATAAACTTGGTCAGGTTAAGCATGTTATAAATTACTACTTTAAAAAAAAACTGAAAAGAAATTTGTAGTTAGTCCCTGGTAAACCTGAATGCTAATTATTGTAACTGGCTTGATCTTTTTCTTTCAATTATTTTTATTTACTTTTGATATTAATCAGATACCCATTATCTTCACTTAGGGATAATTATGACAATAAATTGTGTTTTTATATCTTTGGCATAAAGGTCAGTATGTATATCTACTTTAAAAACTGTGAAATTATTGAAAAAAAACATAATTACTAAAATAAACAAAGGTCAATCTGAATTTAAGTTCAATAAAATAAAGATATGTTTAACATTGGAAATGTAGGACAATTTCATTTTTAGGAGGTTCTGAATGATGCGAGGTATGTGATGACAGATCACATATGCTGTGATGATGACTTCTCAGGAGGGTTAGTATATATTGTCTACCAACTGCACTTCCTTTTTATAGCTAGCTCCAAAGAAGTTATCATAGGAGGAAAGAACATTGTTTATGATATTAGAAACAAAGAAAAAGTTAGGTATATTTTCTGATAATAATTATTTTCAAAATTGTTTTAATAATATGATTATTTTGAACTCCTGCTCTGTAATAATGGTGAGTATAAATAAGGTTTTAAAGGCTCAAATGTTTATGGAGAAGTAAATAGTGTTTTTTGTCTTCTGGACAAGTCATTTCATAAAATAAATTTTTTATGCTAATTGTAAATAAATGGACTACATAATGTGAAACACATTTTATAGTAATAATATGAAAGTACATCAATTTGAGTGAAAACATGCAAGGAAGAGTGAAAAAAATCAGTAATTAAAGTATTACAAACATATTAAAATGGTTCATATACTCTTTAGGTTGACAAGACTTCAGAATTTTTCTAAAGGGCCTTTTAACATAATTAGTAGTGGTTCATACACAAGTACTAATTGCTTTTTGCAAGTTTATTGTTAAATTACTAAACAGAAAGAGGCCACAATATTCAGCTTCACTCTGTACTTAAAATGTTAAATAATTTTAGTATAGACATTCCAGCATATGTTCAAAAGATTTTTCTATTTAGTAATTTCATAAAGCATATTCTCTCTCAACAACATTTTTATAAAATCAGTAAAACACACAACAGTAATTTAAATATCTCTTAAGAAAAAAATTTAGCAGGAGATGAAAAACTTACATGTAGCAATTCTAAGAGTTAAAATAAACAGTTTTTAATGAAAAACAAATAACTACATAGAAAATTATAGTTTTCTTACAGAAAAAACAAAACTGGTCAAGTTTGAATGACTAATACAGAGAAAGTTTGCTACCAACCAAAGATCTGAGCCTACTGGAACCCAGCCAATGTTACAGACAATTTTTATATTATTAACAAAGTCTCATGAGATTTAGCCTGTAAACAAACAATATTTTTAGTAGTTATGTGTGGAAGACAACTGTCAATTATCAACAGAAAAAAAACCTTTGCTGGGGCTTTACACATAAAATCTGAACCAGTTTTTTTTTATCACACAAAAACCAAAAATAAAAAAATATCTGTAAAATATTTTATGTACACCACGATGAAAAAACAACAAAACCAAAATAAATATTGACTATTAGGAGAAAAAAATATCTAATCACATGTATCTGTTCAATTCAAAGATAAACAAAATACTGACTCTGAGAAATATTTCTTGTTTCAACTTTATTTGTTTACAAAATGAGCTGACTGTCTCTTTACTTACTCACCAACCTAACCACAGCTAATAAAGATTCATTGATGGCAGATTAAATGCCAATAAACATTTGAAAACACCACTTAATGGTATCAGAAAAACATATGAATTCATTAAGTCTTAATTCAAAATGATAAAACCCTTTTATCTTGAATGTTTTTTAAAGGTGGACTTTTCTTCTTTTAAGTCTTTTGCTGTTAAATTTTTAAAATACTTGAATAGTTGGCAATTGCCAGAAGGTTGGAAGTTGCAAATGTTACTTCTTTTCTCAAGCGAGATGATAAAAACCATTTCAGTAATTATAGGCTTATTAATCTTGTATTACTGTTGATATTTGCAAGGTCGTTTAACACAGGTGGGAATTTTGTTGAATTACATGGGCCTGCAAATTAAAATTTCACAAAAGTTGTTTTCATGGAATTTCTATAATTTATCAATGAATACCTTGAAAAATAATATTTTTTTTTGCCCCATAAGGATTTTTCACAAACTGGGAAGAAAAATCTCTTACTTACATCAAATTTTTATTTTGTTTACCACAATGAACATTTTCTATTACTGTTTGTTAATAAAAACACAAACTGAAGAAAAGGAAAAAACAACAACATTGAAATCAAATAAATATGCATCCCCATTCAGTCCAATTTTTTTTTGTGAAGTATATGTCTTTTAGTCTCAAAATTATATGTTGTGGTCTTTCTTTTAGGAATTGTATCTGGAGCATCTAATTTCAATGATCAACAGTAATTAGCCAGCATGCTGATGTTCTACCTCTCTTGATATCTCCTCTCCATTTCCCTCATGTCTAGATAAAACTTTTCCCTTGTTCCTTGCTAATGGTACCAAGGTTTTTTAAGAAAATTGTCAATATGTGAGTCTAAAAAATGAACTTTCAGGCTCATATTACAATCAAACTCACTGAATTTATAAAGCATGTATTGACAATATTTTTGTAATTTGGGTCCTTGTTGTTTTCTGAACATTTGTCAAAAACATTTTTAAAGGAAATCGATGTTTCTTTTCCAACATTTGTCATTGTCATTTCAAAATGTTCATCTGAAGTTGATTTCCTAATCTAAGGCACAACAAAAATCCCTTCTTTGTTTCACTTCTCAAAGAGGTGGGAAATATCCAAATAGATAGTTGAAACAGTCAGGAACTTCGCCTAAGGCCTTTACAAACTGCTTTATAAAACCCAGATTTATGTGAAGTGTGAAGCAAACTTTTGTGATCATGCTTTTCAATCCTGCTGGGTCTAAGGAGCCATTGCTTCTTTATCCAATGCTGATTTCATTCTCTGCTGCCCCATACACACACATAAAAAAGGAAAACCTGTAAAACCAGATTGTTGACTCAATGACATATAAAAGACTTTTTAGTCTGCAAAAAGTAGCCATGTTATTTGTATTTTACTTTATTTTTACCATTATGAAGAAGTTTGAGATTTTCTTATATTTCCTTCAAGTTAACAAAATGAGCAATAAGGCCAGATGCATATATGTTACCATTTTTAAGGAAAACATCTTTTAAGACTTCCCTTGGAAGAACCAATAAATAATCATCACTCAACTTATTCATAGACTGCAGCCCCTTGCAATGGTATTAATTAAGCAATACTGTTGTAGTAAACCAGAGAACCTTCTAGTAAAAAGCATGGTATAAACTCTTTCTCACAATTTCTGTACCAGTAAATGAGGTACCAGGAAAAAAGTTCTAACTCAAAAGTCTGGACCACAAAATCTATAGAATCCATTAGAAAACTTGCATCTCTCACCAAATCATTAAATTCATTTTTGCATGAAAAGATGTGATTCACTAGACATTTTAAGTTAAAAACAAACCCTATCATCATTTCTATTAACATCAGATTCAGAATGAGATGAAATTGTATAGGAGTCTCTGGTGAAGTAAGTTCGGGTACATCAGGTCCACAAGCAATAGGTGTTATAGCAGGTTGAAGATTCAGATTAGAAATTTCCTTTTTATTTTTACTCATGTGAACAAAAACAGCAGTCATCTCTATGGTTTCTAGATTCATGCCAGACCACTGAAATTCCAAAAGGCAAAGAATTTTTCTTACCTTTAGTTGTTATGTCAACTTTTTGACATAAATGGTACAAACTTTGTGTAAAGCCTGTGACTTATCTTGGTCCTTAAGTTTTATTTCAAAATACAAGCAATAAACTCTTTTGATGATATCTGTTATGTTTTATCTTTTTTTCTTCACAACAAATTTAATAGAATATGTTTGAATTGTTTACATAATCTCTTGTTGCCAAAGTGATGAACAACACAAATAGCACAGGCCTAAAATTTAAACTTCATACAAATTGTTTTCATTTTAATAACTACTTTTCCACATTTCAGCTTTGCAGGCTTCAAAAATATTAATTGTTTTCTGTCATAAGAATATTTTACAAATAAAAAGAAAAACTTTCTTAATGATCAAATTTACAACATATATAACAAAATATGTTTGAGTCATTTATGCAATAATCTTGTTGCCATAGCAAATAATATTAAAGAGAAAAAATAACGTCAAAATGCAAACACAAACAAATACTACCCAGAAATGACACATTGTGTGGCCTGTTAACTTCTTATACACTTCCAGTGGGATCTAGATCAATCAGTAACCTGACACCGTGACTGGTCTAAAGAAATATACAGTCAGTAGTTGTCAACATTTTAAAGATATCAATATGTGTCCCAATTTCAAAGAAAATGATTCACTTACGTAAAATTACATATGATGTTTTGTGAAAAATCTTTACATTAAGAAGAAAAATGGTTATCATTTTTGGACAAAAATTACTGTAGCATATGTAAAAATTTCAAGACAATAAAATCACTAAAGGCCTATGTTATAAACATGGTTTCACTAGGGTAAATATAGCCTTGTCTATATGGCTAAACTCACAAACACAATCTAGCTCAAGCTACATATCTAACAGACTATTATCGTCTTACTTACTTCAACTACATTTTATACGTATATTTGTAGCCTACCCTAAACATGATGCATTATTATGCTGTAATAGTCCTAAATATAAATAGTGGAGAAAAACTTAGAAGGTTCTATTAGCATCATGCAATAATACAAGTACAAAGTTCCAACAATGGAACTTTTCATGTTTTAATTGACCATGATTCTTTATGGTAGGTTTCTTCAATTTGTTAGCTTTAAATTTCAACAATAAATTTATGGCACATAATCCACTTATTTTAAGATAGTATATTCAAAACAGGTCAAACATATGTACAAAAAACTGTTACTCTATTACTTATCACAGTTGTACCAAGAACTTAAAAAAAATGATTTACTTTTCATCATAATCCACACAAGTTGGTTCCATTACTTCATAACACAACTGACAAAACAAAGCACTTTCCTTTACTCTGTTACTACAATATAAAGCAGTGATACTCACTCAAAAAATTATTATTATATAATCTTTATGCCTCAATGTACAATCATTCACTTTTTTGCTTTTATTTTCCCTAACTTACCGAGTTTATCTAACTGTGAATTTTCATTAATTTGATTAATTTTCTGTAACTGCACATATTTCTTACATGTGACAAAAAAAATCAAGAAATATCTAGCCCTCCTTTACCAACAATATTACACACGAGAAAAACTTAAAAGCTTTGAGTAGAATGATGCTGGTTGGTTCATGCCCTGAATCACTGTATACTGGAAGCTCAATCCCATATAATAAGGACTGTAGAAGAACCATTTACAAACAGAAATAAAGGGAAAGCTAAATTTGAAGTAGCCAAAGGTGTTGAGTGGCTAAGCTGAGATGAACCATATGTTACTTGTCAACTTCAGTCAAAGAGTGGTTTTGGGAATAAAACCTCTGACTCACACTATCTTCACCTCAAATTACATATAATGGAAAGATATATTGTGCAAACTGAAATAAGCACATATGTGGAAATCCATAATCAATATCACATCTAGAAACTCAACATATGAATGATCGTAGGAAGATGTATGCCCATATGGCATGTCATATCAAAGTCAATGAAACTGACACATTACAATGCAATATCAGCTTCAGGCAGTGAGGTGGAGCATGAGTTGAAGAAATGTTGCCTTCATCAGCATTATGTTCTGGATAGGACCACACAGAAGATAAAGAGCAATACTATCCCTTCCAGGTAGTATTCCACAGAAGTTGGGTCCAGCATCAATATCCAAGACCTACTGTACAGAGGTGAAGATTCAGAGGCAAACTGAGTAAGAGGTAACACAAGCAACATGAGTGAGGTCTTATATTTTGTTCCAGCTGCAATCCAAAACTACTCCCTGGGAACCGAGGTCCAGGTTATGGTGTAATTAAAGATCCAAATCAAAGGGATTGTCTTCAGTGTGATGGATATAGTCCAAAGCAACATTATCTTCCTGACAGAACTGCACAAAGTCTGGAGCACAACACCAACCTTATGGTTGCAGTGAACAAAAGTGGATTACACTCATAAAATATAAGCAAACTCACTCTCTAGACAAAACTTCACAAAAGCTGCTTGAACATCAACATTATGGAAATGGAGTGTATTTGTCTGAAGATATGCTCATCATCACCCCAAAGTTAGAACTAAACAGAAAATGGGGTGCAACATCACTCTCTAAATCACACCAAAATAAGTAGGTTGCATATTGAAAATATAAGCAGCCTCAACCCTCCAGACAGAAATGTAAGAAGTAAGGTGCAATAATAACCTATGAGACCAACAATGCATGGTGGAGTAGATGATTGGAGAGTCATAGGCCATCTACACCAGCAGACCACTCCTACCCTACTCTCTACTGAATGTCAAACATAATGAGGAAAACTCCTCCAAGGTACAATACCCCACTGGCTCAGAAATGGAAAGTGGAAAAGACTCCCATGGTCCACTAGAAGAAAAAAATGGGATAAAATGTAGTAGAGTCCAAATGAATGACAACACCAGGGACAGTGCAATTAGTAGCAATAGAAACCCTATACTGAAAAACAAACCAACTCTAATTTACTCAACTGAAACTATGGCAAGGATGGGCAGTGTGTTTATCCTTTCTACTTTGTCTTGTCCATGGGTTAGTACATTTTGAAATAAGCATATTAATGAAGCAAATTTATTGCAAAAAAAACTATTATTGATCTTGTGATGCATGCCATCTGGACATGAGTATATTGTGTTTTAGTATTTCCTCTTGACTTTACAATGTAGCTTAGAAATACAGAAAACATATCTTACTGGCAACTATTGCTTCTGAGCAGAATCCACATCCTAAATGGGACATGCACATGGCAGGAAAATATATAAATAGTGACGCTAACTTACCAAAATACAACCACACCTAATTTTGAAAGATGGCAACAAGGAAGAAACAGCTAACCAATAAAGACAGTGGAAGATAAATGCATGAGAAGTAGGTTGCATGCCTGACTGAGGAAAGTTCCTCTAATATTAAAAGTGCCCAATCTTTAAAACACATACTAGGAACAGAATCCAGAAAGAAAACAATGAGGACTAGACTAACAGAATCAGCTGATGATTCCAAATTATAAGAGCCAAAGAAAAAGTCATGTGCAGATGAACAGTACCAGGAACTGAAAAGGTACAGATGGAACCACTAAAAGATGCCATGCAGGCAATGGAATAATGAAGTGCACATACTGGATAGAGACATTTCTATGCAGCAGACTGGAAATAAAGGTGGAAAAGAGATAGAAGACAAAATAATAAGGAAGAATGACTCTCACAAGATAATGTAGTTTTTGAGTTAGACAAGGAGGTAGGTCAATGAATTTAGAAGGAAAATAAAAGAAACTGGCTGTTCCAGTTATGACTGAGAAAATCTACTGCTAAGGTCTGAACATGATGAACAGAAAATCAACAAAAAGGTAACTTAGTTATGGAGTAAAGTAGCTAAAGAATCTATATGAGAAGAGGCTCACTGTTTACATTGACATCTGAAAATCTGAGGGTCGAGTAATCGCTGGATTAAGAAGTACACTAGATACTAGTCAGTGAAGGAAGAGAAACCAAGACTAGGCCAGATAAAAATATGCTATCAACAAGACCTGAACATGTATATTTCAAATTATTGCTAAAGATGTGGCAGCAGATAAAGAGAAGAATACATATCCATAAAGAGATGAGACCAGTCGTGACTTAGGGCATCCACAGTTAGAGATATTGGGAATCAGAAGAGAATAAAATTGGTACTGAAAGGAGAAGGAAAGACATTGATCTCTGGCATACCCAACTTGGAGCAAATTCAAAACAGTACCTGAAGAGAGAGTAATCACCTCAGAAAAAGAGTCCTTTTCAGTTGGCAGTTAATCTGCCACTAACTTTAAAGTTTACAGGATATGAGAGGTTGTCAGATGAGCAAAGTGTGAATGTGCATAAAACAGAAAGATAAACATATTGAAGCAAAGGACCTTGGAGTGAGTCTCACCCAGACAATATATGGAAAACTACAGAAATAACCAAGTGATTCACTTCATGAAGTAGAATACCAGAACATGTCTAAAGGATGGCTAAGAGTTCTGGAACAGATGTGGAAGATATGCTCCAACAGAGAACAAAGCACCACAATTATGGAGCTGTTCAGAAATTTATCACACTCTGTAGGAGGTGTGTCAGTAAAAAGATGGAAATCTGGATGGGTGATGTTGACCACAGTATATACATAGTCCAGCCATCAAAACAGAAGAGACAGAAGTAAAGGATTTTGAGAGATTTTTCACTGGTTGCTCAAAGTCTACTGAAGAAGTTTCTTGTCAATACAGCATAGAAAGACAATGTATTTTAAATATGTGAGAACATCCATAAATGATAAATCTTCTTATGCAGAAAGTATGGAAGAGACAATTTCAAAGTCCTACAGATAAATGAGGAAAGGCACCCAGTGGAATTGAAAATTGGGAAAGTTCCAAAGCAAGACAAATACTTAGTTGGGGCCATGAACAATTGTGAAAACATAACCAGCTAATGCAAATAAGTGGTCTTTCGGAGAAGAAGTGGTGTGATTAATATGGTCTCCAGAAAAATTATGAGATAATAACAATCATCATTTAATAATGGAAACAAAGACAGCAAATGTGGTACAAAAATACTTCCTCAACTTTACTGAAGACATAAGAAGATGGTGATGTAAAAAGGGGGGAAAACAGTTCAAAAGTGATACACTTAATCCTGGAGAATATAATGAAGGAAACAAAATGAGGATAGAACAAATTAGAGAAAAGACAAAGACATCCAATATCTTTATTTTTCATCATTAATAGTTCAAAAGAGAAGAACTAGATACTGGTTGAGAAGTGAAAAGTCAATATGGAATGCAGTACCCAACATTTTTGGAAACAAAAAAAGACAAAACAAAATCATAGTGTGGAGCAAATAATCCTCTCATATCCAAAAGATGCAGATGCTGCTGGGGATTATGAGGAGGAAAGAAGAGAAAGGAAAAGGAGATGAGAAGAAAAGTAATCTAAATGTTTTATTGATCAGCTGCAAAAGGGACCTGAAAGGCCTGTGAAAAAAAAAAAAGACGCGTCCCTATAGGATGAACCAAAGGACTATGGAGTGAGTCTCTCTCTAACAATATATGGGGAAACAACAAAAGAAATGTCAGAAATGGTGTGATTCACTTCATGAGGTAGATAATAGGAACATGCCTAATGGATGACTAAGAATTCTACAATAAATGTGGAAGGTATGCTCCAATAGAGACCAAATCCATAAGAGCAATGAATGAAGTCATTATTAGAACATGCAGTGGCCAATTTAATGGAAGGGGAGGATTATGAAAAGTAATATAGCAACAAAAAGGATTAAAATAGAGATAGTTGAGGGACAGGAGTGGACTAATAAAGCTGTAAAAGATTAAAAACTCAGGAAAAAAGAAAAAACTGGTATTAAACAACCATGGGCCTCAAAGAAAAGAAGTCAGATAAAGGTAACAAAGGCAAAAAGAGGGAAAATGAGCAGTAGATAGAAGTGTGTCATCTCTCAGAAGGTCCCAATAATGAACAAAACAATACAAGTTATTTAAAAGGACCAACTGTAGATCCTTAAAAAATGTACCATAATAACAGTGCAATACATTGGTTAATAAATGAAGAGAGAATGGGTAACAAAGAGATGTGTAAGCATTAGTGTTCCTAGATGCATTAGACGAGTCTAGAGATTGAAAAATAAAAAAATAAAAAAGGAATGATCATAAACCGTAGTAAAAGATTTTGGAGACAAGAAATACAAGGTATTTTAAAGTAAGAATGAAGATGATCCAGGAATGTGTCAACATGGACTTGTAAGTCTGGAGGAAGAGGAAATAAGTACCAGTATGAAAGACGTGCTAATGAATGGAAAGAATCAAAAAACACAAGAGAAAAGAAAAAGTAAACAACAAACCCGAGTTATTACAATTACAAAAAGGTTTGGAGGAGGAACAATGTCTTGACTAGGTAAAAGCATCAAATAAGTCACAATAACAATAAACTACGGTGTTAATATTTACAGTCAATGAGCCTCAACTAGACACTGACAAAGAGTGGTAGTGTTAACAGAAACTTAGGAAGTAGTCATTATCATTTATGAATTTGTGATAATTGTAACAATGCTCAAGATGATTCCTTTTTGATATTCAGTAACAACATTACTTGAAATCAAAAATAAAACAAACTAAAAGGAAAATATAGATTCTCTAATATTTCTAGCCATTATGTCATTCCGCAAGAAAAAAATTATCATTTTCCTATGTCAAAAAGGTATCTCTGATAGACACCTGAAACAGAATAGGATCTAAACTGAAGCACAGTGTCACTAAAGTTAAATGGAAATTAAGAGAAAAACTTACCTACTCAGCAAATATAAATGAGAATAAGAGACTGCCAAATGGCTTAGGTAATGGGGACAAAAGTGTGAGGCATAATTCATATGCTGACCTGGAAGATCTCTAATGGACAATAGAAATGAGCAGTTAGGGACATGATGAGGTGGCAATGTAAGTTTGTGTGTTATTTTTATACCAAAGCCATATTGTGCTATCTGCTGTGTCCACTAAGGGTGATTGAATCTTTGATCTTAGTGTTGTAAATCTGGAGACATACCACTGGGACATGAAGTGGCAGATCTAATGAGAGAAAGCCTAGAAAAGACAACAGAAATTGGAGGACAATGAAGAATAAGCTAAACAAATATGTTGGTAAACCCAAACTGTAAGTGTAATGGGAAGAAGATTACAGGAGGAAGATGGATTCCAGCGAATAAAAAGTCAGATGAAAGTCATGGAAAGAAGCTCTGCATGCCACATAACAACTGAAAATCCAAACTGGACAAATAAAGTAATCTAGATCAGAACGAAAAGTAGATAAAACAATGCGAAAGTAAAACTATCCTTATGAACCACTTAGATTTTGTGGAGTAAGGAGAAATTGAGATTAAGGAGAAAAAAAGTACAATGGTAAAAATATGAAAAATGTCAAGGGCAAAGAAATCTAATCAACAATGCCCACGTGCAAAAAGTTGCAGAAAATAGGTCTTGAAGGAAAGGTGGTATATAGAACATCAAGACATGCATTTGGAGATGAAAGGAACAAAACAAAAGAAGAAAACATATAATGGAAGCAAGAAAAAAGAAAAATACAAGACAAAGGTGTCCTTTAGTCTGCGACTTTCAATACGGAGAAATACTGTCAAATAGCCAAGTAAAGAAATTAAAAAGATGAAGAATACTGGGAAGGGTGTGAAAGTAAACACTTTGTAGAAGCCAAGATAAAGGATGCTACATGCATGGAGAGTCTGGACCATCTTGTAAGGAAGGGACTGGACAAAAGTAACATGTGAATCCAGAGCTTGAGAATGGCAAGGTAAATAAATATATCTCTGAAGTTGGCATAAGAGTGACACATTAGAGGAAACATTAAGAGGTGATAACTTGATGACTGAAATTGCAGAAATAACAGGAACCATGATTGAGTAGGTCAAAATAGGACAATAAGAATGAACTGACACAGAGTGGTTTGGATGATGGGGAAATTTATTGGAAAAATACAGATAGGAGGTAAGCATAAAGGTAAAAGTTGGTCCAACTCTGACCAAAGGTGTCAATATCCAATGCCAAAGGATGTGGAATGAGGGATCAAAACAGAAGAAGTTTAGTACTGAGGTGGATAGCAAATGAACAAGCAGAGTAGTACCTCACAGCTAACCCAAACACTGAAAGACCCGAAAATAGAGAGGTCACTCTGTGTGAAAAATTTGCCAGGACTAGATAAGCAATCTGCAACAAGGCTGAAAGGCACATGGACCATGACAAGCCAAGAGAAAAACACAATGAGTATGGGCCCCAAAAACATTTGAAAACACGAATGAATGCATCCTTGCTGATTGGTGTAAGAGACAATGGTTGCATTGAAGGAACAGAACATGATTGACTTCCCCAAAATAACAAATCCAAAATGTGACAAGCTGAAAGGAGTTAAAGAAGATTGATATGAAAGCCTGAACCGACCTCTTAAGGGTCCAAATATCCCTCCTTCTAACCCATTTGAGAAGTATTAGTGAAAAGATGAAGATATGGCCAACAAGATAGAAGAGGAACTCCAGCAAGAGTGTTGTCCCTTTGTGCAACAAGGCAAAGTTGAATTGAAGGGGAAGAAACATCTAGAGTATCACTGGTGAGATTCCAGTGATCTTGCAAAGTCTACTGAAGCACTCTCACATGACTACAAACTTGGGAAATAACAGCTTTCATGGAAGCTTAAGTCTTCATAAGATTTTCATTTATAAGAATTTCACAAGCAGGTATGAAGGAGGCTTTAAGCCTTCAAAATTAATACTTCCATAGAATGCAGCCAAATGGGAAATGGATGACTTTGACAATTATGATAATTAAATAAAATTCAGGTGGATGAGGCATTGGGTGGGTACAAAGACAGACTCCTCCATCTTGACAAGCCAATTCAAATGAGCAAATTCTTTGAAAAATGTTTTTGGTTGTACAAAGCTTGTAGTTAAAAAGCTATAAGCAATCAGTCACCCATATAATGATGGAACTGAAGATCATCACAGAGTAACAGAAAGGCAAAAACCTTGACCACACAACAGAAAGTGTAATATGCTGAGGCCAAATTGAACAGTAAAGAATGGAATTGATAGACCTGACCATCATGAGCAAATAAGGTGTTAGGGAAATGGGAATGTGAAGGTACACATATGTCCACCTTCATCATCCAAAGACCTGGAGTAAAAGTCCATCAAAAAGACTCCACGATAAAACAAAGAATTTTAAGTAAAGACTCAAACTGAAAAGTCATATTATTAAAAAGCCAGTCTCCAATTTCCTTAAGAGCAACAAACAACCATGACTAGAACCCCCAAACAGGGTGACAAATGTGTTTGATAGAATCCTTGAAAAGATCTTGAACCACCTCAGAAAAATACTGGCTGGAAAGAAGATCCCAAGGAAGAGGCTAGGAAACAGGAGAGAAACAAGAAAACAAAGCAAGAGTCCTGTAAGAATCTGAGCTGAATGTAAACCAAAGAAGGACAAACCTGAACTATTTGGCCCAATTGAGATCTATACTCACTAAATAATCACTTAAACTACTTGCAGCATGAGAATAAGCAATAAGTAATATGTTGGCTCATTGTCTAAATACATGATGAAAGAACAGCCAAATGAGAGGAGAGAATAGGGTGAGTGTCATGGCCTTCTTTTACTTCCTTCCTTGTCTCTCACCCTGTTGAGAGATGAAAAGGAAGTGTGCAGCCAAACAGCCTCTACATAAAACTCCAATAAATATGAATGATCCAAAGACAGGCCTAGAAATGGGGCTACACATAAGTCATGCAAGTACATAAGGGGTAGATGCAAAAATTAAGAGTGCTTCTCAACCCAATGGAAACTAGTATGAAAGGGCAGAGGAAAACAAATATGCCAACCTGGAGAAAAAGGATGGAACAAATTACCAATGGAAACCTCTTAGAGAGACAATAGAGAACCTTACACAGGGGGGATACATGAAGGAAAGGTAATGAAGGAGATTGGTGAGGGTCAACTGAAGGTGAGAGAACTGGGCCTAGAAAAAAACAAATAGACATATTAGAGTCAAAACCGCAAACCTGAATTAACAAATTCAAGTGTCAATTGAAAATTGATGAATTGAATTGCAAAGTATGAGGCAAGCTGACCTGCAAACATAAATGATATACAAAATAATCAGCATACACCCAAATATTGGGATAAACTAAATAATTGGTGAAAGGAATCTCATACATAAGAGAAGAAAATAGGTCATATGGAACAAGGGATAATGACAAATGGTAACAAAACTGTGTTTCATGTGTTAATGAAATCTATAGTGCATCGGAAAACACGTATCAAGTTTGCACAGCAAATGAAGATGGGAAAAGGCTGTCAAAATCCTTATCTGGAAATGGGAGAACCAGTAAACGTTCAAGAGAAACCTCAAGCCACATGACAAGACTCATATTCATTACTAACATGAACCAGAACCTTCTCTGCAAATAAGGTCATTACTGAACCTACAGCACCTCACGATTGTTAAAATGTGGTATCAGTAACAATAGAAATCATGGTAGCATGTGAAAAAAAAGTACACCACACAGGTTTTGACTGAATTTTCTTAGAAAATAAGCTAGGAATCAAAGAACTGAAAAAAGGGAAGAGAGGTGTAAGAAAACAAGTTCAAAACTCATAAGAAATAAAGTACAAAGTACTAATAAGCTTTTTGTCTGAATACTAGGAGCCAAATTGAGAAATGATGATTGGGTTCTACATTAAAGAGGGAGTTAGGTTCACTACAAGGGTGTGCAGTACTCCTGTTGGTAGAGGTTTGTTGCATTTTAACTTTCATGCTACAATGCAGCTGTGATATGTGAAAACACATAGATTACATTATCATATCAAAACAATTATCTTGGCTCAACATGTTCAGATAGTGTAGTTTTCACTTAATATTTTTAAAATTTTTCTTATTATTAAGAATTTAGCTGTATTTTTAAATGCCCAAAACAACTGAGATGATAAACGTTGGATACATGGTAGAAATTATATTTCTGTTTTATTTATTTATCAAACATTCATTTTAGCTAGCTTTTTGATGATCATTCATAATTTTAATAAATTTTCTAATGGTTCTTTCAACAATATTAAGTAAGAACCTCTGTCTGATGCTATATATTTAATTAATAATTCATTTTTTCAATCTTCTTGCTGACATGTAAACATAAAAATCAAAAGCTAATTTTTTTTGTGAATTTCATGACATTACATAACAGATATTTCTTTTTATCATAAACAATAGTTTCTAGTTTACTTATTTTTGTAAAACAACAATTTCAATCTAATAATTTCTAGACTGTTCGAATAATTAACAACATCTACAAAATGTTCTTCACTTTAGACACCACACACCACAAAAGTGTTGACATTCCTCATCTATCTTTTGGGTATAATTTTAGCATTTTGTAAAACACCAGTTTCAAACTTATTTATGAAAAGATCACGTTACAAGGGAGACAACAGAATATAACATCCTCAGACTATTTATAAATCTTATTATTAAATTGAAAAATGAGTTTTTGCACAGGTTTTTCTCTTTCAAATTATCATATCTGAAGTTTCAGTGACTGAATTGTTACTCATTCATAATTTGTGCTTCATAACAATTAGTAAAGTAAAACCTGTCTAAGGCAGAATTTCACAGGACCAAGTAAAATTTCTGGCTTAGACAGTAATTTTGCATTTCCTTAATTATAAATACTTTTTGAGCAGAATGTTATACTTGCTTGACTCAAGGGAAGTAAGATGTTTGTGAATAAAGTTATTAATTATACTGTTTATGCTACATTTATTAGAATAAAACCAAAAACAAACATTCCAAATATACACAAGTACACATAATTTTAGTCAAATATATTTGAAGTGTCCAGTTTCAACTGTTTCATCTTATAAGAGAAATCTTAACAGAATGCTGAAAAATTTTGGTATTTCTGGCTTGTACAGGTTTCTGTCCTCTGCAGTTTCCAGCTTAGACAGGTTTTACTGTAGCTTTATCAAATGGGGCTTTCATGAATAATAATACAGTATAAAAAGAGATAAATATATCATAAGAGTTACTCCACCTCTTTCTCCTACAAAGCTATAGGATTTTTTATATTAAAAGTCACTAAGAAAAGAAAACATACGTACTATAAATTTAGCTACATTATAAGTAGATGATCCTATACTTGACACTACTGGTCTTTAAAAATTTCCTGTTTTATGAAATCCTTCACTAAGACAAAATCTTGGAACTAAATATTTTTTTCTTGTGCAGAGTGAGAATTAAACAGTCTAACTTTTTATTTTACTAGTTTGTGAAAATTTTGGATGGCTGTAACATTAGCATTTTTTCATGATGGGGAAAATAAAGTCTAATAATAAAAATGAAGACAGTTAACAAAATACAAAACATTTTATTTACGTTTTGGAAAAAACTTACTGAATCTTCAGTAAAATTTGAAAATAGTATTAAAATAAGATAATAAATATCTTCAGAACACTATTTTCAGATTTTGATGAAGATGAAATAAGTTTTTTGTAACATTTCAACCTTATAAATAAAACTTTTGTCAACCACCTTCATTTTTATAAAAATGTTATTCTTAGTCTTACCATGCATGCCTTCATCAAATGTCTTTTCAACTTTCATAGTATAAACTTCTTTATTTTGAATGGCTAATTTACCACTTTTGGTATATGGTTTGCAATGTTCTTGATTTTACAATCTTGAGAATATCATGCATGTAGTGTACATATTAAGTCATTTGATGGCCTCAAAATAAAAAAAAAATTAAAGCGAGTTTTTAAAAATGTTGATTGTGTAAGTGTTTTAGTTACTGTATGCTGAAAGAAAACTCTCCAAAATGCCATATTGCAAATCCAATTAACAAGAAAGGAAAATCAGTTTCTCATTTTTCTATCTACAAGTATTACCAATGAGGCAATTTCAATGAATTATCCAGCAACTCAGTCAAATGTTTAACGCAAGAATGTTTTGAACTAAAATCATAAAAAATATATGTAATGTAATTCAAGACTGAACAAATTCTGTTTGTCCAGTACAATTATATACATGTAAATAGAGAATCTGCAGTAAGATGTCAAAAAAAAATATACAAATCTAAATTAAAGAGTCAATATATTTTATTTTCCATCTAAAATTCTCATGAATATTTGTAGTAAATTTTAGAATACAAAATAAAATCCTCATAAATACACAATCAAAATGAAATACAAAGGAAACATTTTATGATGACTAGTTTTATTTAAACACTTGAAATTCCAAATATTAAAAAAAAATTTTGATTCTCAATAAACTTGTTTGAAGAATCAAGTCAGCAAGATAATATGCTTTTACATTAAATGTTATGAAACACCAAATATAACATTAAACAAGATCTCTATGTGTTAGTGACCAATCTAAACAAACAAATTTCACTTTTCTAAATTATGTCCATGTGTAATAAATAACTATTTATTTAACAAACTGGTATGTACAATCAAACAGTGCAGCATATTACTTACTTGCTCTTGCAAATATTGAATCATACTTCTAAATTACGACATATTTTAATTAGTTAAGAAATTAACAGACCTATTAGTATTTTCACATATGGTTTTACATTCCAAAAACTAAATTATCAGCTATAAATACAAATAAAAAAGAAGGACACAAGAACATCATTCAAATATGCTCATTCAGAGAGTAAATGAAGTATAGTTACTGTGGTGGTTCTCCTTCAGGGCTCTGGTTAATAGACTGGAAACAGGTAACTTGAATACGTCCCTGCTATTGTAGATAAAAGAAAAAGAAAATATCAAAAAATTTATTGGAATGGATAATCTCTTGCTATTATCCTTTTTAAAAATAGTAACCGTAATAGCAAGTTTTTGTACAAAATTATGAATTTTTCTTCAATCCAAGAAACCTTGGATGCACAAGCACTCAAAATATAGCTTTGTTTTCTTAGATCATAATATTAACAACACACATACAACATTTATAAATTCTTAAATAGGAGATAGTTCTACCCAATTTTTAGTGGGTTGATTGATTGATTGATTTAGTGTTTTATGGCACAAAGCAACAAGGCTATCTGCGCCAAACAACCGGTAAAAATGTAGTAAAAGACATAAATGGAAATGAACGTAAAACAAAAAAAAATATAAAACCAGTGTTGACACCTAGTCTACAAGGTTAAGATAGAAGGCAAAGTGTAAAAAGTTGTAAGGTAGGTATTATATCAAAAAGGTATAATCATAACCCGCCAGGAAGACTAACAGGCAGGTACAAGACCCACCGTCAGTCACCTGAAGTTGGTCTTTCCAGTCCTGGTTCTGGGTTATGTGTCATATCAACTAGTATCAAAATGTAAAAGAATAGAAGTATTAAAAAACGCAACAATGAGTAACCAAATGTTCAGTAAAAAGAGAAAAGTCACGTAAATGGAGGAAAATTTGTAAAGGAAAATGAAGGTAAAAACAAAACAGCAATTAAAACAGAAAATGGTGTAAAAACCAATGGTGACACCCAGTCTTCAAAGTTATAAACTATTTACTCTAGCATAATAATAATGATCATAACCCGCCAGGAAGACTAACGAACAAGTTCAAAAACCACCGTCAGTCACCTGAAGTTGGCCTTTCCAGTCCTGGTTCTGGGTTATGTGTCATAGTAGCTAATATCAAAATGTAATGGAATAAAAGTTTAAAAAGACACTCAGCAAAATCATAATAAAGAGTAGCCAAATGTCCAGTAAAAAGATAAAAGTCAAGTAAATGGAGTAAAATGTGTAAAGGTAATTGAAGATAAAAACAAAATGGCAATTAAAACAGGAAATGGTGCAAAAACCAATGACGACATCCAGTCAACAAAGTTCTGCGAGAGCAGTGAAAGTGGACCAGTCTGCCTGATCCAGCTTCCACCGGGGCACGCGGGTAGGGTGGCATCGACCACGGCCAGTCTCTCTCAAAATGATCGGAAAATGATCACTGCCTAGTGGATTACTGTCAACCCTCCATGAAAAATGGGAAAATAATGAAGGGGAGCAAACTGAGAGATCAATGGCAGTGAATGACTGACTTGGTGCATGAAAGTAAGTGGAAGAACCAGTATTGAAAAGAGAAAGATCGTGATCAGATAGCATCTGCTCTACAGATCGACCCCTCCCATCAATAACAGCACTTCCCCAGAGGGGATGGTGTCCATTAAAATCCCCCAGGATTAGAAATGGAGATGGTAACTGTTCAACGAGAGCATCCAGGTCTGATTGATCATATGTCTCTCCAGGGGACAGGTACAGAGAACAAACAGTGATGGTACGACCCAAGGAAATACGGATGGCTACGGCCTCCAAGGGTGTATTGAGTGACAAAGACAGGGTGGGCACATGTTGATCAACCAAAAGTGCCACCCCTCCATGTACTCGACCATCACACAACTTGTCATTTCTGTACAGAGAAAACTGCCGAATGGAGACTGTATCAGCATATTTGAGAAATGTTTCTTGTAGAGAAAGACAAACAGGATGGTAGGAAGCAATCAGCGTTTTGATATCATCCAGATTAGAACGTAAACCTCGACAGTTCCATTGTATCAAGGTGGCCATTTTTAAGGATGGGCAGGTGAAGTGGTTGGAGAACCCTTCGGTTTACGACCTCGTCTTTTGTCTTTACTGTCTTTCTTCGGAGGAGGTCTATCAACCTCCATGGATCCTGCTCTGGGTCGAGTGGGCAGGTTTTTGTTATTGGAAGAGGAATCAAGCGACTGAGGACGCGGACGAGTAATTGTTTTGTTTATTGTGGTGGGAGAAAATGATGTATCAGAAGAAATGCCTGTATTTGAAACTGAAGGACATGGATCTTGAGGTTTGTTGGAAGTTATGGGAGGAACAGAGATGGGTGTGGAAGTCGATTCATCTACTGTTTTAACCACGGAGGGCAAAAGGCTTTTCATTTGGTTTGAAAACGATTCTTTTGGAGGCACAGAGAGATCTGTCTGCACTTCCACTGTAGTTGTGGAATGGAGTGCAGCAGCATATGTCCGAGATGGGATTGTGGACATCAATTTCCGAGCCTCAGGATAACTAATGTTATGTGTCGTTTTCAAACGCTGCACCTCTTTTTCCTCCAACCATTTTGGACAAGAATGAAAGTAAGAGGGGTGAGAACCATTGCAGTTGACGCAATGTGGGTTTATGTCACAATCATAGGCATCGTGGTCCTTGCCTCCACAACGAGCACATGTCAGGGAACCACGACAAGATGTCTTTGAGTGGCCGAATCTCTGACATTGAAAACATCGAAGAGGGTTTGGAATGTATGGCCGAACCCTGCAAATGAGATAACCTGCTTTGATGGTGGCGGGTGCTCGTGGTGAAGTGAATGTTAAAACAAGGGTATTTGTTGGCAGTGTAACTCCATCTTTGCGAGTGGAGATGCGCCTCACTGCAGAAACTCCTTGAGTGGAAAGACCGGCGAGAATCTCCGATTCAGGAACATTCTTCAAATCCCTTTCAACAATAACTCCTCGTGAAGTATTCAAAGTAGCATGGGGTGTAACCTCGATAGGTATATCGCCAATTACCTTTGATTTCAAGAGGAGTTCACTGTGTTGGGATGTGGATGTTTCAACCAGTATGTCACTGGATCGAAGCTTCTTTACTGACTTTGGAGAGCCAGCAAGTCCCTCGAGCCCCTTTTGAATAAAAAAAGGGGACATTTGCCCTAAAGATTTTTCTGAAAGAGAATGCAATATCAGAAAATGAGGTACGTGTGTTACTGAAGTTGGAGATTGCTGTTCTGAGTATTCGAGACGTGGTCGCTTACCCATTGACTGTTTTTTTTACAATTTTAATTAAATTTTTTGAAGGATCCATAGGAAAGTGAAAAGTTTCGGTACTCACTGACCCCACCCACCATGGAGCCCCACAAGGGGACGCACTACAAAGTCACGCAAGGACAATGCAGCAACGCCAGGGTTTCGTGAGCACTATACCCAAACACCAGCATCAGGCACAATGTCCACAACACCCGTTGAGAACTTCCAACACTGGTACTTGGTTGGCTCTAGCCCAGGTGGACCAGCCGATTGACGCAAGGGGGGCCACCCAAGGGCCGCCCGTCTACAGGAATTCGAGGCCAAAGTGGTGTGTTGGGGTTGGACCCCTCAACCACCAGGATCCTCTCCTCCCCTTCACGGGTCGCCACGCACGGCAAACACGTGGGTGGATGTTTAGATCCCAGAGAAGGTAACCAAACAGAACAGAACCTTCCCTGGGAGGTCCCCTCACCACGTACAGGAATCCACTCCGAGGGGATTTTTAGTGGGAACATTATTGCAGTAAATGTATACTGGCCTTAATACAACAGTTTGGGGTAATGCATTATAAGTAACTTTTTTACATCAACTAGCTGGGATGCCCTGGATGAAAGTTTTGTAAATTCATGATTAATGAAAGGTTATCTTAGGACATGAAAAGCTGTTTCCTTTATATATAATTAAAAATAAAACATTCATAAAAACAGCAAAACAAAATGTGAAACCATAGACATGAATGTATCTCCTCATGGACTCAACAAATCTTCATGCCAAATTTGGTGAAGATCAATCAACAGTGGCAAAGTAGTGGCAAAAAAACAACACATAAAAACACTTGTGAAACCCAAAAAATGCAAAACTGAAAATTTGTGTGCATGAGTCTCCACACTAATTTGGTGATGATACATTCACACCCTGCAAAGGATACAACAGACAGTACTATTATACTTGTTTAGATGGGGCCAGTGTACCAGATATGTCTGTGATGTATTCGTGACATATCTGCACCCTGAGAATGGAGAAAAAATAAAGTTCTCTATCACAGGAAATAGAGGTATAACAGTAAAACTGTAGATTTGCAACAGGAGTTACAGTTTTACTGTTATACCTCTATTTGTGAAGCTGGGATTACACATCACATTATAACAATGTTTTTCTAGTATCATTCAAGTAAGAGTTCCCTTATAATATGATACTACAGTAATTGGGTTTGATAGCATAGCACACTTTTATTGGGCAGAATAATGTTCAAAGTTACTTTCTGCAAAAAAAAAAAAGCAAGTTTATCTCATTATCTTCTCTCTTTGTTATTTGGTGTTATTTTCTTTATAAAGGACAAAATAAGGTTCAATTTGTGAATTAGATGCAAGTGAAATATCTGAACAATGTGTTAAATACAATTTTCTTCTAAGTAAATCCCAAGACTGAATAAAAAAGCAGTTCATAAAACTAGCTTCACACAAGATTTTTCTTTTAACTTTTATCTCGCTAATTGTAAACATTAACATTATGCAATCAGACTGACATACATTAAATAAATTAATTTTGAAATGTTTAATTAATATAGTTAAAAAACAACCATCAGTTTCATCATTCATGGGTAGACTGTACTAATTTATCTACAACAGAAAGCTGTAAAAGGTGTGAAAATAAGGTAAAAATTCTTATTAAAATTCATATTTAACAAGAATCAGATAGTGTGAGGAATAAATTTTCAAGAAAAAAAATTCTCATTTAATAATGTATCTAACATCTACAACACACAGAAGTGTGCAACACTATTGTCTTAAAGAAGCAATTTTAATGCACTTGTTAATTACTCAATATAACAATTTCATAAAGGATAAACAACAGAAGCATAGGTTTCTTCCAAATTTTCACAATAAGAAGGAAAAATCTTGAGCTACTGGTCTGGAAACAAGTTCAAATTAATGTTTGTTTTCTACAAATGTCAAAACTACAGAACTGTAACATAAAACACATTAGTTTTTCAAAAACACAACAAAAAATTTAATGCAGCTGGTGAGTCAACAGAAGAAAAGTCAAGGCGAAGTGTTTTCTTCATATATTATTTAAAAATCAGGAAACAAATCACGGTACACATATTTAAAACCCCAACAAGGAATGCCTATGTAATTCTATTCAGACAGTCATTTTTAAAGAGGTGTGAAGCAGATGAAATAACAATCTTAAAAATTGAGAAATATCATAGATGGAACATGATATTAAAACATGACCAGCTTTTTGGTCATTCTTAACACAGGAGAAACATACACAAAAGAAAAGCAAAGGAAAAAACAAAATTCAAAAATACCTATTTAAACATATACTTTATTTCCATTTTATTCACATACACAGCAGTGAAAACTGAAGTCACTTTGACCCAGAAACTACCTTGTCAAAATAGAAAAAATTACTACAGAAAATAAATGAAAAAATAAACAGTTTAACCTTGCACATTTTTTATTTTGAGCAAAGTTTATGTATATTATATAACTGTTTTAATTAATTGCATGCTTCTACTATTTTGTACTATCATACAACTACAGTTACAACAGAAAGTGTTCGTACCCCTCCATCAATAGTGGTTTTTTGCTCATAAAGTATCACAATTAGGCTAATAGAAGTATAGTATATCATAAATATTACACTAATACACATCTAAATAATTTTATATGTACATTAAACGACAAATAAATTGTTTATAAACAAATAACCAAAAATAGGAGAAGCAAAAAGTGTTCATACAGTTCAAAACATGCGGAAAAACTGATATTCCCGTAAAAATTTTGTTTAGTTTGGCAAATAAACTACAGTATACTATTCCAAAACTAGACACTGGGTTCATTATTATTGGAATTTAGCAAGCAAAAAATTTACTTCTAGCAATTTAGCACCATCTCAGTCATTATCTGCTTGGTCATCATGGCAAACACAAAACAGTTGTCGAGTGATTTAAAAAAACGAATTATTGCAAAATACAAATCTCGTACGTCTCTTTCTGGTATTGTTACACAACTTAATGTGCTAAAAGCTACTGTTCAAAGCATAATTGCCAAGTTTAAGCTTACAGGATCAACTGCTAACCTCCTTCGTTCCAGATGCCCCACCAGAATTCCAGAGAAAACCAAGAGAAAGGTTCTCAGAGAAGTTAGTAGGAACCCTTGTTTAACATGTAATGACATACATAAACTGGTTAGGGAAACTGGGGTTGAAGTAAGTACCTCTACAGTTACAAACACGTTACACTTTTCTGGGTTCAAAGCATGCCATCCTCATAGAACTCCATATTTAAAGCCTGTTCATTTAGAAAAATAATTGAGGTATGCATGAAAGCATATAGATAAACCATTTACACACTGGAAGAGTATTCTTTGGTCAGACAAGACTAAAATTGAGCTTTTCGGCCACAATGATGTTCGCAATATTTTCCGTAAAAAGGGAGAACGAAATCCTCCAATAAACACCATCCCTACAGTTAAACATGGAGGTGACTCTATCATGCTATGGGGTTCCTTCAGCTCTTCTGGTGTAGGCAGCCTTCACCACATCAACAAAATCATGAAAAAAGAAGAGTACATTGACATATTAGGCACTTATATCAAGAATGATGCTCGAAACTTGCGGTTTAGTTATGATTGGATTTTCCAGCATGACAATAACTCCAAGCACACACAGAAATATGTGCAATCCTGGTTACAAAGGAACCATATTAGCATTCTGGAGTGGCCATTGCAGTCACCTGATCTTAACCCAATTGAAAACGTTTGGCATGAGTTAAAGACCAGGGTTCATCAGCATCATCTAAAAAACTTGCAAGAGTTGGAGGCCTTCTGTAAAGAAGAATGGAAGAAAACATAAGTTGAGTATGTCAAATGCTCATGGAGGGCTATGAGGAGAGTTTGCACCAAGTAATTCCCCTAAAAGGCTACACAACTGACCATTAAAGTAGATGCACGAAGACTTTCTGTTCCTCCTATGTTTGGTTATAAATAGTTTATTTGTTGTTCAATTTTTACAAAAAATGTAAATGTGTGTTAGTATATTTATAATATACTGTATTTCATTATCTTAATTTAATACTTTTTAAGTTATGAGGATAAAACTACTCACGATGCAGGGGTACGAACACTTTCTGTCGTAATTGTATACAAAGGGCTAGTTATGTTTTACTAGATGATAAGGGGTCTTTATCATCTATCATTGCGTGCAGACAGTTATGGGAAAGTGACTGTTATCTTGAAGTTTTTAACTTACCTACCCCAAAACTGTAGTGCTTTGTTTCTCTTAATTGTTATTTTTTAATTAATATTTTGTACTTCACTTTGGAGTGTAGTCACCTTCCTACAACTGTCTGCAGCAGTGAAGGGTGATAAAGAGGTGGAATGTACCTATTGCTACTCTTTTACTTCTCATGTTGAACACTGGCAAATAGGGGTTAAGGTTAATAGACAGTATATCCCCACTACATGTGGGTCCTACTTCCACAGTCACTTCCAAAACCTAAGGTACATTTTGTACCCCCCCCCCCTCCACTATAGCTTGTACCCTGGGATCCTTTAAGTTAGTGCAGTATTTGTATTTTTGTTTCAGCTTCTTTTGGTTATATCAAACTAATATAATTAATCAGAGGTTTGGATTTGCTGTTTTCCGTGCAGTCCTTTCTTGTGATTTTGTTCACTTAACTTCATCAAAATGTATTAATTTTCACTAATATATATATATATAAATAAAATAAACATGTAGTGTGTGGCAATGTGAATCAGATCAATACAGCTTTTTTTTTATTAAGTCATATTCAAATACAGTAGATTTATAATTCATTTATTATATTTTAATATTGGAACTAAAACAGCCAGTTAACTTACAATAGTGACTGATTTGAAGAATGGGAAGTAAAATGGCTAAAGAAAGAAAATAAATAGGCAAAGAAAGAAAACTGACATTGTAACAGCCAAGAGCCTCTTTGCAATTAATTCTTTATTATTTTTAAACAATTTTCAAGCTTCATCACACTTTCACAGATCATGTTACCATGTTTAGCTGTGATCTATCTGACAATAATCTTGGTTGTAACTCTGCAAAATAGTTCATAACGCAAAAGGTTCTGCCAGAAAGTTTTATTGTTCAATAAGCACATTTCAATATTCATATAGTGTACAAATACAACAGTCTTCCAGCACCAAATTCAATATTTCAATCAAACAGAAATCCTAACGAATATCATCAAAATTTTTTAAAAATTCCATATGTGGTTGAGGTGCAACGAGAAACCTTACTTTGGTAAACCCACTGCTGTGGTTCAAAAATGACTTGTTGATTTGCTTAATAAAAATTGTCTTCATACAATGTACTTAACCCTGTAACCACAAGAGCTAAAAGTTTACACAATCTTTCAATGAAAATCTGTAGAGAACAGTAAGCATGATAAAACAAAATTTTATATATTTTTCTTGGTTGGGGTCCAGAAACATCAGAGAAACATAATATTTACACACACACACACACACATGATCCTGGTTAAATATTTACTTAAATAAATCAAAACTGCTCACAAACAGCAAGATTCATTTCTCACATTGTGCTTCCAGATACTTACTTTTGTTGAAGCTTCTTCACTAAATACTGAAAAAATCAGTCCAACAAAACCATCATCCATCATTTGATACATAGCTTGAGTCTGAACATCTGTCAAAAAATTATACTTTGAAGTTTTTCCTTCTGATCTAACTTCTACTGCTGTCATTCTATAATTACCTTACATTTCAGTAATTGCTAAATTATTATATTTCACTTAATACACTGCATGTTTATTTTTCACAACTACAGAGGTTGAGTAAGTTACATTAAAACAATTCTAAAGCCTTAAGCACTTTTGCAAGGCTGTTGTGTTCGAGGCATGCCATTCCTTTCTAAGCATATTCCAGTATCCATGTAGTTTAAGAGAGGAAAACAGTTTCTCAGTGCCAATTTCAACAGTCCAATTGAAATAGTTATCTTATTGAATCCATACACTGTTGCCCTTTTTTCAGATGGAGATCCTTCTTAATAATATTTCATATTTTTGCCAGGACCACATGAATGGTTTTTGCCACTGACTTTCTTTGAGGAATGATTCAATGCAGGTAACAAGTGGATGGTCCTGATTCCTTAAGTTCATCCATATTCCTTTTTTTTCCCATGACATTAACTACAAAGAAATACACATCTTGGAAGTTCTAAATCCCCATTCTGAATACATCTTTATAATCTAAGTGTATGAATACTTTGCATCAGTAAGGATTGTGACATTCCCTTTCCAAAAGCAATCAATTTTTGGTGCCATCAAACAATCTAAAATCTCAAAGAATATTAAAATATAGTGATGATACATGCAGTTCCACAAAAATTGTGTAACAGCTGTTGTATTACATGAATTGCTGACGTACATGATTAAAGTTATTTTAATATAAGTACTCAACCTCTTGTGTATATATATACAGTTTAAAATATTAAATTTAGAGAAAAAATTGTTAATTTTCAACAATTTTGTTCAAATATTTTCTGAAAAAAGATTAAAGGAAAATTTTCTAAATTCTTTCCTTCTCGCATCTATTTTCTTAATGTCTGTTTGGGGAAGGAATAACTAAAATATTGGTAATAATTAATTTCATACATTAACAACTATTTAGTACCAATAACTCCTTTATTCAGGAATGAGGTAACTTACAAAAAAATGACAAAGCATAGACACAAATATAATATGCTCTTTTATTTTTAGTTATTTCCAAAATTTTATGTTAATTGCAATAAAAGTGATTTAAGTCATTAATGTTTGTCATTCATAACTCATTGAATCATATATTTCTCTCATAAACCACTCTGGTAATGAGGGCCATAACAATGAAGAAAAAAAATTAAATGTACAGGTAAATAAAATAAAAAAATATATGTTAAATGTGAGTTACTGCCTGTTCAAGTTGAAGATACCAAAGCTAACAGCAATGAGGTTGAAATTATTTGCTTTCTGTCAATGGATATAAAGGGTAAGATTATTAGATGAAATTTATTACTGATCATCAGATGGAACTGATGAAATTATTGAGAAACTCTACAAATCATAAGGGAGATAGAATTTTAGAAACTGTTCAGGATGTCATAGGTTTTTTCAACAACTAGTTTGGATTCAGCATGAACAATATTTTAGACTTACTGTCAACTTTTAAAATAAGGAAATTGCTGATAGAATTGAAATATTTCTTAAATAAATTCTTAAATACTCAAGACAGGCATATACCTTATAGAACAGTGGTTCCCAACCAGGGGTGCTCGCACCCCTTGGGAGTGTGAGATAACATTATAAAAATTTGCTTTGGCACCTTCACCTTTATTCTTGAATAAATAATTACTGCGAGGGGCACAAGAACATGTTAAAATGTTTTAGGGGTGCAGGGCATAAAAAAAGTTGGGAACCACTGTTATAGAAGAAAAAGATGACAAGTTAAATAGCTTGATAGGCTCAAAAATGGATAAAATTAAAAGAGGTGTATTATAACTATAAGCATTTAAACAGGCAGTAATTAATCAAGTTATAGAAGAAAAACAGAGTCAGTCAAATGGGAAATTAGAAAATCACAAAAGTATACACAAAAAAAACAATTGACTGAAAATATAAAAATAAATAATGATTTCTTAGAATAAACTAAGGGTATGCAAAATGTGAAAAAAATGGGAGTAGGGTTTGAGAAGATGATTTAGAAAAATTAATGAACAATAATCATGGAATCATTGGGTTATTAAATTCTACTTTTTCAATTTTTATTTATGAAGATTTATGCAACACTATTCATACTGAATAGTTAATAGTTGGACAAAATGACCATGTTCATTCTGAGCTTATTAACAAAATATTGTGAGGTTTAGAGAATTATAAAACTCCTGGACCAAGTTCAAAATACATCTCTAATGCTTCTTCATTTTGTAACTTTATTTTGTAATGCCATTTTGGATCAAAAGTGAAACAATTTGTAAGTCAAATGCATGTATGGTGCTGACATTGAGCGTTGAAGTTAGGTATTATTAAGAAAGAAATTAACTCATCCGTGGCACTGTGTTACCGATTGGCTTGGATGATTTATCTTGTCTGTGGCACTGAACATGTTAATCTATTGACTTTGTTTGGATGTTAAGTTTATTCATACACTGATAATAAACAGGTTTAAATTTTGAATGTAACAATAAAAGGTTGTGAGATTCACTCTTTGACCAAACTGATGCAAAAGGTTTAACCTCTTAAGTTTAATGCTCATTAATGTTTGATAAATTGAATGTACATCTTATGCACCACAATGTTTCTATGTTCTGCTCTTATTGGTATTTGAAATTTTGCATCCTTGATAATTTATATACTTTTTTTTTTTGCAAAATGATGACATTCCAGCCAATTATTCTAACAAAGTAATAACATAAAGTAACAGTAAAGGAAACATAAACATCACGTATAAAAATAATTGCAAACACAAGTCTCAGAACACCAAGAATTTTCCATCATCCTATGTGTACTGATTACAAGTTTTGAGAAAAACAACCAACTGAAGAAACTTGGCAATTTATTTTGTTGAACTCTCATTGCTGCTGGTAAATTTTTATTATTTTATTATATATTACTCTTACTGAAGTGTAAAATAATGTGATAAAGGAATCACTGTGGACAATCTTTCAAAATATCTTGACTATCAAAATATCAAATACTTTAATGTTTAGATGATATCTTAAGTTTAAAATGTATGAAGAACTGGCAGAACTCTTCTTCTGCAACAATAACTTTATAAAGTTGTTTCTATTTTGATTTGAGGCAGATGAGTGAATCTAAAAAATGAACTTTGAATGACACTTCTCTGTAAATTACTGTATAAGATTATGATATCTCTGAAATTAAGTTAGAAGCACAGAAATAGTTTTTGTAGCTAAGTTTCTTATTGGCCAAAGCTGTGAAGCTCATTACAAATTGTGTGCTGTCAGCTTGAACTCTTCTAATTTATTTAGTGCATGCATAAGAATGGTTACAATTAATTTGGTTCTGATGCTTTGAGTGATGGTGAAGTACTATTGATGAGTTGAATAATCTAGTGTTCTTTGTTTTTGTGAAATAGATTTATTGATGGAAAATTTTAACTTATAGTTATGATTAAAGCCATGAATTTATATTAGAGTTTTTAAATAAACACTGTACTTGCTACACTATCTTGCACTGAATGCAACTGTAATCTTATTGTGACTTCATCTGAGTCAAGATATCTTTACTTATTGGAATGAGAGATGGTGTATCAAACTAAATTTAACACCATGTTACTTTTTAGAAATCATATAATTATTTATTGAAATTTACATTTATCAGGTGCCTGTTGCTGGGCCATTATTTGGCCTGAAACAGCAAATTCTCACAAATGGTGTGCAAATAAGTTTTCCACAAAGGTGTGAAAGTGAACCATGCAAATGAAGTCAAACTAGAAATGAAGTCTACTGTTTGTTATTATTTATCAAAAATATTAAAAGGTAAATTAATTGGTACATATGTGCTATATATTCATTTACTGAAGTGCTGATTTTTTTTAGTCATTTAATACTGATGGGTTTAATTATTTTGTTAATGTGCAAGGAGAAATATATTAACATATTCTTGTTTAATAGCAACATTTCATTTTTAATGTTGATTAGTTAACTCAAACATTTACTATAATTGCATGAATAAAAAAAAGTTTCCAGGAGCAACTTTGACCAAATTCAACTCATTTAATTGATAAAGGCATGCTTCTACACGGTTCAGAAACACACAAACCTGTAAATAAACAAACACATTTAACAAATTAATTAACGATGATCTACACAAATTTTTTGTCTTTCTATTCATACTTACCAACATGGGATGGCCATACTGTAATGTGTGGATGTGAATGGTACCACCCCAAGACACGAACTGGCCTTCCACAGGTACGGGCTAGTCTGTTCTTAAAAGTTATGAAATAATACAAATCTTTACACAATATACAAAATTATCATGTAACTATGTTTTTGAGTACAAATGTTATAGTGACATAGCTATTCATTCTCACTAAGAGTTAAAAAACTGTATAACATAAATTACAGAAATAACTGTCAATTTGAAACACATTTACAACAAAATTTACTAAACATGTTGGAAAACTAAGAGCTATATTAAGAGTCACCTGACTTTGCATCATCCATATAAATGGGAAGAGAAGGATGGTTCGAAAAAATGTTCAACAAATAACTGATGGTACTTCCAAATGGGAATATCTGCTTTTTTCAGATGACTTAAAGACAGGTCACATATGGGGACTGTAAAAAGCGATGGTAGGATTGGCTGGCCAGTGGATACAGCAATGTTATCCAAGGACAGACTCAATTCATCCAACTGTGCCTGGACACGAAGGCTTAAATGAACAATGGCAGATTGTCTGTTCTTAAAAAGCATAGCCCACCAGGAAAGGAAAACACAACCCCAAGTGGAATGTTTTGGTAAGGAATGAAATTTTGAAGCATATAGTAAAGACAGTTGCAAATGGCAGAGGTGAAGAGGAGATTCACAAGAGTCTGTGTACATCTATGTACACTCTCCAGACTGTGGAAGTGAAGGAAGCCCCAATGCACAGCCTAAGCCCCAGATGATGAACAGGGTCCAGCATCTTCAAGGCCAAGGTCCAGAGAGAGCCATAGACCAGAGACCCATAGTCTAGTTTCAACTTAATGAGAGTACGATATATCTTGTACACAGTACACTTATTTTAAAACATGTTAAAATAAAGCAAATGAATATACAAATGTTCATTTGGCAGTTAATCATCACAGTTGTAATCAGAGCTTGAAATAATTATCTCTTTTCATTAAAGTCTGTATCCCACATGATAGCTTCAATTCAGAACTGTTGATTCTCGAGAACAATGCCCACCTGATGATCCTCTTACTGTTGATTTTGTACCTCTGTTGTGGTGACAACACTGTGTAACACAAATTTTGTTTATGAATAGTATGTGTTATTTCTTAATTGCTTAAGTTGTAAAAGTACAGAAAAAGGCCATAATTCCCTTCAAAGTATGCTTTTGTGACCTGGATAACGAAATTTAGAAATTAACCTATTTTCTGTGTGAAAATGGGCAAATTTGCAGATTTTCATTTAGATAACGTTTGAATAAAACAACATTTGAATTAAGATTTACATGTATTTTTACTAAAGTTATACAAAATATGCAAAGAGTGAAAATCCTGTAGTTGCTTCAGGGACTTCTCAGTAAGCAAACTATACTCCTTGAAAGTACCTGTTCTTGTCACGTGGTCTCTCTTGACACATCTTCCTTGACTATCTCTCTCAAAGTACCTCTACAGTTGTATATGCTGGTAAATATCTGCCTTCACATCTCTTGCATCACTTTCAAGGTAAACTAAGTCCTTCCATTAGTCACGACTTGTGTTTGAAAACCTGTTGTGTGAAATACTTTCAGGAAGGCTTCTGCTATTCTCTCCATCTCTATTTTTGGCAGCACCATGGCTTCTGAATAGCATGTCACAGACTGCACTTACCAGTTGTCTTTGTCAGATTTGGTTTGTTTTGAATTTCACACAAAGCTACTCTTGGGCTATCTGCATTAGCCATCCCTAATTTAGCAGTGTAAGACTAGAGGGAAGGCAGCTAGTCATCTCCACCCACCCAAACTCTTGGGCTACTCTTTTACTAATGAATACTGAGATTAACCATCACATTATAATGTCCCCATGGCTGAAAGGGTGAACACAGTTGATGTGACGGTGATTCAAACCCACTATCCTCTGATTATGAGTCAAGTACCTTAACAACTTGGCCATGTTGGGCCTCCTTGTCAGATGCAAGTGCTAGTTGTTCAATCATGTCCACAGCTACTCTGTTAAACAGTTGTTACATGAAAAGCATCTCATCCAGTGGCACTTTGGCTACCTTCTCTCTTGGTAATGTCTTTTGACAGATCTCACATGATCTGTCATATTTCCAATAATACTTATCCAATGGAAATTGCTGGTGATTCTGTCTGCCATCATTCTTTGATCCTTGCTACAATTTACTCATAAGCCAGCTTCATATTTGACTACAATACTCTGTTGATACTATGATATGTTTAACTTACCCAGTTGAACTATGTTGACAGATCTGGTACATTGTTCTCTTCTGGTTCTCAATTCTCTTAGTTCCTTTCCACCTTGTTTTTGTGGGTACTTTCCCAAAGCTTCTGTGATAAAAGTTCCTTCAGTTCCCATAGAGCTATATTCATCATGTCTTTTTTCAAGACCTGCAGAGGCTCAATGTCTTGTTTGATTTTCTTTTCTTGAGCTTTTGTGGTGACTGGCAGATGCCTTGCAAGTTCTTACTCTGTCTGATTCTTCCAAACTTCTACTGATTGGTATGTTATCAGTCACCAACTCATAGATTGCATACTTCAAATACATGAGTATTTGAAGAGTATCTATATTCGTTCTTGCTGTTCCACTAATAAACAAACACAAATGTACTCTGCTCATCATCTGTTCATCAGATACTCAGTGTTTGCTTAGACTTTCGCCTGCTTGTCTCTACTGACATGTTCTGGTTTGTGGTCACATGTTTATAACATGCTCTGATCATCATTGGCACTGCTGACTCATTTGCTATCTTCAGTTGACCATCAGTCATGCACTGTCTAATCATAATAATTAGCACTTCCTTCTTGTGTTGAATTGGAAAGGTCTTTGCACTGTTTCTTCTGGCAGTAACATCCAAGGTAACAGACGCTCTTTTTTGTTTCCTAGCAGCAGCACCATCTTTATAGGTAGTTACAGATGCTTTATATTGAGATTTATGCAGTTGTTTGTTGGTGACAGACTTAACACCCACTTACAATGTGCTTAATTTTACAACAAGCATTGCATCTCTTCCCCAATTTGTTTGTTAACTTCTTCTCTCCCTTGATAGCATCCTGGTCAGTCACCTCTGAGTTTGATTTTAATTTGTAATACTTGGACTTAGAAATTATACTTCTTTCATAGGTTTCAGTATACTGTTCTTCCAGATTTATCATCTTATCCATGTCTTGGGGTGCTCCCTATTTTAGGGGCAGTGACTTCAGTGAATCATTCAATTGTGAAATATTTCAGTATAAAGAGATCTACCATTTTTTTTAGATGTGCCATAAACTGAAATACAGTTTCTCCAGTGTCAGGTTTAACTTCTCTGAATGTTTGGTGAAAACCTTTATCAGTAAGTTCATAGAGTTTCAGCAAGGCCACTTTTACCTTGACATGGTCCATGGCATCTTCTTACATTATGCTTGCGTACACTTGTAGTCCTTTTCTTGTGAAAATGGGGCTGAGACTGTCCAATCATCTCTGTCCAAATTCTGACTCTGAGTGAATCTTTCATTGCTCTCCAGGAAAGCAACCATGTTATCTTTCTAGTCACCAGATGGTAGGCTGGATTGGCTGGCCCTGATTCTATTTTCATTCTTCAATCTTTCATCTATGTTTTGGGTGAGCTTGAGGATCTTAATTTCTGCTATTATTCTCTCTATTTCCAGTCCATCCTCTCTTTCCTTTTCTTCTTTCTCAATTTGTGCCATTATTTTCTCTACTTGCATTTCTCCTTTCCTCCTCTTTGTTCTCTTCTTATAAAGTAGGTACCTTAAAAACACAACTGCACACTATTTATGGCTAAACTCACAGACACACATGGTTTAGACCTATCTATTTGACTGTTTATCTTACTTGAACTATATTTCAAATAAGTGTCATCCTCTCAATTTTTGTTTTCTCTTCTATGTTGATGCTTTTCTCTTGTTATTTAAGAAATTCTTGTAGATCATTATTTTAGAGCTTATATAGCTCATTCTTCTCTCTACATTTATGAACATCAGTCAACATGGTCCTAATTTTTACAGTGCTTTTGCCACTATTACCACTGTGCATATATAGGCCTGCTTTTCCCACTTTTGTTCACACCTACAACCAGTTACACTACACCACTGTAGAATCCTGACTGGCTTGCCAATGCCAGGTTTTCACATGTGTAGAACAGATTCTTCACACTAGATCTCTTCAACTTATTGACAATAAATTTAAACAATAAACAAACAATACACAGTCTACTAGTTTTAAAATAATGTATATCAAAACAAATTAAATCGATATGTGAATGTTCATTTCACATTTAATAACCACAATTGTATCTAGAACATTAAATAATCTCTTTTCATCAAAGTCTACACAGACTTGTTCATTTACTTTAGAACACAATTAACAAGGCAAATTATTCTTCTCTGCTTTGTTATTACAATACAATCTATGATAAATTCACTTATGCTATGGTGTTGGTTACCAAATTGTATCCAGATCTTTAAATCATAATTGTTTCATCAAAAGTTCACATATTTGTTCAATTACCTTAAAACACAATTGATGAGTCAGATTAGTCTTCTTTACCTTGTTGTTACAATACTGAATACTATTTATTATTAAACTCACAAACACACACAGCTTATACCTATCTATCTCACTGACTGTCTATCTTAGTTGAACAATATTTCACAGAGACCTAGAATGTTCTCTTCACCACATGATAATACGATGTAATAATATACAACTGAAACAATGAGAAAAACATAGAAATTTCCAATAACATGACACAATAATACAACAACCACCAATTCAGAACAATGTATGATTTATACACAGTCCCACAAGTAATTACTTCTAAATATCTAACATTACTTAAATGAGATTAGCCAAGTATAATTAATAAACTCTTTAAACAGGATAAAATTATGGAACTGAAGACAAGTAAGGAAAACGTTGAAGAGCATCTGTGAAAAACACATGGTGATGTGAATTGGGTTGTTCAGCTTGAGTACATGCCAAAGTTAAGATAATCAACTAGCCTAGGGTAACAATTTGACATGGATAATATCAGTTTTAAAGTTGACTGGGTTGTGAGAAAGAACAAAGAGACAAGTACCCCTGGGGTTAATATAATAAACTATAACTTTCACAAAACGTGTGCACATATACTAGCAATCTCGGCAAAATTGACTGATAAAGTATGAAAGAATGGCTGTGCATCTGGTGAGTGGTTTATATTGAATGAGTTATAAATTCCCACAGAAGAAAACGAATGTGAAGGGTAAGATTTACTTCATTGTACTCATTAATAGGCTGTCCACATTCACTTTTGAATATGGTAACAAAAACACATCACTGCAAAAGATAGGTTCCCAGGCTTTCCAAAGTATCTTAAGCATGTCAGCATGATCTGATCAGTAATCCTTAAAGTTAAATAGTGGAAGGATGAGTTAAATGTAGTATGCTTAGATCTAGTGAATGCTTATGGGTCAGTATCCCATAGGATGACTGATTTAGTTATGATATACCTTTCAGGACTTCATAAATTAAAAGACGTTGTGTCTTGGTATTATAAAAAATTCTTGATGAAATTTACAACTAGGCAGTTCACTACCACCTGATCTATTAAAAAGTAAGTATACCTATGGGATGTGTGATTTCACCAAATGGTGATTGAAGGAATAGACCAATGTATTTCACATATCAATTGGGGTCAATCAAGAACTACTATCATGAAAAGTATTCATGGATGATATCACCATTGTATTCCCATACTAGTTTAAATTCAGCTTATAGATATAAGTAGGTTAATAACAGAATATAAATCAAGGTAAATACATTTTATTATCGCATATTGTGGCTACTTTGTTGTTCTGGTAACTATTAACTGCTGTATAATTAAAAATAAACTATTATTTTAGTGTAAAAACAAAGTAGTGAAAATAACTGATTCTTAAATGTTAGGCTTAACAGTAACAGTGTTAACAATAGACTAATGGTACTTGGTATTGAATATTTATTTTTAAGCTATAAGTATAAATACAACTGTTGGGACTAATCTAGAAATTAAGCATTCACAATCTGTTAGGTGTTAAGGGTGTAATGAGTGGGTTTTACTTAGGGAACTTGGGACTGGCATTTAGTTTTAAGAAAGCTAGTGATGAAGATGTGTAATTTTTATGTATAGTTTGTAGGCTGAAGGAGAGGCTGGAGGATACTGTAATTAAAGTGAAAGCAACAGATAAAGAGAACTGTGGGAAAAAGCAATAGAATTTCAGAAAGATATTAAGTTTTTACATGCAAGGGGTACATTGGTTAACAATGACTTTCAGGAAGTTTAAAAGAGTATTATTAGAGCAAAAGGTAGTGAATTTAGTTACAACGAGTCTATTCTGTTAAGCAACACATTTCAGCTCTTATCTTCTGCTGATGAGGAACACCTGAAGGGAATGAAAGGAAATGGGTGAGAGAAAAATGTTAATGATAAGAAGGTTGTAGGTGATTCTTTGATAAGATATGTTGATAAAATAGTGTTAGGGGTAAATAGGGAGAAAAGAATCAGAATATGGTACCAAGCAGTACAGATAGAGGATATAAATTAGAGAGCAGGAGATATAACCCTGGCTAGCAGAGATTCAGTTTTTGAGGTGCATGTAAGGGTTAATGATGTCGGGAAGGTATTTCAGGGGTTTATTAAAAAGTATAGAGGGCTGATAAAGGCATTTAAAGGAAAAGAATACAGCTTAATTTTGTCAAGGATACTGCCCAGAAGTAATTGTGGAGATGATGTTATATGTTGGTCACTAAAGCTAAATGTTTAGCTAAGGATGAGCAGTTTGTCTAATTGGACTTGTGAAATCAGTTCAAAAGAAGAAAAGAGCTTTTTGGAATGATGGTTTACATTTAAATAGAGCAAAAACTGGCTTGTTTCCTAAGACTATTAAGTCAGTTGTACAGGATGTTTTAAAGTAAAACAATACAGCTGTGAAAGCCAGAAAAACTAAATTAAAAACAATAAGAAATATAGAAATGCTTGGTATAGCAAATGAGTATAGAAGTAGTTATGAAGATAGGCTTAAATATTACTATTATTACTATCTTAATTTCAGCTTGTTACAGGTTTCATATTGTGCTGTACATTTTCATGTACAACAGTTTAAGGATTAAATATGTAGCTTAATCCTGAAACATTTTAAACATAAACTGCATTAAAATGAATGAATCTACAACCAAAAACTAAAAAGGATATCTCTGCCTGTGTAGAGGCATCAGAAAGTTGTTCTGGAGAGATTTCCACTCTGTCTTTTCTTTTATCTGACCTTCGAAGCATGATCACAGCAGAAATATGAGATACTCGTTTCTTGTCTATCTGAATATTTAAAAAAAAATCAAATCCAAGTATGAGCTACAAAGAATATGGTTCTAAATAAACTGTGAACATGAAAAGCATGTAAAACTAATTCTGAAATTATTAAAGATTAAGTGTCAAACTTGGATTGTTATGAATTTGAAATGTAAATTTTATACTAAACACTGGGTACCTATGTACACCCCATGGATCATTAAAATTTCCTGTAAATGAAAAAAAAAAACCCAAAAAAACAGTGTCATCCAAAGAAAGGGAATAAATATGATGATTTCATTTACATATACAGGTATCTATTGCAAATGCACTGAAGTCATCAGCCATCTTCCCAAGCAACCTACAGTACACTATCCAAAAATTATTTTAAAGTACCTTATTTATACATATGCATAGGCATTTTTATTTATTAATTGAATCAAGCATATTCGAAGAGGACACGCCATTTCCAATATGAACTGATCTAAACATTTATAATAATTGCAGAAATATAAAATGATTTCATATGAAAAAAACCTATATTTTTTCAGTAGTTCATCACTTTTTAGCATGGTATCTGACCAAAACATTACAAAATAGCCCATAAGGAATTAATCAAACTGATTATAGTAACCACATCAGACTTGCATTAAAATGTGGATTTCTTTTTCTGTAACAAACTTAAATTATAAGTTTTTTAAACCTACATTTATAAACTACTTAGCCCTTGTTAAAAAACTCAAATTTTTTGAACAATGAACATTATACAAGCTCTAATGAATTTCAATAGTTAAGCCTTTCATTACATAATTAGATTCCATAGGTATTATCTAAAATTTGTTAATTCTCCTTCAAAACATCTTTGTCTTAATTTAACATTTTTTATTGTTTTCCAACTTAAAATTACCTTAAAGTTTCTTTATCTGGCATTATATTTTCTTCAAAATAATACTGAATAATAAAAGTGAAATTTTCAAATGGAAAGTGCAAGACTTGTAAAATATTCTTAAATATGTAAAAGTAAAATTGACCAAAATTATTCAGTAAGTGTGTGTGTGTTTTTAATTGCAAAACCACATTGAGCTATCTGCCGAGTCTCCCAATGGGAAACTAACCCTTGATTTTAGCACTGTAAATCTGTAGACTTATCATTGTTACACTGGATGACAATTCAGTAAGAAGCTAAATCAAAATTCAAAATCACAAAATTGCAAATATATACAAATTCTTGGGATAACTCCTAAAATGTTGTATTGTTTATATATATATGTAAATCTAATACTATTAAATACATTGCATTGTCCTTAGATATTTAAAATCAGTACTATAGAATAATAATAAACCTAATACAAAGAAAAAACAACATAATTAGATCAAAAATCCACAACCATTCTTTCATTACCAGTCCTTGTTATCATCCTGAAGACAAGATTTATAGCTATATCATCCACATGCATTGAGAATATTTCATCTATCAAAGTTCTGACACTGATGTCAAATTCACCAGCAAGTGAGGAGAATAACTAAGGAGCTGGAAGTTGAGTACTTGAACTCATGACCTTTTGAATCCTACTGATTTTCTCTGTCTGCAGCCAGTTGTGGGAAGGCAGTTACTCTTAATATTTAGACATAACCTTAAAGTAAAAATAAACCACCTTAAATTCTACAATGTAAGAGTCCCATTCTCCACACTCAACAGTGTTACAGTTTCAATTGACAATGGTCAATTTCTGCAGTGGAGGTGTTAAACTACAGTTTTAGCTTGCAGTTCTTTTCTGTGATTATAAGGAAGCCACAATCAAACACAGTGTCATTAATGATTGATTAAAAGTAAACCATATACATGCAACAGAATAAAATATTTTATGTAGAAATTTCATGTGAGTTACTGTAATTAAAAGTAGAGATGAAAGAAAAACCCTATAACCTGAGTACTTTTGAAAAGTGGACCTTTCTTCTTCAGGGGCAAACTGAGAGTGGTGGTGCAAATGAACAACTGATACATACAGAGGGAGTTCAGTAACATCATGAAGATCATTACATTAACAACGTCACAGACACTGAAACAGAATTCAAAACTAAAGCAGTTAGAAAAATAAAAGAAACTCCAACTTTAACCCTAAAGAAGAAAGGTTCACCTTTCAAAAGCACTTGGATTATAAGGTTTTTATTTATCTCTGTCATTCTTGAATCTATGTGTTTTTAAACATTGTCAATGTACTTAAAAGTATTCTTGGTTTAAATCATTTAAATTATGAAGATTGGCTTAAAGTTCTGGAATTGTTTTCTCTGGGGTGTATGAACATTTTTAAGCTCTCAGAGAGATAAATTATAAATATTTGTGTGTTGTAATGTTGTTTCAACAAAAATGAGTATTACTTTATTAGGACTCACTTTAGCAGTTTTCCAGCTATATTAGTTAGGAACATACATTTTTAAGTTTAATTACTGCTGACATAGCTAAGTCTGGAATTATAACTATGGCTTAAACCCAAAGCTTGGCACCTGATTTACTTTTTGGCTCCATGATCAATTACATTCAACTACTTAGTCATTCTCATATGAGATATGTTTAGTTGGTATTATTGAAAAAAAACACACTTACTTCAGATATTTGATTCTGTTCCATTGACATTAATCAATTTAATCACAATTTCAAGTAAATGGTACTTTACATAACACTAGTCAATGTAATCAGTCCTCATAGATTATTGTTTTATCAATTAATAAGATAACTGCAAAGTTCTATTTAAAACTAAATCGATAAGTTTTACTTTTTAGGTAGTGGAACCAAATTATACGAGTGTAAAGTTATTAAATAGTAGATTAAAATAAAGAAATGTCACTAGTTTAATTAAGAAAGAGAACTTATGCAAGAAATGAAATTATTTTTGTATTATTTTGGTAGCTGCAGAAAATTTAATACATTAGGAATTTTATAAATTATCTACTACTTACACATAAGTAGATATGTTGCAAACATAATAGCTGAATAACTAGTGGTTTGTATATGTGCAAGACTGGATAATTTTTCGATAATTGTGGGCTCAACTGTAACTTTCAGAAGGATCAAAAAGACATGGTACACTACATTTGCAGTTTACTTACTTGATGATACATTTGGAATAGACTGTACTAGTTTAGAGAGAAGTAGCAGATCAGGAGCAGAAAACAAGGAAGCAAGACAAAAAAAGGATAAAATTAGAGCAGAAATTGCTTTGGAGAAATGTAAAAATGTATCCTGAGTTTACAAGTTTGCTCAATAGTAAAAAACATCTATGCTATAGTGATGAGTTAAGTTGCTATTTTCTGACAAACCTGAGGCTTTGGCTTCTTGCAATAAGAAATGTTAAGATTTTCTTATGCTGAAAATGAATTTCCAATATGTACTTGCCTCTTGTCACATAAAGCTATCAATCTTATTTCTGTTCCTAAGCATTACTAAAAAAATATTTAGTGCTCAGTGTAACAGTTTATATATTCCACAAATTTAGTGCCTGCCACATTTGAAATTGTATATATCATGTGACCACTCTCTACCAATGGTACTGCACCACATACAGTGGTGCAGTTAGATACCTCTGACTTTCTTTCTGATCCTCATTTTTGAGAATTGGCAGGATTTGAAATGAATAACACCAGTAGTGAGGAGGAATTGTGGGATGTGTGAGAAAAGGGAAGTACCTATCAGAAATACATTTTCAGTGTACCAAAATGTTAACTTCTGATATGATCTGACCTCCTCCTACACAAAGCTAGAATTCCACACTGAAAAAGTGGAAGAGCCAGCATAGGTACCTAACAGTAAAACCAGGCAGATTGATTGATTGATTTAGTGTTTTATGGCACAAAGCAGCTAGGCTATCTGCACCAAACATCCAGTAAAAACGTAAAAATAAATTAAATGTAGTAAAATACATAAAAGGGGAATGAAGGTAAAACATCATTGAAAAACAGAAAAAGCATAAAATCAATGTTGACACCTAATAAACAATATTAAGAGAGAAAGCAGAGTAAGAGAAGTTGTAAAGGACTTTCTCTAGCAAAATAGTAATGATTATAACCTGCAAGGAAGACCAACAGGTAAGTACAAGAACCACCGTCAGTCACCTGAAGTTGGTCTTTCCAGTCCTGGTTCTGGGTTATATTGTCAAAACAGCCATTATCAAAAAGTAGAATAAAAAGTGTTGAAAGACATATTGCAAAATCATAATAAAAATTAGCCAATTGTCTGGTAAAAAGATAAAAGTTAAGTATATGTAGTAAAATTCATAAAAGGAAATGAAGGTAAAAACAAAACAGCAATTAAAACATAAAATTGCATAAAACCAATGTTGACATCCAGTCTACAAAGTTGTAAAGGACTTCCTGTAGCAGAATGGTAATGATCACAACCCACTAGGTAGACCAACAGGTAAGTACAAGAACCGCTGTCAGTCACATGAAGTTGGTCTTTCCAGTCCTGGATCTGGATTATGTGTCATTATGACAAGTACTAAAAGGTAAAATAATAAAAGTGTTAAATGACATGCAGCAAGAGTGTAACAACAACTCACCAGGATGATTAACACGTAGTTCAAACAGCAGCGTTAGTCACCTGAAGTTGGCCTTTCCAGTCCTGAAACCAGGCAGAAAGCAACTACCTAGATGCGACTAGTGTGTTCTGAGATAAAGTTGAAGCTCATGTGCAGGGCACCACACTACTTCTAGAGCATACACACTTTTTGTCCCACATATGAAAAATGAACATAACAGATTGGAAAAAACTAATGTTCAGAGGTTTAATTTTTTTGAGAGGTACAATCTACTGTAAAAAAATGCTTGAGTATGAATTGTTATCCATCTCATAAACAAGACAAAAACAACAACAAAGTTGTTCTATCAAATGAAAACTCAAAGTAAACTTTATACCCTTGATTGCATTCATCTTCAGATTAAAATTATAATAAATTGCCAGCTTAACGTAGAAATCTAACTACCTGCAAATTAAGTTCCTGTATCTCCTCAGCAGATAAAGTTGAATGTGATGCCATAACAGGAACTTCCATTATTGATACCTTGAATCATGCAGTCATTCTAAGTCACCATATAATTTTGTAATAATAAACATATTAAAACAACTGAATCCAAACACACTAAAGAAAAACGGTATTAAAATGTCAATGAAGTACAATTCTAAATAGTAGGCACATGTAAAAAAACACACTTGAATACTGCTGTACCAATCAAGAAAGAAAGCAATGAGTAAGATAATCAGAGGGAGCTAGCTCTGCCAATATAGGTAGGCCAATACTATTCAAGACTCACTCTCAAAATATTTGTTTCGAAAACCAGCCAATCTCCAAAAACATGCATTTATAGTCCACTGAAAAAAATCACTCGCACAACAGTCCAAGCAACTGTATTGACTATCCCCATGACAAGTCTAACATTATACAACACTGAAAACTTAATTCAGAAATACACAACCTTATTCTAAAATGAAAATGCCTAAGGAGAAGTTTTATGAATATGTGAGACCTGTACCTTTAAACACAAATCAACATATATATGTAAAAACAGCTCGTTTGGGTTGAGAAAATATTTTACATAGAAGAGCGAACAACGTTTCGACCTTCTTTGGTCATCGTCAGGTTCACAAAGAAAGAGGTAACTGACCGGAAGCTGACCACATATTTGGAAGGGGTTGTGTAACTGAGTGTCGGAATGTAGAGGGCAGTGTTAGATGTTTGAATATACAATTTATTTATTTTATTATATTAATATAGGTATAAAGGCATTCCTTTATATTGGTTTATTCTGGGTTTAAGTTATTGTATAAGTAAGGCTTCTTTAATTTTAAATATATTAAAGTTTGTTTCTTTGTTTAGTTGTTGTTGTTTTGAATTAAGCACAAAGCTACACAATGGGCTATCTGTGCTCTGCCCACCACCTAAACAGGCTGTTTTTGCAAATATATTTCTCTACAAGTGGGTTTTCTCGACATCACTGATTACAAACCAACACAATTCATACCCTTATTAAAAGAAAAATATCAATATTAAAGAATGTCAACTGGTTACTATTCTGTAACTCCTTGAAAAAAATTCATATCTTTAATGAATGAGAAAAACAACAAATTATTCCACCATATCAAATACAACACCACCACTGACAAAGCAGATCTGTTAGCAAACTACTATAAAGCTTCCTTTTTGAACACTGATTCTCACCAATTTAAAGGTACAAATCAAACAAGAAGTTAACAGTCATATTACCTCCAACCCTGACCTATTTTATCCAAAATTTCCAGTTAATATAAATGCACACACACACACACACATCACAAACTGACTGACTTTTTTGATAAAAAATTTCCATTGGTAAATTCAAGGTAAGTATTAAATCATATAAAACAACATCTCCATTTAACCATGAAATAATCCTAAACACACTCAAGAGACATTATTAATCTGTTTATGTTTTCTTTTTCAGCTCTGAATGCAGGAGAGGTAGAATATTTAGCACCTGTATTGTGAAAGTGGGTTTTCTTGGGGTTCTCCTACTTCCTTCTACATCTATTTTACTGGCTATTTGGACTTTATGATCCTGACCATGGTATTGGATTTATAGCTCCCAGTCTTCAGGTGGTCCTACTGAAGGGTAAGTAAAGGTAACATTTTGTTTGAATATTGCCAATTTGCTTCTTCTCATCATTATTGGACAAACTCCACATCATGAAAGCCGTCACTATCATCATTGACGTCTATGGTCCTGATCTTGATCTTTACCCTGCCTCTGTATCCTCCAGATGTTTGCCAGGTCTTGTAACATATTCAATCAGCACACATTAATAAAACCATGGACATACTAATAATTAAATTTCTCAAAATTTCTATAGCATATTCGTGAGCAGAATGAAGGGGAATAATGATATCTCTAAACACCCCAGTTTGGGAAAGTGAAAAATCTTTCTTCAAAAACTAAATAACTCCCATGATATTTGATTGATTTATTTTGACTGCTTTAATATTTTTTTATTCCATATACAATTTTTAACTTCTCTCTAAAGCATAGTATAACAGCATCTTTTTGTTCCCCTTTAACCCTTATAGCGTGGGCTGATACATTCTGTACCACTTTGATTGTGAAAGGACCCATGTGCAAAAAAACATGATTATTCTGAGCATTCTTCACAAAACCTGGCAAAGTATTGAGCTAACCCAACAATACTTTGTTCTGACTGAGTGTTAAGTTAAAAACAGCTGATTACAGATAATTGATAATGGCAACTAAGCACTAATCTTTGTGGCAACTTAAGTGGCTAGTCATCACCACCCATTGCCAACTCTTAGGCTACTCATTTACCAAAGAAAAGTGGGATTGACCATCACATTATAATTCCCCCACAGCTGAAAAAACGAGTATATTTGGTGCGATGGAAATTCGAACCTGCGACCCTCACATTAAGAGTCAAATGTCTTAACCCACCTGGCCATGCCCAGCCATTTGGTTTGGTTAAGAAATGTATTTCCAGCAACAGGGATTTGGCCATTCACTGAAAGTTGGGGTTTCATAGAACAATAGGGGTTAATAACAGAAATGGCTGGAGAAGTGAATTTCTGAGGCAGCTGGATGTTTTCAGTACAATAAGTGTTAGGGTTTGAGAAGTTAGGACTAGGCATTAATCAGCATAATGATTTTAATACTTGTCAACATCAATGTTTCTGCATTTATATTTACTGGCCCCAGAAATCACATGAAATTAGCAAATAACTTTCTATCTTTTTATCTCAATAACAATTACATTTAAAAACTGTCAGTTTCATTAGTTTTCCACCATATATATTGCTGTTGCCCCAGGCTTTTCAACTGAGATCATAACCACTTCTTGCTTTCATGCAAAGTTTTATTTTATTTTAGTCAAAAACTTATTTTAACTTGCTATTTTAGTAATTTTTTATTACAGTGATAAACATGGCTCAAACAGTCTGTAGAGATAATTTATGTTGGAAAACAAAGCAGATAATTTCACAAAATACATCTTGTGCTCCACCATGATGTCTATGGGTGGCATGTCACTCAAGAAGTTTCTGGAACCAAATCGCTGAGAACATATCTTGCTTTATTTCATTAACAAACACTTGAAACCTTGCAGAGCAATGAAAATGAGAATTAGAAGGAAAAACATGAAGATGAAAATCTGGCTGCTGAAATTTTAATGGCCAAGAAGAATACAACACAAACTTTCATGCAATGTCTTCAGAAGATTGTACACTTCTCCATTAATGTCCCACAAACATCACTGATTACTTGTACCATTAGCTAAATAATTACACTTTAAAAGCAACTGTACCTGGTGGTGAAAATGAAGGATTCCAATATTTTATCACCTTTCTAGAGTTTTGTTATAATCTATCATTCCAATGTCACTTTTCAGACTTGGACTTAACAGCTTAAGTTTATATATTTTAAGCACCCCCAAGAGTCACACACAGAGCCAAATTTGTCAAGAGTTACTCAGCGTACTTGGAAAGTGAAATCTACAACCCCAGCATGTTTTCATCATGCTCTGAGACTGTCTGCAATACCTCAAATGTTTTAAATCTAAGCAACATAACCAATATGGAATGCATGGCTCATACCCTGCAACTTATGGTATATGATGGAATACTAAGGCAGAAGCTTGATGAAGATTTACTTGATCAATGAAGGTCTACTGCTGTTCATTTTAAACATTTATCTTCAGCCTCTGAAAAACTAAAAAATTCAAACAATCATAAATCTCATCTAGCACAAATTAATTTAGGATGTCCCCACAAGGTAAAAACCTCTCACAACATTCTCAAATACCTAGTCAAGGAAAATACAAACCCTGATGATCTATGCTTCTGACCATAACATCTGCCCCTTTCTCAATCCCAGTGGTTTATAATGGAACATTCTTAAGCCTATCAAGTGCAAAACAAATAATTTGAGTCACTCAAATACCTGTGCATTTGGTCTCATCCCAAAAGTTAAGATTTTGAAGAAATCTTTATTACCTGAAATTCAACAGTCACATTGTGAAATTTTCTTTAAAAAGAAATGAACAAATGATTTGCCTCCAGTGAGGAGACTGAAGTTTACACGGTCATGATGTTAACTGACACATTATAAAGCCCATTATTTCCTGACAAAGAAATGGAAAGCCTACACAAAAGTTAACTTGCTTTCATTGCTACAAGCTAATGATCTCTCTGACCTAAAAATCCCAACCAACAAGTTCCACAATGTTCCAGAGTTAGAAAAAGGGAAAGCCTACAAAGAGGTTAAGTTGCTTTCATTGCTACAAGCTCACGATGTCTCTAATGGAAAACCTCTGACCAACAAGTTCCACAATATTCCAGAGTTGGATTACCCTTGGGCAGAGTTTGAGTCCAAAATTCAAAGTAAGTAATCTTTCACATTTTTTATTCCTCCAGAGAAGGCTCCTTCAGTTCTCTTTTTTACCTTGTTCTTTGCTGTTTCTTGCCTTTGATTCAACACTACAAACAATTTACTGTTTTGGTTTGCTGACTTCAGGAAAAAAAAATCAAAATTTTAGCAAAGTCTACCTTCTTTTGACAGCAGACACAAATACCAACACCTTGACATCCTTGAAAAAACTGCGATTATTTCTGAATGAAAAAAAACAATTTTCTATTCAAATACTAACCAGTTGACTATTGTAAGTCAAATGAAGCTCAATTTCCCATATTGGTCAGCAAAGCTTTTAGTGTTGATGGCATTATCATACATGATAGGTCTTCTACCCAGAAATGTTGAAATACTACTGTTCCTCAAGTACAATTTAAATAACTTCTCACAATACAGGGATTCTGTAAACTGGTGTGCAGATATTTGTTAGTTAATTTTAAAAGATGAAAATAAAATTTCAACATTCTGTTAGTGAGTATTTGGTTAAACGTAATAAACATCAATTTTTGTTTATACTTTTCATGTATGTTGTTTATTTTTATTTTTGTTATTTGTATAGGAGGAGGAGCAAGGAGAGAGCCCAATCCCAGTAGACATCAAGCCCTAGCTGAAGCTTAGTGGATGGGTACCTGGACAATCAAGTTTTCCAAGATGAAAAACAAAGATGGCAACTGTTCTAGAACAGCATCAAAGCTTATTGATAATGACTCTTCCCAGAAGACAGATAAAGAGAACAAACAGTAACAGTACAGCTCAAGGGAATATGGATGGCTATTGCTTACAGGGTGTATTAAGTGGCAAAGACAAGAACAGAAGTGCCACCCCACTAGGAACTTATTCATCATACAACCTGTCATTCTGATATAAAGAAAACTGCCAATTGGTTACAGTATCACATGGTTTCAAGAAAATTTCCTGTATAGAGAGATACAAGGAATGATAGGAATCAACCAAAGCCTTAATTTCATGCACATTAGAATGAAACCTTGACAGTTCCATTGCACTGAAGAGGCCATTTTTACTTAGATGGAAGAGGTCTGGATGGAGAACACTTCTGTTTGAAACCACATCATTTTTCTTTACTGCAAAAAGATTTGTCGGCTTCCATGGATTCTGCCTTGGGAAGAATGGGCAGATCTCCATCAGGGGAAATAGATTCCAGTGACTGTAGGCACAAATAAATAACTGTTCTGCACCTTCGGGCCAAAGGAGATGGATCTGGTCTGTCACTGGAAGTAACAGTGAGGACAAAGACAGGAGTAAATATTGATTTGTTAACTCATTTTTCATGGATGGTAAAAGATTCATGCCATGTGAAATAGATCCTGAAAGATACACAAAAACATATATCTGTTTACCTACTATAGCAGTGCAGCATAACACAGCAGCATGTGTCCAAGATGCAATTGGAGACAATAACTTCCAAGCCTTGGGATATGAAATGTTATTGGCAGTTTTCACACACTGTACCTATTTCGCCACCATCACTAATCACAAAAACAAAAGTAAGAGGGATAGGAATTATTACAATTAACACAAAGAGGTTCAGTTAATCCATGTAGGCATCGTCATCTTTGCCACAACGAGTACTTGTCACAGAAGCATGACAAGATGTCTTTGAATCACTGAAACTGATAACATCAGAGAGGATTAAAAATGTTTGTCCATATCTTACAATGAAAATAACTAGCCTTGACAGAAACAGACATATGTGGAGATGTAAGTGTCAACATAAGAACATCAGTAGACAGCGTAATTCCATCTTTACAAGAAAATGTGTCGTATTACAGAAGCTTCTTGATAAGAGAAACCAGCAAGTATTTCTGACTCAGGGATGTTTTCAAATCCCTCATAACAATAACTTCTCATGATGAATTCAAAGTAGCATGGGGAGTAACCATGGTTTTGGTATTTAGGATGAGTTTGGTGAGGGTTGATGTAGATGTTTCCTCCAAGACGCACATAGAAAATAGATTCTGGAATGATTTTGAAGGGTCAATAAGTCCTTTTTATCACTTGTGAATAAAAGTAGACTTGTGGCCCAATATTTTTTTCTCTGATAAAAAAAGTAAAATCAAAAAACGGGGTACAGTATCAAAACTTGTTGAAGAATGTTGGTCAGAATCTTCAGGACATGGTCACTTACGAATGAGCTGAGTTTTACTATTTTATTTATTTCTTGAGTAGGGGATCCACTGAACTCATCCACCATGGAGTGCTATGAGGGGACTAACTACAATGTCAAACATGGATATTGCAGCAACACAAGAGCTTTATGAGCACTTTACCTACACAGCAGCTTCAGACACTATGTCCACAACAATTGTTGAAAATGCCCAACAGTGGTTCTCAGCTAACTCTACCCCAACAGGACCAATTGACTGATGCCAGGGAAACCACCCCAAGGCCACCCATCTACAAATATTCCAGGCCAGGGTTGTCATACATAACAAACAGAGTGGAAGTTCACATCCCAAAGGAGGTAAACTGAAAATATAGAATCTTCTTGGGAAATCCCTTCACCACATATAAATATCCACTTTGAGATAGTAACTGATAACTAGACTCTGGAGAGTACTGGGAAATTATAAAACACATGTAGTCATGATAATTGAATGATAGTTAATAAGACTAACTGACACAAACCAATTGTAAAAGATGCAAAAATCTCTGCTGAACAGCAAGGTCAAAAACAAATTCTGGTTAATATTACATATTGAAATTGGTTTAACCTTCTCTCCACATACCAATTCCAATAGTTAAGTCATTACCACAAACAAATGTGCCTTTGGGAATAAGCAAAACTGAAACAGATACATGTGAACCTCAGAAATTAAACCCTAATGCATAAGAAGGACATCATAACTGCTATGCTGGAAACTTGAGTTTCTGGATAGCCATGTGTATCATATCCAAATATGACTGCCTACACAGAGAGAGCTGCAAAAGCAAAAACCCAAGTGTAACAGCCAACCTTGTGATATTAACAAGACCTGACAATAGGTTGGAACCTATGAAGTAGAGAAGAAGAAGTAGAGTTATAATCCCATCCTGTCCTAGCAGAATGCATCTATTGTTACCACAGACAGAACCCATGAAACATGGAAAACCAGAAGGGTAAAAAGAAAGGAATGGTCCAAAGAAGGAAATCCAAAATGCAAAAACAAGGAGTCCTAGAGAAACACAAAACGCGGTCACAGAACTATCAAAGTTATGCCTGAAAATTCATCCTTTAATAAGCCCAGACCACGCTGAAGAGCAAGAAAGATAAAACATTGTGTATGGAATCATCTTCATCTGTGCATAGCCCCTGACATTCTTAACTGACCTTATATTCACACCATCCCTGAAGGAATACATTTATAAATAGATTAAAGAATGGTCCCAATTAAAAAAACTGGAGAAACTAGTAAATCAGTGTTTATGCCATCTTTTTCACATAAATACCAATAAAAGGACTGCTTATATTTTAATCCAAAAGGAGAAAAAGAGTTAAGAGTGTGTATATTTATTAGTTTTATTATATTGACCTTTCAGTTGTACCTGGATAAAAAATACAGAAGTTACAATGATGTGGTACATGTACACTTATCTTACTGTATCCAATAATATACAACTGATCTTTAGTGAAACCAAATTTTTTCTTAGGTTTTTTTACATAAATACAAATAACCAAAAAAATAATAAATTATTTCAATGATGCCAGAGAATTCCATTAAAATTTATCAAATTTAATATCTAATCTGTGTTTGAATCTAAAAAAATATGAAATCATGAAGAAACTAGACTCAACTTACTAGATTGAACTTTCGTCTCAAAAGAAAGAGAGGAGACTTGTATTTGAAAAATGCTGAAAAATCACTAAGAGAACATTCTGAGCTTCTGATTAGCTATTCATGTCTTAAGTAGAAATAGGTATATATAAAGGACCATTTCCAAAAATGAAAGAGGTAAATGAGAGCCACTGTGTTTGAGTCATTAAATAAAATATAGTGATAGCTTAGCAAACAAAAAATAAAAGGTTTTTAATTTTATATTCTAACTTGTCAATATTGGTAATTTGAGTTTCTTATTGGTAAAAAATATAGACTTTGTAATTCAATATCTAAACATTTAATTTGAACCAATGCTGCATTAAAATATACCACATGACACACAAAAATAGATGTTTATGTCTATTTAATATTTACTTTCAAATCAAGAAATTTAATAATGATTAATACCACCAACTGAATTATAATCTTCAGTTTGATATCAAAATATTTGTCATACAGTTATGAAATAGTGTAGTTCAATAAAATTTTGAATGCAAGTATAAGAACATAATGAGATGGTCTTCCATACATTACCTGTAGTAACATGATTAAGAAAGAAATAGACAACTTCCTGAAAAAGAAAGAGCCAGTTGAATTTTTACTTTCTTAAAAGTGGATGTGAATGGACAACTTTGGATAAGAAAACTGTCCTTTGTTGTCTGTAACTTATGCTATTAATCATTTTTATGACTGATAATGATTTACTGACTATTAAACAACACAACACTGTAATAAATATCTTTTTTAATTTCCTTTCTGGAATCTCAATATAAATATATACAAGTAAATGCATAGCAATAGGGAAATATGTACCAAGTCTAAGACACAACTCCACTAAGCTTCTATAAAATTTTACCAGTAGAAAAGCAGCCTTTTCAATTAAAACATATACATCTAAAACATTACTTTAAATAAATCATCATGTCTTTTAAGGTAATTATTCACAAATGTGAGTGATAAAATTTAATACAATGTATACTAATTTTTTCTTCTACTTCTTCATTTCATATGTAATATGGGTTTTTTTTCCCCCAAATAACACTGATTGTGTAGGTTACAAAGCATTGAGTATATCAACACATTACAGTCATCTAATGCTAATCTATTATTGGCTGATAGTTCTCATTTCACCCTGTACTTAAGCTTTTTAAAGGAGCATCAGATATTTACAAGGTGAACTTATGGGGTAATAATAAGATTATTTATGTATAAAGAAACAAATACTTTGACGAGAAGGAACAAACCAACTTTTCAATACCTTTATGACCTTTACAAAACCTTATTTATTATTTACAAAAGATTTAAGTGCAATATATTATGCCATTTTTGTTGTAGTATGGCAAGCAAATAAGAGGAGGAAGAGAAGGAACTATACATAGGCAATATTTTACAGATTTCTGTTTAATTGTAACTTGTGTACATTTTTGTTCATTTTTATATATGTATAACCTTAGCAGTTAATAGAAAAGTTTTAGCATTGTTTGAACTGAATCTTTACTGTCAGCGATGTTTATCCATAAGCATTCTATAAGGATCTTGTGTAATTCTTGTTATCACTATTACAAACCACTACCAAAGTTCACGATAAAAAGAAAAATGCCAGATTAATAAAAACAATGATTGAACTTCATGAAAACACTATAACAGAAGTTTTACTGCTAGTTCTTCTGTAATACGTTTATACTTCAAATTTTCTGACTGTAAATAAAATTTGGTTTAATATACTTAATAATGTACAAGACATATTACATAGCAACATTACAATAAAGCTTTAACTACTACTCTTAAATAGTATTTTGTGAATAGAATTTTATGCTGTTCTTACCAATAACATTGTTAAATTTTATAAACCTTTCTTGCTCTTTAGATAAACCCATGCAATGGAGAATATTTTTCTCTATTAGAGTTATTGTGGAATAATTATAAATCACATTATTTTCAGTTTTTTAATTGCTAACCTGCTATCACCTTCACAAAAGTCCAGGAATGACTATGTTTCTGATGACAATGACAAGAATTGCGATGAGAAAAGGCCTTAATTTTTTAAAACTTATAACGATGATCTGTTGGTATTATGTTAATATATATTAAGTTAGAAATATATCTATATATATTTTATATACATATATTCTTATTATCAATATTTAAAACAAGTTATTGTTTATATACTAGTTGTAATGTTACAACTACTAGTAGTAGTAAATATGACTATTGGCAATACTAACAGTACTAAAACATTTTCCTAGTAGGATTAAACTTAAAGTACATGAAGATGATGGGGAAATATACAGAATAAAAACCATTTTCTTTAGAATTAAAAAATAAAAACTTATCAAACATCATATAATGTAACATTTTGGGACAGCATGGGATCAACTGGCCTATTCTGACTCTTCCGTACTCATAACTACATCAACTTAAAAAAACAACAACAATAAAACTTAAAGCCAGTTCTTACCATTCACATATTTATCAAGCTTTTTTTTACATTAATTTAAATTTACTGTTTGTATAACATCTGTAAGCAACCCATTCAAAAGATAAAACTGTCTTAAATAAAAATTATTCTACCCTGCTAAAATTTATAACTGTGTAATATATCCTTGTCCAACTACTATTATTGTTAGATATGTAAATAAAAATCATGTATCAGTACTATCAACTCCCTTTACAATCATAAACATTTCAATCAGATCACCACCAACTTTCTTTTTCAAGTAAAACCAATTTGAGAGATCTCAATCTCTCCTCACATGACAACCCCTCAATCCCAAGCACCAACTCTGAACAATTTACAACAATTTGATATACTTCCTAACATGTGGAGCCAAAGACTGAATACAATGTTTCAAATGTGACCTTACCTGTGTGATGAAATCATAACTTCTTTGGACTTATTTGGTTTGGTTTGGATTTCACACAAAGCAACACAAGGGTTATCTGGGCTACAATCTTAAATCCTATTTGACCTAACACTAGCAATGCTAGCTTGGATGGCTTTAAACACTAGTTCTCTATTACACCAAGATCCCTTTCTTTGTAAAGGTTATTCCTATCCAATGTATAACTTAAACTATGATAATCCACATGCACAATTTTGCATTTACTACAATTAATACACATTTGCCATTTTTCCAATTCACTAAATGATCTAAATTCTTTTGTAAAGCAGCAGCATCCTTTTCACAACTAGTTTCACCAAAGACCTTAATATCATCAGCAAATAAGTAATTTATTAACTATTCTTTCATCTATGTAATTCATGTAAATCAAAAACAGCAAAGTTCTTAAGACTAGGGTACCACCCAAGTAGCATTAATCCAATTTCACTGAATTCTATTTGTAAAAACCCTTTGCTTTCTTCCATCCAGCTACTTTTCTAAACAATCAGCTAACTCATCACCCACACATATCGAGAAAATGTTTCTTTAACAAGCCTTTCATGTGGAACCTTCTCAAATGTTTTCTCGTAATTACTGGGACAATTTTTATCGCTTCCCTTGAAAAGGAGTTTCATTAGTTAACTTCCAAATTCTCTGATACCTGCTCACTACTTAAGAAACGGTAAATTTTAGCGCCATTGATAGCCATTAATTAATTAAACCATGTTCGGCTTGCTAGTTGAAAACGTGAAATGAATACACTGTACAGTGAACTAGTATTCACTGATTAGTATTCAATAAATTGTTACCGCAAAAATTAAAACATTCGAATAATACAAACCAATAAAACATTATATGTATATACACATCTGAAGAAAGTTACCTCGCCAATCAAAAGACCCATAACTTCTTCTCTTTCAGTTGAAAGGGCATGATTTAAACAAACCAAGTATACATCAGCACTTAATTTTACACACGATGTTGCCATTTGTAATCTATTTTACTGCTACCTGTCGTTAAGCCGGCCATACCATAAAATGTCCGTAATATTTAACATAATTTGAAAAAAGTTTATCCTTTCACGAGAGCAACGTTTGAAATACAACTTCATATTTGATTATATTTCAATTGTATTTCAATTCATGATCCAAGTTTTGTTTGTAAACTATCTAATTTAAAAGTTAAAACTCTTAGTTCACAATGCAAATTGGGGTCGTTAATTTTTAGTGTAAAGCTGCATAACGTTCCATCTGTGCTTTGTTTACTTCAAGTTATCGGACCTAGATTTTAAGCGTTGCAAGTCCGAAAACTTGCCGCTAACCAATAGGGGAACACAGACTAAAGTGTAGACATTGACATCTTTTGAGCCCCCCAGTGGCTCAGCGGTATGTCTGCGGACTTACACGCTAAAATCCGGGTTTCGATACCCGTGGTGGGCAGAGCACAGATAGCCCATTGTGTAGCTTTGTGCTTAATTCAAAACAACAACAACAACAACGACATCTTTTGAAAAAAATTGCTAAAATATGCATGAGCTCAAATCACTCTAATCCAGTTTATATGTATAGTTATAGTGAAAATTACAATTAAAGCTTTTGTTTACAATTATAAGAGTTTTGACCTTTAGAAAGAAAAATATATAAATGTTCAATACATTATATTAAAACTTCTTTCATGTTGGTGAATTCTTACTTCTTATAAGATGCTTCACTTTATTTACTATGGCTAAGGTATGAATTGTTGCAGATCTCTTTATGGATGGCTCTAATACTCCAAGGTAATCTACATTAATTTTTCCATAAATGGATTTGAGCCCAAAGGATTTTGTCACCTTGGAATGTTTAAATGACCAATTTGAACACATATGTATCTTGGTGGTGTATGAGTATTTTGTGTCGAAAAGAGCGACTACATATCTTTTTTAAAATTGATAGATTTTCTATGTCGGCACACCACTTAATATAAAGCCAAACAATGTAAAAGTGTAATTCTGAGACATACCATTTTACCGCAACTTTATATCAACTGTAGTTATCATGTAGTTTGCTAATTTACACATAGAAAATTCAAAGTGACGTTTCGAGTCATCATGCCTAAAGAAAGTTGACACCATAAAACATCACCTTATAAGCAGAGTTTTTATGGCAGTATTTAACTTTTCTATTTGTAGGTGCTGAATAAATACAGAATTTGGTATTAGAATAATACATGATTTAATTCGTTTAAGTAAAAAGAACAAGCTTAGAATTTTAGACCTGAACCTTATTTTTCCCTGGAATTGGGGAAAATTTATTCAAGAATTCGGGATTAAAAAGGTTTAAAGTTTTTGTTTATACAGTAAAATGTAAAGGCTAAAACTATTATCTCGAATCATTATGACTAATATGCTCGAGATTGCCTTTTCTCGTAAATTTCTCGATCAAATGGTACAAATCTCACATCTTTAGGAAGGCCTTTGTCTGAGAAGTTTGAATAGCATGTTGGTTTTCCTATTTAGAATCAAATTATCAGATTTTGCTTAATCAGACTTTTCATTGCAACGAGTATGATACATAATTGTACAATGTCGTTGCCATCACTAGATGGCTGACTTTATTTCAACTTTAGTCTTTACTGGCAAATTATTTTATGTACATAACTTTATATAAAACATGAACATTACACTAAATACAGTTTTTATGAGCTTTTTTTACTTATTTAAGTTTAAAATATACGGATGTGAAGGTCATTCATTACCACCCGCTTATCACTTTGTGACCACGCATTCACACGCGTTTGTGTATTTAGCTGAGCTTTTCTTCATTACAACTTTATATTTACTTTACTTTGCAATGGTGTAGCTTTGGTTCCCTTTATGTATTGCTATAAGACACTGTTTAGTTATTTTTTCTCTACTACTGGTTTTATTTTTCGTTTTTGTGAATTTTCTTGTTTCAACTCATAAAACAATTTCATGCACTAAACACTCATAACTGTTTCGTGCTTACTATAATATAATAAACAACATTAATTCACTTTCTTATTTATTTTTTAAAAAATTACGTCTACGCATAGATGTATTAACGTATAGGCACACGAGGCACGTGCCTGGGGCGGCAGATTTTAGGGGGCGGCAAATTTTGACCAAAAAAAAGAAAAAGAATGGACACCATTTTAAAATGTAGTCCCTGGTTATTAATTCCCCCTGCCATTTATGCCGCCCCAATAACCTCTTGAATCTGGACCCCCCCTACACACACACACACACACTCACTATTCCACCACACCGTCGGGTCGGTCGCTTCAAGTTTAAAAGATTTCTAACCTTCCCTCCCTGAGTCCCAACTAATACGCTTCGCCCCCCCCCCCACATCATCAACCCATCCGCCCTCACCTCAGTTATTTATTTGTGTTTTTCAAAACACCCAACATGTTTTTTACTCATGTTGACACACCAAACAATGAATTACCTGCTACTCAGTGTGCTACGCCTACACAAAAAATATTTTATCACGGCCTAATAACGTATTTTGTTTTGTGAAATTGCGTATACGAAAATTCGGATTTTCGGTTGCTTCAGGCTATTATCTGGAAAAATATATTTTGAAATATTCTTCTTCATCATTCACAGTTTAGCTTAATTGATTATTTTTAATTGATTGATTAAATATGCGCTTGTCTAGATTCCAATGTAGTCCTTACAGAATGATCTGAGATGTGAAAGTAACAAATTCACTATCAATACTCAGTACACGATCAGTGGATTCTAGTGATATCGTCATGAGTAACATACGCCGAAAATTGAGTGGAGCAGCTTATAGGAAGATAGCAAAGTTAAAAAATGAAAACACACGTAATGTTTTGGATGAGACACCGACGATGGAGGCCTTTTTTGCTAAACAAAGGCAAGAACAGCCTACTAGCGATGATGTTCAAACCAACAGCGATGGAGGGAATACACATGACGGGCCGAGCAGTAGCAGTTTTGAACAATCTAAACGACACGAACATATCGAACTGCAGCTTGAACAAGTGACGTCATCAGCAGCAGGCCTAGCAAGATCTGCCGGTTGCGTGCCTGAAACGTCAATGGTTCCAGCAAGTTTTTCAGACAAATTAAGTTCAGATCCAGCAGAGTGGATAATAGATGATTACACAAAAGATTATATTGCCACACATGCCATCCTTCAAAACGATAACTCGGATTTCAAGAACTCTGTGAAAAAGGACAGGGAGAAAATCAGATCTGTAACCAAAGGCATGTTTGAAAGAAAACTGCAAAATGGCGAAAAAAGTAAGTGGACATATTTGGTTTATTCAGATAGCAAAGCTAGACTGTTTTGTGCTCCTTGTCGTTTATTTGATTTTGGAAAAAATCCAAACTGGCTGACGAAGGCTTTGATGACTGGAAAAATGCTACTGTCCGACTGAATGAGCATGAAAACTCTCCTGAGCATCGGTCTTCAGTTTTATCTCTAGTAGCAAGGGGCAACATGTTGGGACGTGTAGATCTCCAGATGGCCATACAGCTGCACGACGAAATTAAATACTGGAGAAATGTACTCACTCGTGTGGTAGCTGTAGCGAAAAGATTGGCTTCACGTGGGCTTCCGTTCAGAGGTCGGGATGATAAGTTTGGCTCAGTACACAACGGCAACGTTATGATGTCGTTAGAACTAGTTGCGGAGTTTGACCCCTTCCTCGCTGATCACATTCACCGATATGGCAATGCTGGCAAGAGATCCACGTCTTACCTGTCTTTCAGTACTTGCGACGAATTCATCCAGCTTATGCAGACCTTGTTATCAAGAACATTTTAAAGGACGTCAAATCTGCAAAATATTTCTCAATCAGCGTGGACTCGACGCCAGATATATCCCATGTTGACCAGTTGGCATTCATCATCAGGTACGTGAACAGTGATGATTCACCTATGGAACGTTTCCTGACTTATATACCCAATCCGGGCCACAAAGCTGAACAGCTGCCAGAAGTTGTACTTAGCCTGCTTCAGTCATATGAGCTTGACATTTTTGAATGTCGTGGACAGTCTTACGACAACGCCAGCAACATGTCTGGTCAGTACAGTGGTCTCCAGGCTCATATCATGGAGAAAAATCCTTTAGCTGTGTATATCCCATGTTCAGCACATTCATTAAATCTTGTAGGAACGTGTGCTGCTGAATGTTGCAGAGAAGCATGTTCATTCTTCGAACTCTGTGTTTTCTTCAATGCTTCAACCCATCGTTGAAAAATTCTACAAAAACACCTGTCCGCAAATAAAGAAAGTCTCTCTTTGAAGAAACTCAGTGACACTCGGTGGTCCGCTCGTGAAGATGCTTGTCAAAGCCTCAACAGAAACTGGCAACAAGTGTTTGATGCCCTCACCATGGAGGGAAATGCTATGGAAAAACCAGCCGCTAGGAATGAGGCCGCTGGACTTCTTTCCAAATTAGGAACGCTAGAAACAGCTATTTTGTCCACAGTTTGGGGAACAATACTGGAAATATTCAATGCTGCCAGTAAAAAGTTGCAAAGTGCTGATATGGACATCGGACTTGTATTCGAGCTTTATGCTTCCTTGCTGCAGTTTGTGAAAGATTCAAGAGAACTGTTCGATCAATTTGAAGACAAGGCGATGTTGAAGTCCAGCATGAAGACGTACGAAATTAAGCGAAAAAGGAAGCAAAAATTTTCAGATGGTGACACCCAGACAGTGGAAGAAGGCAGAGAGGCATTTAGAGTAAATGTCTTCAATGTGATCATTGACAGACTTTGCTCAGAACTACAGCGAAGACAAACCGCTTATGTAGAAATCTACGCAAGGTTTGGATATTTGTTCAAGATAACAAATCTTGAACCCACTGATGTCATCAGTCAAGCTGGAACACTGTTGAAACTCTACCCCAATGATTTGGAAGTGAGCTTCGTAGATGAATGTCTACATTTCCGCGCACATCTTGTGAGTATGAAAGTGCAAAATGATGACTCTTCTGCGTTAGCAGTATACAGAAATCTGCGAGATAAAAGACTTCAAACTGTATATCCAAACCTGGATATTGCTATGCGCATGTTTCTCTGCATTCCAGCCACTAATTGTACATCAGAGAGACCTTTCTCGGCTCTCAAACATGTGAAAAATTAATTGAGATCAAGAATGGCAGAAGATAAACTAAATGCCCTGTCACTCCTTGCCATTGAAAGTGATATTGTTTGTAGAATAAACTATGACGATGCAATAAACATATGTTCGGAACAGAAGGCCAGGTTGTTGTTGTTGTTGTTTTGAATTAAGCACAAAGCTACACAATGGGCTATCTGTGCTCTGCCCACCACGGGTATCGAAACCCGGATTTTAGCGTGTAAGTCCGTAGACATACCGCTGAGCCATTGGGGGCAGAAGGCCAGGAGAAAGCTTGTATATTCAGCCGCATAATAATATTTAGTGATAATTGATTTTGATGTTTCATTTTTTATTGTGTTGGTAAATAAACGTTGTGTTGATTTTGAATGATAACAACTGTGTTTGTCTGTTGTTGTGATGGTGATGGTTGGTGCAAGTTGTGGCATGGAGGGGGGGCGGCAAAAGTGTCAACCTAACCTTGTGCCTAGGGGCGCCGAAATCCTAAATACGTCTCTGCGTCTACGTGAGTTTATTCGTCAGCCTTGTATTTTTTTACCAAATACACCATAACTTATTGATCTAATACATAATGCTTCCAAGAAAGTATTGCTTAAATGGCGTACGTGGAAATGTTAGAAAAAGAAAAATTAACGAAGGGCATGTAAACTACCCGCAACTGATTTATAGAGCATGGATAGTGTTAAAAATATTAAGTTTAAGCTTCGGAAGCATCGTTTTTTTTACTGAATTGAGATTTAATTTGACTGATGTTATAAATCCTAGTCACAACACAGGTTAAAAAATGGGGGATAGGTACAAATTGGAATTTGCCCAGTGAAAGTGGGGAAGGGACAGCCAAGCCTTCATCTAGATGAAATTGCTTTTAAAGGAATGTGTTATTATAAAAGGTATTTGGATAGTGGATAGTAGAACTAATGATGGCTATCTAAGAGTTTAAAACAAATCTCTGGATATGAAATACTACGTATGTGTATATATATATAATGTACCAGCAAGGATGGATCCAGAGGGGGGATGCAATCCCCACTGGCCATACCAAAATTGTGTAGGTTAATGGGAAATCAGAAATATAAAGTACTGATCATTTCAATTAGAATATTTTTGCTGTATGTTTACATGTAACATGTTATTTAGGAATGTATGAAAGTTCATTGTCACATGCACTTGTTATGTGATTCAGTATAGTGCTGTACGATTACTTGTAATTTGATATTTCAGAATAAGATCAGTAACTGAAAGTTCATAGTTATATATGTTTCTCTTCTTTGCTTTTAAATTAATTTCATGAAATTTACTTTGCAGTAACAAAGAAATATTTACTTGGGGTCGGGTTTAAGTCATTGTTACTTAGTCGATCATCCCCCCCCCACCAAAAAATCCTGCATCCACCACTATGTACCAGTAGTAAGTTACAAGATAATATTGATGTTGTTGTCAAAAGTGATGTTATTGAAAGTATTATTATAAATATTTTGTTGTACGTGACACACAGCTGGACATTAACTTGAGGAAAATATGAGTACATGGAAAATATGTATATTCAAGATACAGCTAAAACTAATCCAGCTTAGTCTGATAAATTTAGTATAGCCTTGAAGCCAGTATCTTTTGACATTACTCAATAATAGCGGCCCCGTTTTTCTTTAAAACTGATAATCCTGCTAGGTCCAAATCTATATATTTTTCAAATAATTCTAAATTATATGGTAAATATGATACAAATTTATTGGCTGTTTCAATAAGAGACAATAAATATTCAACATTATAACCTGATTCAATCGAGATTGAGACATGGTAGGTCTCAAATGGATTTTATTATCCTTGAAGTACTAAAAGAATGCTCACTTGTTGCATTAGTTGTTAGCGTTATGAGAGCTACAGTAGTCTACGTTACTCCAATTGAATCAACACTTTTTGAGATTCAATAATGTTTTATAATATAATTAAGAATTTATCATACTTCTATTCCGGAAAATTAAAAAAATCTCAAGACAGGTTCCTAATTCAGACTTTGTGAAATCTGACGTAAAGAATTCTGATACCTGTCATTTCTTGGTCATACTCCTGTTTTAAAGCTGCTTTAATAAAAAGCTGTTCACAATGGAGATATATTTTGAAATTAGTATGTTCAAACCTGTCATAGATTGCCATTATTATTTGGTCCAGAACCTTAAAATAAATCTGTCATCAACAATCTTCTGATAAATTTAAGTATTAATGTTTTGCATTTCTTTTCTTAAAACAAGCTGGAACTGTTTTACGACACGGTTACCATCATTAAACACAAATACACTTACGACATTTAAGTTTTGGATCGTTAACTGAATCTATATTTAGCTTTTTGTTCTTTTGCTCACAAGTTGTTTAAAAAAAAGTTTAAACTTTTCATCGTTCTACATATTTGAATGTTTTCAGATTTATATTTTTGGAAATTAACCTTTGGCAGCAGATACGTCTTTTATTCTGTAAATTTGTACTTAAACTATCTATGAAGCGTAACAAACGTTCGCAGATTATCAATAAAACAAAAAGTCAAATTGGACCGTATGAGAATGAGCTCCTTTTATTTTTGTCTTCCTATCACAATCTGATAGTTAATACAGTGACTAATCCTTAACTTGTTTAAAGTTTCATAATTATCTGACACACTCTGAAGAACTTAGGCTCGCATACGCCATCAGGTTGTAAAAAGTAAATAAATTGCAATAAATGTGTCCTCAGATTTCTCACTTCAGAAGACTTAATTAAACGTTAATTGTAGTATAACATCTTGTTCTGGAAATTTATTAACTGGTTTTATTATTTTCTATAGTGTTCATAGAATATTTCATTATTTTTATGTGATTTAGTGTATGTGAGCATGTTTAATTAAGAGACCGTCAATACACAGCAATGAATCTATAGACATTTTGGCTGTAACTCCATTCTTTGACCAACTCCAGTACAACGACCATTCTAATATTGGCCTATGCACTGTCCGAAAAATACATGCATAAAGGAATTACAACATTTTTAATAACACCTATTATTGTTGCATCATTAGTTTTCCCTAATGCATGTAGTCCTATGAAGTCTTCGTGAGGATTTAGTTCACTGTCTGTCCATCTGAGGCACAGTACAAGTTATTCTTTGTTTGAAATTCTGATGTCTCATCAGCTAAAATGCTAAAGAAGAGATAAATGTGAATATACAAAGAACTATTTCAAAAATGCTTAGAGGAAAAATGCTCATCATCATATTTTGTATCATGCCACTTATCATACATGTTAGTGCGCTATCTAACCCGGTCCTTAATCTCTGGAGTGTTTTAAAATTTTAAGTATAGCATTGCGCAGAGTTTTAATCATCTTCAGATTCCATTACACAATATGACGTCTTATAAGCGAACCTTGTTGACCTAAAATAAAATATTAGATGATATTTTAATGGCATTTTGCGAAATTACTGATATTTTTTTCACTAAGATTTGATACCACTTCTACTAAACTTTTAGTGCTCCTTGGATTGTTTAAAAACATTCTACTGGTTGTTTATGGCAGTTAGATGTGGCATATTTATTAAAACCCTCATTATTTGACATAGCTTGCAAACAGTTAAAATACAAAAATAATATAAATGGAAAATCCATAATCTTTGTTAACAGTTTCCTTCATCTTTCGTAATATTTCTTAATGTACGTATGTTAATACATTTTATCATCGATCTCATCATGATGAAGCCACACCAAAACAGAGAACAAATCACTCTTGAACCACCTTTTTGATACAATTTCTCCCCTATTCTATAATGTCTTTCCAGAAACTATAGATCCAGGTTTGCTGTTTTCAGTTTTGTTTCATTTTCATTTTCTATGGTAGGTCTATCACTAAAATGTGAAGTTCCACTTGTGATAGGTTCTGGATTATCGACACCTAGAATAGCAGTATTTATTTTTGATTCAAACAGTCCTGCAGTTTTCGTATTATTTTCAGCCTGCTTTGGAATGGTAGGCTGAACAGCATAAATGGAGCATATACACTATAACAGGATGGTTGCAACGTTTATTACGTTTAAGTTTATTTTATTGAATAACAAACATCAATTGTACTTAGGCCTACCGCAGTCTATTATTGTGTTTTTATATACAAATTTGTCAATTACTATAAATAAATTTAAATTTTCCACTATATTAAATTCACCCCTAAGCCATAATAACTCTGAATAGGAACATGAAGCCTGCTTAATTTGTGCATTGGATCTTTTTAATTTTACAAAGTCTTGACAACATGTAAAGGTGAAATGTTGTTTGATTCACAAAAATGTAGGAGACGGTTGGAGATAATTCTCTCCATCAGTTTGCCAAGGCAGCTTAACAGACTGATGGGGCGGAAATTATCTGGATTTGTTCTATTAGTTTGTTTCTTGGGGATCGTTGTTATGATGGCTTTTTTCCACGTGTCGGGATAGTACCCGGTCGCTAGTGAGATGTTCATGATGTTTGTGAGGTGTTGTAGTGGGAGAGTGGAGCTTTTTTTCAGAATAATATTTGGTATTTGATCATGTCCGGGGGAAGTGTTCTTCAAGTTTTTGATATTAATTTTTAGCTCGGTTGTGGTTATTTTTCTGTTGATTAAACTTGAGTATGTTTCTAGTGTCTCGCCGGGGATTCGTGGTGAGAATAATGCTTGGTTTGTGTTTATGTAGTTATTGACATGGTGTTGGTGTTGTGTGTCGAAATCTACTGAGTTTAAATCGCTAAAAGATGCGGGTTTCCTACGCCATTTGTTTTTATGCATGTCTAGCTGGTTTTATTGTCAAACGCCTTACTCTCCTTAGCTGCCAAAGCCACTGACCATAGTGTACGCTTAGTGTACGGCTAACGATAGATTCGGGCCGCTCGGATCCAGACGCCCCCTACAGTCCCTCACCGCTCCCTTTAGTCTGAGCCTCAATTTTACAACAGGGCTCAGTATACCTGTATTTGTGGCCCTCATTAATCCATAAAATTTCAGATTATCACTGCCCTTTAATAAATTGCTGGTGCTTTATGGTTAAAGAACAATATATTCTCTTGTCATAGGTAGTAAAAATATTGTATTTTCTTATATAATTATAACACAAAAGGAGCAATTTCAACGGCCTGAAGCCTCTATTCGAACTGTATTGCTAGTTTTTGTTTAGGCGTTTTTATTTAAAAGATGTGCTTATAGACATTATATCACAACGTGTTTGCCTTTTGATGAGCTTTAGCAGGAATACAATATATTTGTAATTGTTTAAGCATTTTTCGAGAAACTTGCAATTATTGTAACTGGGACATATTATTGTCCCAGCGATGCCCAGGCGGTCAGTCGGCTCGGTAGTAACTGTGAGGTTCGCGCGTTCGACTTAAATACATTGTACAGTTCAGTCCTACTTTTATTTTGTTCTGTCTTCGTTCGCTGTACGTTGGAGTTTTTCAATAAATACTGTATTTTAGCCTGTTGAGTGATCTAGGAAACATATTCCAATTATGACATGCAAGCGTCTGATACTTTCCTATATTAGACAGTTCTGAAAGACAGTTACGAGTACTACTAGTGACAATGCCTATGCAGATAATCCAACAAACTCAAGCAAAGGAATGAAAACTTGCCATACAGAGAAAATACCATGCTCATCAGAGGAGAAGTCTGAAAATGCTTGTGCAACTATTGCACATTATAAACCATCAGATAGTTGTGAAACGAGTTTGTGCAGCAATGAAAAGTCTCACACTTCACATATACAAAGTGGAAAGCCATATCATCAAGACGCACAATTAATACCACGACAGAAAGCAAAATATCAACTTCCAAGGAAGTGGTTTGATGAGTTCCTGTGGGTGCACTTCGATAATCAGACACAAAAATTCACATGCTTTCATTGTGCCAAGGCGCAAAATAGAGGCCTTTTTATATGGAAATTGGAGAGGCCAGTGGAGTATACCTTCATATCCACCAGTTTTTGCAACTGGAAAAAGACAGAACAAGAATTCAATAAACGCCAGTCCTCCTCTCAGCACAAATTTGTTATATCTCAAGAAGGTTTACTTGATATAACTCCAGTGACTGTCCAGCTACATGAAGGAAAAAAGAAGCAGCAGGAAGAATGCAAAAGAAGTCTAGCCAAAATATTCAGAAGTTTACGTTTGTTACTGCGTCAAGGTTTTGCATTACGTGGACATACTGATACGGAGGGAAACTTCCTGCAGTTAATGAAGCTCCGGGAAGAGGAAGATCCCAAGTTGATAGCCTATTTGTCAAAGAAAACCACATTCACATCACCCCAGGCTCACAATGAAATAATGGAGATATTCAGTCATCAAATACTGAGGAACATAGCACACGCAGTGCAGCAAAATAAAATCTTTGCATTAATGGTTGATAACACTAAAGATGTTACAGGTACCGGATAGAAAGCAATACGTGTACGATACGTAGAGAAGAACCTTGATGTCCATGAGACATTTCTTGGTTTGTGCAGTGTTTCCAATACAACTGGTGAAACAATATTCTCGACTATACTTGATGTACCGACCAGACTCAATTTACCACTGTCAGGATTAAGAGCACAAACGTATGATGGAGCCGTTAACATGAGTGGTGCGTACAGTGGATGTCAGGCAAAAATAAAAGAGAAGCAACTGTGAACTTTGTTTTTTCACTGCGGAGCACATAAGGCTAATTTGATAATGCAATATGCAGTTGAAGCTTGTGAATATGTTCGAGATTCTATCTAGTGGGTACATGAGCTTGATGTCTTGTTTAGGGCAAATACAAGACTATCTTTGAAAATATTGTATCGTCAGACAGTCACAATGGTCCAGTTAAATACATCTGACCACTGTGTCAAACATGCTGGTTGTGCCGCCTATCTGCAATTATATGTGCTAATGATCACTGCAGCGACATTGTTGATTTTTTGTCTGAATTAGCAGATGAAAAATCAGATGTAGCAGTGAAAGCACAAGATCTGCTGGACATATTTAACAAAGGAAAGACAGTTTTAGGATTGTTGATGACTCAGCATTCATTAGCTTCATTAGAGTAACTAAACCGTGCATTCCAAGTAAAATCAGCGACAGTATCTGGCATAACTGAAGCATCTCCAATGACAGTTGAGCAATTACGGGTATTGCGAACAGAAATCTCTGCACAACATCTTGAGTTTCAGTTGCCCATGTTCAAAGAAACAACAAAAGCAGTATCTCTGAAAGCTGCGAAGGATGCTTACTGTAAAATGCATGAAACAAGCCAACAAATGTTCAGTCAAGTATTTCTTCTCATGAAAATTTTGCTTGTGTGTCCAGTATCCAGCTGCGAATGTGAACGCAGCTTTTGTGCATTAAGACGGTTGAAGACGTGGTTAAGGTCAACTATGCCTCAATGCAGCATCAACCATGTGGCAGTTTGTCACACTCACAAAAATGAGGTCGACAAGATAAATATAGAAGAGCTTATGAAAAAATTCATAAACAAATCATCACAAAGGAGGTCTACGTTTGGGAACATGTAGACTAGAGGACTAAATGAATCTTACTTCAATGAAAAGTATGAATAATTATGTGCTACATTGTATTGATGTGTAATTTTCAAGAATTCGCAAAGACATTTTAATTATTTTTATCAAACAACATAAACAGTTCTTTAGTAGATATAAACTTATCAAGGGTAATTACTAATTTTATTAATATTTGAAAACATAATTCATGCAATGAAAGTTATAAGCAACCTTGTCAAGTATAATGGCCATCTTTTATACTGTGCAGTGTGCAGGAATATATTCATGTGGCAGTTAATTTGTGACACATTGTCTTTATTCTATTAACATTTTGAAAACTGTTTACAACTCCTCACTTATACAAACCTACATGGAAACCTTGAAGTATTGTGGCAACAAGATTACTCTGTGACTGCATGTTTACAGCTTTCAGGTTCACGTAATCAGATGTTACCAATTTGCAGACTGAAAAGTCCACATAAGTGGTTGCAAAAATTATCCCCCTTCTAGAGTGTAAAAAATCTACGCCCCTGTCTAAAGCAATGTTATGAAGTACCTTCCATAAATAAATTAATAATTACAAAGTCACTGTACCACCAGATCTTCCAAGTACACTTCAGAATTTGAGTGTTATCCCAAAGTTCGTGAAACTTAAGTAAACCTCCATTTCTTGAACAACAGAAGTTTCGAAACTACTTAACAAAACCAGTAGAAACCACAACTACATAAAGAAGAACAAAATCCAAGAAGCACCGACTTTTCAAGAACAAAAAGTCTCAGTAATGAGGACGTATTATGGAAATGTTCAAACACAAGAAAGATGACTAATGCCATGCTTTCTACATAAACTAACAGGACACAACATTAACTTATAAAATTTACTATTTATAAAAATATAACTCAATAAACAGATAGTTCTTCTGGTCAAATACTAAAAAGTTTAGAAACATTTTGTGAAACCTGTATTGAATGATAGAAATGAAAACCCTATTTGCATTTAAGAAATGCTCCATTACACAGAATGTAGAGTTTAACTATGCCATATTAAATTATAGCCGAGAATATTTTCGGTATATTACCAGAATTACACGATTAACTGTCGCGGGTTCCAATCCCGTTCGCACCAAAACATGCTCGCCTTTTCAGCCGTGGGGGCGTTATAATGTTATGGTCAATCCCACTATTCGTTGGTAAAATAGTAGCCCAAGAGTTCGCAGTGGATGGTGATGACTATCTTCCTTCCCTCTAGTCTTTCACTGCTAAATTAGGGACGGCTAGGGCAGATAGCTCTCGAGTAGCTTTGCGTGAAATTCAAAACAAACAAACCTCCTCTGAGCCGTGTCGCAAAATTCTCCACTCTTTACATAGGACCTTTTGCAGCGTCTGAGTGATAGTCAGCCTTCGTTCCTTGTCTTGTGTCAAACATTGTGAAGTTATATACTTTTTATCGATCATAATTTACCTCAACCCTCAACATGTTTGCCATGAGACATTCCTCGAGCTCAACTGCTGCCCTGACAAAATGTTCTAGCTGAGAAATAACATTGGATACTCAAATGGGCATAATAAAACATAACAGTATTTTCCTTACGTTATAATTGAAAAGAAAAAGGTTACATTAGTGTGGCCGAATGTTCAGGCCAGTAAAGCGTCTCTTATTTTTTTCTCCTTAAAGTAATGGAAAAACGTTTTTAATTTACGTTATTTAGTTGTGTAACATTCTCCAAAAACGTAACCTCTTGTACATCGTTATAAGTTATCATTACTGGAGTACGTGTGTAAAGCCGCAAAGTACTAACTGCTCAGCTCACCGAAAGGTATCGAACCGCTGATTTTAGCGTTGTAAATCCGGAGACATACCGCTGTACTAGCGGGAAGCATTTCTCGCGTAACATAGATCCAATCATAGTAATTGCAGTGACAAAATTTTCTCACTCCAGTTGTTTAAAAATAAGAATAAATGCACGTTTATTTACAAAGAACAAACAAAAGGTCAAACTACTATTGACCACCAATTTTCAGCTTTATATAGAAACTCGTAAAATTTTGCCCACTAAGGTAAAGCAAATGATTAGAGGCATTTAGGCCGAAACGTTCACAACCTATTATAAATAAGTCAAATCGATGCAAACTAATGAATACGAGATGTCTGAAAATGAATATACCAAACATAAAGTTGAATAACTTTATTGTTATTTAAGACAACAACAAAAATTGACTATAAAACAAGTAGTATCTATTTCTTCTCAGTTCTAGCTGTTATTTACGTAGCTGAATTTTAACAGTTAATGGACTTCTACATGTTTCCAATCATTCACTGTAATTAATCTAATTCTGCGTTCACATTCTAAGAAAACATTTTCCAAAAAAGCAGTAAGGATGGATAAGATAGCATCACGAATCCGATGTTTCAGTTCTTCAAGGTAATTTTGTTTGTTATGGCAGACTTATGTTTTCATAAAATATAAAAATTTAAAGGTGTTAAATTATGCAAATGAGTGGACCTTTTGATAGGTCTTCTATCAATCCAATGCTCTGGTAAAGTTTGGTCTAAAATCACAATTTGAGATAACTGGAGTGGTTCTGGCGCTCCATTCTTTTGAAAGATAGTTCTTCGTATCAAGCCAAAAGTTTCTCAGAGTTGTGCAATAAATAACTCTTGAAGCATGTAGATACAAATTTCCAACAACAATTCTTTTGCCAAAGAATTTCAAGCTACCGCTTGTATTTATTTTCAATGCTTGTTGTTATCTTAAATAAAAATAAAGTTCGATTTCACTTTTGACCAACTGTACTTTATTTTCGTATCCAAGAAATGTCCTTTTAGAACTATATATCTATAAGGCAACCAGTCCTTTTCAGGGATAATAATAAAATTTTCTTAGGATGATGAGAACGAGAGCAGGCTGCCGGCCGTTATTTACTTCTTCACAGTTTCAGTTTATATTCACATAGCCAGGGAAATGTCGGACTCAGACGCAACAGCAACTCTGGACGATCTTAACACTAACAAGTCTTTGACTAGAAGCTAGGACTCATCCACGAAGATAAAGGAAAAGCCCATGGACAAGAATATGTTTATTTTTCTTTATAGCAAAGACACATAGGAATATTTACTGTGTCCTTCGAGAGGAATCGAATTTTCTGATTTTAGCATTGTAAATCTGTGGAGGACCCATGAATAAAAACAAGCCCTTACCCTAGCTGTAAATGTCAGTACTAACATTGAACCTTGTAGCCAGAGACAAGCCATCTCGTAGTCTTTACGAAAGAAAAAGTCAGCATCACTCTTAGCCATCACAGTAGAATGGATTTCAAAAGTTGACCATTAACTAGAGACTATGTTCCCGACAATGACTTTCACAGAATTCTGACGATTAGCCCGTGGAAGACTTTTGATGAAGTGCCAACACTTCAAAGCCGACCTCAAACTCTTCAAGCTCTGGATAGCCAGAGCCTTCAGAGTAGGAACACTCAACAACCGTATCCCATAGCCATCAGAGGGGAAGACTGAAACACAGTCTGAAGGGCATTAAGGAAAGCTATACAGCCAAGGCATCGAAACAACCAATGAGGATAGGATCAAATCATTAAAAGCCAGTCAACTAACATCTCTAGTCTGGCTCGCAATCAAGGTCGTCGCCTAGGCAGATTGTCTGATCACGGAAGACATCATTCTATAATTTCAATGACACGCACTTAAAAAAACCAAGCAGTCACTACCGATCAATGTGCCCCAGGACTTCAGTCTGTATAGCGTCTTCTAGAAGCATCAACTGCGTTGGAACACATCAGCTAGTAAACTGCTCCAAGAAGCGAGAGGAAACGTGCTGTTCCAACTTCACATACAGGATACTTCAAATGTGCCCAGGTGATTACACTAAATAGGAAGAAGTTTATCCTAATGAAGAACCATATGCCAATGACAACAAAAAACAAAAGAGCAAAAGCCACGAGACCCGATACACCCAGCAGATACACCAGCCAATTCAGTCTGCAGCACCAACGGGGAAATCGACTTCACAACCAGAACAGATAATAGGCTGAATTTCCAAATGAGCAACAACACACACACAATGTGTGCTGATCTAAATAATTATATCCTTCGTCAACAGAGTAATTCTCAGAACAATTTTCAGTGACGAGTTGACACATGAATCGTCATATCTGCCCCATACTATTTCGAATTCACTTGTTAGTTTGAGTCGCTTTAAAAATACGTCTTCGTTAGGATATACACAAAGGACGATCAGGTATGTTGTTAACTGTATTATCTGCTAACATTTGAAGGGATATAAACCACAATTTGTTTGTTTTTTTTCGTGTTTTTAATTTCGCGCAAAGCTACACGAGGGATATCTGCGCTAGCCATCCCTAATTTAGTAGTATAAGACTAAAGGAAAGGCAACTAGTCATCATCACCCACCGCCAACTCTTGGGCTACTCTTTTACCAACAAATAGTGGGATTGACTGTTACATTATAACGCACCCACGACTGAAAGGGCGAGCATGTTTGGTGAGGGGCATTCGAATTCGCAGCCCTCGGATTACAAGTCGAGCGCCTCAGATCACGACAGCTGAAAACTTGATAGTTATAAATAATTGTGCCAATTTCACCTAAAACTCTTATACAACTCCTGGCAGCTAACAAGTTATATCTATGAACTAATCAACTAAAAATGCAGGCTGACAAGACAATTTATTAACTCTTACGACTCGCAGGTTAAATCATACATTAATCAATTAAATAATCAGATCAAAAATCTAATACTCAAACAATAAGAAAACAGCTGGTATATTGTACCTTACTGGATAATTCAGTCGAAGCTTATGAATTTCATATCTCTTTTAACAGCATTACAGGCTTGTGTAACACATGGAGAGCAGCCCTTAACGAGAGAAAAAAAAAGACATTTGAGCGGTAATATTTAACACAAAGATATCTTCTAACATTGCCTAAAATTCCGATAAAAATGTATAACATAAGGCTAACGTTTTCGAGAAGAGCAAAGTTTCTGGCAATTAATATACAACAATAAATTAACATCTTCAGACCATTTAAAAATCAAAATGACTAAAGTCTGTAAAATAATTCATTACCTAAGAAGAATAATGAGCGTTGAAACACTAATAGCAATACACAAAGCATACATCTTCTCCATAATATAACAATGTTACCCTAAACATGTCTCACCTTCAGTGCAGCATAATTCAAAATTGAAATATGAAAAGCTGAGTTTCTGTATTTCTATTCTATTTCTTTAACCATCATATATCATGAAACCCATGAAAGGTAAAAATTATCTGCTTAAAAAAATAAAGAGCCAGACTACCCTGGGTACTTAAATCATGCAATATAATAGTAATTACATTACAGGTATGGTTTGCGTACTAAAGTTTCAAAGGTATAAATTTATTTACGTCTACCCTATGCAACTACGATTTAGTAGCTTCATAATTAAAATGCAAATGATAGAAGTAGTGAAGTTCGTCATACTGACGATAACTATCACAATTAGCAAACATTTTTTTATTATTTATCTCACCAACTGCTCTCCTGTCATTATAATTTGATACATAAGAGAACAATTTTAAATTACTTATGTAACATAAAATGTCATTTTCATGGCTGAATTGATTATAAAAATGTCTCCAAATTGAGAAATTGCGTATTTAAATTAACATTTAATAATATGATTACTCTTGTTAGTTTAAACTCTATTCAGTGTTAATATATAAAATGTTCGATGACTATACATATATTTTGATGTGTGCAAATTATCATTGGTAGTTATCCCAACACTATGGACACACACACATACTGACAAGCTGCCTCTGGGAAGGAAGAATGGGTGATATCGTCAAAAGACATGTATTGTATGCGGGGCAAATCTATATAACTGTGATACGTAAAACATTGTTTTGACATTTTTAGTATATTACAGAAAACCCTTCATTACTTGATTAAAATATAGTCCTTATAGGACAAAAAATGTAATTAGCTGATGAATTATAATTGACTTTATCATACATTAATTAGTATTAAGCTTTGCCACAGATAGCCTAGCTGCTTTGTGCCATAAAACACCAAATCAACCAACCAACCAACCAAGTATTAAGCGTTCTTTTAGGGACAAATTAATTATAAATGAATTAGTATTAACTGCGCTTTAAGGATAATTTAGTTATAAATAACGTAATTAATTATTGAATTAGCGATTAATTATATTCTTGTTAAGACATGTATTGTATGAGCAATGGTGGCTTAGAAACATTTTCTCTTCTTCTTTGTAGCATGATTTAATTGTTGATTAACTAATGAATTAGCATTCATTGTCCTTCTTAGAATTAAATAATTAATTAGGGTCCTTTTTGGGACAACTAATTAATCAATTTTCTACATGATAAAACACGTACTATATGAGTCATAGTCACGTCTCATGATAGTCTGAAAACATGTTCTCTACTTTGTGAGGTAATCATCAATCCCTAATGTCGTGCCTTTTGGTAGCAAAAATTGGAATTATGGCCTCATCATCTTTGATGGCATCACTTCTTTACTTCTACCTGTATATGACGCTTCATAGCGCCAAAAGTTGGAAATATGATCTCGTCATCTCTGATGACGTCACTCCTTTTCCTTCTCCCTCCCTTGAAGCAGCCAATCAGCACGTGTGTTTATAGTGCAGGGATAACTGTTGTTTAGTTGTTGTTGTTTAGAATTAAGCACAAAGCTACACAATGGGCTATCTGTGCTCTGCCCACCACGGGTATCGAAACCCGGATTTTAGCGTGTAAGTCCGCAGACATACCGCTGAGCCACTGGGGGGCACAGGGATAACTACTATCATTAGTTCTCAGTTATTTGTCTTCATAGGTTATTCATTAGAAAAACAAATGAGATTTCTTGATTATATTAGCAAAAGCTAAACGTTGCTTATTTAAATTGCGATAAGAGTATCAGGCTGTCAAACATTTTTTTTTCTGAAGGTTTCACAGTTAAAGTAAGCTAAGAGAATTGTTGCACTAGTAATTCATTTGTTGTAAGCTAAAATAAAATAATTCGTGTCATCTCTTTGCTAATCATCTCTTCAGTAAATGTAAATACTGTTAAATAACGTACCTACAGATTTTACTCATATTACCATAATGAACGAAGCTTTTACGTCAGTATCAAGGAGAGCCTGGCATGGCCGAGCGCATAAGGCGTTTATCTCGTAAACTGAGGGTCGCGGGTTCGAATCCCGGTCGCACCAAACATGCTTGTCCTCTCAGCCGTGGAGGCGTTATAATGTGACGGTCAATCCCACTATTCGTTGGTAAAAGAGTAGCCCAAGAGTCGGCGGTGGGTGGTGATGACTAGCTGCCTTCCCTCTAGTCTTACACTGTTAAATTAGGGACGGCTAGCACAGATAGCCCTCGAGTAGCTTTGTGTGAAATTTCAAAACAAACAGTGTCGATCAATGTAACCAAAACTTTTATGTTTGCTACTGACTGGCACAACAAAGAAAACCCATGAAAATTTTCACATTTAGGGTTTCAACATCTATACAATTCGAAAAAAAACTTATTGTATGGCAACAACAATTTCTTAATAATATAACAAAATTTTAAATAAAATTACTTTCCTCAAAGCGAATGCATGACTTTCACCATAATTGTAATGAAGGTTGGTTGTACCTTTTTGATATAGTTTTCAAACGTGGTACTAAGAATTGGAGTTATGAAAAATAATTTTGTTTGAAAAACAAAAGGAGTTATTTTTGCGATATAAAAAACATCAGTTTATATCAGTAAAATTTATGAAACCTTTGGGTTCTCTACATTGAATTATTTTGATGAAATGAATTGACTATAACGAAAAAGTCTGAACACTTTTCCCAGAAAAAAAAAAGTTCCTATTCAAAGAAATGTCAATGAGGTAAGAATACTACAATTTGTGATTACTAGCAAAAATAGCAACATGAGGAGCAGCGTTTCTTCTAATCTATCTAAATGTGACATCTTCAGACATAATGTGCTTCAGAAGGACCAATTCGTCAGTGGAATTAATTAGTTTTATAAAACAGACATTTGTAATAACACAATTAAAATTAACATACTTACTCAGTAATGACGAGAAAATCCACTTGTAGAGAAAAATGTATATGTAAAAATAGCAGGTTTCATTTTTGTCCCCAACTTCCTCAACTGTCATGTTGCAGTTTGTTGGTGCATCTCGATGTTTGCCACATGCTCCAATCACCATTGGGATTGTAACCCATTTTCTAACTTAAGCTGACCATCAATCATGCACGTTTAATCATGGTGATAGTACTTTCTTCTGGTGGTGTATCTGACAAGTGTTTATTTCTTCTGACAGCAATATTCATGATAATAGTTACTTTTTTCTTGTTTCTTATCAGCATAATCTTTGTAGATAGCTCTAGCAGCTTTATGTTGAAATTTTTGCTGTTGCTCAGACCAGCCATCCCTGGTTTTAACTTTGACTATTTAGTTATTCTCAGATGCGCCAGTTATATTTATTCCATGAGTTTCAATATATTGCCCTGCCAGATTGATCATCTCTTCCATGTCTTTAAGTACTCTTTTTTATGAAGAGTGACATGTCAATGGGGGATGTGATCGTGAATTGTTCACTTAGTAGTAGATCTGCCAGTCCTTCAAAACCACATTCACACTTGGCCATGTCAATCTACCTTATGCAGTATCATTGTGCATGTGACAAAAGCTTAAATTCAATTTCTCAAGTGCAAGGCCACATTTAGCTTCCCTTAGTGAACAGCACTTTCTAATGTCATCTCCACACACACTTGCAAGCCTTCTCCTGTGAGAAGAGGGCTGAGACAGTTTGCCTAGTCGCCTTTGTCCCAGTTCTGACTTTAGAAAACTTTATTACGCCTCTCTAGAAAAGTATCCATACCATATTTCTGTTCATCAAATGTAGACATCTTGGGTCAATTGGCTTTGAACCTGTGTCTTAGGTCAGCTTTACAATCTCAATTTGTGGACTTATTCTCTCTATTTTCATACCTTCCCCTCTCTTCTTCTTTCTAATGTGTGTTTTTATTCTCTCTGTCTCCAGTTTATTTTCTCTTTACTTTCTTCTTTCTCAATTTGTGCTTTTATTCTTTCTTCCTCTCTTCTCTGTTGACGCTCGTCACTCTTATTGTTTTTATTTAAAAACTCTCTTAGATCATTATCTCTAAGCCCAGTTTACTTTCCTCTCTATAGCTATTTATCAAAGTCAGTCCACACATTCATGCGATGTGGTTGTGACTTCTACAATATTTTCACCACCACCGCAAATGGTTTAGGCACTCGACTCGTAAACTGAGGGCTGCGTGTTGTTCGAAACCCACTCATACCAAACATGCTCACCCTTTCAGTCGTGGGGGCGTTATAATGTTACGGTAAATGCCACTATTCATTGGTAAAAGACTAGCTCAAGAGTTGGCGATGAGTGGTGATGACAAGCTGCCTTCCCTCTGGTCTTACACTGCTAAATTAAAGATGGCTAGCACAGATAACCCTCGGGTAGCTTTGCGCGAAATTCATAAGAAACAATCTTCAGAACTAATAAGTATATTATAATAGAAGTGCTTCTACAATAAACCAATTATTAACATTTTCCATTCAAGCATTTTAAAGCTTGAGGAGTGTCTCCTTAATGAAATAACCATTATGAGATTGCTATTTAATAAATTTGGGGAAGAAAAAGAGCGAGTACATCCAAACTGAACAAACTGTAAACGCGTTTTTATTTTGGGAGAAATAACACCATCTCCAGAATGAAAGATACAAAACAGTATTTCTATTCAATGCATTTTGTATTTCCTGCACCTATTCATATTTATTACATTTACCTGTGTTTGTAACACTTATTTGTTTTCCTTTGTGGTATTTTCAGGTTCACTTATTCTCCTCAGAGAAAATGAGTAAGACATATAAAAACAGGATATCTAAAGAATATTATACAGTAGTGTTACAAAAAAATTGGGTCGTCAGAGTATTAGTTATATATGATAGCACCATGTGGTGTTTTGATGAAAGTTTAAGATAAAGTAAGGTGAAATATAAACCATTAAAAAGCTTTTTTTGGTTTTAAACCAATTTCTTGCAAAATGATTTGTGTATTACAGAATGAGGAAGTTTACGCTATTATGTATTATGTGGTTTCCTGCTATTGATTATAATTTGTATTTCAGGGACTGTATTTTTATGTGGTATATTGGCTTACTCCTATAAGTTCTTTGTACACCTAAAGAGGTGTTTTTATATAACAGTTTATATATCATGTATGTATCAGAGAAGAAGACCTACTATATGGGATGTCTTTATTCCATTGTTTGTTTTTATTTTGGCATCAATAAGGTGAAGGTCAACAATCTGACATTTGTTATTTTGTAATATTTTGCATATAAAGTAGGAATGAAAATTATTTAACACGTTTATATTAACTGTCTTATTTCGCTGTGAAACTTAAATATAATAGAAAATGACGTATTTAACTGTCATAGAAATTTTAGACATGATAAAAGACAAAAGGCAAAAATAAATTACTTTATTTTTATTCATCATACCATCATTTGCAAATGCTTGTGATAATTTTATTAATTTAACTTTTTTATTTAAAAACAACTTGAGATTATTCATATATTGAAACGTATAAAATGTTTCTAGCAGCATGCTAACTGACATAAATTTTACATCGTGAATAAAATATGGTTCATAAACTTACAAAACTTTTAGAGCGTATGGCCAAAATAAAGTATATTGTTTTCAGTGATGTCGAGAAAACGCATTTGTAGAGAAATATTTTCTCAACCCAAACGAGCCGTTTTTGCATATAAAGTATATTGTTTGTTGGAGATACAGAACAAAACGATAAGCTATTAAATAGACATTTAGAAACGTGTTCTTCACTTATTATTATACCAATTTTGATGATTTTATAAATTATTAATAGCACTTCATGTTTTATAAATATTTTGTTAATACAATATTATATAATTATATACGTTTATGTTATATTTTACAGTGTACCTCCCAATAACACAGAGGTATGTCTGCGGACTTAACACACTAAAAACCGGGTTTCGATACCCGTGGTGGGCAGAGCATATATAGCTCACTGTGTAGCTTTGTGCTTAATTCAAAACAAAAACTTACGGTTTAAAATTATATAAGTATTTAATACAAGCACGAGTAAATAACAAAAACAGTTAACAGAAAAAACGGTAATACTAAATTCAGCCAAATAAATACGTTGAAAGTTAGTTTACCAAATGCTTATCCTATCCCTACTATTTACTACCGCATACAGCAAACGCCCCAGTAGGAGAGCGATAAGTTTACAGACCTGCTACATTAATATCCGAGGTTCGATTCGTCTTAAATAATATTTATATAAATTAATATGACTCTGCTCTACAACAGCCAAAAACTCCTGTAATCAACTGTTATCATAAACGTCTTTCAGAATCCTACACAAAAACACTTCTAATTATTATCTTCTTGAAACCTTTGCCTCTATAACTGTGCTGCCATTTTAGTGTGATTATAAAAAATATACATTCATTAACGAGTGCATATAATTATGTATAGTGTTTTTCACCAAAATTAATAACTGATGCCAAAACTATAAATTCAACATTTCTTAACTTGCATTATAAAATTATAAACAATTGTCCTCACAACAAAAAAGGAAAAAAGTGTTGTATTACGACAGAAATTTGTCTTTATTTGACATTAGATATGAAAATGTAAGGTTTCATCTAGTTTAAAAATAGAACAATCTTTAAAAATTAATTTTCAATACTAGAAATAACAGTTTTAGGACAACTTTTGCTGTTCGTAGTTCATTAATAACGCAACTACATTTTCTGATCTGCATTCTAAACATTCAAGAAATATAAACATTGTAACTGTAAATTATAAACATGAATAGTCTTAAAAGTAAGGATAGAATAAAAGAACTGTTAGGGTATTACACATATCTAATGTTTCCCCAAGAGTTAATCGTGTTTCAGCTTGTTCCTGGTAACCCCAACTGGAATCTCTTCGCCATTTTGAATACTGATAGAAGCTTTATACAGAAGTTTTCCATACTCTTCTTGCTGGTGGCTCTGTTTGGGTCGACATCCAAACCACCACTTGGATGTGGATCGTGGGAATGGTGGCATCCCACTGTCTACCTGTGAGATTGAAACAGTTATTTTAGAAAAGTTAATGATATAACTAAAATCAATTTATATGTATACACACACACATATATATATAAAGTGTACAAGCAGTTATATTAGTGTACTGGAAGTACACCGATTATGTTGTTAATGATATTAGTGACGGTATTTCACTCGATTTATTTACACCTTTAATAGCAGAATTAGTTTTATTTTGGTTTTTAACTACATTTATATATGTTAGGATATTTAAAAAACAAGCGATAATTAATTAGTTCTGTTATTATAAATCTTAGATAAATATTTTGCTAATTTTAAAAATTATTACATTTGTAAAACAATAAACTACATATAAAATAAATTATGAGAACAAAATAGTCAGATATATTTAACACCTCACCAGAAGGATTTGATTATTCAAAATAAGCTGTGCGTCTCATTTTACCTTTCCTAATGCCTTTTTGTAATTTCTAAGAATTCCTAATTATTATTTAGGAAATACATCCGATTAATAAAAAAAATTAAAAGAACGATTCACCTTTACAGGCTTAATAAAAGCAAAACATACTGGTTAATGTTCAGTGTCGATTGAAGCAGTTTAATACATAAAATCTCCCATTATATTAGTGTTGATTCTCTTCTTGTAATACACTTGATGAAAACATCTTGACTTTCTAAATGAACGAATTATATGTGTTACTGATAATTATCATAAGTGTTTCTTACACGCTTAGCAAAAGAATTACTTACAGCAAAAGTTTGGTCGTTAAACCTGTAATAACGCTTTCCTTTGAAAAAGTAAGTCTGACCATTTTCCCATTCTAAAACGGCATTAATGTTGTTAGGAATTCCTTTCCAGTTATTAATAGGTCGAGGATAATAACTGTTAACTGGTGGGTCTTTATGGTTATCGTACCTCCAATAAGAGTCACCTGACGTATCAAAAGTAAATTAAAAAAATACAATCATGAATTGTAAAATAACCACGAACAAAATAAAAGTAACTATAATTATATTTTATATTATTGATCTCAATAAATAAAATTAACAATACGGATCATAGTTTAAATATTTCAATATTGAAAAACATGTATTATATTTTAGAAGAATTAAAAATGACTTGAAAACAACGTTTTGTCACAACTGATTCTCAGTTTTTTGGATGGAGTACACATTAGTATTTCATCAGCTTCAGCCTCTGTAAGATGTTTATTACATTACATTTGTGGTACTCAATGAAGGACCTTTTGTACGTAGCTTTTGAACACCATATGATAAATCTCATATAGGATATTGGGCCTGGCGTGGCCTAGCGCGTTAAGGCGTTCGTTTCGTAATTTGAGGGGCGCGGGTTCGCGCCCGAGGCGGTGGGGACGTCATTACGTGACCGTAAATCTCGTTATTCGCTGATAAAAGAGTAGCCCAAGAGTCGACGGTGGGTGGTGATGACTAGCATCCTTTCCTCTAGTCTTACTCTGCTAAATTAGGGACGGCTAGCAAAGATAGCCCTCGCGTAGCGTTGTGCGAAATTCCAAAACAAACACATGCGATGTCAGCCACCTCTGATTTAAAATGCTTGATTTAAGAGGAACACGATGAAACATGAAGAGTCATTTGAAATTTTATTAATTGCATTTATTACTATAATGTGTGATATGTATTCGTAGAATTATTTATTATAACCATCAAAATTTTCTAAGCCACTAAAAAATCTAATGTTTTAAATATCTCATTTTGTAAGTTTACAGTTTCGATTATCGTTTCGTTTAAATGTCAGTCAGGTTCAACAAGGGAAGTGTTTGGTGTGGTTTTAAGAAAAAATATATATAAACGGAAAGACTGAAATTATCCATATTCCAAATATATCCATATAAGGATGAGATATGAAACAATTCAGTGAAAAGAGTGGTGTTACGTCTTAATTTCAAAGCGTATAATAACATCGAAGTTAGAACGAAACTACTGAAAACAATCAACAGGGAAAGAGGAGATATGTGTTTTGAATTTCAGTGTAAACATTGGTTGAGGTTTAGAAAAGTAAGAATGCAGCAGACTCTTGGTCATTCTCTAAGCACTTAGGAGAGTACAGAACTTAGTGATTAGAGAAGTGGATTATCCAACTTACTTGTTTAACTTTACAGAACTCACTATGATAATGAGCATTATAATTCTAACTGCAGAAAAAAAAAGGATTACAAGGTCTGACAGAAACAGGGTCTGTTGGAGCGGTTTTGAGAAAACATATTTAAAAAGAAAATAGCAGGAGATATAAGAATGACCAAATAAACTGAAAGAGAACCAATTTCTTCTTGTTCCGCCACTGACGTCTTTGAAACTTGGAGCTCAAGCTGCGACCAAGGTTAAGTTATCTTTCTCTTCGTTTCTACAAATTAACATATGAACACCATGTTCATTCACGCAGAATCCTTATGACATGCCTTGGTACAAATGTATGGGAATTCTAAAGAACGATAAGTATTCTCATTTTGAATCATTCAGTTGTCAACAGGGATCAATGAAGCATTACTATTTCTTGGATGTTGCATCAGCTGTTTAACTACATTGTGCTCCACCAATCTAAGTTAGTTATAAGTCTTAAATTATTGACACCTTGCCCTACATAAAATAATCATTCATTAGTTCAACAATCGACATGTCTGATAAATGTATCTCACCCCCAAGTAGAATTAAAACCTAAATTTCGCGTGTGTGGCTTGTTTGATTTGAAAACCTTAATTACTGCCTAGCTGAAATAGACAGATGTAAGAGAGGATGAATACATTGAGAGTAAAAGGAAGAAATACTATATTGCCAGTATGAAATGAAACCTGATTCGAAATCTATTAACCGTTGAATCAACGACTGTTGAACAAAATAGCAGTTTGTGTGTTTACTGGTATAAGTCAGTTCCTGGTAAAACAAAACAAATATTAAAAAATAAAACTTTAATAAAGATGAAAGGAAACCGGAGTTCTAAAATACGACGATCATAACAAAGTGATGACAGTTCTTTTAAAGTCATCATACAGTGTTGTGCAAAAGTGTTAGGACAAAGTCAAAAATTACATTTCAGGCTACTTTAAAAGAACAATGGAAGGCAAATCACAGATGAAATATTAAATTCTTATCTATCTTCATATTTATCACAACAAAAACTTAGTAAAAGTGTTTCTTTTCAGAAAACAGTTAATATTTTATTGTCTCCCTTTTGTTTTATTAAGTACAGATATTCTTTTAGACATTACTGCAACATACTTAATCAAAGTGACGTTTTATATTTTTCTCCAAATGTGTGTAATATATTCCCAAAAAGTTTATTTGGAAATAACTTTTTGATTTGTCAAGTTTTGGATCTCTCAAATTCCAAATCTGATTTATCGAGTTGAGATTGAAGCTTTGTGAGGGTCATTACATTATTTGGGTGATTCCAAAAGTTTCTTTCGTACCTAAGTAATTTTTTGCACAGGCTGGATTAGTGTTTGGTAACATTGTCTTCATGGTTGTTGTTGTTGTTTTGAATTAAGCACAAAGCTACACAATGGGCTACTTGTGCTTTGCCCACCACGGGTATCGAAAGCCGGTTTTTAGCGTTGTAAGTCTGCAGACATACCGCTGAGCCACTGGGGGCTGTCTTTATGGTAATAGAATCTTCTACTAATAATATGTAAACTATTGGCAATACAATGATAATTTGTTTACATGTTTTTCGATTTCGCGCAAAACTACACGAATACTTTCTGCGCTAGCCATCTCTAATTTAGCAGTATAAGACTAGAGGGAAGGCAGCTAGTCATTACCACCCACCGCCTCTTGGGCTACTCTTTTCACCAAAGAATAGTGAGATTGACCATCACATTATAACGTCCCAATGGCTGAAATGGCGAGCATGTTTGGTGGAACAGGGATTCCAACTCGATATTGCTGGGCCAATTATTTCAAACTCCACATATGAACAGCATGTTCATTCACGCAGAATCCTTATGACATGCCTTGGTACAAATGTATGGGATTTCTAAAGAACGATAAGTATTCTCATTTTGAATCATTCAGTTGTCAACAGGGATCAATGAAGCATTACTATAATGTTGATATTTATATTCTAGTCCTGTAAAATGAAAATAAGAATAAAATATTCTCTTTTCCTAACACTTTTGTACAGCACTCTGAGTAGTTTATCAATTTATTTTCTTTCTTTTTAAACTTTTTTGGTTGTTTTGTTGAAAAATGTCACAATCGGTACAAAAATAGAATAAAAACCGAAAGTAGATTAACTGCTTATTTAACATTTTGATAACTAATATTTAAAATGAATGACGTTCTAAAGTAACGTGTTTTAAGAGGCATACAGAGAAAACGTTTTTAACTTTTTAGGTTTATCTTTCCAATTCACTGTTTTTATTCAGTAAATTTTTAACATTAATCTTCGATAATTAATTTCTTTGTGAGGTAGTTCTTTTCCCTAGTAAACTTACTACAAAAGACAAAAAAACTCCTTACTGTCAGAGCAACACTATATGTAACATTATTCAATAAATAATAAGCCTGTTAAACATATAAACAATCAGCACCTTGGAAAAAGTATGTTTTTCCGTTACCGTTCCAGGTGAATGCCGCATCAACATTGTTCGGTATCCCTTGAAACTCTAAGCTGATTTCTTTTGGATAGCCAGAAGCCATTCTCTTATTCCAAAAACGCCAGCATTTGTGGTCCTACAAAGTTTCAAAAGTTAATAAACAATCAAAACTTGAATATTAAATAATACAATCAGTTTTAATATACCAGAAGGTAGGTCCCTCGTTGTGATAAATCTTTCTGGTATAGGTGCCCACATTACTTTGTTTAAACATTCTTGTTTATTCGATCGGGTACAAGTACTTATGTTTCTTTATTAAATTACCTTAACATGAAACTCGCTGGTAGATGTTTCAATATTGCAGAATTATTACTTTGATTCGTAAAGCTGCGCATACAACTCTTCTAAAAGTTCGTACGGTGTTTGTATGTATGTACTTATATATGTATTCAAATTGTATATCCAACGATGAAACAGGGGTAAGTCCACAGACTTGAAACGCAAAAATCAGCGGTTCGATTCCCTATAGTAAAAAGCCCAATATAACTTTGCTCTGAAACAAACAGAACATATGTAAAAACGATTTTTTTTATAATAAAAATGCTCTTGTAACACTTACAATTACAAATTTTTGGTTTGAATGTATTGTATTTGTCTATTGATTCTTTATGGATAAACAAATAATCGTGTTTTAATCATGCAATAATAATATTATATTCCACATGACAATGTCACAACGAGCGATGGCGATCTCAGTATGTGTTACTTGAAATGTATATCTTACGTTTTATGAGAACTTCGTGAAATAAATCCATATTAATATCAAACACTCACAAGTATAAAGCGGAATAGTCACAAACATGATAAATCTATTGGTTAAGTGTGTGTAATTTTCTATGGACTAAATGCACTGTTGCTATGGTATCTCTGAGTTGTAAGATATTTAGGAGACTCATAACGTTTAAAAGGAAAATTCGGAGTTGACACAACAGCTGTTAAAACATTAAAAGGATGCTAGAATATGAATACGAAATGTATGAAATAAGTTAACAAATTCCGCAACTAAACATTAATAATATTCCTTATATAGTGGCGGATTATGGAGACCGCCATTTACCCTTAATTATCTGCTGTAATATACACGTGCTCAGAAGGACGCATGTGTGCTTTGTTATGTGTTGTAGAACCTTTTGACAGTCAAAATTCGCGGGTGTGCGAAAACGTGCCGAAATGTTAGACAAAAGTTTCGAAATTTTGTGGAGCATCTTCTGATGCAGTAATAAGAACTTGCTTATAAAAATATAAATCAATGACTACATCGAACAATGTAGATAAAACACAATTAATTAATGTGTCGAGTGTTTTGCCATTAAAATCAAAACGCTCCAAGTGGCACAGCCGTATGTATATGGGCTTATACTGCTAAAAACCGGGTTTCGAAACCGGTGGTGGGTAGAGCACAGATAGCCCTTTGTGTAGCATGGTATTTTTACAAAACAAGGATAGAGAAATGTAATTTATTTGCGTATTAATTTTGTATTTTTTTAAAATAAATAATATACCTTAAAGTTCAGTAATTTGGTTTATGAATAATTAAAAATAGTTTTCCTTATATGTCTGCTGTTCACCATTACAGAAATAACCTTGCCAAGTGATTTATTACCTGTATTGCTTATCTCACACTCTTCTAGCCAACCACATGAACACATCTCTTGATGAATACATTGGAATGGAAAAAGAAAAACAAAACAGTCCGCCATTCCTTGACGTCTTCACAAGCAGACAAAGGATATATAAAAAACCCACCCACACTGACAGATATCTATATTTCTGGTATTTTAACCTATCCTTGCTAAAACGGGGTATAATCCAATACCTGAACTTGAGAGCAGAAAATATTTGTAATAAGACAAGTCAAAACAGAATGCCATAATAACATTGTGTTTTAAACAGGACAATCGTGTATCTACCTTTATCAAGAATTTCTTAAAACAGACCATAAGCGAAAGAAAAGCACTATTGCTACTTATCTTCCGTACATGCAAGTTTTCAGTGAAAAACTTTAACGCATAACTAAAAAGTTCAACATAGATTTCTGGTAGAAATATTACAAGACAATAAGATTTATTCCAGTGAAAACGTAAACTACGAAATTTTAAGTTCCTGCAACGAAATATACATTGGAGAAAAAGGAAGACAAGTTGGGACAAGAACAAAAAACAGCATAAGACACATGAAAAAAAACTTCAATCACTGCAGAAGACGCCATGTCATCTGGATACAAAATAAACTGGGATAAAACTAGAATCATCGACACAAACAAATTTTAGAAATCAAGAAAAATTAAATGTGTATATGCATATCATGTTTTATTTGCAGCAAACAAGATATCTTGTTAGCCCTCATGACCAAGATTTGAATATAAAATTATTATTATCGGGTTTTTTTCCCACCATAACTTTTGTCTTTCACATGTCTTTGCCCATCCAATGATCATCACCTGCTTATCTCTTTCGCAATTTTATAGCCTCGGAAGACCACTATCAACTGTTACGTTTTTGTTTATGTTTTATATAAACTGAACGCAACAGAAAAACACAGATAACAGCTTGTACAATTTATTACGCTAAACTATTAACAGATATAATATAAATTATATAATAACAATGACAGATATTAAGTTTAAACCTTCGAAATTAATTACAAAACAAAATGATACTAGTTTCAAACTTCAAAATTAATCACAATACAAAATGGTATCTGTATCTAATATAATGATCTAAAATGAAAGTCTCAAATTCCAGTCTAGGGTGTGAATTTGGTCCCACGAAGAAATTACGAAGTTTAAATGAAGAAGTTCAGAAACAGTTCACAGTTCAGTAAATTCGACGAAGTTCTTTTCACGATGCCTCCGACGAACGTCACAAAATTGTCGCCTCTCAGCACAACCAGTAATTCAGATGCATCGTAGAGATCGACGGAATAAAATCACAGCTTCCGTAGATATAACTTCACTCACAAATCACAGCAAACACTTGAACTTTCTCAAATAACTGACTCTCTTCTTTTGAAATAAAACTAATGTCTGACTCTCTTTCCTTGCATCTTCGTCTGTTTATATATTGTAGGCCTAGACTCCTCGAACCACCGCGAAATTTCTACAGATCTCCAGAGCAATCCGCGCATGTCCGTTCTTGCACGAGACTAAACGTCTAGACGCGAAGTCGCCAGCATTTCATTTACAAACATATGATTGATCTACTTAATTCAAGAAAATTCTAAATGTTACCCTAAATGAATAACAATATATTTTATTAGTTTAAACTTCGAACCAGTAATACAAATATGAAAATATAATAAATAGAAATGAAAACTTAAACACAACACGACATGTTTTCGTTTACAAAATATTTACACGATATTTACATAACACTCTTCCCCTTAAAAGTAAAAAAAAGTTTGAACTTGTGAAAACCTTTTTTTTTTTTTAAACCAACTCAAAAGGGTTAAATACAGTGGATTCTTTAATACCCTCACGAATTGCAAACAAAAACAAGGGAACACCCTCATCCCAGTTTTTTGAGTGTTCGTGGCAGTAATTTGGTGGAAACGTTCAAGGATACCTTGTGACTCAGGATGGTAGGCACTGGATGAAATTTGATGGATGTTTAGTTCATGCATGGGTCCTTGAAATATCTTGGACATAAATTTGAGTCTTGATCTGATTGCACAACTTTTGGAATCCCGAACATGATAAAGAATTCGACAAGAGCCTTGACAATGTTGGGAGCAGTGATTTTTCTCAAAAAGATAGCCTCAGGGAAACGTGTAGAAGCACACACGATCGTCAAGAGGTATTCATTTCCTGCTTTGCTTTTTGGCATTGGGCCAACATAGTCGATAATGACCCTTGAGAACGGTTCTTCAAAGGCAGGAATAGGGTGCAGTGGTGCTTTGGGAATCCCCTGATTTGGTTTTCCTGTCATTTGGCAAGAATGGCATGTCTTACAAAAGTCAACAACATCTTGGAGCATCTTTGGCCAATAGAAATGTCGTCGGATACGATCTAAGGTCTTTCTTACACCTAAGTGTCCCGACAATACATGATCATGAGCAAGACTAAGAATATCATTCCGATAGCATTTTGGAATGACGATTTGATGAATAACATTCCACTCTTCATCAGCAGCAACGTCAGGAGGTCTGTATTTTCTCATTAACACACTTGACTTCTGGTAGTAACAAATAGGGACAGTTCCTATTTCATTTTCATCAACAGCCAGTTGTAGAAGAGAACGAGTTTCAGGATCATTGTCCTGTTCCTCAATAAGTTTGTTACAATGAAGAGAGTTGAAAAATGACTTGGAGTCATCAGTAGAACTTAAAGTTGAGTCAGAAATCTAATCGACGTGAGACATGAATGTATCAGATAAAAAGAAATCCTCTTTGGACTCCTGAGAACGTGTTTGAGAACGAGTAACAGCACAGGCAGGAAAACATCAGGAAACTCTTCAACGAGTTGCTCTGAACTGGGAGTAACAACAGGTGCTTCAACAACATGAGCCTCTGGTACCACCTTACTACCAGCCAAATCATTCCCAAAAGCATAGACACACCTTCAACAGGCAATGAAGATTTAATACCCACAGTCACCGGGCCCGAAACTAAGTCCGAATGCAAATTCAATCTATGAAGAGGAATAGAAACGACGCCACCTTCTACACCAGAAATGAGCACATTGGCCTCAACGGATGACTTTTCAGAAAACGGAAGTACACTTTCCAAAATCAAACTCTGAAAAGCTCCAGTATCCCGCAGAATTTTAATTGATTGTAGATGTGAATCGCCAACAAAAGAAACAAAACCTTCAGTGATGAAAGGCTTAAATTTGTCCTCAACAAGATTTTCAGGTACATCAATAATATTGGACTTGGAATCCATAGTGGACTGGACAGGGTCAAAATCATTGGGAACCAATGATGTATCCAACGAGGGCGAAATGAAACTATGGGGTGATGGCTTGTTTTTTATCTTATAGCACTCAGAAATCTGATGGCCAGGTTTCTTACAATAATCACATGTTTTGGATGAGAATGACACGTTTTTGGTAGATGATGAGCTTTGAGAATAAGATGAAGTCTTTGTTTGAGAGTCAGCAGTTTGCTCTTTTTTGTCTTTGTCGACATTTGCATAACGTTTGAATGAGTCATTGGGTTTCTTTGCTGTGTGATTTGTTTTGCTCTCGTACGAGAAATCTTTGTGAGTCAAAGCATACTCGTCTGCCAAGACAGCAGCATCATGAATTTTGGAAGCTTTTTGTTCATCAGTATAAGTTTTGAGCTCTACAGGAATACATCTTTTAAACTCTTCAACTAACATGAGTTCTCTGAGTTTTGTATAATCATCTTTAATTTCTTTGGAATCACACCACCTGTCGAAAAGTTTCTTTTTCACGAGCAAATTCGACATAAGTTTGGCTGTCAAACTTTTTGTAACCACGAAATTTTTGTCTGTATGCCTCTGGCACCAATTCATAAGCTTTCAGAATGCATTTTTTGACGTCCTCGTAATCATACCTTTGCTCGGCCGTGAGTTTGGAAAATACTTCCTGGGCTTTACCTTTGAGAATACTCTGAAGTAATACTGTCCAATATTCGGAAGGCCATTTTAGCCTTAGGACCAATTTTTCAAATTGCTGAAAATATTTATCTACAGCCTTTTCATTGAATGGAGGTACTAAACGAATTTGTTTGGAAGCATCAAAATTATCCAACCGCATTTGGACAACCTTCTCATCTGTCTGTGCCTTTCCCATACTGATTTCTTTATCCGCTTTAATGCGTTCTATTTGTATTTCGGCATCAAGAACAAGGCGTTTGTTTTCTTGTTCTGCCTCAATACGTTTATTTTCTTGTTCTGCCTCAAGAACAAGGCGTCTGTTTTCCTGTTCTGCCTCAAGTCATTTGGTTTCTTTTTCTGCCTCAAGACGTTTGCTTTCAATTTCTAAACGAAATTTCATTTCCATTTCCATTTTTTTTATTCGAAATCTGGGTCAAAATGGGCGACAGGCAATTGTTGTGCAACTTTTTGAGGTAAAACTTTTTGGCTGACCAAATGTTCAACAATAATTTGTTTAATATCTGCTTTCTTCATTGCTTGCTTCACTTCTAAATTAAAATGTTTACCAACATCAAGCAATTCAGATTTTTTTAATTCATTGATCATTTTGAAAGATGGATTCTGATTAAATTTGTTTATAAAATCTTCAAGTTGGAATGCCATTTTGAATATACAAGCTGTCTATCTGTGTAGAATATAAATCTAATTTTAGAATAGAATTAAATTGTTTGTTCAGATCCTGGACGAGCCCCCAATTTTCTGTTACGTTTTTGTTTATGTTTTATATAGACTGAACGCAACAGAAAAACACAGATAACAGCTTGTATAATTTATTATGCTAAACTATTAACAGATATAACATAAATTATATAATAACAATGACAGATATTAAGTTTAAACCTTCGAAATTAATTACAAAACAAAATGATACTAGTTTCAAACTTCAAAATTAATCACAATACAAAATGGTATCTGTATCTAATATAATGATCTAAAATGAAAGTCTCAAATTCCAGTCTAGGGTGTGAATTTGGTCCCACGAAGAAATTACGAAGTTTAAATGAAGAAGTTCAGAAACAGTTCACAGTTCAGTAAATTCGACGAAGTTCTTTTCACGATGCCTCCGACGAACGTCACAAAATTGTCGCCTCTCAGCACAACCAGTAATTCAGATGCATCGTAGAGATTGACGGAATAAAATCACAGCTTCCGTAGATCTAACTTCACTCACAAATCACAGCAAACACTTGAACTTTCTCAAATAACTGACTCTCTTCTTTTGAAATAAAACTAATGTCTGACTCTCTTTCCTTGCATCTTCGTCTGTTTATATATTGTAGGCCTAGACTCCTCGAACCACCGCGAAATTTCTATAGATCTCCAGAGCAATCCGCGCATGTCCGTTCTTGCACGAGACTAAACGTCTAGACGCGAAGTCGCCAGCATTTCATTTACAAACATATGATTGGTCTACTTAATTCAAGAAAATTCTAAATGTTACCCTAAATGAATAATAACATATTTTATTAGTTTAAACTTCGAACCAATAATACAAATATGAAAATATAATAAATAGAAATGAAAACTTAAACACAACACATGTTGTCGTTTACAAAATATTTACACGACCTTTACATAACACAACAACCAACAACTTATCATTATTTCTTCATACGTTCGCGCAACATTAATAAGCCCTTTACTATCGGGATGAAGATAGGCTAAAAGTTTATGAACCCCCTCGACTGACTTCTCCTACCTAGAAAAGTTTACAAACTGAAATTTTTGTCAAGATCCGATTCGACACACGCTTCTCTTCAACTTGTCAAAAAATTACCTGCTTTAATATAATAAATCCAGCTACTTAATTCATCCCAAAGAACACTCATTAAATGGTTTGCTTCAGTCGTATAATCAGGTACCCCCTCCCATCAACTATGAAGACATCTTATCTACCTTGAAAAAAATAGTGTTTCCGTCAGACCCTGTAAATGCAGCATCCAAATGTCCAGGCAATCCACCCCAGTCATCGGAAATTCGGCGTGGATAACCATCTACCACCCCAGTGAAGTTGATGTTCCAGTAAAAGTCACCTGTGTCGATAAAAATACAACTTCAGGTCTTACATCATGTAAAGGTGAATATTTGTCTTCTGTAACATCTGCCTACCAAAAGTCGTAGTTTATTTCTGTGTTTATAGAGATATATCTTAACTTTGTATCATTGTAGGAAAACTGTTTGTCTCTTTGTAATAACTGTTTATCTCTCATTTTGTTCAACGATACAATTTGTTTCCTTTTCTTTGTAATGACATTGTGTGCTTATGTTTCTGTATGGTAACGTGACTTGTTTCTGTTTAATTCTGGTGATGTTATTTGTTTCTGTTTTAATTCTAGTAATGTTATTTGTTTCTATATGGTAACGCGATTTGTTTGTGTTTTAATCTGGTGACATTGTTTGTCACTATTTGTCTCCATGATCAACTTCATAGTCATGACATTCTGCAATCAATTTTTTGATGTGTTATAAGAATATATACATTTATGTAAACGCATGTCGTACATTTGAATAGCATCCGTGGGTTAAGGTATGCATATGAATTATAATTCTTTCAGAAAAGCAAGCATAGTAAAACAAAGTCATTCAGTCGGTGCTCAAGTTATATTTTAAATATCAAAACATTATTTGATATTTTGCCTCTGATATAAAACATTAAATTAGTTTGTGTGTAACGTTTCATTAACATACTCTACAGACTTTAAATAACCCGTTGGAATAACTTGAAAAATAAAAGAAAATGGCACATTAGAACATAGAAATGAACTAATAAAGGAGATAGCTAAAAGGATTTGTGATATTAAAATTATTCACAGCATAGTCTCCTTAAATTGCCGAATCTTTTATCGCTGAGTTCATGAGAAATTATACTACTTAAACTTTCTAATTACTTTTAGTTTTGTGTACTTAAATTTGGTTTTGTTATATAATACAGTTTGTCATTTTATTTTAAAGTTATAAAATATCACTAGAAACAAGAATAGTAAATATAATAATTAAAAGAAACGTATCACCAAACATCAAATCGTGTTCAACCATTACAATTGCCATCTACCATGGCTTGTAATTATCTTTCATTAAAACATCCACCCCAGTGACATAGCAATGTCTTGCGTTCTTACAATGTTAAAAATAGCGTTTCGATACCAGTGGAAGACATAAAAGAAATAGTTCATTTTGTAATTTTGTTTGTTACATACAAACAAAACCATTGTCAACTTTACATATTTTTGTTTTAATGAGTTGTTTTTTGTTTTCTAGCATTAGCAACTGTGTGTCTGTTCATTTTCCTTTTGTTTCAATGATTCTCTTATAAGTTGGTTGGCCCGGCATGGTCAGGTGGTTAAGGCACTCGACTCGTAATCCGAGGGACATGGGGTCGAATCCCCGTCACACCAAACAGGTTCGCATTTTCAGCCGTGGGGGTATTATAATGTGATGGTCAATCCCACTATTCGTTGGTAAAAGAGTAGCCCAAGAGTTGGCGGTGAGTGGCCTTTCCTCTAGTCTCACATTGCTAAATTAGGGACAGCTACAACAGTTAGTACTCGTGTAACTTTGCACGAAATTCAAAACAAACCAAACCTTCATAAGTTGCTCTGCACCTTTGCCACTAGAACAATCTCGGATGGTCGTTGGCGTTTTTGCTGTTGAATTGTGCTCAGTTTCTGGGTTATCATTCATTTAATTATTTACAGAGACCTGCGCAGTGATTGTCAAGTCAGGGCACTAAAATGAAACTTCTTTATTTTAACAGAACAAAATTGTCGTTAAATATTAATAAGTTATGCATATTACCTAACAGAACAACCAATGAATGATGACGAGAAACCCACTTGAAGTAAAAATATATCTCAGGGCAGTTGGTATGGGTAATAACACTAACTAATAAATCAGGTTAACGTTAACCTGAAGATGACCTAGGAAAGTGAAAACGTTGTTTTCTGCTTTATTAGTGGTTGTTAATACCCATAACAGCCATCCTGAGATACATTAGTGCAACCAACGGTTACTTCTTCGGAATATATGACATTAAAACAGAAGGTTCACTGAAGATATATTATTTAGTTAGAATTTACCACATTTTTTTTTTTTTACACAGACTGTTTCACGTGGCAATTCGATTCTGTTTTTGCGTACCCTGGTAGAAAAGCAATACGTTAACGGATTTACAACGCTAATATTCTGGATTTGTTTCCTGCAGTGAACACAACAGATAGCTCTTTTGTGCTATTATACCAAACATTGTTTATTGTATGTTCAATACTTGAGCGATTTCTAAGGTAAATAAAATTATCCCACGTTGCATAACGTCCACTGTTTCCCAAACTTTGGATCAAGTCAATTATCTCGTCTTCATTTTGTTCTCTTGGTTGTCCTTCTTTTCTTCCTGTTTACAGTTTTCTATTACAAACGTGAGATATGTCACTTCACACAAAGCACAATTCTAATATTATACTTTCACCTTTACTTCAATGTATCTGCCATTGAATGGAACTAGTTGTTCATTATGTTACATTTTCTGGTGATAAATACCTTGTTAAAGAACCTACACTTAGTCATTAAAGATGATCTTTTTTGACTTTTTGTTCATTATTCAGCTTCATCAGATCAAAGGTACAATTTAAGAAATGTGTTACGTCTCATTCTTATGCAAATATTTATTTACTTACATTGTCCTGAATCTACGTCTGTTCAGTTACTTTGTTGGTTTATTTATAAACACCAACTAGCACTAACACATCGAAGAAACGTATCAGTGTGATAGAATCCAAATGTTTCTGTTTTGATTTTAATGCAGTTTCTTCTTTGTTGTTTTTCCATTCTATTGTTCTCTTCATAATGTTCATTTTTATGAACAATTTGCATGTAGATAACACTATGTCGGTATCCTTTGTGTTTCTAATTGAATGTTGTATTTATTTGCAAAATTTGCTAATTATATTCTTTTAATCGTAGTTGTTTGCTGTTTTAATGTTATAAACCACTACTCTTCTTCGGTTTTTGATAAATACAGTTTCAGATTTTTTTCAGTGTTATCATAACTTTCATTACCAGCCATAAGTTTAACATGAGCCTATCTCACTATATTTTTTATCAGCAGATAAATTATTTTTTAATTTCACAAACTTATAAGTCGTCACCACTTAGCTCATAGTTTTTTTCAGGTTATCAATATTTTTAGCTTCCATACGGTTTGCCCTAGAACTGATTTTAATGCATTATTATCAAATTGTTTGTTTGTTTTTGAGTTTCGCGCAAAGCTACTCGAGGGCTATCTGTGCTAGCTGTCCCTATTTTAGCAGTGCAAAACAAGAGGAATGACTGCTAGTCGTCACCACCCACTGCCAACTATTGGGCTACTCTTTTACCAGTAAATATTGGTATTGATCGTCACATAATAACACCCCCACGACTGAAAGGGCGAGCGTGTTTGGTGTGAAATCCTCCGGGATTCGAACTGACGACCATCAGATTATGAGTTAAGCGCTCTAAATACCTGGCCATACCGGACCCATCTGTAAAATTAAAGTGCTTCTGGCATTTAAAAAAAATGCAAATATTTCTTTGACCTCAGATTTTATTTAATTAGGATTTGCTACTTGAAAATACATACAAACCTTTAAAAAAATATGTGTTTCCATCCTCTGTCCTTGTTATGGCATCTATGGAAGAGTCTTGACAGAGGTCTGGGTCATCGCCAATGTCAGGCTGCGGAACATCACTAGTAGTAGGTTGTGGAGCACTGCTGCTGTCAGACTGCGGAACTTCACTAATGTGAAGCGAAGCATCATTTGGATTCGCACCTGTTAATAATACGTGAGGCGATATAATAACTGAAAGCACTGCAAGTCCTAAACATTGCATTAGTTGAACAAAAGCACTTATCTGAACAACATATTTAGTCCTAATAATGAACGTAAATAACAGTTTTGGCAAATCAAATCTTTAGATAAATAACAACAAAAAGACTTCATGAAGTACATTAAGATAATTAACAAATGCACGAAGTTTGAGTCTTTTTCTCCAGTAGTTTAGTACTATTTATGTGTACACTAACAAAACAATTAAACACTATAAGGATATTTCTGAATGACTATAAAAATTTTATAATACTATACAAATTAAATTGTTAATATACTAAAATTTTTAAGTGAGACAATGTTCATTAAGATAACAATATATTTTTTGTTTCTTTTCGTATTTATACCATTGAAGACACATACTTTAAATATCATTCACTTTTACTATTATCAGAAAATCTCTTACGCATTGGTTTAGATTTAGCTGCTGTTGGGAATTTTACAAGTTTTGACGTTTTAGATAAAGTTATACAGTTATCAAGGTGGATACAAACCATGTCAGCTTTTCTGAACGTTTCAAGTTCCAGCTCTAAACGGTCATTTTATTATATTATATGGTAAACAAAATTGATACGAAAATAATTCAACCATTATACTAGTCACGTTTAAGTTAGACTAATATGTAAAAGGCTTAGCTCACCGTACAGTGCTTGAATTGCAAGTATATCGTCTTCGTCTAGTTTGTAATTTGGGTCGTAACCTCGATAGAAAGGTGACATCAGTGATGTAATAACACTTGAATGACGTAGTCCTAATGAATGACCAAGTTCATGTACAGCAACTTGAAAGATATTTGTTCCTGTAAAGTAATATTTAAATTTCTTTTTCAATATCACATTCAAATTTGCAATTAGTTTAACATATACTACACGTAACCTATGTCTGTGACGAATCTTAATGTATCTATCCTTCAAAACAAGTGAGTTTTGAAAATCAGAGAACAGAAGTAACAACTTAAATAAATAATTTTTATATTTTTATGTCAGAATTCTCGCGCAAAGGTAAACAAACGGTTATTAATATTCTGTTTTTGTAAAAGTATGCTAAATTTATTTTGCATAAACAATAAAGTTTATCAAAATTTATAAAAAGTGATTAACTTATTATTGACATATTTCAAATTATAAAAATACGGAAGATTACAATAAATTAAGAAATAAATATAAACCTTTATAACAAATTTGAAATTTACCATTGTAGCTGTCAATTGTCCATTTTTCATCATCATCAAAATGTACGTCTCCCCCATGTTGTGGAAAAAAAGCATGAGCCAGAGTTTGCCCAACACCATCAAAAGGATCACCGTCGCCATGTTCTTTTGATGTAAACATTATAATAATATGAACGCTCCCAGTTTTTGTATGTATGAAATTTAGAGGTGTGACATCACTCCACATCTATAGAAATGCAAAATAATGTATTGTAAAAAACCATAATTGTTTTGCTTGCGGTTTAATTGATTACAAGGCTCTTTGTTAAGTTTACTTGTAAAATGTAGTTAAATTATATTTGAAGAAATATTACAGTTGTGATTAATATTGTTAATAGTTTAATTATCTTTTGATTTCCATAATTTTATAATAAAAAACCTAGACGTTAATAACATAAAGTATAAATGTGAATCATCAAACTATTTACAGCATTAACTGAATAAATTAAATTTATTTTTCTCCTTTTTGAGTATGTGAACATTTGATAAAATAACACGTTTGTCTTTTGATAGAAAAAATAGTAATAACAGTCACATTAACTGACACATACCTCTGAGCGAAACATTTGTTTCAGTTTAGTTTTATACTATTGTTATTGTCAATGTCTGAATAATTATTACTATAGCTCTTTGACAAATGATTAAATAAAATTCAGTAATTTTTCTCCATCCTCTATGGGTTTTAATACCTTGTCCATAGCCGCCACATATTCCAAGTGCACTTAAAACATATTTGCTATTTACAAGAAAATATATATAACAATAATAATAGGATTAATAACAAAACAGTTCACTTGACCTTGAAAGCTCTTGCAATTTCCTTGTCAACCTGTTCAGAGTTCTTAATAAGACTTGGATACTGAGTGATGCGGTAAGTCAAGGTGTTTTCATTCCACTTACTGCCTGAAATGCGAACGAAAACAAACAATTAAATAATATAAAACCAAAGACTGTTTTTCCTTATCATGTTAACAAATTTATTAACAGGAGAAATGTATATGCAAATAAATCTCGTATCCCATGTAATTAACAAAAGTAACTATTAGCGTCGTAGTGACAATAGCTGTAGTTTTATTTATCACAATATCAAACTATTATGTATACGTGATAAAGATAATAATAATCAAAGTGCAAGAAGTTATAACTTTTTTTTTCAAATTCAGACTATTAAACTCTATTCATTATATAAGTTTCGTACATCTTTTTATGTTAATATTGATAAGATTACTTGTAAACTTTGTTTGTTTGTTATGGAATTTCGCACAAAGCTACTCGAGGGCTATCTGTGCTAGCCGTCCCTAATTTAGCAGTGTAAGACTAGAGGGAAGGCAGCTAATCATCACCACCCACCGCCAACTCTTGGGCTCCTCTTTTACCAACGAAAAGTGAGATTGACCGTCACATTATACACCCCCACGGCTGGGAGGGCGAGCATATTTAGCGCAACGTGGGCGCGAACCCGCGACCCTCGGATTGCGAGTCGCACGCCTTACGCGCTTGGCCATGCAGGCCTTTGTAAACTTTGAATGTTCTCTTAATGAAAATAATTACTTCTTAATAATACAAACCTACTATGGTTTTATTGTTTTGACATGTTCTACAGCTGTTCTTGTATTCTGAATCAGAAAATGATATTCATTCTTCTCCATAACGTACATATTTTTCACAAAAGTCATATGTACTTTTACATAAGTGAATCATTTTCACTGAAATCTAGTAATATTTTGTTATGAATAAAATGTTGAAAAACACTGTCTATAGAATATTCTAGATCAATTGCGAAATGAGAGTTTCAGAACCAAAACAAAACAGCAATTTTTTTATTGAGGTAATCAAAATAATAAGTTGATCTAAGAAAAAGTTTTTCCCCCTATTTATAAAAATATTCACGCTACAGAAAAAAAAATCTGTTTTCAAAACATACGTAGCTGAGTTATGGAAAACCTGTTACTGAAACACAAACAACTTTTATGAAATATAAATTCGCAGGCGTACTTTATGTAATAGTAGTAATGGCGGAATAATCGTTGCCAAAGGATGCCACTTCACGCTGATTGATTCTCCCTATATCAAGGGGGTATGAAGAAGTCATAATCCCAAAGGTTGTTATCTCGAACAGCGCGTCTTCAGGGACGCGTTGCTAGGCCTCAATGATGATGGTCATTATGTCATAGTTCAACAAAGTGTCATCAGATAGCTTAAATAAAGTTATGGAGAGCTGAAATTATACAACGGTACCAGAAGGCGGCTATAATAGATGATTACATAATAGTATACAAAGTAGAGAAGTGTTTCTGAGCCATCATGATGGTTAGGCATGGCTAAGTGTGTTCAGGCGTTCAACTCGTAATCCAAGGGTCGCAGGTTAGAATTACAGTAGCACCAAACATGCTCGCCCTTTCCGCCGTGGGGGTGTTATAATGTTACGATCAATCCCGCTATTCGTTGGTAAAAGAGTAGCCCAAGAGTTGGCGGTGGGTGGTGATGACTACCTTCCTTCCCTCTAGTCTTACACTGCTAAATTAGGGACGGCTAACGCAGATTTTTTCTTTATTCTATAAATTATATAAAACATTTGTAAACTAAGATAACATCTAAATGTTTGCTTATATGATGAAGTAAAACAAAACTCTCAAAATATATGGACAAGAAATTTAACAAAAACAGTAAGTATTTGGATCATTTATATAAAATGGAAAAACGAGCTAAAATTTTTACCTTACTGTTTTACAAGTTTCTTTTGATAAAAGGTAATGCAGATCTTTTATTTCACGTTTTATTAATCCAGTATGATTATAATTCAAATACGTTCTTATTTCCATTATACTAAGTTTGGATATAACATGCAAAGTTAGATACATTGTCTTAGCCTCTTGAAGGTGTAATAATTCAAGCACATAAGGAAATATCGGTATCGTCTGTCTTACGATTTGAATGTTTTTATCTGACATTGAAAGTATGGAATGAATAACTTCTTTCGATGTTTTACAAATAATACATATTACGTGAATCAGATAGTTGTTAAAATATAAACAATAATCGCCCTACAGCTAAATATAAAACTACATAAGAATGTCTTATCTAAAGTTTTAATACAATTAGTAACTGTTATACAATTTTAACTGGTACTTTGATACCGTCATTAGATCAGCCATTAAGAATATACATATATATTGAAGTCAAGAAAGTTTTCACACGTTTATGCTGAATGTAAGATTTTTTAGGTCTATACAAGGGAAAATTGCGACTATCTCGGTATCTGTCTGCGACTTTAACTTAGCCTAAGGCCTCAAGGATGTCCTCAAACACTCAGTACCTAACTTTTTCTTTACACCTGCAGAAATAACACCGTAGCAATAATACCAACACCAGTTTATTGTTAAAAGTAAAAAATGATAAGAAAACTATTGTAAATGTAATTATTGTATGGTATACATATGTCGTGTTCATTATTAAGTACGTTATATATTATAATTATGGTCTCATTGAATACACTTAGTAATTCGGCCATGTACTCCTAAAGACGCAAGATAAGTTTATTTTCCATAGACCTCTAACCTTCCTGTTACGTCTAAACTGCCTAAAAATAACTTGCAATTCGTTTCTATCTTTATTAGGAATATTGACTTGTCCATCTTACCAGAATAAATCCTGATAAGCCTCCTGACTATACCAAATTACTCAATCCGTACCGTGCACTGAATTAAGTGAAGAGCTACAGGCCTATCAATTAAATACCTAAAAATAATCACTGATTCCGAAATCGCTACACAAAACCTTTTAACTAATGATTTCTGTTATTACTTTTTCACTTTACAGCCAAAAGACCAAGAAGATGCTCAATCACCCCTGTCAACTGCCCATTAACAATCTCTGGTACATCTTACAATCAACTGTATCCTGTTCCTGCCACTACATTTTTTCTGAAACAAAACTACCAACAACCAGCACAATCACTTTGGAAAAGAACAACAAATCACATCACCTCAATCCACTCTGTGTGACACCTCAACTTCTACTGATATTCTTAATACAACCAATTAAGAAATGCAGACTAGAATTGCTAATAAATAATCCAGACTGAGAACCATCATGGAACAGATTCTGGAAAATGGACACGATCCACAATAAAGCACAAACCTCCAAATGCCCAACAGACTGAAGCCTCTCCTAAGCCTTGTAACATCCCCTTAAGGAAGATGCTGTTTCTACATCTGATCCCTTTAAGTCCAATAAAGACAGACAGTGACTCACATCCAGCTAATTTCACATTGATTCTTCTCCCTTTCAATCTTTTCTAGCCTACAGTTGCCACGTTCAGCTACACTTCGTTATTAAATTAAACGGAATTTATTTTTCCGCATCTTATTTTGGGCTGAGTTAAGGCATTTTATTTGATACTCTAATCACGAAAATTAGTTTTTTCTGGGTATTCTCTTTTATTCTTAAAGCAGAATTTCCTACAAACTTTGGATCTTTTGATCCCAGTAGTGAAAATGAACACCTCACTTAGTGTTAATGTTATATTTTAATGTTTAAATTTAACCAGTTAATATAATAATTTTAAAACAACTTATTTTCAGTATTTTGAAACACAAATAAACGTATTCAGTCAGCATTTCCCTACTCTGCTCGACATTGCTCAGCTGATCAACACCCTGACGTCATGATTCGCGCATTATTAAGCCATATGGACCAGTATAATCAAGTATTTCACCTATATAAAGTTCTGATTGTCAACATTTGTTTATTCAAGAAATACTTCTCTGTGAGTTGTAATCTCTTTCAAACATGTTAAATTAAATAATGTTTTTAGCATTTTAATATTTTCATGTCAAAGAAAATCTTTAAACACTTAGCTAATAATTAAAAGAATAAGTTTTAATTAAGATATCGTCTTTTCAGTACAATTAAATGACAAGGAAATTTAATTAACTGATAAATTAGTATCAATCATCCTTTTTTATAAGAACTTAGTTAACTGATAAATTAGTGTTACGTATCTTTTTATTGTGAATTAATTGTAAATGATTTAATAAATACGCATTAAAATCCTTTTCACGACGAAATTAACTAATAAAATAGCATCCTCTGGGTTTTTAAGGTTTAAGTAATTAATTACTGTTATGCTTTCTCTTTAGATTGATTTAATCATAAACGATTTAAATAATTAATCTTAAGCATCCTTTTAAGAAAGATTTAATTAATTAATGATGAATTATTGGCATGATGAGACATGTGTTGTATGAATCATGACCATCTGTTATGGCAGCCCAGAAACATATTCTCTATTTCATGGTACTATTATATAACCATCCATTATAGCCACCTCTCTTGTATTTAAGTATTTAACTATAATATCCGACGAAACTTTTTTAAAAAGTGACGTAATAGCCACCTGTCATAATAACCTTGCAACGGTGACAACGATGGAAACTATGACGTCATTATCTCTACCTTCCCTAAAACAGCCAATCAGTGTGAGGCGGCATCCTTTGAGTGCGATTGTTTCGCCCTTGCTATTTGTAAAATATAAAAAATTATTCACTCTTTACCTGCTTTGTAGAAAGTGAATTAGTCCGTAAACAACAACTGGAGTAATTTATTTCGCTATTTAAACAGAAGTTTAAAACATTTAATTTAATATAAACATTTTGTACTTTCTTGTAAGCGTATATAAAAAACATAACACTGAAATTTTCAGATTTTATTACATTTCTTTTTCAAGGTAGGTTATGCAGCATATACAGACATGCAAACAGAGCCAGCCCTTAGAAAATTTGTGACCTTCTCGAATTTTATGTTCGGTGCCTATGCTATTATAAAATTGAAAAGAAGTGCTTATTAACATGTCGATTTTTGAACAGCTTTTGGTAAACACTCTGTGAGAAGGCTCACACTATCCATCCCAAGGGCTGCCTGTCTTATATGCAGATATTTAAATTAGAACACTGAAGTAGTTAACGTTTTATTTTATAATGACCGCCAACACTATTTTCTTAACGGAGTCTTGAATACTTATTACGGTAAATACTGAGGCTTAATCCTTGGAGAGGACAAAATACAGACCACCCCTAGAATATCGTATTTCATATTGAAATTTCGTAATTTATAAAACTCGATTTCTTACTTTATATAGTATAATAAAATCAAGAATCAATTATCTTAAAATTATAACACAGAGACTTATATTAAAAGTATTGTTAAAGACTACAAAATTCACTTTTGTAGCACGATTTTCATTTTTCAGTTGGCAGGTGTTGGTGACAATAAGAAAAAAGAGTATAGATGAGTTGCTATTTTGTAATCGCACCTGTTTTGTTTATATAAATCTAAACCTATTCAATGGTTTAATGTTTGGCTAATGTTACAGCTGGTTACACTGAACAACGTGAATCATCACCTAGTTCATTTGTAATGTTACCAACATGCATTTCAAATTTCAATGTATACGGAATTTATAATTTTAGTATACGTTGGCTAAACTCTTATTGCACAAATACTGAACAAACTATAAAATACTTCGCTCAACTGAAGGTGGAAGAACTCTTGGCACTGTAAAATAATGATAAAAATACATTACACAATCAATCGCAAGTGTATTTTAAAAATGTGTATTAGTTTGGCAAGAGGTGTAAACGGTATACATTTGGAAGAAGTTTATTGAGGAAAGACAATTTCTTCCATTAACTTCCAAATTACAGACGAAAAATTGCTATGCAAACAACAAAGAAAAATATTAGGTGTGAAACCTGTAGGATTTCTGTGAAACATCATATCATTCAGTTTACTTAACAATTCTGTATATTACTTGTAGGAGTTTAATGGGACTTATTCTATCTAAGACATTTTTACAACTTTAATTTTTCTTAGGTTTTAACCGCCCTTCAATAATCAATTACTAATTCTGACAGATACTGTTTCTTTCATTACCATATGCTTTACATTATTTCTTGCTTATATACTGTATACTTTGAATATATTTGCTGGTTGAACATAGGACTTTAATGTATAAGCTGCTTTTTAAATGTTAGTTATACATCTCTTGTAATGATAATTTAAATTTTTACTAAGTCTTACTTTCCTTAAATGTTGTTAAACCTATAAATATAGATTCTTTTCTAACTTTGTCAAGTTCTAGTATAAATTATAGAATGATGGCCTAGAGGAGCAGTTAAGACAAATGGCATCTGCTTTCTTTTATAGCTGCCCAGGGAGCAATTTCTTATAAGTTTAGTCTTTGTTATCTCGATGTAACAGCATTTATGAAGTATTATATTTAACTATAATGAATAGTTTAGTAATACTTCAACTTTTCAAAAAACACTTACCCTCTCAAAGTATACTCTAGTTTTATATCAAAACTAGAATGTAATTTAAATACTATTTTATATGTTTATAGTGGAGATATTATCATTTTGCTGTCTGTATGACGTAACACCCACTTATCACGTATACGGCTGAACGATGTACATATTTATTATTGAAGTGGATGCGTACAAACTAGGATTAAAGTACTTTTTTAAAATGTTTTGCTCGGTAACTATCAAAGAGTCTTTAATAAAGTTTTACTGACCTTCTAAACTATACCTCTTCTTTCTGGTTGAGTTGTTAGGGGCATCTGTGTCTGAAATTCCACAACGGGGCGTGATCATCATGCTTATTGTTTCGTTGTCCAGTATCCCTAATAAGATGGACAAAATAACTTCATACACTTACAGTGGTCTCTGTAAATGCAGCTCATTAAACTAAGTAAAACTTGAAATAAGCAGTTAGGAGCAAGCTTATTAAACAATAATGCTTTTAGAGAAAGCGTTGGTTGCCAAGATTCTTAAAAACTTAGGAATAAAAATGAGTAAAAATCAAAACACCTCATTATTACATCTCATTCATTTAGTTGTGCGAGTTATATGTTTTACCTCTTTAAATATTCTTAAAAGAAAACTTGGCTTTGTTTTATACAATTTAACCAGCATGAATGAAATTTCATTTCGGTCTCTGTGCTGAAGATAAGTCTTCAACATACAGAGTTGAAAACATTGTACCCACCAGGATCCAAGTTGAAAATAAATACATAATAGATAGTTAGCTATATAAATGTAGTCTAACATTTTTGTAAACCTACTTTAGGAATATTAGAAAAAAGTGTTTTCATTTGTTGTTCTAAACACTAGTTTCAGTTATCAATACTTCATTTAGTTAATATTCAAATGTACTAAAAAGCAATATACCTTGTTTTATCCCTTAATATAACATATACCACTTTCTATTAACAAAAGGTTTTGTTATTTTTAGCTTAAATTTACTTTTTTCGTTTTCTTCTTATAGATGAGAATGTTTAATTTAGTTATATACCTTAAAAAAGCACAATAATTAGAAATTACTTTTACTGAAGACAAAAAATATATAACTTTGCTTTACAAGTTTTTAAAGTGTGCAAAAACCATTATTTTTTCCTTACTAGAAGCTTCACTATAATTGAATCATTTAGCGATGGACAAGTAAATTGTTTTAAGCGGTAAACAAATATAATGTGGATTGCTATTGGTATTCTTTCAATTTAAACTTTTTCATATACCATTTTAAATGGTAATTAGAAAAAGAAAATATCAAGAAGAAATTTGTTGAAACATGACAATTTTGTGACGTGAAAAACATCACACTACATTAAGCATCTTATCTGCTATCCTTGGTGAATCAACGGTAAGTTTATTGACTTGTAACGTGACATCCGAAGTTCGAATTCCAGCAGTGAACAGATTCAGTGGCGGATTTAAAGCTGTGTGGGCCCACGGCTAATAATTTTTGTGGACTCTACGTCCAACGTAATATCATATAGAATAAAATTATCAATGGGATCCCATTAAGACCATGTGCCCTTGGGCTAATCCCCTTTAGCCCCTACCTAAACACGGCACTGAACATAGAGCAGACAGCCCTTTACTTTTTCACAAAAAAAACAACCCTTATGTGTTGAAGAGTTTGTAATAATAATCTATTAGCATTAATATTAATTATTCTTCAAAACTGTATTTAAATACAGTTTATTTGTAGGGAGTAAATGACAGTCCAAACACTTTATAAGTACCATGTATTGTTTTTTGCCCTTCTTTGAGGCATTTTATTTCATAATTAGCTCTTTTAAGTAGGTCACTTACCAGTTTCATCCAACCCTGCAAATTTCTGAAAGTTTTTGATGCCTTTAGCCACAGAACTATAATCCATCATTGAGGAAGACCTTGAACTTTCCTCATCCGTGTATCCAAAATGATTAAGGTATTTCTGTTTGGGATATATAAAACATTTTTTGTAAACTTATATCTATGTATTTTATGTATTAAAGAATACCTCTTCCTAATATGCCATATATGTCTGTGGACTTACACCTCTAGAAACCGGGTTTCGATAGCCATTGTGAGAAGAGTACAGACAGCCCATTGTGTAGCTTTGTGCTTAATTCCAATTAATAAATCAAATAATACAAATATACAATAACAGGAACTTTTACTATAGGCAAATTCTAATTCTAATAATTACAATGTTTCAGTCATAGTTATTATATGACGGTTAATCGCACTTTTATTCGTTACCACAAAGTTGGCGAGGGATGATCTTAACTAATTGCCTTCCCTCTAGTCTGTCACTTTTAAATTAAAGACGGCTGCTACAAATAACCCTGGAATAGCTTTGACCAAAATTTCAACAAAAAGTGACAGTTTACGAGACGTGTCTGAAATTACATGTTTTTATTTATATGATTAATTCAAAACAAAAGCGTAATGGTTGAATTTGAAACTTATCTTACTGCTGCACAAAAGAAGCTATTCAATATTCAACAATTAAGTAAATACTAAACGATTTTACATCCTATAGTTGCATTGTTTAATTAGTAAATATGGTTTATTGAGATTCGCTCTGATTTTTTTTTAGTCTAACGCCATTATTTAAATTTTGTTTGTTTGTTTTACAATTTCGCACAAAGCTACTCGAGGGCTATCTGTGCTAGCCGTTCCTAATTTAGCATTGTAAGACTAGAGGGAAGGCAGCTAGTCATCACCACCCACCGCCAATCCATGGGCTACTCTGTTACTAACGAATAGTAGGAATGACCGTAACATTATAACGCCCCCACAGCTGAAAAAGCAAGCATGTTTGGCGTGACGGGGATGCGAACCCCCGACCCTCAAATTACGAGTCGAATGCCTCAACACGCTTGGCCATGCCGGGCCCGTTATTTAAATGACGGAAAAAAGAAATTCTACTCGAGTGTAGAGGATCAATGAGTTAGAACCGAGGAGAAAAATCCAGCTTTAGACAACTAGGGTGAAATGACAGAAGAACAGTGTATTAAATGGTACTTAAAGTAAAAGTTACCCAAAAAATAATTAGGAACCTCGTTCAGCATTTGATAGCTATGCGAAGTTCAACACTTTGGAAGAAGAAAGTATTATTAGTTACCTTTTACAATATCTAGTTAGGTGTATTTGTGTGTGTGTGTTTTTTTTATAGCAAAGCCTCATGTGGCTATTTGCTCAGCCCACCCAGGGGAATCGAACCGCTGATTCTAGCATTGTAAATCCGGAGATATACCGCTGTACTAGCGGGGGCATCTAGCCAGGATATGTGTTGCGTAATAATAAACTGTTTGTTGAAATGTTATCGTTTCTTCTGCATAATGCATATTTTAAGACGCTCTAACCGATTACCCGTGGCACTCTCTCTATTCATCACCTTATAACTCTGTAAACGTCGGATCTGCGTGTGACCTCTTTACCTTCGTTTTGCTTCACTACGCGCAGCAAATTCAGCTGCCAGTTTTTTCTGTACATTGGAATGGAGAAAAATAAAGTTCTCTGTGACAGGAAACGGAGGCGAAACGCGAAGATAGTGGCCCCTATTGGAAATCTACATGCACACAGGATAAATATCTCGCAAAATTTGGGATTACACATCGCATAATAAAAAAAAATCCAGTTTCATGCATATGAGCAACAGTTTCATTATTGTATGATTAAAATTTAAATGATGTGGTTTATTTTGAGTTTCGCGCTAAACTATAAGAGAACTAATCTCTAATTTAGCAGTGTAAGACTGGAGTGAAGGCAGCTAGTCATCACCACCCACTGCGAACTTTAGGGCTAATCTTTTCCCAACGAATAGTGGGATTGACTGTCACATTATATTACTCTCACGGCTGAAAGAGAGAGCATGTTTCGTGAAACGAGGATTCGACTGCGAGTCGAACACCCTATCTAGATGATGTAATTATTACCCTTTTTGATTAACATCTAATACTGCTAAAACAACTGTCACAAGCATGTACAACTTATAGTTTTTGTTCATCGATGAAGTAATTGTATTGAACGTATTTTATTTGTTAGTTTGTACGCTTTTTTATTCTAATCTTTATATATATTATCTAATTACAACAGTTAAAAAATGAACTTTCATTTCAAAACTTTTGTCTGTATTAGCTTAAATATTCCGCCCAATATTTCTTCGTCGTGATGTAACATGTCTTCTTTTTGCTGAACTTTAGCCATTATAAGTTGATGTGTTTTCTTTGAGTATACAAGATACCTGTGTACAGTTTAGCCGTGCTTGAATAGTTTGAATAGTCTGGATCAATGTATTCTAAAGACGGCTATTTTTGTATTAAAACTTCAATCAAAATAATGTGCAGAAAACCGTTTCGATCTTCTTAATTTGCAAACTCGCTTTGTTAACCTGAAAATGACGAAAAGTTGTTCTGTACTTTGTTTTAATTAAAATATTAATACCCGTACCAGCCGTCTTTAGAACACATTTTATTTTTGCTCAAATGGGTTTCTCGTCATCTCAATCACATTCAGAGGGAACATTTGTTTATGTTTAGTGTTCTTCGTCGACAATTTAAATATTATTTGTGGCAAATCATAAATGAAACGAGATGTAGAAATAAAACATTAAATTTGGTTTTTAGCTTTCGTATTTTTTATGTTGTTGTTTCTTTTTTACCAAGGCTATAGAAGCAACAATATTATTACACTATTTACTTGTTGTGGTTAAACTATGATAATCCCAAAGTACGTTGTTACACTAAGTGTTGCTATAATCTTGAGTTCACAGCGTATTACAAATATTGGCTTTTTAGTTTTAGGAAATACAATACATAAGTGATTCATTAGACTGTGAAATCACACCTTAATATAAGTCAGTGATAAGGCTGCGTTTAAGATTTCAAGCGTGTCAACTTTTCGTATAAACATACTTAAGTTAGCGCTATAACACACTAAGACGTGTTAATGAACTATCAATTTACGAAAATTTTAATTAATTTTTATTACTGTTAAAAATGTTTGTGTTTTTCAATGTGACTTTGAAGTCATGTCTTCACATTATTTGTTGTAAAAATTAGTTTTAGACGCAAAAATCATAAAACTGTACTGTTGAGAATCACCAGTTTGTAGATATAATTTTAGACGTAAAAACCATGAAATTATAATTTCGAGTATTACTAATTGATAGATATTCGTTAGCTTCCACAATCGGTATACTATATTGAATTATCATCCAAGTTTTATATATCTTTAAATATACAAAAGTTAATTTGGTAACAGCGGTAAGTCTACGGATTTACAACACTAAAATCAGAGGTGCGATCCCCTTAGGCGGACTTAGCCTGATGTGGCTTTGCTATAAGAAACGCACAAATCATCTCTTCCAATAAATTAAAAAAATACCTCTAATTCTCCTCATTCACATAATTTAATCACAGTTTTGACACTAGATACCAGGAAGGATGATTAACACTTAAAGTTCTAAACAGAGACATTTCAACAAGTATGTAGAAAAAAGTTTCTATATAAGAAAATCAGCTCTATAGTGACTAAATAACGTATTAAGAAAAAAGGGTAAAAATATGTTATTGTATAGTTTCATTTAAAACCAACCAAATAAACGGTGGTGTTTAAAACTACTTTAATGTACATTTAGATACTTTACAAAATTCCATCTCGTAACTTCAATGTACTTTTTATTTTTCCCCACTTAACTTATTACCTATATGTTTTGTGGGTTTTTTTCACAGTAAAGCCACTTCAGGCCAGCTGCTGAGCCCACCGAAGGGAATCGAACCCCTGATTTAATCGTTGTAAATCCGTAGACTTACCGCTGTACTTGCGGGGGTCTTTTTTACTCTCTGATAAAGTTACATAATTTCTTTTTTCCATGATTTTTGTTCGGTATCATTGGATCCTTTAATAATTTACTTTTTCACAAAGATAGGTATATATTAGAAATGTGAACATAAACTGAGTTTCATCGACTTTTCTGTAAATAGAAATCCTTAAAACGGTGATAAAGGGAATAGTAAAAGATACATTTTATAGAAAATTTCAAAATAGGTTATACTGTATAATTTTCATACCACAATGTAAAATATACAAGTTAATAATACAATAATAAAATATACAACACAATATACATTCTTACCAATGCGTCGACTTCAGAATACTGCACTGGAGTTGTTATCACTGAAAGTATAAAGTTTAGTAATCTAAACAAACACAGAAGAACTCTTACTGAAGATGTAAGGCACATAATGAGTTACCTGTTGTGGTTTTCAAGACTAAACGAGTAACAACTGTGTAATATTCAAACTATCGAACCGACCTTCCAAACTAGCAAGATAGCGTGTTACTAACACGTGTGTAAATAGTTGGGCGATCGACTTTTGGTATCACGTTTCAGGATTTTTTTTACAAAGTTCTAATGTGTGATATGACTCAAGTAAATCTCTCAATCTTTGTTTACACAAGCCAGCTTAGCTTTGCAACTTATTTAACTTTCTTTACATTGTCTTATATTTAAATAAGTAAACGTAAATTGCGAAAATCGATGTCAAAATAATTGTTCTCATTAAACTTTTCTTCCAATTTCACATTTTAAGTTGCTTCTTCCTCCAGATGACCACATCTTGAAGTTATAAAAAAATTAATATGTACGCTACAAGAAAAGTGGATTTGTATTGTATGTTTTACCATGAAGTAAAATGTCAACTTGACACCATCCTTTTAAACAATAAGTTTCTAAACAGTAAAAATATTAATATCGTGGTATTTTCAATAGGGATAAATAACAATACTAGCAAGCCTCTTCAACGAGCATTTGATTCGTTTGGATGTGTTTTGTACCGAAACGTAATTAAAATTCGACCAAGAAAAAAGTACAAATACAGTTATAAAAACTGTAAAGAAAATACTTTATTTCTTACATAAAACAATGAAAGATACAGATACTACAGTAGAGTATATGATCTTTAGTTGGATAAATACATTGGCTACTGAAAACCTAAGTCTCTAAACTCAACTGAGTTGACTAAAACTGCTCGATCGTTCGAAGAGAAGCAAAACAGTGTTTGTGAAATCTCTATTTCCTAAGTGCATTGTAGGTCGGCAACCCACAAACATTGGCAAGGCACTATCAAACAGTTACGTATAAAATTAAATATATAACTTAACAGTTCAAGATAATTGCACTTAATTTGAACTTAAACACTGTAGAAATCCATTAAATGCGTAAATAAAACCGTTAATATTAAAATTAATAAAAGTCAAAAGAAACAGTATTAGATTAAACATAACCTCCTACATCTAAAAGCTAGACAGCATTTCACCAAATATTACAAAGTGTAATATAAGGATAAACGAATTACAAAAGTCTGTTTAAGATTTTTGCGCAAAGCTACACGATGACTATCTGCACCAACCGTTCCTACTTTACTAATGAAAGACTAGAGGGAAGGCAGCTAGTCATCACCACCCACTGCTAATTCTTAGACTACTCTTTTACCAACAAAGAGTAGGACTGACCATTACATTTTAGCGCTCCACGGCTAAAACGGCAAGCATGTCAGATGTGACGAAGATTTGAATACGGGCCCCTCAGATTGCGAGTCGAACCTCCAATCACTTGGATATGCCGTGTCATTTAGAAATGCTCTACTTACATATGTAACATAATCCATCTGTATACAATAATACCAGATTTATAGTATACTTTTCGGTACTCTGGAAAATTGACTCATATGCTTTCATACAGAATAATATGAACACCCATTTCATGTTTCAGCAATGGTTGAATGAGAGGAATGACTGGAAGCCTTATCTTGTTGAGCTCATACTTAATTTCGCTTTATTTTCAAACAGAAATATTTCTTGATCATGTTGTGTACTGTCAACTGGAACATGTGGACAGCTCTCACTACTGACTTTCATGTTCATGGATTTTTAACCCATTACAAAGCACTGCAGTTCCATTCATACAATTAGGGTATCCTTTGTTACATTTTTCATTTTAGATAGTCCTGGCGCCATAGTTTGATCTACAGGGTGGTCGCTAGAAAAGCGGAAAATTTGTCAAACAGCTATTTATTTTTACAAAGAATAACTTTTACAAAGTGTTTTAAAGGCATATGTTATATTACACTCATAGATGCTTAAAATTATTAAAATCATGCATTTTATTCATGATGTAAAGAAATCAAAATAGAAATGAGTGAGCACGCATTTTATTCATGATCTCATCTGACCCTCAAATTTTCCGCTTTTCTAGCGACCACCCTGTATGTTCCTTTGTTTTCTCATATTATTAAGTATAAGGAATATCCATATCTTGGAAATTCTAAATCCCATATACGAGCATATCTTTATGATATGAATGTATCAATGTTTGACATCGTAACAGACTATTATATGCCCTTCTTAAATGTATCAGATTTTGATAACATCCCACAATCCCATACAATATCAAAATGTATTTCTGATACGCATTTTTATTGCGACTTTATAATAACCATGTTTGTTAAGTTACTTTATGAATGGTAAATTCAAAATCGTTTTAATATGGCATATTCAACCCTCTCTATAAACGTGAAAGTTCATGTGCATCAATAAATGTAGACTTTGTCTTCAACGTGTATTTCCAAAAATTATGTGCACATATTTCTGTAGAAATTTTTATATGCAAAAACGGCTCGTTTGGGTTCAGAAAATATTTTAAATAGAAGAGCGAACAACGTTTCGACCTTCTTCGGTCATCGTCAGGTTCACAAAGAAAGAGGTAACTGACCGGAAGCTGACCACATGTTTGGAAGGGGTTGTGTAACTGAGTGTCGCAATGTAGAGGGCGGGGATAAATGTTTGAATATATAATTTTATCTATAATATTAATATAGGTATAATGGCGTTCCTTTATATTGGTTTATTTTGGGTTTAAGTTGTTGTATAAGTAAGGCTTCTTTATATTTTGCGTTTGTTTATGTTTGTTTCTTTATTTAGTATTTTAGTGTTTTCTATGGTTATGTTGTGCCCATTTGACTTACAGTGTTCGAAAACGTGTGAAGGTGAATTTTTATGTTCTTTGAATCTGGTTTCCATTTTTCTACTTGTTTCTCCAATATAGAAGTCGTGGCAGTTATCACACTGTATTTTATAACTAATGTTGGTGTGGTGTTTGTCAGTGTAGTTGTTACATAGTATAGACCTTAGTTTTGTGCCTGGTTTTTGAATAAATTTAGTATTAACTGGAATGTTATATTTTGTTACTAGCTTTTACAAGATGTTAGTTATTTGTTTGCTGATGTCAGGAATATATGGTATACAGCAGTATATGGTTTCGTGATTTTTTGATTCGTGAGATATATTTACTTTTGTTGGTTGATTTTGCTTTCTGTCCAGGTGTGTGCGTATGATGTTTTCTGCGGTTTGTGGAGGAAACTTATTGATGTTGATGAAGTATTGTTTTATTTTGTCTAATTCATCGTTAATTTTATCTGGTGAGCATAGTTTTATGGCTCTGTTTATCTGGTTTCTTAGTATGTTGAGTTTTTGTTTTGTTTCATGTGCTAAGTCCCAAGGAATGTATAGTCCAGTATGGGTGATTTTTCGTTGGATTTCTGTTTTGTGTGTCGGTTCTTATAATTTTGAGGTTAAGAAATGATATTTGATTGCTTTCTTCCTGTTCACATGTGAAGTTAATGTTGGGATGTATAGAGTTAATGTGAGTGAAAAAATTAAGTATGTGTTCTGTAGATTTGAATCCCGCAACCGTGTTATCTACATATCTGTACCAGTATAGTGGTGGATGTAATGCTGTATTAATTGCTTGTGTTTCAATTTGGATTGAAGGAAATTATTTTTTTTGTACAAAGTTTGATAGTTCGAACACATTTTGTACACTTTGTCCAAAAGCAGTAAACGAGATTTAATTTGTAGTTATAAGGAAATAAACTGTCAATTTGGGCAATAAACAAAATTAACAATTATGCACTTTAACTTAACTTTTACTAAATCAATTGATTTTTTCTTTTCGTTACACTCTGTATCTTCACGTTTTATAAAATATAACAGAAATATCTAGCCCTCTAGTGAAAACAGTGTTCAAAAAAGAAAAAGAATTACAAGTTTCAAATAAAATGACGTCACCGATACCATGAAATGTAGCACAGTATTTAACTCACAAAAACAGCTTACTGCTTCTTCCAAGTTACTAATGAAACTTTTCACAATTATCACTTCTAAAATAATCAACTTTTAACACTCTTGTTATGAAAGCTAAATAATCATAAAGTACTAGAAAACTAAATAAACTAACTTATAAAAATTAAACTGAACAATCTTGTATACTTAGCAATAATTCCCTCTTCAAGAAAAATAATGACTGTTCTCAGTTTATACAAAGCGTCCTTAAATGGTCTGCACCAATATTGGTTTCTCCTCACTTAGGGCACCTGGAAGGGCTTCACAAGATCCCTTGGTTTCGTCATGATCTTGTGTTGCCGGAGGTATAGCTTACCTAATTCACCTAAGATATAGCCTACCTAATTCATATAAGGGATATCTTACCTAATTCATCGCTATACTGGTGCAGAAGATCGTGATATTGTACCTTTTTTTCGGCTTCTCAGCCAGTTTTACACTGACGTTGATGTTTTTGTATGTCTCATCTTCACCCAGTGGTCTTAGGTTTAGTAGGTTTTTATCTTCTGTAACAAAATCACTGTCTTCAGGTTCTGCTTTTTTGACAGCCACACCTACCATGTTCAATAGCTGCACTCATTAAGTCTTCCCTCTCAAAGTAGATTTTGATCTCCCTGCCCACTTTCATTTAATTGTGATAATTTCCTGTACTGTGATAGGTACTTTCTACTGCAGAGTAAGATTTATTCTATTTAATTTATAACATGTTCGAATAAATGTATACGACAGATATTATTACAGTCTTGGTGAAAATGTTTCATATTTTGTAACATCTAACATCATTAATATTAAGATGGAATGCAAATAAATTATTGCTGTCAAACTGAGATATTCGTGTTATATTAAACATCTACATACGTAATTTGTATAATCAGGGAGGTTCTACTGTGTCATGAACAAGTTATTAGAAAAGCAAACAATTTTATCATACACATGTGGAAAGATGCACAAGTTAGCTTTTTATTTACCACAACAAAACCTCTTCAAAACACATATAATGATATAATATAAAATCAAATAGCTTCTGTAACCTTATGTCAGTTTATATTAAACATTAAATTATTATTTGATCCTCAATGAATTCCATTAACCCTCCCAAGGCGACGTGGTATGCTGTTAGGGAATTATTGATATAATCCACCATAATTTTATCTCAAGTTGTCGCTGGATGACATTACAACTCAGCTATAGTAGTTGATTTAGGGTTCAATGCTGTCCAATAGTTTTCAATGGGAATACAATATAGATACTTTACTTACCATGGTAGTCCTGTAAAATATATGTACTGTGAGAAATGGCATTGTAATGCTGGAACATAAAGTTATTTCAAAATTTTGCCCTAGCATGATTCATAAATATTGTCTAAATATGATACCTTTAGGAGGCGCCATAATGTTTCCCTGGAGTATATTGAAGAACAGTTTTCCACCAAAATAAACAGTTGCCCCAAACATGTATTGTACCATTTTCAGTGTATTGCCTCTCAGGAAAACACTATTTCCTCGTCAGTTTCACAGGAAAATTATGAACATTAATCGTTCGACCATTTATAGTAAATTGAAAACATAGCTCATTAGAAAAGGTGACAATATGCCAAATCCCTAACTACCGTAAATTCCGGCGTATAAGTCGAGGTCTATAAGTTTGACCTAAAAATCCTGATTTTGACATGTACCTGTCGTATAAGTCGACCCTCTGCTCTGGCTCAAATCGCTTGGTCGGAATATTTCAGTCGGCATCAGAGGCGAGGCGTAGCTAAGGAAATGGTATTTAATAATCAACTGCGTCATTTTCGCTGACTCATTGTTGCGCTTCGCCGCGCTTTCACTCACGTGAAAAAGGATGGATGGATGATAGTGGATGTGTGTGGGCCCGTCGGCCAGGCGCCATGCTTAAACCCAAATCATTGTTAGTGTGGGACATGTTCAAGTCACGTTTAACGGATACTACGAAAAAAGCATTAAAATCGAAAAAAACAGATACGAGGAATGGGACTTTGTGTTTGATCGATCTCATGTTGAGTAGGATTACTAGTATTTTACTATTTTATAAATAAATACCTATATGTCATGTCATCTATATTTGATTTGCGATGGTTTTCTCGAATCTGAATTTACTAGAATTCATGTCATGAAAAACGTCACCGCCGTATAAGTCGAGGGGGGATTTTTAAACTTGAAATTTGGTGTCAAATGTTCGACTTATACGCCGGAATTTACGGTGTAGAGTGGCACATTGTCTTGTTTAAGTAACGTGGTGGTGGCAGTAAATTCTGATTAATATGAGTTTTCAGGTAGCCCTTCTTTTAGAATAACCTTATTTGATCTGTCTCTTATTCACTATACCTTTGGATATCCTTGAATAAATACATTCATGCCATTTTTCTTGTAAGATATTGCAAGACTTCTTTTAACATTCATGTGCTAACTTGATCAAAACATGGTTAACTCAGCCAATAAAAATAAGTATTCGGCATCCACAAGTAGACTTTATTGGAACAATATTTCCTGAAATTAAATGACGTTTTAAAATTCTGAATACAATATAGTGGGGATACACTACCATTCTGACAATGTCACTTTATTTCACATGATATCTGGACAGTCAAACAACTTGATGCTCTATAATTTCTGGCACATGGCGAGGCACGACTATGCACCTAGCATGGAGACATTTTCTGAATAAGTTTTGATCTTTTTGAAAGATATTATTCCAAAAGCCCTTAATACCCTTTTATACAAAACAGGCGTATGTATGTGTTTTGACGAATAATTTTTAAACCAATTTATACAGACCATAAAACAATCCATACGTGTTTATGCAATCATACGCTACAGATTGAAAGAAAAACCCAATGACACATTCAACATGTTTCACGATATTCACCTTCAAGAATGCAATGTTTTGAAAGAATCACACTTAGTTATACAAATGTCATCATATTACAATTTACATATTAAAGAATTTTACGCCATCAATGTATCTCGTGACGGCTGGTATGAGTATTAACACTTTTGTTATAAGATACATTTTTACTTCAAGTGGGTTTCTGGTCAGCACGAATATTTTCACAAGATCTGTTATCCTTACTCAATATTTCAGAATTAATTCTTTTTATTTGATTATCTTAATATATCAATACTAATGCCATTTTGAGACTGAGTTAAAACGGCATATTTCTTTCCATTGAATTGTATGTTATTTTCAGTAATATGTTCTGTTAATGATGAAATAGTAATATTATTGTTTTTAACATTTTTTATGTGTTCATTCATTCTTTATTTTAGATTTATTCTAGACTGTCTTATCCAGATGTTCAACATTCACTTGATATCATATATGCACCAACTGTTTACATTAAACAACGTTTATCTTTAGTTATATTAATAATTTTGCTGAATTTATTTATCGGTTTACACATAGTATTTGTTTGTAAGTAAGCACAAAGCTACACAATGCTCTACCCATCACGGTAATCGAAATCCGGATTGTAGCGTTTAAGTTCGCATATACACCGCTATGCTTCTTGAGGGAATACATACATAGTATAACGTGTTATAATTTATCTCAAACAGGTCTCCGATTTATTATATTACATATGTTAACGTATTACGATTTCAAATAGCCGGAAATTTTAATTTAAACGTTAATTGTATATCGATATAACAAATTTATGGCATTTTTCCACCAAGATTAATATACAGAGTTTCTTTCTTAACATAAATATATTTTAATATACAAACAACAATATAATTTATAATAAGCAACAGAAAGAGCACTAGCTAGCCACAACAAGTATCAACACTGCAGCACAAAAAACACATATAGGTATAACAGACATAATTAAAGGAAGATACAAACTAGATAAACTGTACGTAAACATAAGAGACCGAAACATAAACAATAAGAAATAAAATAAAGAATGAAATTAAAAGATTAATACGATACTTCTATAACGTTAAAAATTAAAAAGATAACCTACAACACTTCTGGAATTAGCTTAAAAGACACGTATATATTCATATAGCTCACAAATCTGCCCCACGCTGGTGTACAACAAAACTGCCTACACAAACGTACAAAAAGTTGAAAAAGTCAAAGAACGCTTTCAAAATGATTTTAAAAGGCATATTGTTTTTTATATGGACAACTATCGCCTAAACTATGTAACTGTATTGAGCAAAATAAAATTATATTCACATCTATTTTTTCGTACATACACATAAATAAACAAACGTCAAATGCAAAATACACTCGTAACACTTAGTTACACGTGAAATAACCACAACACATGTTGCAATAGCAATAAAACAAAGCATCTGTTGAAATTGGGATAAAAAAACATCTTACTCAAAAACGCACTCAACTATTAAACATCTTACAACACTAGTTAGTCTCTGCTTAACACAAAGTACATTCTCATCGATTAGAAGCAAACGAATATTTTTATGATTGTAAAGGAAGATAAACCAACCGGTAATTTGAGAAATGTATCAGAAATAACGCTATTTTAAATTTATTATTAAGCTTAACCCTTAAAACGATCAAGTGGCTCAGTGGTATGTCTGTGGACATACATCCTAAAATCCAGGTTTCGATACCCGTGGTGGGCAAAGCACAGACAGCCCATTGTGTAGCATTGTTATTAATTCAAAACAACAGCATCAAGAGGGGGGGAAAATGGGGAACTTGTGAGTGCATGTGATCATTACTCTGTTCTAATTAATGCTTTTCTACGTATGAAGATGAGGAATAATGATTTTTTGTTACAAATTTTAAATAGCAAAATTTTGAAAGGATGCAAAAAGAATTATGTGTTGTGAATTGTGCAGCTGCATTATCTGGCGACACTGATCAAATGTGTAAAATGTTTAATCATAAGTTTATTAGTATTCAAGGTAAAAATATTCCTTGCAGAAAGAAAATGATAGCTACAAGAAAAAACAACTTGGTTCACAAAGAGTATAAAATATAAAATTAAATAAAAGGATTTTAAACTCAAGAAATTAAAATTGACTACTATTTTAGAATATTTATAAGAATAAGGAAGATCGAGAAAGCTGGTAAAAAGAAGGTAAGACATCAAAAGAGATTTATGCAAAAAGGTTGCTGTAAATGAAAGAATTAACAGTAAAATTTTCTAAATACATTAAAGGTACAAAAAATGCTAGGATGGGTGAGGACTATTGAGGGATAATAAAGAAAGGTTCGTGTCTGATGATTATGAGATGGCTCAGTTAAAGTTTGCTGTGTTCAGTTTTACTAATGAAGTTTTAAGCTGTGTTCCGTATCTTAAACAACTGATAGATGGAAACAAAATGACTGCATTTATTCTGAACTGAACAAGAAAAAATTGAGAAGCTTTAAAAACTATAAGTCTCCTTCGTCAGATAAGATTTACAAAATAGCTTTGAAGGAGGCTAAAGAAATGGAGATGTGAACCACTTGTCTCTGTTTCGGGAGTTAGTACCGAAGGATTGTAACTCCTCTTTTCGAGGGAGTTTATTCAAACAGGATTAATGTCACAAGGAGGTACCTCAGGGCTCAGTATTAAGGCCTTTGATCATTCTTTTTTGCATTAATAATATAAATGATGGAATAGTCAATAAATTACTAAAGATTGAAGATGACATTAAGAACTTGAATGTTGCTATCTGTAAATAGAATGCTACTGATTTATAAAAGGATTTAGATTTAATGAGTTGCGCAAATTAATTATAAATGGGTTTTAATTATAATAAATGCAAAATAATGTATGAGCTTCATCATAATTTGGCTTATAAATATAATTTTGATGGTAATAAACTTAGTAGTGTCATAAAAAAGGGATCTCGGTTTTTAAAGCCATCCAAGCAGAGTGATCTTGCTAGTGGTAGAGAATACAGGATTTTAGGTTGTATTCATATAAACATTGAATATAAGTCTAAAGAAGCAATAATTTCATCGTATAGATTACTAGTTAGACCATATTTCAAATATTAAATTTTATCTTTGGTTCCTTACTTCAGGAAAAACATTAAGTTTTTGAAAAGGGTTTAGAGGAGGGTTACCAGAATGGTGTTTGGGATGAAAAGGTTATTATACAAGAAAAGGTTGAAATTTCTCAAATTGTTTTCTGTTGAAAAAGAAGAGGTAGAGACGATTTAATTGAAGAGTTTAAAATTGTAAAGGTAATTGGTAATTTTGATGTATCATCTTTTTTCCTTACATGATAGTGGGATTAGTGGAAGTTGGGGACAAAAACATAAAGTTTGGCAATGTAAAAATCATCTTCATCTCAGACAGTTTTATTTTTCTAATATGACAGTTTGCCTTTTGAGTAGATTTCTTTTGAATGAGGTTGGCGCAGTAAATTTATGTATGTTTAAGAGGATGCTTGATAAGTATATGAATGATAAGGGCTGGTTTTAATTTTTTATTAATTGTTTTAGTTTAGTTTAGAGAATTGAACAACCGCGATGGGCCAATAGATCCTATGTTATCCCATAACATCATGTTATTTCACAATTTGACGAATTAATCTACCTATATCACTATGAGATCTCCTGGGGGATTAATAGTAAAAATATATCTAATGGAAGTAATAAATAAATATATAAACGTCTATGGTGAAAATACTGATAAAACCATATTTCCTCACGCTGTGAAGATACTGCTGAACAATTTTCATCACAAGGAAACATAAACTCCAAAGAGCTATACATCATGCTGAAAATAATCAATTACGTTATTTACAAAATTAAAGAGAAAGAGATGGTTCACGTCAAAGGTTGTCATGATCATCTTTCGAAGCATACCTGTGAGAGAACGAGCAATAAGGAAAAAACTTGCAAGTGATAAGTCAACCAAAAAAAAGGGTTAAAGCCAGTACAACTTCCAGATAATGAACAAGAATAGAGTTTACTGTATATTCACTTCACTTGTAAAGAAATCTCAAAGCAACAGGGCAACCAATGACAATAATGGACAAGTAGTTCATCCCATTTGCATTCTTTGGATACCAGACTAGAATTACCAAAACTTCTTGGTGAATGTAGTCTTTTGCATATTGTTTAAATTTTGTAATAGGATTATTCAAGAGACTTCTCAATCCAAGGAGAGACGGTGTTTGAAGCTATATTCTCTACATTCTACTTCCAATACTAGCCAAGTGATGCAGGAGGTTAATTCACTAAAGTTGAGGATTCTTATAAAAAAATCCAACTCTTCTAGTTCGAAATCTTCATAGTGTCATGATAAAATTTTATCTAAACCATCAAAGCCTGTCTGCTATTTTTGTAAAAAGCGTGGTCATGTTATGTATGATTGTTGGTGTTTGAAAAAAAATAAAGGAAGCAACACCCAGTGCATTTGTGTCCAAAATGAGTAGCGAGATGATCAGTTTGATCCTAGGATTATCTTGTTGAGAAGACTCCAAAAGTTTTTCCCTCGTGTACTGTGACTCAAGCTCAAGCTAAGAAATTAAGCCAAATGGAAATGATAAACACTTGTTCAGAGGACAACATTATGGATTATTCACATGCATTTTTTGGATCCGATACAGATTTTGTGAATTTCTGTCCTACTGACGTGTCTTTGATAAGCGACAATGATGGACGTGAGGGATCTGGTTCACCTCGTGAAGTTCCGTTTACTAAAAACAATCTGATACATTAGCAAAAAACAGAATCCAATTTCACTCTTCACTATTTAAATATGCACTCCCAAAAAATGAATCGGAAAAACCTAAAGGATTATTTTTACAAAAATAACGTGCTCGTGAGAAAATCGAGGACGACGTTGTAGTTTATCAAATCGTTGTTCCAAAACCACATAATTCGCAAATATTGAAATTTGGCCTAAAAAATTCCTATGGAAGGTCATTTAGGAGTCAACAAGATGTGTGACAACTTTAGACATTTTTTTACCAAAAATTAGGCTTGGTTAGTTTTGAATTTTGCGCAAAGCTATATGAGGACTATCTATGCAAGTCATCCCTAATATAGCAATGTAAGATTAGAATAAAAGGAGCTAGTTATCTCTAGCCACTGCCAACTCTAGGGCTACTCTTTTACTAATGAATAGTGGGGTTGACCACCACATTATAATGCCCACACGACTTAAAAAGCGATCATGTTTGATGTGACGGGATTTCGAACCCGCGACCCTTGGATTACGGGTCGAGTGCCTTAACCACCTGGACATACCTGGCTTCCAAATATTAGGCAAAATGTTTTCTCACTTTTGTAAAACTTGTTATATTTGTCAGTTGGCTAGAAATCCTAATCGAAAAATTTGTGACTCTCCTTTAAAACCTGTCCCAACGTTTGAAGAATATCTCAGGTATGTAATAATGGATTATGTTTAACCAAAAAGATAACGAAAAAATAGCATTTGAGTTTAAGCAACTTCACGTGCTGTGTAATCATCATAATGTTATTTGTATTAACTGTCATATATTATCATTACTTTTTAAAATTGTGTAATTCTTTGACAATATATTGATTTAATAAATTACATATATTGTGTGTGTGTGTATATATGTGATATCTACTTTCACTCTCTCTCTTCATCGATACAGGAGTATTTTTCCCCCTTTCGGCCTCTAAACAGGTTTGCTCGAACTTGATTTGTTTGAATTTTAACTGAATATCTAACTTATCTTTATCCCTCGACTCTGGCTAATGGAGTTTATCGTTAATGTTTGCATATTTGGGTATTTGTGTACTGATTTAGGAATTTTAAATGCTGTTGTAGGTAGTGAGTTTTGTATGGTTTATAGCAGTGGTGGACAAACTTTTTGAGTCAGGGGCCACAAACAGACTTCTAGTAACCATTGGGGCCACAAAAAAGTGAAGATTAAAATCGTCCCACAGCTGTTTCACACAAAATGGACATCACATTTAAAAACACACAAATAACTACTACATCAAAGAGTTTGCACATTATTCTAAGAAATGTTATGATACGTCAATTATCACAAAGTCAGTACGATAGATGGTGCTGCATGACATCAACGATCTTAGAAATCTCCGGCTTGATGTTTGACATTAAAAGACGCAAGACTGCTTCCAGATGATCATCAGTCAGCTGATTGCGACTGTTGTTTTTGTTCAGTTTCATATGCGACAAAGCCTGTTTGCAGCAGTACGTGCTGCCAAACATGCTGGTGTGGACAAGTGCATTCTCTTTCAAATTAGCAAATTTATAATGCAACGTTTTGTAGAAATCAAGCAAACATTTTTCTCGGTAAATAGCACGCAGTTCATCAAATGCATGGAGATAAGTAAGTACGAGCTGATATTATGCTGACAAATTTCACTGACACACTGAACGAATCAGCAAAAAGTTTCATCAACAATCTGCATTGGTCAAAGTTATGAAACCGTGAGTTGAAAGATTGAATCAAGGTATCTAGCTTCCCAACATAAACTTGTGTGTCAATGTCCTGATTCTGCTGTAGATGTGACTGACAAGTGGGAAAGTGCACGAAGTTGCCTAATGCTGCTTGCTACCAGAACAACTGCAACTTTGTCCTGAAAGCAGAGACGTGATTTGCAAGCTGACAGATATGCTGATTTTTGCCTTGCAACTTCAAATTCAGATCCTGCAAGTGTTGTGTCATTTCGATCAAAAAGGTCATCTCAGCTTGTCATGCTAGATAAGCTATGGAAATCATTTCTGTGTCTTTGTTCTTGCTTTTGAAGAATTCTCTCATCTCATCAATCAGCTCCCAGAATCTTCTGAGCATCTTCCCTCGACTCAGCGTACTTCACAGTGATACAAAAGGTCACCATAGTCTGAATCAATTTCTTCAAGACTTCGAAACTGACGGTAATTGAGCCCTCGTGATTTGATGAAATTTATGGTTTTCGTCACTAATGCCATTAGTGCCTGAAAACCAAGTTCTTTATTGCACTAATTCTGTTGGTGAATAATACAGTGCAACTTCACCAACTTCCTTTCCTGCTTTCCTCGATGTTTTATCAACAGTGCTACCAGCCTGCTACTTTCTCCAGTCATGGCTGATGCTCCATCAGTTTTCACACTTACCAGTTTCGTGAAATCCAACGAAACATTACTACACAGTCGTACTGTTGTCTGATCCTTCATGGAACCCATGCCGATTAGTTCCTCTGTGATATCAAACAATGACGACACACTACGAACAAAAACTAGTAGCTGTGCTGTTGAACTGATGCCAGTCGACTCCTCTGCTGCCAAAGAGAAGTAGACAAAGTTGGCTGCTTTATTTGTAAACTGCCTTGTCATGTCTGCTGAGAGGTGTGAAATTCTTCACTGAACTGTCATATGATTCAAAGCCACCGTCTGTAGCTTGCAAACTGCTTTCGGACACAACTTTTCCGAGGACGTAATCATATATTGATTGACAAAATCACCATCAGTGAACGGTCGGCTAGATTTTGTTATCATCAACGAAATATTGTAACTGATCTTACATACCCCACTAAAATATACTGACTGCTTTGAGAAAACGTCTGCTGGTGATTAAGCGACTGCCACAGAGATTTAGTTCGAGCTGTTCATTTATCACCAACAACGTTGTAGAAATCTTTATGGTTCGACTCATAATTACGCTTTATATTGGATACCTACGCCACTGCTACTGTCGAATGACACAACAGACAAATCACGTTCTTCTGTTGTTGAACAAAACAGTACGGTGCAGTCTGGTTTGTGTGTTTTTGGAATTTCGCACAAAGCTACTTGAGGGCTATCTGTGCAAGCCGTCCCTAATTCAGTAGTGTAAGACTAAAGGGAAGGTAGCTAGTCATCACCACCCCCAGCTAACTCTTGGGCTAGTCTTTTACCAACGAATAGTGGGATTGACCATCACATTATAACATCCCCACGGCTGGGAGGGCAAGCGTATTTGGCGCGACGCGGGCACAAACCTGCGACCTTCGGATTACGAGTCGCACGCCTTACGCGCTTGGCCATGCCAGGCCACTGTGCAGTCTAATCATCATGAAACTACCGGTTTTCGTCATCAACTTTTCTTTCACGATTAGCTGCTATTTTTGTCACGAAATAATATCAAAATAGAGCTCATAAATCTCGAAGAACAATTGATACGCGTGAGATTTTGAAATTACGGAAATATTACGTCATTGCGCCAATGATTAAATGTCTATGCATTAACGAGATTTGCTTATTAAATTTTCTTTATTGCTCGACATAAATATGGAACCATCCAGTATCTAATCTAATGCATATTCTTCTAAAGCGCTTAATTTTCGCGCAGGCACGAACTCTCTCTGTTTTATTTTCCCGTTGGCCATTGCGGGCCAGACTTTGTGCACCATTTCACTGAAACGTTCTGCTAATGATTCCACAGGCAACAAATCATTACTGACTAATGTTACAGTGATACTCTTTTTAGTTCATTTTTATCATTGATTTCTTAAACCTGTATTCCAAAATTTTGGAGATTTCAAGAAATTCACTTTTGTTTTATTTTTCGAGGGAGGTTAATTCAAGAAAACCTTAATAACCAGACATAACCAATTCTTATTGGACTGATAAATACACATCAAATTACGATTTGAATTTTAATTTGTATCGGATTTTGTCTCCGATTCAGATCTCAGGCACGAACCCCAAATCTATTATATAAATATGATAATTTTATTTCAGACGAGTCTCCAACATATCACTATCTCAAATAACTGAAAATTTTAATTAAATGTTAATAAGTATTAAATTTATTATATTTACTAAGAAGAATGATACATACAATTTCCTTTTTTAACACAAATATATTCTAATATGGAAACCAAAATATATTCCATAATTTGTAATAGTTATTACAAATGATGGTTTACGTACAAGAGTTTTACAAACTTACAGACAATAATAAGTCTTATATCCAATCTAAAAATGAATATTTTATCCACAATCCAAATCCAAGACGAGAAAGTTAATTCTGAGTTGATTTTGTTACACCTTGCTTAATCAAGCTAACTTGGTTCTTTTTTAGCCTAACGCTGCTAACAAGTTCACTTCTTACCGAAAAATATATTTAATATCCTCGTAGAAATTCCAACATACGAAGTAATTTACTGAAGATGAATGGTTTGTAACATATGAAATCTATAAGCGTTCCTGGTCCAATTCTCTAGTTTTCTGAACAGGCGTTGAGCACAGTTATAGCTTCCTAGGCCCGTAGTTGACTAATAACCACACCATAATGAAACTCTTACTTATATGATACTGGAAAAACTTTTTATTACGCGAAAGTTTTATCTCGTGTAAACGTAAATTTGCAATAGAGGTTATGATTTTCCCGTTTGGCTTTTTTCCATTCACAAGGTGAAGATATGACGTCATGAATAGGTTACACATTGATCTAATCCATTGGCACCATCAATATATATATTATAGTGCTATCTGTTGTATGTCCATGTAAATGCTTCGCAAGGCGTGAATGGGATCTTCACCAAAACTGGTATGGAGGTTCATTAAGTCCATAAGGACGTACAGAAAAATTTTCAATTTTGCGGTTTTTTTACCACTACTTCACCCTGTTGATGATTAGTTTGTTTTGAATTTCGTGCAAAACTACACGAGGGCTATCTGCACTAGCCGTCTCTAATTTAACAGTGTAAGACTAGAGGGAAGGCAGCTAGTCATCACCACTCACCGCCAACTCTTGGGCTACTCTTTTATCAACGAATATGGGCATTGATCGTACCATTATAACGTTCCTACAGCTGAAAGGGCGAGCATGTTTGGTATGACAGGGATTCTATCCCACAACCCTCAGATTACATGTCGAGCGCCCTAACCAAGTAGCCATGCCAGTTCCCTTGTTGATGGATCTTCACCAAATTTAGCATGAAGGTTTGTTGGGTCCATGATGAGATGCATACAAAGTTACGGTTTCATATCTTGTGTTTTGTTTTATTTATTGAAATTTTTAAAATTACATATAAAGGTTGGTTTGGTGTTTTGTTTTATGGCGCTAAGCAACTACACTATCTGCGCACATAAAGGAAACAACTTTTCGTGTCCTGAGATAACCTTTCATTAATCATAAATTTACATTACTTTCGTCCAAGGTACCCCAGCTAGTAAAAATAGTATTTTTTCTCTGGGAGTGTCGGTTTTTATATACCAATCACGCAAACTTCTATCATTTGGAACAATGATTTGGTGCATTTTCGTAAACAAATATTGTTGATTCTTACTTTCAAGAATTCTCTACAAGTTTCGAGAACAGGGAGCACCTGTGATGTTCACACTCTAGAATATATATGTCACAAGCAAGAAAAGAAAACTATAAAGAAACAAGTGTAGGCACTAAAATAAATGTACAGCAGTAAATCTATTACTTTTTCTGTAGTAAGAAGAGCAGAGTGTTACGCATTATAATTTACTTCCTACGAGTCTCCGACTTATTATATTATGTACTTTACGTGTTATTATTACATCAAATAACAAGAAATTTGAATGTAGATTGTTTGTTTTTGAATTTCGCGCAAAGCTGCACGAGATTTATCTGTGCTAGCCATCCCTAATTTAGCAGTGTAAGTCCAGAAGGAAGGCAGCTAGTCATCACCACCCACCGCCAACTCTTGGGCTACTCTTTTACCAACGAACAGTGGGATTGACCGTCACATTATACACACCCACGGCTGAAAGGGCGACCATGTTTGGTGGGTTGGGGATTCGAACCCACGACCCTAAGGTGACGTGTCGAACGCCTCAACCCACCTGGCTATTTTAATGTAGAAGTTGATTAAATGTTAATACGTCTCAATTTTTTTACAGTTGCCAAAAAGATTGATGCACATAATTTTCTTTTTTAACACAAATATATTTTACTACACAAACAACAATACAATTTATAATAACGGACATTACAAGTAATGATTTATATAAAACAGTTTTACAAACTGAAAGACAACACTGAGTCTTATATCTTGTCTGAAACTGAATGTTTTATCAACGATCCAGATCCATGACGAGCAAATTAAATCTATGTTGATACTGCTACACTTCGCTAAGCTAATTAGCTCAGTTAGTCTCACACTGCTTGCTTATGTTTGTTTTTTACCGCCGAAGATATTTAATGTCCTCATAGAAAAGCAAACGTCCGAATTCACTAAGTTAAACGGTTTATAATGTTCGAAATTTATAACTTTTTGTTCCAATTCTGTCGTTTTCCAATTAATAATAGGCATTATTCACAATTATAGTTTCCGAAGCCTTATCACACTGACAACAGATAACGAATAATATTATATTCAATTTCTCACGCAAATTTACAGAACAGGCATGATTTTCGGCATACGTATCCAACAATACCACCACACACATAAAATGAAAATAAACGTAGGTATTAAAATAAACATATAAGGGTAAATCCGTTACAACAGATAGCCTATGGTATTGCTAGCTTTGTGCTAAATTTCAAACTTGAATTATATCTCAGCGAAAAGAACCATTACACGTACTAAGTCTAAACTAATGTTATATTACGTTACATTACTAAAATGAAAACTTTATACCTACTACTTCAGTCCTCAATCTTACTAAGGCTAGTTATTCTTTGTTGTTATTCGACTCTAGCTTATGAAGATAGAAGTAATAAAACCATACAATATTCAAAAATCCATAATTCGTCTTCTCTCTTCAAATATATCGTTAAAACATGTTATTAACTGCTACAGGTAATATAGATCTTCACTAATAAAAGTAGACGTAATAGATAAAAAATCAGTTTAATATACTGCTTTTCAGGTTGTGTAAATGACACTTTGAAATTTAAGAAAATGGTGAATACGATATTATCAGGTTTACAAACCTCAGAATGTTTTTATTACTAAATGACAAAATAGTCTTTATATGAAGTTACAACAAATGTCTGGTTAGAATGATAACTGTTTTGACACATTATATAAAAAACGTTTTGAGTTTAAGCCTGTTAGTTGACAATGTTTGAAATAAATAGGAAACGTAGATAATGTGAAGACTACCAATTGGGTAGAACATACCTCGCAAGAAGTTAAAAAATTGAAATTATTATTCAGTGCTAAAGGTTGTAAAATTTACCAGGGAGCTTTTAGGATTTTAAAATTTTATTTAAGATTTATTCAACGTCCTGCAATATTTCAAATATCTTTAATAGTATTGACAAAGAAATGTGCAATTTTGTCAAAGATAAATAAAAATACGATATAAAATACTGTATTGTTAATGATAAAGAAAATGTTTGTATAATTAAACAGAATGTGTTAAATATTGCGAAGGCAAAATTGAAACTTTCATAAGTGTTCAAAATAAGTCAGTAACGATTTGGATACGATTGCAAATGCTAATTCAATTTCTTCAACAGAAAAAATGATACAATTAAACGCAAGCCTAGTTCTTTTACCAATTTAGATTATTCTAGTGAGAGGATTATCCTATTAAACAATAATCAAGTATGTAATGTTACCCAAGAGCGTCAAATTCGCGCTTTCAAAGAAAAATATGACTTTCTTAAATTACCCGCTCGTGCAGCGGTATGTCCCCGGATTTACAATGCTAAAATCAGCGCTTCGCTTCCCCTCGGTGGGCTCAGCAGATAATCGGCTTTGCTATAAGAAAACACACACCGAGGGTCGCGGGTTCGCGCCCGCGTCGCGCTAAAACATGCTCGTCCTCCCAGCCGTGGGGGTGTATAATGTGACGGTCAATCCCACTATTCGGTGGTAAAAGAGTAGCCCAAGAGTTGGCGGTGGGTGGTGATGACTAGCTGCCTTCCCTCTAGTCTTACACTGCAAAATTAGGGACGGCTAGCACAGATAGCCCTCGAGTAGCTTTGTGCGAATTTCCAAAAAAACAAACAAAATACAAGGTTTTTAAGAAAGGGGAAAACCCGAATTTAAATTTTAAAAATCACTTGAAAGTAATAAAGAACATAAATAATGTGTGATGAAATTGTTAGCCTTTGAAAAGTAAATAAATAGTGAGAATACAACTGACAAACATAAACAAACTCAAATGTTAGAAATACATTTTAGAAAGATTTCGCTGTTGTGCAGTTTTTGACATTACACAACCTTACAGTGAACTTAAGGAAATGATATGAATGAACCCTAAAAATGTAGAAATTTTCTTAGATTGGATAAATTTGATCCAATTATGCAAGGACATTAAAGAAATGAAATATACATTCACTACTTCACTACATGCAAAACCAATTGATTGATTTAATGAGTTGAAAATAATAATACACTGCTGGCCAAAATCTTAACATAAAGAAAAAATATACATTTTGCGTTGTTAGACTCAACCACTTATTTCAGTACAGCTTCGATATATTACAGTAAGAAAAGGGAAAATAAATATAAAAAACATTTTTAGCATTTAATAGAGAACACTATGAAATCAGTCTAAATACTAGCTGGTCAAAAGTTTAAGACCCTACTGAAACGAAGTGTTAATCGGTAAACACGTAACGATATTTAGTCATTGGTGTTCAAGCATTAGCGTTGTCAACATCTCCCACGGACATATCCTGTGCTGCATTTGGTAAAAACATGGCAAAAGCTAAAAAGTTGACAGTGTTTGAACGTGAAAGAATTGTCGAGCTGCAAACACAAGGTGTCTCTCAACGTGCCATCGCAGGGTGAGATTGGGAGTAGTAAAACTGCTGTTGCAAATTTCTTAAAAGACCCTGAGGGATACGAAACGAGAATTTCAAGTGGTCGGCCCAAAAAAATTTCGCCGGCGTTAAACAGAAAGATTCGACGGGTTGTCCGGGAAGACACCAGCCAATCGTCGAACCAGATTAAGGCCTTTACAGACACAGAATGCAGCTCAGAAACAATAATAAGACGGCATCTACCAGAGAAAGGCTTTAAAAACCGTAAACGTTTTCAAAGGCCACGCCTCCTTCCACACCACAAAACAGCTCAGTTAAACTTTGCTGAGAAGCACCAAACATGGGTCTTATAAAAGTGGAGGAAGGTTTTGTTTTGGATGAGAAAATAATTAACCTGGATGGTTCAGATGGCTTCCCACGTTACTGGTACGATAAGGATATCCCACCAGAGATATTTTCTACATGACAAAGTGGAGAAGGTTCCATCGTGATCTGGGGTGCTTTCTCCTTCCATGGAACAATGGAGCTTTAGATTATATAGGGGTGTCAAACAGCAGCTGGTTACATTGGCATGTTGAAGAGAGCATCTTTATTGACTGAAGGCCCTCGCTTGTGTGGAAATGACTGGATTTTTTAGCAGAACAACGCTGCAATCCACAATGACCGCAGGACAAATGACTTTTTCATGGCGAATAACGTGATTCTCTTGGACCATCCAGTGTGTTTGACCGAACTAAACCCAATTGAAAATGTTTTGGGGTGGATGGCAAGGGAAATGGACATCAATTCTAAACAGAGCATGATCTTCGTGAAGCCATTTTTACCACTTGGAATAACTTCCAGCTAGCCTTCTACAAACGCTTATATCGACCATGCCAAAGCAAATGTTTGCAGTTATTCGTAATGACGGCCATGCAACTCACTACTGAGACCTCTTGTTGGTCATTTCCTACCCTGTTTAGGACTTCTTTTTGGTATGGTCTTAAACTTTTGACCAGCTAGTATTTAGACTAACTTCGTAGTGCTCACATTTTCCCTATTAAATAATAATAACGTTTCCTCCCTTTTTTATTTTCATCTTTTAAAGCAGTACTCAAATAAATGGTTGAGTCTAACAACGCAAAATGCATATTTTCCTTTATGTTCATTGGCCTAAAGATTTTGGCTAGCAATGTATATAAAATATGAGAAGAAATAATGGAGGCAAAATATTGTGCATTTATTTTATATCGTACAAGAGATATATCATATTAAACAAATGCAAGTGTTACTGCACCATGTTGAATGAAGTACTGAGAAAACTGAAGGGTACTTTGTTGGTTTTCTGCCAATTCCAAAAACAATTGGAATAGGTATGCCTAAAATCATTTTGTAGAAGTAGAAAACGTTGGCTTGGACACCCACTGCTGTTCATTTTAAGTTTAATATGAGCATTAAAGTAAGTTATTTTTAGAAGCAGTATTTATAGCAAATTTGCTCAAATAACTGCATACGTCTCATATGTTACAAGTTGCAATTGTAGTAAATTGACGTCATGCTGCTAGAACCTTCTGAAATTTTCTCATTGTTTTAAGTGAGTACAATTTCATCATAACGTCTCGAAGTTTGTAGAGAATTCTAGGCCTCAGTCAGGTAATATACTGAGTTACAAGAAGTTGAAACTGTTTTATTAGAGTTAAATGGAAGCACTGAGGTTTAGATAATTCAAAAGATGAAATACTGAGTGAAAAAAGATGGTGGCAAGGAATTTAAAGAAGTAGATACCTATAAGGGCATAAAAAATCACACTGGTTAAAAGGAGCATACGTGTGCAAGGTGTGGCAAAAAATTTGGAAATAATAGTGAATAGGATACACAATGGGGAAAAACGTTTGATCTGCATAGCGTCTGACAAAAACTTCAAGGTTAATAAAAATCAACGTGAAACACAGTTGTTAAGTGTGGGGTAATTAATTTTGAAGTAACAGTTATCTAAAAACAGAAAATATAATATATTCTGGGAAGAAATCATATAGCTATGGTATATGTGGCAAGAATTTGAATCAGATAGTTATATAAAATACATCTGATGACACACTAGTGATGTGTGTGTTGCAGAAAATTTGGGAAAAGCGTGACCTAAAAATAGATTAGCGAATACATAATGAAGAAAAGTCATATAGATGGGAAGTGTGTGGCAAAGAATTTGGAGAAGTACTCTGCTGAACAAACATAAGCAATTCGCATGTGAAATACTATATACTTAGTGTGTAAGTGGCAAACATTGGTAACAATGAAGAAACATGATGGTAAGAAGAGGTAAGCTCTGCAGTGTGTGGTTCATGATAGAAGCACAGTGAGTTAGTCCCTTTTTTTATTGGTTTTTATACGTTTGATTGTTACATTCCTTTGGTCTTGTATTTTATATCATACCTAATTGTAATTATAGCAAATGTGACTTGCTAATAAAATCTTTAACCATAATGATTATAAAAATGTATTTATCCAAAATAACCTGCATTTTAACACATTTCACTTATCATAAGTGTCCGTCTTGGAACTATGTGTAGGTAACGTATATATAAGACAATAAATCCCATCAGTACAACTTGCAATCATCCCTTCTGAGTGTTACACCGTTTGCCATGACTATTTTTTTTTTAATTTTGCGCAAAGCTACTTGAAGCCTAGCCCTCCCTAATTTAACAGTGTAAAACTCGAGGAAATGCAACTAGTCATCACACCCACTGCCAACTCTTTTACCAACGAATAGTGAGATTGACCATCACATTATAACACCCCACGACTGAAAAAAGCGAGCATGTTTGGTGCGACTGGGATTCGAATCCGCATCCTCGTGTTACGAGTCGAGCACTTTAACCACCTGGCCATACTAGAGCGGAATTATGAAATCTATGTATTTTAATAGACAAATAATTTCATGACAAATCCGATGCCATTTCTAGCTGATGAAACCATTCATATTAAATGTGTATTAAAAACTAGTGTTCTATATTCTAAAGTTTTTTATTAGGTATTGGAGCCAAAACTGATCCAGTATGACGTATTTACAATTATATAATAGAAACCTATGGGAAAATACGTTTTACTAAACAGAATTTCATTATAGGGACAATTTTTCAAGAAGATATCTTTCTGTTCGTGTATACATTGTTAAGGCGTCTAATATGGATGTTAATTTGTTTTTAAAACAAATGCTTCGACCTCCTTAGGTCATCAGATGCATTACAACGGTCAAGGGTACTCCATTGACTGACAAGAAACTAAGAAGTAATTGTCTAATGATAGCCACAGGTCACCTTAATACTTTGTTAAACGTAAGAATGCTTACGCAACATGTCGTACTTAATTGAGAATATAACTATGAATAATTACTTGAGGATTTGACATTATGGTACTGTAGTGAAAAAAATGCGTAACAGATGCAGTGTTAAATACTGAAATTAAATAACCTGTACATTTTGATGCTGTACTCACTGGAAACAGGATAACTAAAACTGAATTTTCTTAGAAAAAGTTTGATTATTCCACCACTAAGTCTGGTCACAGAGTCCCTAGAACGCCACCTACAGTTAAACAAAGGAACTAAACTACCATAAATAGACTTAACTTTAAAATGTTGTCATCGTTATTACTGTTACATCATCTGTTTTAAATAAAATTAACTTGTTTATATTAAATATTGATCTTCTCTTTTTAATAACAGAAGGCGAAAATTTAATTGTCCATCCGCTAGTCCTTAAGAAAATTTGATGTTCGCTAAGCTCACTAAACTAGGTCAGTGCTTGTTCTAAAATAGTCTGAACAAGGGTCACATTGACAAGATAACTAGAACTGCTTGTAAAATAGAAAACTATTCATAAAAAGAGAAAAGAAGGGAGAGGGAAATGAGGTAAAGTGGAAAAAATCGGTGGTGGCACTTTTTCGTTTATTTATTGTTGAACATCAAACTATGCAATGGGTATTTTGCTGTGCCCACCTTGGTGGGTATTGAATCTGTTTTTACCTTTACAATTCTTCACTTATTGCTAAACGAATGAGGGTATAGAAAACAAAATAATAAAAATATGCTGTTTACTAACAGCATACACTGCACAATCGACTTACCAATATTTCTAAGCATTTTCTGTCATCTGACCAATAAACAAATTACAACATTAACAATGTCACTTGAAATAGTACTGTTAAACTCTTAATAAATCTCCTCGACCTATTTTGTCAAGTATAATTTATTATTTGATATTAAAACAGAAGACGACGCAAATGTACTGTAGATCTATTGCAGCTTAAAAGTTTTTTTTATGAAAGATCGTAAATTCTAGTTTACTTACAAGTCTAAGAAGCTTAAGTTTTCAAGTGAGCATAGGCACAGGTCTGCTTAAGAATAAAGACTGAAAAGAGTAAACTGTAGTGACTACTTAGTTTGGAGACTATGAAAATCGTTTCATGGTCTGGTTATGATTAGAAACTACCATTTCAAACTTGAAACTGAGGTACAAGTGCAAATTAGGTTGTTGTAGTGGTGTGCCAGCTGATACCTGCAGCATTATAAATAACTGGAACTAGTAATTTTGCAGTAAGTCTAGTGGATAGGTGGAAAAGCAAAGATATTGCAATGTTACAAAAGAGACATGGTATTTGGAACACAGCGAACATGTAACACAGTTATCGAGAAAGTACAATGGATAAATTGCTTATAAGTCGTAAAAGTTTATCAACAATGGATAAAGTTTAACAAAATGTCTCGTGTAAATTGTAAATTTGGTTGCAAACTCGTAATAAAAAAGGAAAAGATTGCTAGACAGAAAAGTCCTCAGATATAAACGATGGGAAAAGAGAAAATTATCGTTAGACAGAAAAGCAAAGTCCAAAGTTAACCAAACAATGCGTTAACTTAGACTTCAGTGTAGGAAATCCACACCTATTTTCAAGAGTACCTTGCGAAGAATGCTGCAACAAATTAACCATCATCAGGAGACGATTGCATAAACCACGAGACTCCATTACGAACAAAGAAAGAAACCTTGAGCGGTATAAATAGGCTTTTATTCAGACAAATTGTGGTCCAATACATTGTAATATGTAGTTACTAACAGCATACACTGCACAATCGACTTACCAACTGATAAATATAGAATTCAATCTTTATGCAATAACATGGTAAATAAATACATTTTAAAACAGCTAGAAAACTTGTAGATTCTTGCGAAAGATTTAAATTTATTTTTATTATTTTGTTTTCTATATCCTCATTCGTTTAGCAATAAGTGAAGATTTGCAAAGGTAAAAACAGATTCAATACCCACCAAGGTGGGCACAGCAAAATTTACTGTGCACATTCGATGCAAAGTTATAAATACGATAGTCGTAAAGTGTAAAATGAATCAGTATTTTGTGAATTATATGAATCTTCGTTTCCTTTTGTGCTTACTGAATTACTTTGTACAAATAAACCGATTTTACTTTAGTCCGAGTATCGTTACAGAGCAGTGGTTCTCAACCTGGGTTCAATCGAACCCCAGGGGTTTGGTGGAAGTCAAGACAAACGCAAACTAACGTGGCAGGGGTTTAGTTTAGAGAGAGAGAAATCGTAAGAATTCTCTGTCCAACTAGGGTGTTCAGGAATATTTTGGTTCCTCTTCGTCTTCTTTCGTGAATTGTTATTAGGTTTAGTTTTATTTATTTATTTACTAAATAATTTTTACTCTTTTTTGGGTAGAAAATGCCACTCTAAATGTTATCTTGGACAGAGGCAAAGGCAGGACCGGAGAGAATGACCATGTCCCGTCCCGAAAGGCAGAAGTCAAGCAAATATGAACATGAATTCAATTCAAACGACCCGACTCAGGGTCTGGCAATAAAGTTGCCTGGGCTGGAATCTACAAATCCAATGCCTAAGTTTTTGCTGTCGGGGGAAACTGGAGTGCCCCGAGAAAACTCACTTTCACAGGCGCCGAAAGTTTTGCCTGTCCTGTGCCCGATATCTGAAAAAAAAGGAATACATATTATTGACATGAATTTATTTATTTAGATACAATGTTGTGTAATTTGTGATTCTTGAAATATGTTGTGAGGTGAAATGTATTTTGTTGGTGCACTAGCTAATTTGTATAGTGATGCCGTGAGTTGGTTTCTGTTTTCTGCTTTTGGAAAAAATTTGTGTGATATTTCCGTTAGTCTATCTCTTAGTGTTGGTAAATTGCTAATTTGATGTATATAATTTACTGGCGTAAATGACGGTAGACTGAATGCAGATCTTAGTATTCTGTTCTGTTGAACTTGGATTTTCTGGAGTGTGTTGTTTGACATATTGTATGTTACTTGAAATCCATACTCTATTAGTGGACGGATGTAAGCCTTGTATATTTGTATAATGGTGTTTGGTGAACATTTCGATTGTCTACTGGTGAGAGTCATTAGGTGTGAAATCCTTTTTCTAATTGATGAGTGTAATTGTTTACATGTTTTTTCCATGTTAGTTTTGTGTCGAAAGTGATGCCAAGGAATGTAATGTTTTTGCTTACCTTAATGGTTGTATTTACGAGTGACAATTTTATTTTTTCTAGATTTTTTTCTTTGCTTTTTTAATTTCCTGTAGAAGGTGATTGCTTGTGTTTTGGTTGGATTTAACACAACTCTCCACTTGTTACTCCATGTTGAGACGTTGTTCAGTGATTCTTGTACGTGAGACATGTCCATCACTGGGTTTCTGGAGGTGCTCCAGATAACGATGTCGTCTGCGTATTGTGAATTATGCGTGCATGTTAGATTTGGGAAAGGTATGTCACTGACGAAAATGATATATAGAAGTGGAGAGAGGACTGATCTTGGGGTACTCCTGCGGTTATATTAAATGATTTAGATATAGTTTTATTGACTTTTACTTGTGCTGTTCTATCTGTTAAGAAATTTGAAATCCATTTAACTATAGTGGGATTTATTTGCAGGTGTTTTAGTTCGTATTTGATGGCATTGTGCCATACGCTGTCGAATGCTTTTTTGACATCTAGGAATACCCCGATGTCAAGACAAACACACTGCGCGTCTCCATTTTGTTCACTTCACTCATATGATTCGTGACGTTATGCTCCACTTGGCCATCATTGGCTGCGGCTCATCATGTCGCATCACCTAGCCTTAATATTTGTGTTGCAGGGAACTTCGTGCACTTAGCAGTCGACTTGTGACTGAAGTAATCGTGCGTCCTTTGTGATTGTTTTCCCTAATCTTTCAATCCCTTCATACTATGTCGAGCAAAAACAGAAAGTGGTCGGACGAATACGTACAATATGAATTCACGTGTATAATGGAACATGGTGGGAGTGAGAGTCCTCAATGCATGATTTGCAATGCCAAGTTAAGCCATTCTAGTCTAGCATTGGCAAAACTAAGAGAACTCCCTAAAGCTGCATGGAGATGGGAAATACAAAAACACAACGCTTGCTAAATTCAAAGTAAAGTGAGTCAGGTTCGATGAAAATGCTACTTTGCCTGTTCTCTGCTTTGTACCCATCGACAAATCAATTCTCACAGCATTGTACGAAGTTGCGTAATTGATCGCAAAGCAGGGCAAACCACCCACCATTGGTAGAGCACTCGCAAAACCTGCTGCATTGAAGATGGCAATATATCATGCTGGAAACGCTGATAAAAATAAGTTATCCCAAATTCCTTTCAAATGACACCATCAGCAGCAGAATAGATGACATGAGCAATGACATCTTAGCTTAAGCAGTTGTAGATCTGATTCCAAGCCCAGCAAATTTCAGCCTTCAACTCGACGAGACCACCGACGTTTTCAATTTAAGCCAGCTTGTATTTGTGTGCTATATGAAGAACGATAAAATATTTTTTTTATTTTGTGAACCTCTTGCAATAACAACTAAGGCAGCCGACGTGAAGAAACTTGTGGATGACTTCTTTAGAAACGCCTGGCATGGCCGAGCGCGTAAGGCGTGTGACTCGTAATCCGAGGGTCGCGGGTTCGCGCTAAACATGCTCGCCCTCCCAGCCGTGGGGGTGTATAATGTGACAGTCAATCACATTATTCGTTGGTAAAAGAGTAGCCCAAGAGTTGGCGGTGGGTGGTGATGACTAGCTGCCTTCCCTCTAGTCTTTGCTAAATTAGGGGCGGCTAGCACAGATAGCCCTCGAGTAGCTTTGTGCGAAATTCCAAAACAAACAAACAAAATCTTCAGAAACAACGATTTTTCGTGAGATAAGGTTTCTGCAGTTTGTTCGTACAGAGCTCTAGTTATGCTTGGATGAAACTGGTTTTGGTATGCACTGGTGAAAGCCGATGCACCACAACATCATTGTAACGCACCGAGATCTGCAAGGCATGAGTTTGCAACAAAAACCTTGCCTTCAAAACTGGCAGAAGTATTAAAACTTAAAGTGGAATGTGTGAACTTTGTGCAAAATAGTGCCCTAAAGCACCACATTTTCAAAGAGCTGCGTAATGAAATGGGCTCTGAATTCGAGGTACTTCTGTACCATTCTAACATTCGATGGTTATCCAGGGGAAAGGTGCTGAATCGTATTTTTGTCATGCGTGTGGAATTAGCCATTTTTGCAAGAGCACCAACATTGTCATGCAGATTACTTCGAAAAATCCGAGTTCATTCTCATTTTGGCGTACATGGCTGATATCTTTAATGCTCTCATTCAACAGATGCAGGGTGGTGGAGTCAACATCATCAAAGCAGAAGAAAACCTAAAGGCTTTTCAAAAAAAGCTACTGTTATAGGAACGACGAACAGATAATGATAACTTTGCAAACTTTCCCCTGCTGGACGACTGTGTAAGTAAGATGTGAAGATGCCTCTGAAATCGGAAACGTTTCAGTACCCAGAAAACTGAAGAAAGCAATTACCATGCACTTAGATGAGCTTACACTCTCTCGACGGATACTTCCCCACCAGTGTCATATCCAGCATGGGTGAGACAGCCGTTTACGTTTAGTGTTGTGACAGCAGATTCCAATGATGAACACTTCAACGAATTCATCGAACTTCAATAGAGCCAGGTTTAACAACTTTTCAGAACAACAATGCTCTCAACGTTTTGGTTTTGGTGTCACCAAATTAAATCGTAGCTTACTCTCTTACTGCTAAGAAAGCCCTTGATATAGTTTTACCATTTGTTACAAAGCAATCCTTTTCGAGTTTGGTAAACATAAAAATGTTGCAAAAATGATATGAGAGTGGCACTTCTAAGGTGAAGCCGCGCATGTTTAAACTTGTCTCTGAAACGCAGCAGCAACAGTGACATTGATTTGCAGTAAATATTCATTGAGTTATGTTTTTGTTCTTGTGTGAAATTCAAGTTTTGTTCTTTCAACACAGTGATATTGTATGCAACTGATGCCTGGTTCATTTTGTACACTAATAAAATATCTACTTATGTTTTGAATTTGAAAAAAATAATTTTATTTTTCCAATTGCTAAGTGTTCAGTGAATCAAAGTACGAAACTTCCAGGATTCAGTACCTCCAACAAGGTTAGGAACCACCGTTATAGAAGTATTGACGCTATACGAAGTCTGATAAAGTTCTAAGACTTCTGTTACAGTTGCCAGTGCAGAAGCAGCAAGCTTCACTGTGTTGTGTACAAAGTACAAATAGTGATCTAACCCACGACCAAACCATTTCTCCAGACCTTATACCAACATTGTGAAAAACGTGTTTAAAGACAGACGTATCTCTTGCCCCTGTCGTAATAGAAATGGATAGAAAAGAAGATATATGTGTTTGCATAAATTTTTTTTGTGAACAATAGTAAAGGATAAACAGAAATCCTCGAAATGTTAAGAACTACCTTTGGTGATGACTGCTTAAGTAAGGCTGTCATCTATTAGTGGATAAAATGCTCCAAAATGGCCAGGAATTGGTCAAAGATGACCCACGTTCTGCGTGATAGTCGACATTGCCCACTTATGGAACGGCCGCTAAGGTGAAAGAAAAAATTCGAAGTGATCGATGATTAACTAACTATCCACAAAACTGCACGTGATCTTTTGATCGTATCAGGCGATTTAAACTAAAAAAACTCTGCATGCGTCAAGTGTCTGCAACATTTATATCAAAGCTGTTGACGAATGACCAAAAGTTTTACAGTCTACAAGTGTGTGGAATCTGAAAAGAAAACTAGAAATTGATCCTGATTTCTTCAACGTCATTATTACTGGTGATGAGTCATAGATGTACGGTTATGACCCTGAAAAGAAACTTTAGCCATCCCAAAGGAAGTCTCCATCACCTCCACATTTAAAAAAGGCACGACAGTCTCAATCAAATGTGAAGACAATGTTCATCGTATTTTTCGATTTTCGAGGTATTGTACAGCATGAATTCGTACCTCATGACCAGAAAGTTAACCAGGTCTTTTTTAAAGAGGTCTTAATTCGCTTGAAAGTTAAAAGAAACCGCCGCAAGCTGTTGTAGAATGGTCACTGGTTTCTTCACCATCACAACGTACTTTCACACACTACTGTATCTGTCCAAGAATGTTTTGCAGAAAAACATTCCTGTGATACCACACACCCCATATTCTCCCGACCTTGTCCCGTGATTTTTTCATTGTCCTAAAAATCAAAATTAACTTAAAAGATATGATGACCTTCCAACTACCAATAATATTGTGAAAGCAGCACTTAATCGCGTAACAAACGAAAACTTCAAGCATTGCTTCCGATAATGGCAGGAACGTTGGAAAAAGTTACAAGCTGGGGGAGATTACTTTGAAAGGGATACTCATGTATGTATAACATTCTTAGGAATAAAAGTGAAATCTCAGAACTTATTGATCACACCACGTATGTTGTCTACATTTTACGACTGTGCTCAAGTTTCACGCTTGTAATAGCAAATAAGAGGGAAAACTAATTGTGAGTATATGAATGACACCTAGGAGTGTACCATCATCGATATTACAGGCAGTGAACATATCAAGTGAGAGGATAATGAACCAACATTCTGAAGGGAATCCATGAATATTTATTTTCTAAATATTAAACCAGTAATAGAATTTCAGTAGGATAACAAATTTCATATTCAGACATCTTTCAAAGAAAAAAAAAGTGTGTATCCTAGTTAAGAGTCAAAATGTTATCATCTCAAAAGATTACTTCAAGCATTTTACCACATCTCTTAAATGTTCTAAACTTTCAATCTAAACATTAAGTTAATATAATCTTGCTAGTCATCTTTGTTCAGTTGAGTTACTTGTACTCAAGATGTTTTTGTAACTAAAGCAGAGGATATAAATGTTGTTGTTCTTTATTTGTAGAGTATATACAAAAAGTTACTGGGACAAAACAAAGGACTGGCAACATTTGTGCTTAAAATAGTTCTCAGATGTGTAGGTTTCCTTTCTACCACTGACATTCTTTATAATTACAAACTTTTTTTAGCAAAGCAGAAGACTGTCTTGAATAAGCAAACAAAGAAAAGAAATAATCATGAGCTTATCTTTTTTCAGACACATTTCTGTTTCTCCACAAATAATCGATCCGAGACTTTTCAAAATTAAATCTGTGTACAATGATGCAAGGAGTAATTCATTCGTAAATGCTTTATCAATAAAATAAAAGGTCATGAGGTAAAAGACTTGTGTTAAAATATCTCAGAACTCAACTGGTAAACTACCATTGTATTGGGCATAAGGGTGGTTTTACATTACCAAATGCAGGATTCCATGATTTATATCCAACTATGATTGTACATATACAAAAAAAATTCTCATTTTGAAATCCAAGATCTGCACTCTTTCAGAAAATAAAAACTATTTCTTTGACAATAACTGACCAAATAATAAAAACAGATAGGGAAGATATTTATGATAGGTGACAATGAATGAGAATTTCTACACTGAAGCTCTACCTGTACTTATTCAAAAACAAAAACTATTATTATGAAATATTTTTAAAATATTATGAATACAACTTATTCTGTTTTGTTTAGAGCCCTTTAAAATGTGCAGATACTACCTCAGTACATTCATTTGTCTATTCACTGTAGTTAATAATCAAATACCATAAAATTATACAATTTTTAAAAACGTGTCTGTACTTCCAATATTGCCTGATGATGATAAAATTGTCAAAGTGATTTAAGGAGCAGAAAATGAATTACCCTCAATAAATTGATTTTATACGTTAAAGTTAACTGTTGGCCATTTTGGGACTGAACCATGGCACATCCACTGTCTGTGTTAATCATTTTGTAAAACAACCTCTGCCTACATATAACTGAACTAATTTTCACCAGTGCCTCACACAGACATCAATACATCACACTCAGTTTAAAGTTCCCAAAGACATGGTAACTATAAAAGACTAATGAAAGCAAAATGAAAAAATACTCTGTTCATTAAGCTAAAAACCCAGCTTGTTTGGATGCTATAATGTATTGTTTCATACCAAAATTGGACATTAAAAGGCCTGTATGACTGTTTGTTTTGTACTTTCCTAAAATGGATATATTTGTTGTCGTCACTTTCCTGAAGACTTAATATAGAAATCTACATGTGCAGCTAATTTACAATGGGCAACAAACAACACAAATATTTATCAAACATTTAGCATTTACTAACATAATACAGTGATTATAATTGCAATAAACAGCAAAAATTCCATTACACATTCAACATACACAATCTGATAAAAGATTAAGGAAAATATACAGTATAAGCTTTTACAACAGAATTCACTTTAAGCTAGCATATACCCTTTAATACCCAGAAATGTATTACAGGTGAAAGTTATACAGTTTTCAGGATGTGGTATACCTTTTTCAATTGGATAAAGACCTTTAAATTGATAATTTTGCACCTAATATTCAAACACATTTTCTCAAACTCAGACAACTGACATTCTTATTTGTTTTTAACTCTTATCTTTAGATACGCTGATATTATAAACTTCACAGTTAGCATAAATGTGTTATCAGCACATATACAGTATATACTACAATAAAATTGGTAGGAGGTTTAGTTTTTATTGAATGACCATTAACGAGTCACTGTAGCATATGCCCTACTTAAAGCATACACACTAGTGCCATAAGTTAAGACCCCAACTCAATTTTTAAGATATCCTTACTTTAGACCAATTCTTCACAACCCATTAAAGTACAAATCCATTTTCAGAAGCATTTGGTTATGCTCATAGATGTTACTAGGAGCATGCAACATTTATTTTGTATTTCTTTATTTTTATAATATGCAAATTAGCCACATTGACAATGTTACACAGCATACTCTATAATACATCTTTGTACCTATTTCAATACACTTTCATACTAAAAACATAGCATGGGGATGTATTTTCGGATATAAATGGCCAAAACCTAGATAACATTGTAAAGAAAATATGGTTCAAAGTTAAAAAAAGTAACATTACACAAGACTTTTATACACTTCTATATGCTAAAAAGTTTAATTTTAGTAAACGTAATAAACTTTTCTCCCTTAACCCTGTTACATAGTTGTCAGAATACATACAAGTTTTATTTAAAGAAAATTATATGTTCTTTTTGATCATGTCACAATTTTTATGTTCATCTACCTATATTAACATATTAAAAAGATATAAAAAGTAACACCACAGTTACATTATAATTAACACTTAAGTGAATAAGAATTAAGAGAGCATCTTTTCAACATATATAGATTTTGACTGACATGTGTGGAATATGAATTTTCTTATTTTACTTTAATGCAGAATTACTATAAATTTTTCATCATTTATTCTAAGGGTACGTGTGGTTTTCATACAACACATTCTCAAGAACGTTATCAAATTTGCTTTCCTTCCAACTACCTTTGTTCATCTTTCAGAGAGAACACCTGGTTTACCCATGAAGTGCACATTTTGTAAACCTAACTTGACATAAAGGTCAAAAGCAACGCCTTTTAATAGCAGATCACATGTTCTCTTGAAGTTGCAAGATTCCCTCATTTTTGAATGGAAATGATCAGACATTACTAACTTACCTAAGTAATGTGAAATTTTGGCAGCCCAATATATCATATTGAGTGAGTGGATCAGCTTGAAGATGTCTTGAAGGATTAGTGCCAGTCTGATCAAACATCTTTCAACTAAAGGTGACTGTCCTCCATTCAAAAGGTGCCATACACTGTTGCTTTATGTTAAATACATAGTTACATTCTATTATACATGTGTCCAATTTCTTTATCTTAACACAGACTCTTGTTCTGGCAAAATTCAATTTACTTTTCAATATACTTTGCTAAACCTACATTTGAAAAATCTGTTCTAACTCAAAATACCACGAGCCAATAACTCTTAAAATGGCCATCTTTATAAATAATGGAAATATTTCAGAATTAAATAAAAATGTACAATAATTTCTGTCACTGTCTAGTAAAATTATTGTTTACTTTTAATTTCAACTACAAGCGATTACAGAAATTTTCTAGAAAGCATGGACACAACCATCATATGGTGTATGTTTAAATTGATTTGGACGAGACAACCTCATCTTGCCAAGTACAAAGCACACTACTACATTAAGCATCATGTTCCCTGCACTGTATTAGAATAAGTTACATAATATAAAAATTTAATAAGATTACATACTTTTAAAGATCAGTTTTTCAAAAATCTTGTACTTCAGACTAAATCAATAGTTTTATTTTGTTAATAACTTGGTTAATATTGCATGACTTTTTATAACTTTTCCTATTAAAACTCAGCTATTTGTACAGAAACGTTCTTTGTATTCTTAATTCCAAGTACAGTACAAAATGAACATGTATATGTTATTAGAAGATATAAATTGAAAACAATTTCTTTCATACTTTCAGTGAAGATACAACGTTCCTAATGTGTTACAAAGTGAAAATATTCATCGAGATGTTTCATTTTATTTAATCATACATTTTATGGTATATTAACATGTATAATTTCACTCAATTCATTTACAGTTCTTTTAAATCAGACTTCTGTTCTTTGCTCATTATTTTCTAATTCATCTTCATATCCTATTTTATATTGTTCTTGATTTTCAACTTGAACTCTTTGCTGTCCATTTATGGTACCATAAAAATGTATAATTTTATTCACCAATTCATTTACTGTTCTTTTAAATCAGACTTCTGTTCTTTGCTCCTCATTTCCTAATTCCAATTCATCTTCATATTCTATTTCATATTGTTCTTCATTTTCAATAACTCTTTGCTGTCCATATATGGTACCATAATGTACAATTTTATTCACCAATTCACTTACTGTTCTTTTAAATCAGACTTCTGTTCTTTGCTCCTCATTTTCTAACTCCAATTCATCTTCATATTTTATTTTATATTGTTCTTCATTTTCAATAACTCTTTGCCATGCATTTATGGTAACACATGTATAATTTTACTCACCAATTCACTTACCGTTCTTTTAAATCAGACTTCTGTTCTTTGCTCCTCATTTTCTAATTCAGATTCATCTTCGTATTCTATTTTATATTCTTGTTCTTCATTTTCAAATTTAACTCTTTGCTGTCCATCTTCTAACTCCGTACCAGCTACATGCAGTTTATCATACTCATTTTCATACCAATCATCCATGATCTCTATTTTAATTAATGGTTCAATGACAACTCCTTTTAATTGTTCTGTATCTTCTTCAGATGTTAGAGAAGTAGCTGTAGTTTGCGATTCTTCTGTATTAATTCCCATTTCACCTGTGAAGTTTGTGTTTATACACAGTGTATGAAGGGCTTTTTCACCATGACATTTTGCTACATGCTTTCTCAAATTCAAAACACTTGTAAAGGTTTCATCACACATAAAACACTGAAAAGGGTTTTCAGTTGGGTGTTTTCTCATATGATATATAAGATTTCCATAAAAAGAAAACTCTTTTCTACACACTTTACAAACAAACTGCGTATTCTCTGTGTGAGACATCATATCATTCACCAAAGAGGAAAGATCTCCAAAAATTTCACCACAAATATTACATGTAAATGGTCCTTCTTCATCACTGTGAACTTGCATATGATTAATCAGATGAACTTTATGTGAAAAGTTGTTTCCACATAAGCTACATATAAATCTAACATCATTTCTGTGTGTCATTCTGATGTGCTTTTGCAAACTAGAATCCTCACAGAAATCTTTACAACACATAACGCAATTGTAATTTTTCTTACCCCAATGTATTTTTTTGTGTGAAGAAAGGTGTGATTTTGACATGAATGTTCTATTACAGTCTTCACATTTAAAAGATTTTTCCCCTGAGAGTGTTTTGTAAGCATTTTCACTGAAATGTGTTTTTTTGTGAGCAGTAAGATATGATTTCATTGTGAATGTTCTATAACAACTATCACACTTAAAGGGTCTTTCTCCTGAATGAGTTTTCTCATGCGTTTTCAATGATGATTTTTCCTTGAATTTTTTGTCACAAAGATTACATTCAAACTTTTTTTCATCTGAATGCACAAGCATGTGTCGTAACAAATTAGCATTTCTTGCAAATCTTTGGCCACAAAAGTCACAACCAAAAGGTTTCTCACCTGTATGAACTCGAGTGTGTGTGTTTAGTGAGGAACTGGTTGTAAAACCTTTACAACAGACAGTACATACATAAGGCTTTTCACCAGTATGTGTCCTCCTGTGAGTCGTAAGATGGCCACGTTGTGTGAATCTTTTACCACATAATTCACACTTATAAGGCTTTTCACCACTGTGAATTCGGTAATGAATGTTAAGAGCTTTGTTTTCACTAAATTCTTTGCCACAATAGGAACATTTAAATGATTTATCAATAGCATGGTATTTCTTGTGTAGAGATAAGGCATAAGCTGACTGAAAAGATTTATTACAAGTAAGACATATAAACTGTAGAGTTTTATTATGAGCTTTACGTCTACTCAAATTTGCCTTGTGATTAAAACTTGGTTCCTCATACATCATAAATGAAATTTTTCATCTGAAGAACGTGTTATCCTTTGAGTTTCCAAATTCTGACAACAAATCTTTTCTCCAAATAAGACATATATTGTTTCCTTCTTTACATTTTACATGCCTCCATAAACAAATATTTGGGTGAAATTTTCAGCAAATACTTTTACTTAATCTATTATACTTTGATATCATAAGAAGTCTTGTCCACTTAATAATTTATTCCTCCTCTTTCTTTTTACCAAAAATGACGAGAATGACAACTGAACTTCAAGAATAATAAACCACCTCCTGAAACAAATAATTCTCTTTTGAGTAAAGCATTTATAGCACAGACATTTTGTTATTAACTATGTATTGATTTATATTTCTGCCATTATGCTATATAAAGAAATTACACATCTTTTTAACATTTATCACATAAGACTCATTTATTTGTGATCAGAAATAATAATAATTTTAAATTTTTAACTTTGGAATATCACATAAAACTGAGTTAAAATTTTACAGTAAAATAGCCACACTTGAGCACAAACATCAACTATCTAGTATTTGTATAGAGTCAATGGCCAACAGAAATCAAAGCTACCCTATTCAAGAATTAAATGCACTATAAAGTAAAGTGTATAATGTTAGAACAAGTCAAAATATTTGATAAAAACTTTGAAAAATTTACTCAAGTGAGAACTACTATACAAAATATTTTCTATTAATTCTGCAAGATAAAAAATATTATGATATTTCCAAATATATTAGTTATCACTTTCAACCTAAATTTTAGTAGCATAGACCTGAGAAGTTTGTTATCCTTTAATGATTAATTTTTTCCAGTCATTAAACAAAAATAAGAATTTAAACTTACCAACAAGATAAGATGATCACATACAAATTGAATTTTATGTTTTACCTTTTGTTATTATTATTATAATGGGCATGCTTAGATTTAACTGTTGTAATCAACTTAACAGACATGAAATATCAACTAAAGAAAAACAACAATAACACTCCCATCACCACAAAAATGTGAACATGTTTTTGTTAATTATTAAGAACAAAATAGTGCACAAGGACAAAACACCATGGTACATTTTATTATTACTAGTAGCAAAATATTTTGTATTTAAAGAGTACTGAAAACCAAAAACTATATGTATATATTTTTAAACTATGGACACCTTACAAATAGTCCTGTCAACCTTACATCATAAACACAAAATTTAAACTAATGTAAAACTTCCAACAAAGCAAGTGAACAACATGATCATGAAAGTACTTGGACAAATAAATTCTAGTTTATAGATAGAAAATCAAAGACTTTAATCAGAGTAATTTCAATCCTTTTGCAGACTAACTTTGTTGAAACATACAAAAATGGTAGAAGCTTAAGAGTTATAATCTTTCTATACTGAAAATAGGTACTTTCATCCACTCAACACATTACCTTTTCCACTTTTTGTTGCCCTCTGTAAACAAATTATAATGCATGTCACAACCCTTCGACATACCCCTATTTGAATAAAAGATTCTAATGTTTTCATGCAAATCATTACATGTCATTTCTTCACCAACAGGAAAGCACTACTATCATGTGATGAATGAAACTCTTCATGCACCACTATTGAACCATTACTTCAAAGTTTGACAGAAGACTTGAGCACTGGATGATTGCGGGGAAGAGGGTGAAAATGTGAATGAAAGGAAATTAACTATCAATAATACATTTTCAGTACAAGAAAATTATAACTTCCAATACTGTACTTCCTTTCTTTCACAAGATTAACTAGAACCCCACACTGAAAAGGAAGAGGGATTGATGTAAGGGAGAAATGTACATATCCTCCACGAGTATCCAAAGGATACTTCTGTAGAGAAGAGAAACAAACGAGATGATCAGAGGGTGGGCTCTATACCACTTCTGAACTAGTGTTCTCCTTGCCATGACAAGCTTGAAACAAACATCATATAAGGAAGAAAGTACATCAGAGTGAGAGCGAATAAATCAGAAAAGTTATTCCATATAGATAAATATGAAAATTCAATTACAAGAAAATTGGTAATGAAGGATGTGTCCCATGGCAGACTGTACTTGGTAAGTCAACCACATCCAAACCATCCTTACTTGGTACTGACATACAAATAATAAGAGTACAATGAGGATCATACCAACTTCATCACAAACCCAAAATTACAATGACAAACTTGGAGCACCTAGATCCCAAGAGAAAGAAACCAAAGCAAGCAGAAATAATTGTTTAAGAGCTGTATCAGTTGCAGATACCAATATATAAGAACCTCTACCCACATTAAAAAAATAAAAAGCTAGATGATAACAAAACACATACAAGCTGCTTCAGCTGAGATGAGAGTTGTGATGGAAAGAATAAATAAAGTTGAAATGAAAAGGAAGAAAAACAAAGGTGCCTGACATTCAGCAAAATATTAATTGAGAAGGAGAAAATAAAAAGACACACCTACGTTATCTAAGCAGTAAAGGACAAAAATGGAAATACCCGATTCAAGTTGTAGAGAGGAATACAATGCAAAAGCTGGAATGCAAAAGGAGTGGTAAACTGGAATATACTGGAAACTAAAATCTTACCACAAAATAGATACAATGGACCCACAAAAGTTTATCATGAAAATTTATAAATAAAATCACATTTTTCCCCAAAAAGCCCACTGAGTTTTACAGATGTTTTCTTGGACCAGTCCATACCTGGTGGTGGAACAAGATGAGACAGGCTCAGAAGAAATAACAAAAGTAGAAAGTTGAAAATACTGGATCCAAGATTAAAATGGAATAAACCACATGATACTATAGCAGTTATGGCAATTTTAAATTATTCATGTGAAGGAGTGTTAACAAATCAAATGTCAGAAATATGGTAACATGAATGTATAATCCAGGTTTTCCAAGAAGCTGATGCTGTGGTGTTCCATTTATATAAAATACAAAAACAGATTTTCTTTTCATTATTAGTTCTACAAAAAATGAATTCAGTATGGCAATGGTGAAAAAGGTCTAACTATGATTTTAAGAACTAGACAAAACCCACAAGAACACACAACTAAACAAGTGTTCCAAATATAAGTTGATTAAAAAAAATTAAACTGAAGATAATTTCAATGAAAATTCTAACTGATAATTAATTTGGTGTTGTTCTTTCATATAATGCAAAGAATTAAGGAAGTCTATACAGTGAATACAATGCTCAAAATCAGCAAGGCTCAGAAGCCAATGAGCCCCAAAAATATATACTGACAGGTACATCAAAAATGCCCACTAGGTAGCTTACATGGCCCATTAAAATCAAAAGAGCACTTAAAAGTTTGACTTCACATAAATTGATCTAAGCACATCTTAAATGAGCAAAACATGAATGGATATTTCCAAACTTATGGAAACAAAGATCAATGCAAGAATGCTAAGCTGTACCAGTACATGATCTATTCAACTTATGTAGCCTATCATGCCTAATTAACAACGTGTACATACGCATGTGTGAATGGCATGTTCCAAGAAACTCTTAACTTTTGCCATGGCTGTCATAGCCAAGGTATCCCAAGTAATAACGATGAGTGCTGAAACTACAAACAAAGCTGCTCACTGATCTATTGGGACATTGAAATGTTTGGGTACACAACAACAACAAAAATCAGTCAAATATAGCTATTCTGATATGAAATCTTTCAGGTTCAGAAAGGGTTTAAAAATTAACCAGGGATGTTTGGAAAATGTTTCTCTTTCTCCAACTCAAACACTTTGGTTGAACTACCACCAAAGGCAGCAAAAAAATTAAGTTTAAGATTTTTGGGTGCTCTGGTTAAATATGGAGCTCAATATTGTTCAAGCTGGATAGGCTGATTCACAAGCATTAATAACAAATAAAAGAAAGTTGACACCTTGTAAAAAATGTCAGGATAAATAAAGTCATTGATGAGGCAGAAATAGGATGTTGATTAAAAGAAAGAGATTGTACCAAATATGAAAAAGGAAACTGCTTACCATAAATGTAGGCTTGAATATAAAAGGTGACTGTTGATGTTGATTGGCTGATTTAGCTTTATGCCACAAAGCAGCTAGGCTATCTGCACCAAACATCCAGTAAAAAGGTAAAAATAAATTGAATGTATTGTAATATATAAATGGAAATGAATATAAAACAAAACAGCATTGAAAAACAGAAAAAAACATAAAACCAATGTTAACACCTAGTCTACAATATCAAGAGAGAAAGCAGAGTAAAAGAAGTTGTAAAGGACTTTCTCTAGCATAATGGTAATAATTATAACCCACCAGGAAGACTAACAGGTAAGTACAAGAACCACTGTCAGCAGGGCTCATGTTGTTGCTCGCCATATTTGCCAATGGTTATTATTTTTATTTTTTTGGTGAAGAAAAATTGTAATTGGCAAATATACTGGTGAAACACTGTTTACAAAATGCTAAACCGGTTCACTACATCAACGTTTTTTCAATGCAAGTATACGGGAAGCAGATAAAAATCAATGACCCATCTGTATTCAAACAAGGTAATGATTGACAAATGTGTGAAAAATGTTCAATCAACAGCAACCTAACGGCTTGACACAAATAACTCATTTATATGTGGTTGATTAGCGGCGCCATAATTAAAGAACGACCACAAAGATTGTAATGGCTTTCATACTTGTAATTACATTATCTAATGGCACATAGCTTAGCTGGTAAGTTTAATTAAAAGCGGTTACTGGATTAGTACCATAAATACGTACTTGTAAAAAAAAATTGTTAATTAGTGGAAAGATTCTCTATAAATTGAGCCAATATGCAGCAAATTCATCAGATCTCAAAATGGCTTCTTTGCAGGCCAAATGCCCCTTACACAGTGAAAGTTGTCTAATGCCTCCATCAAAATAATCCAAATTCGAAACTGACAGTTCACAATCATTCCAAGAAAAATGGTTGAATTAATTTAACCAGGTCAAACATGAAGCCTCCACAAAGCAAATGTTTTGCACATTGTGCATTAAAGTACAGAAATCAAAACACTTTCACAACTGGTTGTGCAGTGATGAAAAAAAACAAACTAATCAAGCACCAAAAAAGTATTTATTGACTAAGTAAATGTTGAGACTTATTTGGATAGTTAAACTTATAAAATTACTAAATATAATAAAAAAAAATGTTATAGTTACTGACTTACTTATTCATGTTTCACAATTATTAATCTCACAAATTATTTATGTGTATAACACAGTTTTTATGTTCTTAAATTGTCGAAGGATTATCAGGTAATGTTTTACAAGTGGAATTTCTCTGTTGTTCGTGATGAAATTTGTTACTGATTTATGTATTCATGTTCTAGTTATTACTCCCACAAATTATTTATGTATTTATTCTTTTTGTTTTAATTCCAGGGTGCAACACAGCTCCAGCATCTGGTAGTAGACCAATATACTACCTATGAATACAACACTAGTATCAGTGACTTCCAAGAGTGTGTGGTAGAAGTGTTGAGAGAAAATTTTAAAAACAAACTAGCCAAAAATGGAAAATTCAGCATCATGACTGATGAAAGTAGACATTTCAGTAAAGCAGAACCTTGTCAGCTACATCCGTATCTGTCAATAGATGGTCGAAAAACTGGAAATTTTTATTTTAAACGTGCCTTCAAGATCTAGAGTACAAAAAAAAAGAAAAAGAACACATGTATTCTAATGTAATCATTGAAACAAAGGAACCAGTTGTAACTGTAAATGAGTTGTAAGGCACAACAAAATGACATGCTTCAAGGCATGTATATATTTTTTCATTTTGTCATGAATTTTGTGTTCAGATTTTCGGCATAAATGTCATTGAAACTTGTCAAGTTTAGTTTGGTGATGTTTGAGTGATGATATATTTTATTAAGCAGGGCTTTTACTAGAAAGACTTGGGAGAAATGGTCCTCCCAACACAGACCAAACATCACCCTTCGTAAGCTCAAGGAAAAATCATCTTATACAGATTATATTATAGAAGAAAAGAATGCTCTTGACTGTAAAATTTTCCATAATTTTGTAAAATGAGAGCAAAACTTCTCCCTGGTTTGCAAGTCTAAAGAGACCCCTGTTTAACAGCATGTAATAACTTACTTTTAATTTAGTGACTCATCTTCCCATGTCATTATTCTAATAATTTGTGTGTGAAAAACATTGAACTTTTTAATTGTGAAACTGTTGATTTATAATAAATTTGATAAATGATAAATTCATTGAAATAAAATGTATGATAAGAACTTAGTTGTCATTTATTCTTTAACTGTCTTATTGTATGTGACTGACTGGAGGATTGGATACGGATCAAACCTATCTGGCTAAAATTGGCTACTAAAAAAAAAAAATCATTTGGTAAATAACCTGGCTACAGAAAAATTTAGTCCAGGGTAAGCCCTGTGGTAGTCACCTGAAGTTTGCCTTCCCAGTCCTGGTTCTGAGTTATGTTGTCATAACAGCCATTATCAAAAGGTAAAGTAATAAAAGTTTTAAAAGAAATGTAGCAAAACTAAAAATCATTTGCCAAATGTCTGGTAAAAAGGTAAAAGTAAATTAAATGTAATAAAATCCATAAAAGGTAATAAAGGTAAAAAAATAAAAAACAGCAATTGGCATAAAACCAAAGTTGACATCCAGTCTACAAAGTTGTAAAGGACTTTCTGTAGCATAATGGTAATAATCACAAACTGCCAAAAAGACTAACAGGTAAGTACAAGAACCACTGTCAGTAACCTGAAGTTGGCCTTTCAAGTCCTCATTCTGGATTATGTGTCATTATGATCATTATCAAAATATAAAGTAATAAAAGACATGCTGCAGAATTGTAATAACTCTGCAAGGACAACTAATGGGTTGTTCAAACAGCAGCATTAGTCACCTGAAGTTGGACTTTCCAGTCCTGGTGTCGAGTTATTTAATGTTATGGTCATTTTCCAATTTCAAATTGAACGAGAGAGATTGAGAATAAAAAGGGAACCAAAATTAAAAAGGTGAAATGAACAAATATCAAACACTTAAATGAGGTTAAAAAGATTAATGGCTATTAAAAAACTAAAAACTTTATCAAGGTAGACAGTGTCACCATCACCAATAACAATGTCCAATGTTACAGACAAACCTTGAGACAGAACATGTTTAAAATAGTGTCGTCGTTGAGAGTTGTAACGATGACAGGAAAGTAAAACGTGGCTTACAGTGATTTGAGTGTTAAACAAACTACACACTCGTGCATCAGTTCCAGCTAAAAGGAAAACAAATTAAACTGTGACCAATACATAGTCTAGTCAGAACAACTTCCTCCTTCCAAACCTTACGGAAGCTAGATGGCCAAAGTCCAATAGAGTTTTATTTGAAAAAGCTCGTTCTTGTGTTGCGAACTCCTAGTTGACTGCCAGCTGGCACGGAGCTGAACCTTGAATACAGGACCATAGTCCATGTATGGAATAAGCACAGTGGTGATAGTGCCAGAGCAAATAGATTTAGCTGCCATGTCTGCAAGCTCATTCCCATGAATACCAATGTGGCCTGGTATCCAGAAAAACTTGGTCAAAGTTAATGTCCATGAGAAATGTGCCAGTTGGTTTTGAATATCAATGAGAACAGGGTGCGAGTCAACATGAAGCAATTCCAGTGCCAGAAGAGAACTAAGCGAGTCAGTTGGAATACTGACTAGTTTCAATATGATTGAGAGCAAGAGATATGGCATACAGTTCAGCAGCGAACACTTTTAAAATTTACGAATGAGATAAAGATATACGTCCACTAATATTTTAAGATTAGACTAATACTATTACTAGTATAGTAATACTCAGATTAAAATTAAGTATAATTTACAGGACTATCACACTAACTCACAAAACACTTACAAGATAAGCATTAACCATCCTCTCTAAGGTCTTACAGGGACAGCTTGTCAAAGCAATTGAACAGTAATTTAAAGGAATCTCAGGATCTTTCCTATGCTTAGAGAAAGGTAAGATAATAGTCTGGTGTTAGGCATCATAAAAAACATTCACCTGCCAGACCCTGTTAAAAAACAGACAATTAGAAGAATATCAAGAGAACCAGGAGATAGATAGTGCAGCATGTCAGTGTACATCATCTGGTCCAACAGATGTACTGCCAGACCAATGAAGGGCCATTTTCAGTTCTTCCAGTGTAAAGGGATAATTATAGTCAAAGAGACAGTCAGTTCGAAAGAAAACAAGTGAACACTCTGCCAAAGTTTTGATGGCCAAGAAGGTGGAAGAACAAACAGAAGTGCTAGATACCAAGCAAAAGCTTTCACCTAGAGTATCAATGATGCTCCAGACATCAGCTACCTCTTGACCAGAGAATAAGATGGAGAGGAGGACAGAATTGTAGTGCCCACTGTCCATTCAAATCTTGCACCTTATGACCTTCCAAATGGTGGTAGAAGATACGCTAGTTGTGAACTTAATCCACAAGCACAAAAATCCAAGATTCCTTCTGGTTTTGACATCTTACCCACATAGCATGTGTATGGGCCTGTTGGAAAGCAATGTGGTTTGAAAGTGTGGGATATCTATGGAAAATATCCCAGGCCCATTTTTAAGCCTTCAATGCCATGTGGCAGGCAAGATTCTACCACAGACAAGGATATCATGTTGAGGTTTTAGGAATACACTGAGTAGCTGCTTGCATAATACAGTTAGTTATTGCTGCCACACAGTCATCTATTCATGGCTGACTGATGATGGTAGGATCAAGTTCTGCAAGAGCAGTGAAAGTAAACTAGTATGCCTGATCCAGCTTCCACTGGGGCACACGGGTAGGGTAACACCAACTACGGCCAGTGTCTCTCAAAAAATATACGAAAATGATCACTACCAAGTAGATAATTGTCAACTCTCCATGAAAAATAGGAAAATAACAAAGGGGAGCAAACCAAGAGATCAATAGCAGTAAAACGCTGACTAGGTGTGTGAAAATAAGTGGAAGAACCAGCAGTGAAAAGAAAAATATTGTGATCAGAGAGCATACTCTCCACAGAGCAACTCCTCCTGTCAATAACAGCACTTCCCCAGAGGGGATGATGTCTAAAGTCCTCCAAGATTAGAAAGGGAAACTGCAACTGTTCAACGAGAGTATTAAGGTCTGACTGATCATGTCTCTCCGAGTGACAAGTAGAGAGAACAAACAGTGATGATATGACCCAAGGAAACACAGACGGCTACAGCTTCCAAGGATGTGTTGAGTGACAAAGACAGGGTGAGCACATGCTGATCAACCAACAGCACCACCCCTCCATATATTCATCCATTACACAGTCTCATTTGTGTACAGAGAAAACTGTCAAAAGGTGACTGTATTGGCAGGTTTTTAGGAATGTTTCTTGTAAAGACATACAGGATAGTAGGAAGCAATCAGTGTTTTGATGTCATCCAGATTAGAAGGTAAACCTTAACAGTTCCATTGTATCAATGTAGCCATTATTAATGACAGGTAGTCAAAGTGGCTGGAGAACCCTTCTGTTCTTTACTGTGTCTTTTTTCATTACTGTCCTTATTCGGAGGATGTCTATTGACTTCCATGGATCCTGCCATGGGTCGACTGGACAGATCTTTGTTACTGGAAGGGGATTCCAGTGACTGAGTATGCGAACGAATGATTGTTTTACATCTTGGGGTGGAAGAAAAAAAATGCATCTGAAGAAATGCTTATATTTGAAACCAAAGGATCTTGGGGTTTGTTGGAATGTATGGGAGGAACAAAGATGGGTGAAGAAGTTGATTCAACCACCTTTTTAACTATGGAGGTCAAAAGGCTTTTCATTTGTTTTGGAAACGATTCTCTTGAAGGTGCAGAGAGAACTGTCTGCACTCTCACTGTTGTTGTGGAATGAAGTGCAGCGGCATATGTCCAAGATGAAGTGGCAGACAGCAATTTCCGAGCCTCAGAATAACTGATGTTATGAGTCGTTTTATAAATGCTGGACCTCTTTTTCCTCTAACCATTTTGGGCAAGAACGAAAGTAGGAAGGGTGGGAGCGATTAAAGTTGACACAATGTGGGACCATGTCACACTCATAGGCATAATGGTTCTTGCCACCACAATGAGTACATGTCAGGGAACCACAACATAATGTTTTTGACTGACCAAACCTCTGACATTGGAAACATCGGAGAGGGTTTGGAATGCACAGCCATACCCTGCAAATTAGATAACCTGCTTTGATGTAAAACAAGGATATCCGTCAGCAGATATGTAACTGCTTCATGTGTAACTCCATCTTTGCGAGTGGAGATGCACATCACTGCAAAATCTCCTTGAGTAGAGAGACCAGCAAGAGTTACAATTTTGTTGTATAAAAGTTTTCAGATTTAGATTGTTAATTTCCTCCTCTCCTGGGACTTCGCAGGTTTGACTTTTGTTATAGTTATTTGGTGGATATACAAATTATCATTAAAAATGTATTGATTTACATTCATGATATCCTCTGTGTTAAACAATGCGAGATTTGAGTTTACAAATGTACTTTCAAGATACTGGGCACATCATTCAGACAATTTGCTATCAATAGTGGCAGTATCATTATTATATTGAATTTTATTTATAATGTCTGATTTGTTCTTCATGATAGATTAAAATTTTCACCAGAATTTGGAAGGGCAAGCATTGAATTCATCTACTGAGAAGTAGAGGTTTACCCTGTTATAATGTTGTTGTAATACAAGTTTCTTAATTTATATTCATGATATTAAGGGGGTTGATTAAGTGTTATGTCACAGGGTTTTTTTGTTTTTTTTTTTATGAAGCCATCTGTAGGCAATTATTAATCCATGAATTTCAGAAATAAGTTTCCAAAATATTAAGTTAGGATTTCTTACTTTGCTTTGGTTAAGGCCATGATTATATTACATTATAATTAACAATTCTGACTGTTCGTGGCTGTGTTACACCATGTTTAAAGGTTGTGGAGTCCTGGACTGCCTAGCAATATGTGACAATACATTAGAAGTATCTGATGCAGAGAAATAGTTCCATGCATGAAATTTAAGAGTCTAGCCTCACCGATATAGCCTTGCAATAATTGGATTAGCATATCTGCCAGTTGTTTTGTGTGTAAAAATTCAATATTTGTATTCCATAAGCAGTTATTAAAAATAAATGTTATGTTGGAAAAAAGTAGGCTGTAGAATCCAGAGATTAGATCTGTTATTTCTAATATGAAGATTGATCTATGAGAAACAAACAAAAAAATTCAGGCATTTTTGGCCTTTTCTGATACAAAGTTATTTTTTACTTTATGTTCTAACAGGTGGTATTATGAAAACTATAAGGCAGCTATTAGTGAAGTATTAAATGCTACAGCAACAAATTTTCAATTTGTCGAAACCATATATATGCAATGCAATTATGGGCTATTTATGCTAACAGACCATTAAAACATGTTCAGATTCACATTTCCTTTATCACTAATAGTTTAATGGTCCTCTATTACTTTCTAGATTCACATTTTCATTTTGATATATTTTACCGAATAAAGACATTACCTTCATCATAGTATATACTCTTAAAGTATGCATGTGACCCACCCTTGATGTTGCTAGTGCACAAGAATATAGTTAATAAAAATATAAAAAGGTCATTAAGTTACTGTAATCCTGCCTAAAATAGTTTCAACTGACACAACTATAAAAAATTCCTTTTTCTTCTTCGAAATACAAGTTCACAGCAAAATAAATTGAGATATGTAGATACATTTAGTTTCCTTTCAACAATTTTTCTGGTAATCTCCTAGGGACAGATACAGGAATTTAAGGATGGGGAGGTTCAGATACTACTGTCATGACAGTCTCTCAAGCATTAACATCAATAAGTATTTTTCCATCATTTCTATTCTAACTGAAATTTAAACCATTAGACAAAAACCAAAGACAAGTATGAGGTGGAATACTTGAATCTGTCCATGCCTCCACTATAGAGTAAATTTTACAATGAGCTATAAGATTGACCCCAAAAACTGGTTGGGACTAAGAATATTGGCTGCCTTAAAAATATAAATAAATAAATGTTAAGCATGAGCCCTGGAATAGTAACAAAATCTTAAAAAAAATTAGGTATGAAAGCTTCAATAATTAATAAAGGTAATGAAAAAAAAACATGTGAAAACAAACATAGCTAGATAAAGAATCTAGTCTTGTCGCATGCTTTTGCTCATGGAGGATGCGTTGCCCTCGTACTATAAAAGTAAAGATTCAGGTGAGCACACCCCATGTAACAACAAAGCACAAGATTTTGAAAAATATTATTGGCAAAGAGAAAACAAAATATACTTGGGAAAAATCAAGCAGTGAAATATAAAACAGGGGCATAAGATTATTGTAAAGTTACATTATAAGACACTGTATAAAGTAAATAGGAAAGAAGCAGAAGTCTTCAGCTAGTTTACATAGTTAGGAAGCACAGGCAATGAACAGGAAGGAAAAGATGTTGATTCAATGCTTGTATCAACAATAAAGTTAACTACACAACTAAAATCATTGTGAAAATTCAACAGGTTTCGCATCAAGACAAAGCTATCATTCTTCATTACCAAGGAAAAATATTATTACTTTACAGATCAAACTGCTGGGAAACAAACAAGTTGCCAGAGAGTTACATTTATTCATCTACAAGTGCCTTAGGATACTTCTTAGAGTACAACAGTCTACACAGATCTCACACACAAAAAGGATGAAAATCAATAGGAATTAATTGTGGTAGAGATCACTATAAGAATGTGGTTGTGGATAGACCATGTGCATAAGAAAGAACAGGAAAGTTACATAAAAGAATCTGTTATGGAATCCTTAAAAGGAAAAAGACAAAACCCAAAACAACAGACAAGATTAACAGAAGCTTAACTAAAATAGAAGGGAAAGCTAACCTGAGAATAGGTGTGAAGAGGATGAAGTAATGAATTCTACACTAGCATAAAGCCCATAAAAAAATTATGGGAAAGGTAGTGCAAAATTCACCTGACAATATACTCATGCTGGATACTTCGTAGCTAACTGAAAAAAAAAAAAAAAATTGAATTTGTGAAATCAAGCTTGCCTGACAAAGAGCAGAAAAGAGCAGTCAAATGTTGGTATGTTTTATGAGCCAATCAATATTAAGTCATTCATGAAATAAATACATAGATATTCATAGAATAATTGAATGGTGAAAATCAGTTAGCTTAACTTCTACTATAAAGATAACCCTGTGCATTTTGGAAAAACTCATGTTCCAATAACAGCTTTTATGTCACCCAATTACAAAAGTATAACCTAATATTATTAGCCTGTATACTAAAAATATGAAATGAAATTTATAGACAAGAAAACTGGAAAAGTGTTGTTTTTTTATTTTTTTCCTGATTTAGAATCTCTATTGGCTAAACACATTTATTCAAAATGTTTGTAATGTAGGAAAAATAAGCCTTAATTCAGAAACAATTTAAATTTAAAATTGAATCAATATTTTTAATTTCATGATTGATTTTTGGGTTTACAAACAATGGCAAAATTATGATAAATTGGATAGCTTAAAAATATAAGATGGAAAAATTAAAAACTAATTTCAATTTGTTAATTATTTCTACGAATCTGGACACTAATAAATTAAACTGAAGATTTGTGAATCAATAAAAAAAGTCATAATGGCAATATTTCAATAACTGAATAGTTAGGATGACAGTAGTAATAAAAACACCAATTATGTAAATTAAGTGCTTTTATGACACTGATTTAAATATAATTTTGATTAATTATTTTAAGTGTGACTAAATAAACGTAAATAGCTCTAATCATAACAAGTTATTGGTTAGCTGCTTTGTCACTATAAATGATTATTATGATGATTATACTGGTTATATTGCAGTGTAATTGAAAATGCATAACTTTGTATAGAGTACTTGTACCATTTTAAAATTTCTCACACAAGAGAGCTATTTGTGCTGATATATGCCATATTGAAAATACTTAGTTCATAGGATTAAAAAAGAAAACATCATCCAGCATAATCATTGTTGTTAAGAGAATAGCCAGTTGGGTCTCACCACAGAATTTGCAAGTGGAAGTTCAAACACTGAGAAGCCTAAAATTTTTTATTAGGCCATCTTCAGTGGATCAAAAAAGTTAAAGCCACCATAACTCTTCTGGCGAAAGGACAACAAGATGAGAAGGAACAAAAAGCCATTTTGTCTTTATAGAAATAAAACCACCAAAAGCATTTCCTGAATGAATAGTTTAGGGGAGCTTTATTTTTAGATCAAAACTGTTCAAGGGATTTCAAAATCCATGATGGGGCATAATAAAAACTATATTTTCAATGGTTAAATTTAGATGTTAGCAAGAAGGTACAAAATATTAAGACCGTAAACCTCCATCTGGTGATAAAATTGGGTTATTTCTAAATACAACAGCTAGTTCAATGATGCATTTAAATTTTAACGACAAAATAAGTTAAATATTTCTTTTATAAATAATTGAGAGAAGACTGAGTAAACTTATTTGCTAAAAGTTAATGTTTCTATAACATCAGCAAATTACTCAGCAAATGCTGCTGATGAAAGAATTTTTTTTAGGTTTATAATATCAGTAAATAATGCCTATACTAGTAGTTTATGTTTAATACTTTTATTATTATTATTATTATTATTTCAAGTTAGGCCTACAGCAATACATGTGAAAGTGGCTGTGTAACACAAGCAAAACATTACACTTTTAAAGAAGTAATTTACTATTGTTACGTAGTTAAGATCTTGCATTATTTTTACCAAAAATTCACAAAGAAAGTGACCAACTATAGAAGTTAGAACATACTGCTGAAACAATTTGTATAAGAACTTAATTAAGAATAGTTGCTATTCGTATATGTAAAAAAGACTAAAAATTTGAAATAATGTCTGTTCTCTTAAATAATTAGATCCGAATTCACAATTTTACAAAAAAGAGTATGTTACGTAATTAGTCGGTATAGGCGATAATCTACATTATATACACTTTTAAAATTTAAGAATGAGATAAAGATCTACGTCCACAAATATTTTAAGATTAGACTAATACTAATAGTAATACTCAGATTAAAATTAAGTATAATTTACAAGACTATCACACTAACTCACAAAAAACCTACCATATTCATTCTATGGGGTTGTGCTGGTGTGCCGCAAAGATCTATCCCCCTCTAAATTTTACCCCACTGTATCGCATCTTTCAGTGAATTTTTTATCGTAACTTTATTCATTTCATTTTTTATTGTTAACAAACCTACTTTTGTATGTATTATTTTATTTAATATAAACAATCTACTTCTCTCTATTATTTATTAGATTTGTTATCTGTAAGCCTATCTGAACAAACGAGTACAATGGGCTGCATCACTAACAGCATACAAGGAATGTTTTAAGTAGTTACAAACTTCTTAAAATTCTGAAATTTGTTGAAATTAAATTCATAGTATCAACTCCTTATTTAATTTTGTATTACTGAATACTTAGAAAGAATTTCGTATAAAAGTAACGCACTGAGATTTGTAACTTACTTTATATATTTCGTTGTTACAACGGAATCCAGAACAATGTCTCACCTCCCCGATTATTGACTATCGCTTTACTCTCTCAAAAGTAAGGCCAATGGACAGACCTTATTACCATTTGTACTCGTTTTAGTTTACATACACCTAACATTTATTATATATCTTATAACATCTGGTATAGTATTAGTAAATGTTACAAGGATTTTGCAGAGTAAAATAAGATTTTAAATGGATTATTTTTCATTAATATTTACTCGTAAAAATTTTGGTGTTGCATTCCCAATCATAAATACATTTTTTTTTTGCAAAAATTTGGCGTTACTTTGATAAAGCATAAAATGCATACTTTGTGAAAAATTATAACTATAAATATTCAAATAAAGCCTACCACCTTCAAAATATTTCTAATGATTATAAATATTCGAAAAGTTGTTTAACAATATTTAAGTTGTGGGCAATTGCTCTGTTTTTCTTCACAATAATTGTATCGTCATTATTTACGTGTTCAGACATTTTTTACGTATATAGATATAAGTTTGCCTTTTATATTTTCTAATTGTTTTTTGAAAAAATTTAGTATCTTGTACTCGACTGAGAAACGCCTTTGATAATTGTTTTACTGAAATAGAACCATTTCTTTCTCATGAGACACCAATTTTATGCAACGAGGTGCCGAATTTTTTACATCAATGTGTAATTTCTCATCTTGAAAAATACAAGCTATAATTACCAAATTACCTATCTAATAATATTCTCATTTTGAAACAAATAGGGTTTCGAGATGTCTTCAAAAAAGTAATAAAAATATAAATAAAGAGTAAGATTAAATAAAAAATATTTGGGTTAGACATTGTCCGTATCCTGTTATACTTTAGTAGTTTAGTAGTATTAGGCCGACTAATTTGTAATACAAATTTAATATTACTGCTAGTGTCACTATTTCATGGAGGTAACATAACTTTGATATATATTTGCATCTTTTTTCTTGATGTTACTTCGCTTATATGTTCACGAACAATCGTGTTATTTCAATCAGTGATGTCGAGAAACCCACTTGTTGAGAACTTTTATATGCAAAAACGGCTCTTCTGGGCCAGAAGAGCCGTTTTTGCATAAAAAATCGTGTTATTTCCAAGAAGCGTAACAATTAACTCTCGAAATGAGAAACTTTTCGAACCTAAGATTGCTGTAAACTTTAAAGTTATATTTAGCTTTCACACATATTTCCTTAAGTTTCTAGTGTCTTTAGAAGTGCGTTTCATAGATAAGAAGATTGTGAAGAAAGATTGATTTTTAAGATGTCTGAGGTTATATACACGGCGCCATGTCCCGAAATAAGATGAAACTATGGGTACGGCTGCTCTGTCTGTAAATGAAATAAGAGCTATAAGCAATATATGTGTAAATACGACCGCCACAACCTTAGACTTCATTTACAAACAATGTGTATGGAAGATAACCACACTATGAATGTATAAAGGGTGGCTCGTATGTCCCTACCCATCTATATATCTTATGTATCTGTGTGCTGTCCCTCATTCTCGGTGCATAATATTATGCGTGGCCTGTTCTATAAGACATTTTCCTCAACATGGGCTTACATCTGCCATGTTTCTCTGAAAAAAAACACGAACATTTATAATACATGAGTGATTGAATATAACATATGAATGGGTAGAGACTTACGGGCTACCTAGTATTGTTTAATTATATAAGTGCATTTGTCAATAAACGTTTATCTATAGAACAGTACCAAGAATTTGCCCTAATTTATGCGATAACTGAGAGTAAAGCCAATTTGAGGACTTAAAAACTTACTAATTCATTATTTCATTCAGGTTTAAATTCAAATCAATTGCCAAAGCTGCTCGATTTGAAGTAGGCCTACTTTAATCGTGATAATGTAGTGTCATATACCTGTGAACGTTAAAGCCTGAAAATCCATTTGGAAGCCATATAGAGTGAATAGACAAATTGTTAAAATGCATTGGAAATGTACAGAGAATTTTATGAATATATATATGTATATATATTTATGTATAGGTTTCGTAAGGAATGCGTAAATATATACAGGGTATTCGGAAAGTCACTGTACACTTATGTATGTATGTGATTATAAAACTGCACAGTCTTTCCGAACACCCGGTACATATTCAGTGTATTACTTATTGTGATTTACTTGTTTGCAGACTATACTTGCTTCTGTGGAAAAGAAAATTCTAAAATGGAAAGACAAATTTATGGCTAACTTGGAGCCCTTTTTCTGAAGAAAGTATTTTGAACAGGATTAGACTTCACACAAATGAAGATAACTAGCTATTTAATTTAGCAACAGAATAAGCAGTGTTTTTTAAAGTACACGTATTTACTTACAAATCTGGTAATATGATGGAGGTATTATACATATAAAATATACAAACTGAATGTATATTAAAGAATGAGCCATGTTTTATTAATATTTACCTTGCAATGAATATTGAAAGAATATATATCTATATATATATTTCCATTTCAAAATATATATATATATATATGTGTGCGTTTTTGTTTGTACTTTTTTCAACCATTACCCTTCTATTTATTGTTATTTGCATGAACAGTATTTGTAATTCAACATACTATCACCTTGAATAAATGTCAGGTTTTGTATCATTGAAAATGTACACATTAAGTATACTTTAATGCTGCAAGTTTATCAAACAATTGCTAATCAATTCAAAACTACATTTGCCTTTAATATATATTATGATATCAAAACCTCTGTCATTTTTCTGCTTTATCAAACTTCCAGCATATAGTTCTCATGAAATTTATCATCTGAATAGACAAGCAAAAGTTTGAGACACAGCTGCTGTGGTAATAGGAACTTTCTTTCAAGTTAGAGAGTAAATTAGGCAAGACATAAGCTATCACATTTGCCTTTAACAAATGATTTTAGTTAAAGTAATTTGTAAAATATGTTTACAGCTTGTTTATAGTTAAAGAAGGAAATAAACTACTTTGTTATACTTTACATGGACTGTGCATTGAATTATTTTCAACCTAAATTACAACTTCACATCAAAAGAACTGCTCCAAAATTAATATTTATGTTAGTTTGTTAAAACGTATATACACCTGAAAGAGATTTCTTGTTATTTGAAACAATCTTTACAATATAAGTGATTTCTAGCTTTAAATTTGACTAAATGAAAGGTTCACTGAACACATGAGAAAAGTAATTTCATTTAGCAGTTAATGTTATGACTTCTGAAATTTAAGAGGTAATAACAAAATTTACTTGTTTTCAGATGATCATAATTGTTTGTTTATTTTGAATTTCATGCAAAGCTATACAAAGGCTATCTGCACTAACTGTCCCTAATTTAACAGTATAAGACTAGAGGGAAGACAGCTAGTCATCACCACTTACTGCCAACTCTTGGGCTACTCTTTTACCAATGAATAGTGGGATTGACTGTAACATTATAACATACACATGGTTCAAATGGTGAGCATGTTTGGTGCAACGAGGATTCAAGCCTGCAATGATGAGTCGTACGTCTTAACCCACCTAGCCATTTTGGCCCAATGTTCATAATTGTTTAGGTTTCTGTAGAGGAACAAGTAGTCCAAAATGGTTGAGTGACTTGATCAGGGTTTTATTTGAACTGATCTTTCTAATGCATTAACAGAAAATAAAGTATAACAAATAATAATAATACTCCATTTAAGTTTATTTAAATTTTCAAATTTAATGTAAAACATGCTTCATCAATTTACTCATTTTAGAGAACAAGAGGTTTTATCTGTATACATTAAGAAACACATTTCCACACATGAAAGTGTTTAGTCTGGTCAACATTGTAAACAAGGAAATAAAGGTAATCTTGTTGGTACATTTTGTTACTTAGGTAATTTATAATTTGATCATAATACAATCAGCGCAATTTTATTCTGTTAATACATTCTTTAAGTTGACAAACAGTATGTTGTGTTGAAAAGGTAATTGTACTGATACGAAGATTAATGGAAGATTCATTCTAAATTTTTACCTCAGCTAATTTCAACGAATGGCCAAGTACACACATGAAATGAATTAACCATCCTATTGTATATTAGTAGTTTGTGTGTTTGTTCTATGAAATGTTAATTAAATTTTACTTGTGCTGTAAAACTGTTAAATATATAGTTTATTAAATCCTAAAGCAATTCTTTTTGAAGTATTTTCAAAATATGTGAATTTGAATTCAAATGAATAAAAATGTTTCATCTAAAATACTATAATGTATGTTCATTGTAACATGGTTATACAGATTTAATCATTTTGACTATTTCCTGTAGATACTTCAACCATCTTCTTATAGTTGTTTCTTAATATTCATAGAGCTTGAAATGAGTTTTTTAAATTAATATTTTAAAAAGTAATTTGGTAGTGTAATTGATACTTGAAACCTTTGGTTTTTAGTGAAACCCTATAATTACAGAAATGAGAAAAAAAACAATTATACATTTCACAAATACCTAATTATATTAATGACCAGGTTTCACCCATAAAGGCATCATCAGAAACAATACCATCCTACAAAAGTTACAAGTAGTAAGAATTTGTATTTTACCATTCAAATTTTTGTCTCATAGCAGTATACCCCCTTATTATAAGAAAATTTAATACAACATACATGTGGTTCATTATGAGTAGAAAGTTTAAATTTTAAGGTAATATCAGGCTCACACTAAAACGCCTGTAGGAGACAAGAACAAATATCAGAAGTTTTCATTTTGATAACACTTGTTTGTGAAAAGCATCATAGTATTACTTGTTTATATTTATCATTATTAAAGGTGATGCAGTTTATTTAGCTTATTCTACTTGCATTACTGCGTGACCATTTAAAAACAGAAAGGCATAAGATGTGGTATAAAATTTTATGTTATACAAAAACGATCACAAACTAAGTCATATTGTAAAATTGCCACCACTCTCCTCTTTCAGTCATCCTATCCTCCAATTTAATTTTTATTTTATATAACAAAGAACTAATAGTTATACAGACATAAAAAGGCAAATCAAATTTTAAAGGTATTTTTAGACACTTGTGGAGGTTGTTTAACTATACACATCTTAAGCATTTATTTTTATATCATACTTTTGTGCTAATGAGACAAAACTAAGTCATTCATATTTCTGTTTAATACTCTTAAAATATGTTCATCAAAATGTTAAATATGTAGTTACATTGACCACCATCTTTCTCCTTGAAGCCATCCTTTCCTCCTAACATTCTTGACCTTTACAGTACTGATACTGTTATTCCTCACAGAAAGAAGTGTAGGCTTGAAAACACTATGACCAGTTCCAAAAGCCAGTAAACACCAAGCATCAACTTGAATGAACATTTTTAAGACCACTTCCTTCAGCTAATAAAAACTAAATATGTGATTGAATGCACCTTATTGCCAATTACTTGTGCTGAATAATTCAATACTGTAAAACAGAATAACACAAACATAACTAACATACAAGATACATGTATAAGAAAAACCTTAAACATATTTTTGAGAAAACGTGCATGTATAAAAAAACATGTAATATTTTAAAGAACTCATATCTGATTCATAATATAAGCCCTACTAGCAGCTGCTCCAAAAACAAGTTATAATTCAAGCTAATGTTAGTTATGTTGGATGGGTTACCGATGCATAAAAATCAACAAAAAAAACCCTGAAATATATCAAACAAACTGGTACATATACAGAAATCCTGAAACATATATAAAATAATATTAGCACAAAATGTAGATATAATATCATAATTTAACATTTAGAACAACTGAAATTCAGACTCTTATCACTAAATACTTCCTTTCCCACATTTTAACGTGTTGAATGGTTCCATTCTTTACACTATGTGTACTGTTTCATTGAAATATCACCTTCAAAACATGGCTGTCTACACACATGCATGCACAATGCACTGGCATACTTAACAACTTATATATTGGTGTTTTACCGCTTGTTACCTTAATTAGTGAAAGTAATGTAATCTTCTACAAAAATAACCTTTCAAAGTGAATATTTACAAAGTAAGCATCATAATGAAAGACATGCAAAGATATATGATGTTGTTACAGAAGTGATATAGGACTACAGTAAATGTTTAGAACCAGTTACACATTTGTTCATGAAACAGAGTTTACATTCACCATATTTTGTACCAGGGTAGTAATATTACGTTAAAGTACTGAGTCATCAGGAACACTAATGTCTTCTTCTAGTTGCTTTTCTATTCCTAGATTTCCCATATGCTAAAAGTTTATAAAGAATGTGATAAATTTGGTTGATTCGTATTTACTGGCATTTATTACAGTTGCCATATCTGTAAGGAATATGTTCCAAATGCTTTATTGGTGCCTGATTCCTAAACACTTGAAATATGAATTGGTTAATCAGAAACACCTACTTATGTATATGCTACATATAAATAAACACACACTAATAAGTAATGTTATATTTCTGTAAAATCTTTTGACCGTTGCCTATTTTAATTCCTTCTCCTTTAAAAAAGTTGAAAAAAATCTAACTAAGCTAATTCAAAGATTCAGCATATAAAATCCAGTTCTGAGTAGCCCTAACAAGTACCTTATTAAATACAATTATAAATCACTATGCCTGATTCATAAACTTGCCTTTAGTTTGTCAATACTCAATCAGAATTTCCATGGCTGGCAAAGGAAAGTAAAATGATAATTTATTCTGAAATCCAGTTCTGAGTGGTCCTGATAAGTACATTATTAAATAAAATTATAATCATTATGCCTCATTCACAAATTTGCCTTTAGTCTGTCAACACTCAATCATAATTTCCAAAGCTGACAAAGGATAGTAAAATGATAATTTATTCTGAATCTTGAGGATTACTAGAATTGTACATATTTATTCCATATGTATTAAAAACAATTAAAATCAATATTTTTGCTTTAACTGGCTAAACTTGGAACAGTCCATTGTTAACAATACATATTTCAACTTTATATGAATTACATTTAAACTAATTCAGTGTATACAGTACCATACTCATTATATAGTATAATCAGATTAGCTACAAATTTAAACTATTTTTGATGGGACAAAAGCTTTAAAATGGCTGTTATATTGTCTTAACTCCTTAATAATAATTAAAAAGTTGGTGGTAAGCATGCAAAAAGTTCAAAACCACAAGAACACACAGCTAAGCATGATATGATGAGATTCTTTTTACAATTTATGGAAGTTGTGCAAATTTTGGTAAGGATAAAGAACTAAAATATTTTTTATCCAACTTATAAGCACACATTCAGGTATTATTAAATTACATGAGCTTGATATAAACAATTATAATGCACTACCTTAGACAAAAAGTATATGATGTATTGGTGAGAAAAAATGGCAGTCAAAGTGGCTGAATTTTTTTGGTACAATGTGTTCTAGTGACCATACAAATCCCATCCCTGTATGTATACTACTTCTAATAATCTAAGATTGATAATCAACAGTTGTATTAGTTTATTCATTGAGGTAACTGAACTCCTCAATACAGAATTTTGAAGCTAGTCTAAATGAGTGTATTTAGTTGAAAATTGGCTGAATTGTGCAAGTAGAATGTATTGTAACCACTTTCTAAATTCTATATCCCCTATGTGTATGTCAGAATCTACTTTTAATTGTGTATATAGTAATGTAAATATATTAGTGTGTTGGGCTAAGGATTCTTCTACAGTAGGTACCTCTAACTTGTTGACAATAAATTTAACAATTACAAACAGCATACACTCCACTTGTTTTTAATATGTATATATTTAAACAATTTACAGTTAAACATTATGCAGTTTGCTTCTTCTTATTGGAAAGTTCACTTAGACCAGTTTAATTGCTTTGGAATTCAGTTGGCAAGTCAAACTTTATTTTTACTGCACTAACATTTGTGTATAATTCACATATACTAAACTTAAAATAATCATCTGCTTTTTGTCAACAGTCTACACAGGCAACTTCAATTTATTTAGAACATACATATGACAGGACAAATCAGTGGCGTAGCAACTATTTTTGCCGCCCGGGGTGGTCGTAAGATTTGCCCCCCCCTCTCGCTGGCCGTTGATAATCCGTTAACCTTCAAAATTCCAGAAAGTCCTCAAAATACTTATTTTCATGGAATTACAATCAGGGATCTAATTTTAGACTGCTGTTATTAGTCCCAGATTTTCATCTTATTACACTACTCGTATACATATACAGTCGTCATCAAAGAAAACCAAAGATTTTTCAAAACAAAAACGTATAATTCAAATCATAAAAAAAATGTTAAATTAAATTAACTGGCTATGCAAACTGGATACGCAAACAAAGGAAACCAAAGACCTTTCAAAACAAAAACATATAATTCAAATTATAAAAAAATTGTTAAATTAAATTAACTAGCTACGCAAACAAATATAATAAACTTTCAACCCCTTTAAAAAACTAGTTTTAAAAAATTTAAAATAAATTTATTTTTAATTTGCAAATATTACTAAAAAATATTTTTTGTAAGAGAACTGCTGCAAAGCATCAAGTAGGTTGAAAATTTACAAACAAACTTTTCGCGCTTTTTTTTCCGGCAAAGTTATTAATAACACTATCAAAATTTAGTCCATCGGCAAGTTCCCTCTCTATGGAGAGAACTGCCAAAGTCTGTAAGCCTTGTTTGGCTCATTGCTGATCGAAGGTAGTTCTTTATGAGCTTCAGTTTCGAGAAAGAGCGCTCACAACTGGCAACGCTAATAGCTCGGATAAGGAAGATCACAATTTTAGGAACGGAATCCCCAAGGTGGTATCTCTATACGAAGCTCAAAAGTTCAAAGGGTCCATTGATTTTTTCGTTTCCTGAAGCTTTCACAAAATACTTCAATCTCTTCCTTTCGGCAAAGAATTCCTCTTTTTCTATATCTTCATCAACTTCGCCAAGCTGACAATCATAATTATCAAGCAGATTTGACGGTACAAGAAACCATTCAGAATAACTGTTGCAGATATTATACAGCAAGCTGAGTAAAGTATTATGCTTATAGCTGCTTTCAATGTGTTCTTATCTATTCATTTTACTGCTGACAGTTGTAATACTTTGACCTTCCCTATTGAATCGTAGATGAAACCATTTGCATTCAACTGAATGTTTGTTCATTTTGAATTTCGCGAACTCTTTTTACAACGAATATTAGAAATGACCATCACATTTTAATGCCCCATGGCTGACAGGGCGAGAATGTTTGGTGTGCCGGAGATTTAAACCCACGAGCCTTAACCACCTGGCTATGCCAGGCCACACAATGATTTGATTATTTAGTAATGAAACACAGGTTTGGTAACAGCTATAATAAAAGTTTAAGTATGATTTGATAGTTATACAGCATTGATAAAACATCAGATTTAATAATAAACTTTTCCAAGCAAAACAATGTAGTCTGTTTACCATTAAGATTTGATACACCAAAATGTCCGTGTATAACAGATAATTTATTTGAGCAAAGGTTTATAATTTTATGGGCAATTTACTAGTCTGAGCATCTGTAAAACTTTGAAAACTTAGGAGCAAATTACTGACGGCGATTTCAAGTTGAGCGCTCTAACCACCTTGGAATGGTGGGCCATACCGTAACTGAAAGCTAAATATAAGAATGTGAGAGAAAAATCATAAAAGTTTGGTAGCTGGTTAATTAATAATGCTGAAAATGTGGTTTTATCGATTTATGCTGAATTCACTCCAGACAGACCTTGGTACCAGCTAGTATGTAGATTTCAGGATGTTGTATTTCACTTAAACATTATCAATTTACAACTGAAACTTGTCTTGAAAAAATACATCCATTATCACGTTGTTTGAGAGTTTTCAAATTGTACTTACTTTTAATATTCAACAAATTGTATAGACACCCTTTAAGTCCTGAGGGATATGCTAAAATTTATCCTTAAACATTTTCCATATTTTAACAGTGTTTCCAAATAACTTGCCTGTACAATTCAAAACAGATAATTCAAAATTTACCCCGTTGAAATACATAACTAGAATCCATTATTCATTGCCTCCGCATACAGCAAAACATTTATTCAAACAGATCAATTATCTTTTGCACCGATATATTCTCCGATTCCTATCATCTCATCAGTTTGTATAAGTTAACAACAAATCGAAACCAAATTATTTTCAATAATTCCTTTACTAATTAGTGAAGAAAACCATCTTGAACACTTTCTAAACATTTTTACCCTCAGAGGTTTTCGGCCCGACATGGTCAGGCGGATTAAGACGTTCGACTCGTAATCTGAGAGTCGCTGGTTCGAATCCCCGTCATTTTAACCGTGGGAACGTGATAATGTGATAGTTAATCCCCCTATTCGTTGGTTAAAAAGTAGTACAAGAGTTGACAATGGGTAGTAATGACAAGCTCCCTTCCCTCTGGTCTTACACTGCTAAATTAGGGACGGGTAGTGCAGTTCGCCCGCGAGTTGCTTTGCGCGAAATTAAAACAACAACAACAAAATGGTTTTACTCTAGCATTACCGAGTCTATATCACTGTAATTAAAAGTACCCATAATTATTACTTCTTTAACAGCTGAGCTCACGACTACTATCTACATTGAATAATATACATATAGACACATACACATGAGAGAGAGAGGAAGATTAGAGATAAAAAATACAACCATGTATGAAGCATCTAAAACTCAATTTAAGTAATGATCTACTCAGTTTACAAACATACAAAATGAAAGGAAATGTAATAAGAACATTAACGATGAAAAATAAAATGTATTTTCAAAATCCTAGTTCACATGAAATTAAATTTATTGCACTATTGCTGGCTTACTATTCTATTAAGTTTTTGAAATTGCAGCGGTAATTTAGATTTATTTCGACTTTTTTATTATTTTTGTTGTCATGATGTCGGTTAATTTGACCGACCTTTTTTATAGTTGTGATAGTGAAAATAACAGATAAAATATAAAATTTTAGTCAAAACAAACGTTTGAAATGTAACTCGAAGATTTTAGAGATTACACAGATAAAATCTGAGAATTTTGAGATGAAGAAAAGTATTTACGATATAATCTCAACATGAAAATCGCTCTGTTCGCGGACTAGTATGAAAATACTCGAAATATTTACAGAAAAAGCTTCCCCGTAATCCAGCGGTATGTTTGCGAACTTACAACGCTAGAAACCAGGTTTCGTTATCAGTGGTGACATAGCATAGATAGCTTGTTGTGTAGCTTTGTGCTTAATTGGGAAAAAACAAGTCTGCATAAAATCTCTTTCTCTCCCTCTCTATGACCGGTATTTCGAGCCTTCTTCAATCGGTGGCTCAGGTATCTTGCATCCGCTTTACTTTCTCAAGAGCCAGGCTTTTCGTGGAAAGCTCTGATAAGGCTCCTTAAAAGTATATAATTTATTATGCTAATTGTGTTGTGTACTATTGACATTACTCCCTGGCCCGATATGGCCGAGCGCGTTAAGTCGTGCAACTCGTAATCTGAGGGTCGCGCCAAACATGCTCGCCCTCCCAGCTGTGTGGGTGTTATAATGTAACCATCAATGCCACTATTCGTTGGTAAAAGAGTAGGACAAGAGTTGGCGGTGGGTGATGCTGACTAGCTACCTTCCCTCTAGTCTTACATTACTAGATTAGAGACGGCTAGCACAGATAGCCCTCGAGTAGCTTTGTGCGAAATTCCAAAAAAATAAACAAACATTACTCCCATGAACAACTCGTGGTGTGCGTACTGTTTGGATTATTTTTTGTTTGTTTTTTGGAATTTCGCACAAAGCTAATCGAGATGCTATCTGTGCTAGCCGTCCCTAATTTAGCAGTGTAAGACTAGAGGAAGGCAGCTAGTCAACATACTACATTTTGACAATCCTTCCTCTACGACTTTTAAATGGTCTGTAAGTGTAACCCTGCATAAAAAATAATAATCAAAATCGTTTAAATTTATCCAATTGTCAGGTTTCCACATTATACAAATATTTTTTAATACTACTAATTCCTCAAACTCATTTGTTTTATTTCTTATATTTCTAGCATTATGGTATGAATTGGAGTTTCCGTGATTTTTAAATAATGAAAATAACAACAAAAGTCACACGCCATTGGCCACTATTATTAACACTTCAGGTTATCCTCAGAACTATTTCTCCATTTCATAGCGTAGCCACTTGTCTTCACACGCACAACGGTAGGAACCAGGTTTCAGTACACGTTGTGAGAGGAGGTTAGGTAGTCTGTTGTTGAGTTTTGTACTTAATTATAAACAGAATCACTTCTCTACCTATTTCTTATGCGAAACTTTTCTTTAAATCTTTTCTTTTTTTGCGTATGTATATATATAGTTTATTCTGGCACTTACCACTTTCTTATCGTAGTTTGAATCTTTTCTCAGAAACGAATTAATAGCCCTTGGAAAGAAACAAGACCAGAATATGTACTGATCCGAATTTTTTGGATATTAAAAAAGAAAGAAAAATATTTAAATTTCTAAATAACTACGACTATCGTAAGGGTGGACTGTAGTTATCGAATATTATGAAATGTACGATATTTTCTTGGCTGCTCGCTAGGCTTTGTTGAGATGCGTCCAAAATTTAATCAAGCTACTTTACAATTAATGCACGTTAATTAAATTAGTTTTATTGTTTACTTAGTAATTCAAAGTTTTATATTGTTTAAGTTTTAATTCCTTGATTTCAAAGTAAATCTCATAAAAATATTAAACTCCAGTTGGTTTGTCTGACTCACGAGTTTCTCAAATTTCACCTTTCGGTCTGAACTGGAATGCTACTCATTCACTCTTACAGACGAAAATTACGCTATCTCGTGTTGCAGAGAAAACAAATTACGATTTACAGAGGTATTAAGAGGTGTTGCTATATAAAAAGATACTATTATATTTTCTATTATTATTAGATAAAATGAAATACGGTATAAAATTAAAAGAATGCATTATTTTTCCCGACATTTTATTAAAAAACTTATTTGGATCCCTTGCAATCCCAATTCAATTTTTTTGCGAATTACGTATGTGATAATTTTATGGGTTCTCGAGTTGTGGAAATGTGGGTCGAGATTGCTTTTTAAACGAAGGTAAGAAGAATTGTCCAAGTGATTATAGATATTTTGTTGTTACTAATTACAAAATTGACGGAATATTTTTTCAAAATTTTATAAAAGATACTTTGCAATTTAATAAAATTGATTGGAGGGGGATAGTCAACGTCTTTTCACCGAGGGAAATCGTGCAATTAATCAATTGCATCAATATTATAGTGAGGTATATATTACTATTAGTACTTGAGGTCTGGATTTGGGATATCTAGATACTCCTAAGTTAAAACACATGACAAGATTAAATTTGCTAAAGGGAGAAACTGGGGATTTTTTTACTTTTATTTGTTTATAGAGGAAAATTGTAACAGCCTTGCAAGTGAAAAGTTAAATTACAGTAACACATTACATTGCATTTTAAACCATGTAAACACAAAAATGTGCTTACAACTTAGGCTGTTAATGAATGGAATAAAAATATGCTTAAGTTGTTTTGAATATACTTGTGAGAAAAATGTTTCTTCATTTTCTTTTGGCAACTGGGCAGTTTGTGAGATCTTAATTCATAGGGTGTCAAAATTAAGAAAATGTAACAGAGTGGTATGGAAAATTGTTCTTGAGTTTTATTTATCATTGTAAAATTTAAAATAACTGTATATAATAGAACCTTGTATATCAAACTAACATTAAAGTACAAGGAAACAGGAACAATTTAATGCTTTTACTATTTTTGATTGGAATGAAAGGGGAAGTGTAAGGCTAAGTAAAATAATTCATGCTTATCATTTTTGCCCACTTTCTCTTTTGGCATTTTTTCATTTTTAATTTCTTTTTTTTATTGTGTGAAGGAATAAGAAAGATTTCTGATTAAAATTGTGTGTTGAGAACAATTTATTTATTTTGCCCCTCCTTTTTTTTTCTGGTGCAAATGAGCCCCTATGTAGTTTTGTGTGAAATTCAAAATAAACTAAACCTTTTTTTTTGTATTGTTCTGATGAATAAATGAAACAAGAGGATTGGCATGAACACTTTGAAAACAAGCAGCAATCATGAAGAAAGGGTTGCAAGCTTTGTTTTAAAGAGGCTATTAAAAAAAAAAAGAACTTTTCCCTTTCAGACATTGAATGTTTTTCTTTTTTAACTTGGATTAATTACCCAAGTTTTACTGAGATATCTCATAACCCTGAACTAGGTGTTGCATAAAAGGCTTGTTATAAAATTGTTTGTGTGGATGTGTGGGATAAGTTGGGTAGTCAAATCAAGTAATAATTGGAGTGAAAAATGTTTAGGGTTGTTATAAAAGAAACTCGTTTGAATTGGATTAATCTTAAGTGGTATACTTTAGTTTTAGAATCTTTTGCCATTTTGATTTAAATAGATAAAGGAATGGCTGATAAATTGCTTAAATTTACTGATAATGTTATGATAGATGTTTCTGCATTGAAAAGAATTTAGACCATTTAGTGCATTTGGTGAATAAGGGGTTGATGGTTTTAATTATAAAAAGTGCAAGGTAAGGCATGTGGGCTATTATGATGTAAGTTATAATTTTGATGAGAATAACCTTTAGAGTTTTATAGAAAAAAAAGGATTATGGCATTCAAGTTGATGAGCCTTTTAAACCATCTAGTTTATGATAAACCCTTTCCAATAGTTGAATATTCTTCCCAAGAATGTATTAATCTAAACAAACTTATCCAGTGATACAGAATACAATTACAACCTCTTCAAGCTTCTATATTTCTGCTGATACAACTTGAACTTCTGTTTGCCCTAATGTGAGGTAATATGCTGTTTAGAGTTCTGGGAGTAGGATGGTTCTTAGTTTGTCATCTTTCAAAAGAGTACATGTTGCAGGGTTTTATACTTTTGTCTTGATGCAGAGGTTGTCATATAATCAGTTAAAATCATTTAAGTTTTTTCCTTAAATAAAATAAGAGAGGTATTTCAAGTTATTGATAGTATTGATACATTATCTTTTTTTCATATATAATAGTGAGATTAGTAAAAGAGAATATATATTTTTCCATTATAAGAGTCATTCTTCAGCTAAGCTATTTATTTTTTGACAGGGTGGTTGACCTAAGAAATGGGTGCTTTCAGATGTGGATACAGTAAGTTTAAGGGAGTTTAAAGGAAGACTTGGAAAATATTCTAATGACTGGAGAGGAATTTGAGATTTTGTATATAGTGAATTTTTTACTAAATTTTCAAGGCCTCTTATCTCTCGAATGCTGTTATATTTTATATATAATTTCGGAACAACGAGAGATCTGCTGGTCCATCTAATTCTCCCCAGCTATGAAAATAAACTTGAACGTAAACACTCATAGCCAGCTTTATCACATGATGCTAACAGAAATTGAGTTGTAGTTTGTAGTTATTATTTAATTTAAACTCATTAGGAACATATTAATGAAAAACTTATTTCTCTAGGTGTGGGGGTAAGTTAACTAATTGGACAGAAGAGTGGCTTAATGAAGAAAGCAGAGGATTGTTATAAATGTTATTCATTCAAATTGAATTAATGCTGCAAGTAGTGCACTTTAGGGCTCAGTCTTAGGATCAGTGCTCTTTTTGATTTACATATACCATTCTCTTAAGACATCCAAGCAGTGTATTGTTGCCAGTGGTAGGACAAATAGAATTTTTGGTTGTATGTACAGAATATTGAATGCAAGTCTAAAGAGGCTATAATTTCATTCCATTGGTCACTTGTTTGGCTGCATTTAGAATATTGTGTTTAGTTTTGAGCTCCTTATCTTAGGAAAGACATTAAATTGTTGGATAGGGCTCATAAGAGGGTTACTAAAATGAACCTAGGATTGAGGGGTTGTTGTATGAGGAGAGATTAAGATCATTAGAAATGTTTTCTCATTAACAAAAAAGTTAGATAGGATCTGATTGAAGTGTTTAAAATTGTAAAAGGAATTGATAGTGTTGATGTATCATGTTTCATACTTAAAAGTAAAAAAATATAAAACAAGTTGTCACAATTATAGATTTAAGCAATGTAGAAGCAATATTCAGCTGAGATGTGGAAAGGGTTGCCTTTGAATGTTGTAGAGGCAGTCAATTTGAGTGAGTTAAAAAAAAGCTTGATAGATATATAAATGGTAAGGGTTGACTTTATATTTTTATTTTAACAGTTTTAGTTTGGCTTAGATGACAGCAGTGTTGGAACAACAGGTCCCACATGTTCCCTAAACATTATCATGGTAACGGTTTTGAAGACATATTGAGAGTTGTTCCTAAGGTATATGCAGTTGTATAATTTAATTACAAACAGATTTTTAGGTGGAATAATAATTACTGACATAGACCTCATACTTTGGTGCCACACTCCCTTAGAACACATGGGTAATTTTATCCTTGCCTATAGGGATCCTATTCTAGGGTGGAATGCTGATTATGGTAGTTTTGACTACCTTAAGGAGTCATGTACTTTGTGGTTTTGTGTTATTATAGGAGACATTCCTCATACATCATGGGTTATTCTCAGGAGCAAATTGGGCATTCAGCTCACATATCCTCCTTTGTGTGTGAAATATATTGGCTTTCCAACTTCTTAAGGACCCTCTTATTTCAGACTTGCAAGTACAAGCCATCCAAAATCTTCAGCACAAAGAGGCTTTAGAGTATGTCACCTCCTCTCTCTCTAGGGCTTTTTATTCCTAGCTGTTTGTAATTGCCAATTGAAAAGATGGGCAAGTGGCTATTGACCTTTTCCATTTTCATTGCTTCCTCCAAGATTAGTGGTTCATAATGGAGTTGTTTCTTTCCCTGTGGTGGCTATTTTCACATGTACTATGGATGACAAAATTTGACATTGCAGTTGCTTATCTTCATATCCCAATCATAGGTCTTCAAGTTGTTATATTTGTTTCATGAAAAACAACCAGGATTTTCAGTTTCTTGCTTTACCATTTAACCTCTCATCTGCCCATTATGTTTTTGCCAGATACTCAGAGTTTTTACACATCAACTTTACCCCCTATTCAGTGTTTACTTTCACCATTACACAGATGACTGGCTTCATCTCAATGACTATCATAGCTGTACACTTAAGCTTTATTATCACAAGGTGTGAGACTTGGGTTTTTTTAGTAAAAAGGAGAAGTCTGTTCTTACTTCTAAATGGATCTCATTTATTTTAGGGTGTTTTTCACTTACATAACAGGCAGGATCGAACCTTCTTTACAACCTCATTCCATGGAATAGGTGACTCTTCAAATTTAGTTGTTTTCTTCTCCACTACACTTACAGTTCTATCTCTTTTGGGGATGTGGGCATCCTTAGAATCATTTATTCCTTTAGGCCAGGTCTACATGAAGACCGTTTATTGGTCATTTGGGGAACTAGTGGAACGTTTGCACAAATACACTGGACTGTTTAGTGAGACTGTCAGATTTCACCTAGTAGTTGAACAGGTAAAACACAATTGTAGGAGTCTCTCTTCCACATTTATGTTCAGAGGTACACTTATTCTTAGATGTTTTTCTTCAGTGCTTGGATGCTTGTTTTAAAAATATGGAATTTCAGGGATTTTGGACAGCAGAAGAAGATTCTCTCCACATCAGTCTCTTAGTACCTTTAGCAGTTCAACAAGCTTTGAATCAGGGTCTCAGAGTGTTGCTTCTTCATTTGGACAATTTAATACCGAGTAAAGAAAACAATTTTGTTTTTGTGTGCCACAGGAGACAATTCACTGTTTAAAAACAAAGTTCCCCAATGAGTACTTACTTACTTTAAAGATAATTATTTTTGAACAGTTAATTGTCTCCTGTGGCACACACAAACAAAATTGTTCTCTTTGTCATATGTTCCAGGGATAACAAATTTAGTGGTTTACCATTTATTTTATCCCAGTGGAATAGTATGTTTTATCTTCAAGTTTTTCATGTATACATGAAATAAGAAATTCATAGCAGTTATTTAGTTGAAATGAAAATTTCTGTGAAGGTGAACTTTCCAAACTGGAGTGGTTAAGGAATTCTTAATCTCCTTCACCCTATTTGTCAGATCTATTGTGACAAAAAAATTAACAAGTAATGTTAATTTTATTATTGACAGGGTTAATGAAAAGCAAAGTGGTAGCAATGGATTATGTGTAGGAGTGTGATGATCACCTCTTAAACATCATGGCTTGGTTTGAAAAAGGAGGCAGAAGTGACAGTGAAGGCTTGAGTTGATGAAGGTGAAGATGTACTGCTAAACATGATGACTTGTTAATGTGAAATTTCAGAAGGAAAGCTTGGCTTAAATTTGAAACTACAACAAAGAAATGGAAATGGCATCTTTTTGCCAATGTTCTAAAGAATATTTTACAGCACTAAGAAGATAATGAAAGACAAGGTGACAAAGGACTTTTTCATGAAGATCACTTCAAAATTACTAAATTAAGTAGTCCAACTTAAACCTAGCCCATATACCACTCAAAAAAAGTAGGAGATAGTATAAGCTAATTGCACATACTACATTGTTAGACAAGGCATTAGCATGTTGGTGATAAAGAAAACTATCATAAGTAGCAGTTAAAAGGTTAGTAAAGAAAATTACAACAAATAGAATAAAATATCAAAATTCATATTAGAAAGTGGTTTCAATATATTTGTGTGCCTTCTTTAGTTTCATGTTGTCTTCTAGAAGGAAAAATCGTTTACAATGCTGAAGTGATACTGGAATTTTTAATTCCTTTGATGACATCAGTTATAAGAAAGCCATTTAACTTGACTTTGGGAGGTGTTGAAATAAGACTTGATTATATAACTTTCAGTGATTTCTTCCAATGTTATTATTCTTTTTGTACAAAATTCCTGTTGATTTGCAACATTGTATATTGTGGGAGTATATAACTTCAATATAAATAAGAAAATTGCACAAATAGCCCACACTGTAGCATCAAACAAATTCAAGCATAGAGACAAGAGTCAAAATAAATTTAATAACTTGCTTAAAAATAGCATCTGTTTTAAACCTTCAAACCCAATAAAAATGTTTTCTGTGCCGCTTCATCATGCACAAAAGAGCCATAAATCCTGATGCATCAGATCAAGCCTTTAAATGGCTATAATAAACAATGAAATCATTATATTTAAAAACAAAATATTCAGAAAATAATAGGTTGTATAAAAATAACCTATTAAAAAATTTTTAAATCAAATAAATTGTTTGAAAGTCTTGACTATCAAAATGAATGTAACACAAGGAATGTTAAATTAGAACTTGTAAAGCAAAAAAGAAACTACTGAATATATAACATACATCTAATGTAACAATTGTGTGACACAGTATACATATGTATAGTCACACACATAAATATGTACAAATACATCATTAACTAGTAGAATACACCCCTACTCAACATTAGCAGAGCTTACTGTGTCACTCGTTTTTATGTTGGCAACTATGGACATCTTGGTGTTTGTCTGGGCTCTCTTTAGCTCTTTAAATGCATATAGGAGATAATGTTTAGACAGTTAGTTATTCCTTAACATGTACACTTAGTAAGTAATCCTTAGTCATAGTTAATTACTGTTACATGTACATACAGTAGTTAGTGCCTCAGTCTCGTTTCTTCCTCTTATGTACTTCAATGTTTGTTTTGTACTGTTTCAATACTCTGTGACATATATACACGAGATAATATTTTAATATAATTTATTCTTTTTTAACATAAAATGAAATTATGTAGTGGACTTGGTTACTCCTTAACGTGTCCACATAAAGGTTTTGTCATAGTTTTTTCTTCTAACACATTCAGATGGAAATTTAAGCTCATTTTTTGCTACTTATTTACTCTTTAATATGTACATATGGAAGATAGTGTTTAGTTCTTGCCCATTACTTCTTGACAAGTCACATCAACAATCATATTTTGTTATACTTCGTTACTTCTTTGTGTGTATTAAGTGGATTATAATGATTAGATCAAGTTATTTACTCCTTTATATATCACTAAGAGATAGGGCTTAGACATAATCATTTGTTACATAACATGCAATTCATCAGTAATATTTTGTTTGCTCTTTCCTTTTTTGTATGGTCTTAGTTTGTTACCCTTTCATGTAACATTGGGTGATAGAGCATAGACATAACTGTTTACTTCATATGTATCCATTGTAGTTAATGCTCTGTCTTCTTTCCTTTCTTCTTAACATGTACATATAGAAGATAAAGTTCAGACATAGTTCTGGGCCTATTTTATTGGGATGAAGTTTTATAACTTGTCATGTTCTGAGGTAACTGCACATTGTGATAGGCTATCTCCTTGACATCACTGCATCCTATCCATAGATTGGTTGCTCTCCCATAAGTCTTTTCAACTTTCTAATTGTTCATTCACTTTTTCATTCCTTGCCACATCCTTTATTGTCAACCATTTTCTATTCTGGTTTTCTACACCTTATTCTTCATACTTGTCTCTCTGCTCTCAGTCTGAACTGGTCCCATCCTTTTTGTATTATGTATATCCCACTCTCTGTCCTCCCTCAGGCTCTTGCTTTGTTTTGGGACACTTTGGAAATTCTTTTAGTAGTGCTTCACAGATGATGCTAATTTTATTTCTTTTACTAAATTTCCTCTTATGTCAGCCCTCATGTCACTTCACAACTTTTCCTCCATTCTCACACATTGCTCTTTCTTTTGTAGTTGATGATCCATTATATTTGTGTGTATTATTTGTCCAGTTCACCTATATTTGCTTTCATTTCCTTTCGCTTTCTCGGTGCTACATTTCCCTTCTCCTTCATCTTGGCCAGTCTTTTCTGCCAAATATTCCATGATTGAGGACGATAGCAGCTTCTTCTCTCCAGTATCATTTCCTTCTATTTATCTTGATCTGGACTGGTGCTGTTATCCTCTTAATGATACTCAGTATTTTTTCATATTTTCACTGTTCTTTAGTATCTGGAATCCATCCTTTAACCAAGGCCCTTTGTTCTTATCAAGTTGCAGGCTAGATGTGCTAATTTGTAAAAGTATTAATATTTTTTCCTGAAGACATATTTGTATGTTCTCTAAAGTCTCCTCTATTCAGTTATTCTCTGGACTGGCGTGTGAACTACCTCACAGTTATTTGTCTTATGTTAAACTGTCTCATCTACAGTAGCATGCAAACTATACCAGTGAACATTCTTCATTTAACTCTATGTGTATAATAGGAAAGAGTATTCAATTACTTATTTTTTGTAACCTTTCTTCTACCTTTGGACCCAATTACGCATTTTGTGTTGCCCAATTTGCCTAACAGGATATGTTTCCCCAAAATTTTACATCAGGTCAGGATAACAAAAAGTGTTTAGACTATCTGCACTGGCACAGTCCATGCTCACTGTGAGATGGGGTGTTCTGTAAGGCCACTGGTATCATACTTGTGGTATTTATGAACCTTGTTCTATTCCTATTCAGACTTTACCTACTACATGGACTATCATGGAAAGAGTCAACTCCAGAGTTGTGTATCGGCTTGCTTCTCTGGCTATCACTTGCTCATTTTTAAAATAAACTTGTGTTTCATGGTTACCTATTACCCTGTTTCTATTAAAAGACCTTTGCCACTTACTATCTTTCACCCTTGGTGGGCTGAGCAGATAGCCCGATGTGGCTTTGCTATAAGAAAAACACAAACACACACTATCTTCCAGTTGGTGAGAATTCTCTTTGGACCACCATCCCTCTGCATTGAGAAATGAGGCTGGGGTGTTTCTGATGTGTAGTGCAGACCATTCTGACCTTACCTCAGTACATCATAATCTCCAAGTGAATTTCAGACACACAGCTCATTTATTGTCTGTTTCTCCTTTACCTAATCCTGTAAGTATATGACTCCAATATATTTAGTTGCAGTGTATAACCTCATTCCCACAAATAGTGAATGGTCCTTAAAAATCTAATGGGTGAGTATCTATATTAACTGTGTTTACTGCACTGCTCTCATGTGACTGAGGTAAGCCCTTGGTGTGTGACAGTTTAGGAGCTGTGTATGGATATTCTTTCACTTGTGTCCTTTCATAACTAGTATTGATCCATATAGACTGATCTGTGAGGAGGTGAACATGGTACAGTCTAAATGTGTCCAAACTTTACTACATATGTTAGCCATCTCATGGCTTATGTGCAAGCTTTCAGACTGTCATGTACCTATTTTGTCTCTCCTTAAAACACCTTCCAGACTTTTTTTTTCTGTCCTTCACTTGAGAGAAGAGCATCTGCTGGAGGAGATGAAATGTGTTTGTGGTTTCTTAAGGTGTGCCCTTGTGTAGCCCTTGCCATGGGATGTTGCACTCCATGGGCTTTTTTTGGCACTCTTGAAAGGAGACTTATCTTTTATCTTAGCATGGGATTGTAGTTAATGTGTGTATGAAAGTGAGTGATTGTATGAAAAATTAACATTTTCCTTACTTGAAGATGTATTTCTGATAAAAATATCTGTACATATTCTCACTTTTCCTCCCAACTTTTATTGGTTACCTCATCAAAGAATGAGGACTTTTTAGTATAAATGCAGAGAAGTAATTATGTTAGAAGGTGTGTAATCCTGCAGTAGTGTAATTTAATTTATTTTCATGTGAATTTCAGGTGGGAGTTTCACAAAGTTTGGAGACGTGCAAGTCTCAGGCAGAAAAGCACAACTTCAAGATAAAAATTGTTAATTCATGTACAGAGTTGAGTATCTATTGGAAATAAGTATCCAAGTAAGAAAAACCTTGAAATTAGTTTATTTCTTCTCTAAAGTTTTTACAAAATTGCCTGCACAATACTAACATAAAATATTAGCTTAGTGTTATCATGGTTGAAATGAAAAACAAAACAAAGCATAATCACTAATTCACTCACCATTTAGAAACAACTTTATGTTCTTAAAACAACTACCTATCTGTTAACTTTACCTTGATGTTTTATCTTTAACCTTTTAGATCTTATTTAACATCATTATTATGATGTGCAATTCTGTGTAGTTCTTAAAGAAATTTAAACATTAAAAGTAGAGCTAGCAACAATATGTTTAACTTAGCCTGTTGGGTTTATTTTGTAGTGTGCAAGTTTTACATATCTTGTTCTCTTATTGTATGTATTTCTTATTAACAAAAGTCTTAATTTTTATTAAGTTATAATTTTGGAACATAGTAAATCAAGTTGAAATTGTGAGTAAATTTAGTCTTAATCACTTATCTTGACTGGTCAAAGAACTTACCTGTTGTTTCATGGGATAATTGCATTGTGTTCTGTTTGTGTATTTTATAGATATTTATGTATTTCAGTGCCATTTCTTTGTGTGGTCAACTCAAGAGAGATATATTTTGTAATGCAATTTTGACACTTTTAGAGAAGATAATCTATAATGCTAACAAAGTTGAAGCATATAAGTGAAAGCTCTGTTTGAAAACATTTTTCAGACTTTTATGTTTATTATGTACTGTTAAGTTCATTATTGTACTTAAATATTGTGTACTTTGAAATTAAAGTATATGCTTTTTAACTATAAATAACTTCTATGATGTTCTTTCTAGTGAACAATCAGTTAATATTGCACTTTTCTTTTTTCATCTGTATTTATTTATTTTGGCAAATAAAATGTCTTGTTTCTCTTATTTCACTGACAAAAATCACTGCACATTTCAAAATCTTTTGCATATTAGATTCATGAATCTCTTGTTTTTATATGCGAGTGAAACTTTGAATTATTGTATTTCTAATGATGAAAAGAAAAATGTCTGGTACATAAATGTATTGAATTTAATAATAATTTTGCAAAAAAGTATTCATTAACTAAAGTTCTTTAATGGACATACAAGTTTTCAGTAAAACTCCAGAAGAGAAAAATAAATTAACCCTTGATACCATGAAATATTCTTAAACATAAATTAAAAATATGAATATAAATAGCAAACTAAAAACATGTTTCCCTGAATAGTTAAAAATACCCTTAAATTGCAAACAACAATAATTGTATATGTATAGGTTCTTTCTTATACAAATTTAATTGTTGTACTCTTTCATATTTTGGGAAAAGTTCTTTTTAACCAACAATATCTTTGTACTGTATATGTTTACACTTGCAAATGCGTTGCTTAGAGATGTAAAGTTATGTCATACTATAGTAATAAACTCTCTTTTCATTGTGTATTTAAAGCTGTTGTGTTATTTACAAAGTATGTATCTCATGTCACCTAAAACTGATGATATTTTTTGTGTTTTAGTTTTATATAAAGTGTTATCTGTGTTAAAAAGTGGAAAGTCTTGTGGAAGGATACATTATGAATACCTCAATCAATGAACGCCTTATACAAACAGGGATTTTAACAGGTACTGTTTGTGTTAAATTATTATGTTAGTTATTGAAATTATAGACATATAATCACTTTTGAGACTAATACAGAAACATCTGGCCTAAAGCTCTTCACTGGTATTGTTGTTATAATGTTTTTGTTTAGATAAAACTTCAATCACTTTTTTTAGCACTATGAACTATCTGTGAAAGTTTATGTATATTGTTACGTATTATACAGCATTATTTATGTAATGTAAAATGCATTTTGTATACAAAACATTTGTTTTGGTTGTGGTATTTTGTATTTGAATGCACAAAATTTACATAATATAAAAGTAGTTCTGTGTATTTAAAGTAATTGAAGTTCAATGATCCTTTTTGGACTGTTTAGAGGTCAGAACGAATCTGATGTCACTGTGGGTTATCTCAATGACAGCAAAGCTAAACACTTTCAAAACCTGGGTATTGAAAACAAATATTAAAAATCAACAGTGTGATGGTACTGGTACTCTTAATTTCTGTAAACAAATGAAGAAATGTGCACACAAGATCTTAACATATATTGTTGCCTGAAATAGGGCTCTGATGAATGACAGATCAATTTTCCAAATACCTTTCCTTTGTCAATGCACAGTACTTCTTAAAATCACTTCTTATGTACATAGTGATATTTTCTGTACTTTCCAAATCCTTGTTTCATATTTGTATAGTTAAATGATGCTTAAATCTTCATATGCACACATACAGTGATGCTCTCTAGATTTCCATATTTCTGATTTCATTTTTGCATAATGAAATAATTTCAAAAGTTTCTCATGCATGCATACATGTTACTCTTAATTATACAGATTGCTGTAAGGAACAAGTTAAAAGTATGGGTAAATCACATTAACAACTCTTTACTAACACACCAGTTATAGTTAAGTTTAAAAGGCAAGTGGTTAAAATTTGATTAAAACCAGTAGTTAAAAACTTGCCATGTAATTCAACAAATTAGTATTGTTTACCTCAGTAGTCACTGTGCATTGAAAATGATTAAACAGGTATGTGGTAGTAATATGTGATATTTTGGTGGTGCAGTTGCACTAGTAACTTTGTTCCTGTGAATTTTGTCTTTCAAGGTGCATTTTGTTTTGTGAAACATGAAGATGAAATTTATCATTGGGTTTGGTTATAATTTACTATTTTCCCAATCTATAATGTGATTTTATATAAGAAAATGATATGCTAAGCCTAAGGTATCAGTTCAGCATAATTTAATATTTTTAATTTTTTTTTTATGTGTGTGTTAAATATTTATCTTGTTTCAATATAGAGAGTCAATGCTGTAGTTAGTTTCAAGGTAGAAAAAGTAAGAGGGCAGATGTAAAGTTTTACTTTAAAGAAAAGCAATGACAAAAAATAATTGATATTCATTAAACAGGTTTCAGAGGTTGTTCAAGTGAAAAAAAGTATTTTTTCTTCTTGTCATGAAATTCACCTTTCCTTCGGACAAACTCGGTGAAGGCTTAAAAAATTCTCAGACAAATCTTTAGTAGAAGTACTTGCCAAATCTTGTGATAACAAGCCTAGTACATTCAGAATTATAATATATAAAGTTTCATTATTATATCATGGTTGCATGGTCAATCATATTACCAAATATGTATATAGAGAGTATATATGATACATAAAAATCAAATATTAGATAAATCAAAAACAAGAAACATGATACACTAGTAGTTTCAAAAGTAGATTTTCCTTTCTTGGGGTGAATTTTAATTGAGAAAGAATGATAAGGTGTAAATTTGAATTTAGGGATTTTCAGTGACACCATGGTTATCTACTTGCAGAAATATTTAGGATGGTTTTAATGGTCATGTTGCAGGATTAATTAATTTTTTTGCACAAAAAATGCAGTAATATGGTAGAACTGGAACTGTAAAAAACACGGTATTAAAAGGAAGGACGAAATCAAGATAAATTCTTTAAAAAAAAATTCAAAAGTAATGTGAAAACTGTAATGGGTCACAAATGGTGTAAGGCTGTGTGTGAAACAGGTTTAGGAAAGAAACTTTAAATTAGAATGAAATAAGAATAAATAAAAATATGTTGTGATTAAATATACTGAAATATTTGATAGTAAGCAATCAAATATGATTAATGAAAATAAAAGTTGCAATATAAAATTTAACATGTAAAAAAATATACTAGAAGTAAAAATAAGATGGGTATTTCAAATGTACAAATATGTAGAATGAATGAAATAAAATATTTTTTATCTGAGGCTAAGCATGACCAGATGGGTTAAGGCGTTTGACTCATAATCTGAGGGTTGAGGGATGAATCCCTGTCGTACCAAACATGCTTGCCTGTTCAGCTGTGGGGGCATTATAATGTGATGGTTAATCCAGCTATTTGTTGGTAAAAGAGTTGGCAGTGGGTGATGATGACTAGTTGCCTTTTTCTCTTGTCTTCCACTGCAAAATTAGGGACAGCTTGCACAGATAGCCTTCATGTAGCTTTGCACAAAATTCAAAAAACACAATTTTTTATCTAACATAGAATTAATGGATGAAAATGATTGGTTCTGGAATTAAGATCAATCCCATAAAGAAGAAAAGTATTGGTGCTTAAGAAATAAAATAATAGAAAGAACTTTCTGGCTTGTAGAAGGTTCTTTCTTCCATATTGAATTAAGTTTTGTGATTTCTGAAAAGTGGATTTGTTTATTATATTGAAGACTTTATCTTTACAGAGAAAAATGATATAAGCATGTTAAACAGCTGCTAAGAATCAGGAATAATGGGAATATGGGAAAACCATTATAAAAGCTACCATGAAAGAATTTTAAATGATGGCTAAGAAAACATGTAATTTAAAAAAAAGATAAGAAAATAATTTCCAAAGTGACAATTTTTCCATTCATTTGCCACATTAACTACAGCTATCAGCCTTAGGACAAATACATCTAACAGAATTGATGTATTTGTTTTCAATAAATTTTAATCAAAGATGAGTAAACTATCAAGTAATTTAGCTAGATCAGTTATAACAGACAATTAAATATATAAAATTATATCTTTATAAAGCATATTGGTCATGAGTGTAGTTATACAAGTTTTACATCTCCCATGATGTATGCAGTTAGAACGAATAGTATATAGATATGAAAGTTTACAGTAATTGCAGTTTGATGTTTTATTGACATATATTGGTGTTTCTATCACTTTGTCTTCTCTAATGTTTAAATTTAACAGTGCTTTAGTTATTATTATGTGTGTGTGCTATTGTAATTTACAATGTTTTGATTGATAATTTTTATATTTTCAGTGAGTGATAGATGTTTCAAAGGACAAGCTGTTGATAAAAGTGGTCACAATTTACAAGCTATGGTTCCCAACTTGTAAGTTTTTTGTGTATTTTCTCAGATACATTTGAAAAATTATAAATTTCTTTTGGGTTATAAAAGAAATTTAAAATATTTCATCAATTATGTTAATTTCAAAAACAATTCAATTACCTTTCTGTGAAATGTGCTTGTGCATGGGGTAATCATCATGTGGTAGTAAACCTCTGCCAAAAGGAAGATGACATCCTCCAGGTGTAGTAGTTTTCTATTAAGCATTTGAAATTTACTTGATTCTTAAAGTCAGACTGCCATTTTTCTCTTTAGTTTTCAATGATTTTGAATACCCTTTATGAATGATTTGATTTAGTAATTTTATTTTCATAGTTTCTGTCTCTTTGACTATTTCTTGTGAGTTTTGTTTCCTTCTTAACAGTAGTACACGTCAGGCTGTTTTAGGAGTACTTTTTATATTGTTTATCAACCCTGCTGGCTCATGTTTTTCTGCAGTTTCAACTTCTTGAGATTATAGCCCATTTCACAAAGCTGAAATTTAATCTGTAATTACATTAGTTAATATCGTCTACTGTGGTTGCTTGCATGGCTTGTTAAACCCTGCAACACAATGTTTCAAAACTTCTCACAGATTCTGACATCTTTATGGTGGCTGGAGGTTCTTTGTCTCTGAAAGACACTTATGCTAATTTTCATCATTAATGAATTTTACCCTCCTTTGCTCTTCTGTCATCCACTACATGTTTGTTAGCTTATCACAAGTTTGATTTTTTTTTTTTATCAAATTTTCACTGTTGAGGTAAAAATTATTTCCTTTTCTTCCTACTGATTGTGTCATGTATAGCTTTATTCTATCCCTGTCTCTGACATTAGTATTCATGCTGAGATCTTGTCTCAGTATCATTCCCATTCTTTCTTGCTTCATAATGCTTGTTTTCATAACTCTTTTAACATGACGTATGTTCACTTCCCTTCAGCCTATGGTGTTGACTTTATGGAAAGGAAACAATTATTTAAAGCTCAGGATTCAACTGTGTGATGAATTTTTGTACATTTTACTTTTTTTGAATGTAATATTTTAAAACACATGAATTATGTGCTGTCTGTATATTATATTGTTGAAATCTATTGCCAACAAGTTAGACACCTACTGTAAAGAATCTGGTCCTATAATAACTGACAGTGCCATTGTCTTCCTTTGCATTTCCTCTTCTTACCTCTTTGTCTCTTCTCACCATTCCCTATTCTGAAAGTGATTACCTCTTGGGTCATATGGGGCCATTTCTTTTCTTCTTAGCTAATTTGCGAAATCACTTTGCAACCAACTATTGTTTTACTCAGGTTCTTATCCACTTTCTCTTTTCCTCTTCCCATTATTCCATAGTTTCTCCTTCACTTTCCAATCTTCATTATGTCTACTGTCTCAGTGACACATGTTTGTAACTCTTGGTTTTGGGTACCATAGAGGATGTCACGTGGCTCTCTTCAGGTTATTATTCCAGACTCTTCATTATTTTCTTGAATCCTGGGGACTAACATCCATTCATTCATACTTTTTTCATGAATCACTTCTAATTATTATCCAATTTTAGATGGAGATATTTCTTCCTCTTAATATATTTTTTCATCTAGCTTTTGGATGAAAATGTTTTATGATTTGGACATTTTTCTTCTTTATATTTTCACCCAGTTCTTACCTGAACTTTTAGCCACTTGTTCATTCTCTCAACATTCCTTGAATTCCCCTTTTCTTATTCTTTTTGCTTCCAGTTATTACTGTTCTAATATTTATGTCGTATATACCTCCTGCACACTGTTCCACAAATCTTTCTCTGGTTTGTTCCCTAACCTCACTTTCCTTTCTTTACCTTTGGACAGATTGGTGGATTATTTTCTTCTCTGTTGTTTTCTACCCATAATGACCACTGTGACCCTGGTGTTCTGTTAGGGTGAAATGATGTTGCTTGATATGCTCAGCTCATTTTCAGGATTACCACAGTCACTAATTCTTCTTGTGTGGTTTTTATTTATCCAAAGATCTTTAATCCACTACCATTACCAGTTGGGTTCAGTGCTTCAACAGGGTCATTTATTCTTTCTTAGGCTAAAACACTAGCAGAATCAGTCTCATAATATTTGTCCCTCGATTCTTTCTAACACACTCTTTTAGCAACCACTTCATGAGATCCTACAGGCAATGTCCAACACAACTTCTTAAACCATCTAGCAGTTTGATCTTTGTTTAGGCTTTTTCTTTCAGTTGCATTCTTGGAGTCTTTTCACAATTTTAATGTATCTCATTTATTTCTTTACCCACTTTTCAGAGATGCCAACTATTACAATTTTGGCATTATGATTATATGCTCATACAAACAAATATTACAACTTGTTGCATCTCCCGAATTATTATATATTATATAGGCCTATACAACAAAGTGATAAAGTGTTCCCCCAAGACTTTGAAAGGGGCAAAAAGAACATTTCTAGTGAGATACAAATAAATTTTGATAATAAATAAAAGACATAGTCCAAATGCCTACTTATGATAATCATGTTTGTGCTTGAAATAATAAAGAATATTTGTATTTCATATCTACCAATAGTTTGAGTGTGGTGCTTCTCCATACTGGGTATGTTGAGGAATCCAAAGTTATGTCATCAGCTTAGACATGCTAGTTTTTCAAAATAGGTTTTGTAGCCTGTTGTAGTTTCTCTACTTTGTAGTGGTTAATTCTGATTGGTTCTGGGCACATCTCCAGAATCTCTTTAATGTAAATTACCCCCTGATTTGTCAGTGAAGCATAAGACACCCTTGCCATTTCTAGTTCTTGACTGCTGGGGCTGTTTAGTGCAAAAGCTCAGTTGGTAATGTATTTTTTAGGTTTTTCCCTGTGACACATTGTCTCATTTATACCTCTCTTCTTTCCTGTCATAATTCCATCCAGACAAAGTGATTTTCTCTTTTGATGTCTTCTTTGAAGAAACTTCATTTTTTTGCTGTACCCCCATTCATCATATCAGTGTGTGACACTTCACTGTTTGCAGAGCTAAGTGGATCATTTTGAAAGTTAACATTTTCCTTTCATTAAAGCGTATTTCTGATAGATACTTATGTCTCTACGTACATTCTCACCCTTCCTAATCACTACAGATACACTTCATTCCTGCCTTGTCTAAGAATGAAGGTAATTTTGAGTGCAAGTGCTCATGGGAATCTGTTATGTATAGAGGATGTGTCACTGTTATATTAGGGTAAGACTATTTGTGCATAATGATTACATCTTGTACAAGCATAGCTCATGTCAAAACTTGATTTGGTGGAAATTTGTTTAAGACTAGTGACCCGCTTAAAATCTCAATTGTAGGCATGTGAAAAATAGATAATATACGAAGAGAGATATATATATCTATATAAAATAAATTTTCAGTTTAAGAAATTGTAAAATTTAATTACACAGTTTTCCACAGGTGAATAAAACTTAAAAATATTTGAATATAAAATACTTACCTTCGTATACTGTAATATTTATAAGTTTCCAAAGGTAAATAAAAATTGGCAAATAGAGTATTTAGCACATAAAATAATAGATTGTTCAAAACCTCAAAGATTTGTTTTTATAATTTTGAGATACATGTGTATTTTTAAGATAAATTTTCCTTATCTTTTAAAAAGGTGTTCATATTTGAATGAATATGTTTATTCTTTATTAATCTAAAAATGATCTAGGAAGGTTGAAACATTGTTTTCTGCTTATCAATAAGTGTCAATACCCATACCAGCCATTCTGAGATACAGATATGTTTATTGTTAGCTGTAATTTGAGTTGTTCTATAATTACAAAATTTTGTACTTTTGAAACACACAAATTATGAAAAGAGGGTATTATTTTCAAAGCACAAATAGTGAGTTGAGATAGAAATTTATTGCAATTAATTTTATTGTGGTGGAATGAGGTAGGGAGTATTAAATGGTAAGAGATCAGTTGAATGTCTCAATCCAGATTATTCAAGATTGTGTTCATAAAATATTTCAAATATAAAAATATAAAAAGGATGACAGTAAAATAATATTTTTATTTACATAGAAACTACTGGGTAGATTGATATTTTAGTGAAATTGATTTTGATTCTGAAGGATCTCCAAATGGCTTATTGAGTAATGAATAAGTAAAAGTTTTATATGAGAAGTAAAAAGTGTAGTGTTAGGCATTTAAAGCATGAAGACTTTAAATAACCTTCCTAATATTTATGAATAAGTAAAAACATCAATGAGTGAGTTTCAAACAAATGGTAGTTGTACAAGACAACATTCAATGGTTGTATGAGAATTTTGATGCTGTAGAGATATAGAAAGAGCTCCGAGATCAGATGTATTTCCGTAAGGATCTTAAAGGAGGTTAAAGATTGGATATGCGAGCTTCTTGCTTCATGTTTTTGTTAGTCCTTGAATAGTGTGAAGGTGTCAGAGGATTGGCAGGGTAGTTGAAATTTACTCAGTAATTATAGGTCTATTAACTTTACATCACTGATGAGAAACATTTTTGAACATTTGATAAAAGAAGCTTTGCATATGATCTTTTAACAAAATTTAAAATTGTTGATTTCACTAAAGTAACCTTGACTTGCAAATTTTTGACATTTTTTGAAGAAGTTATTGTTTACCTTAGATAGGGTAAGGTTTATCTGAATTTGGTGTGAATATGGTGTATCTAAATTTTCTAAAAACACCTGAAAATGTACCACATAGAGAAATAGTTGTTAAAAATTATTTACATAAGTTTGAGAGATATGTTGACTCATTGGAGTTCAGTCAAATCTGGATTAATGCCACAGGTGGGCTAGTGTTAGGGTTTTGCTTGCTTTCATTTGCACCAGCAATATAAACAGATAAAGGAATGACCAGTAAATTAATTACATTTGTTGATATAAGAGTCTTTGTTTTTGCTGGCTGAGAGGAAGATACAACTGCATTATGAAAGAATTTAAATCATTGGTGAGTTCAATGAATAAATGACAGATGTTTTTTAATTATAATAAATGCCAGGTAATGTGTGAGGTTTATCATAGTTTTAATTATATGCTTAGTTTTGGTGGGAGTAATTTCAACAATTTCATGGAAAGAAAGAATCTTGGTGTTATGATTAATCAGTCTCTTAAGTTGTTGCTAGTGTAAGGGTAAATATGATTTTATGTTATATATACATAAATATTAAATGGAAGACTAAACAGATTATAATTTCTTTGCATAGGTCACAAGCTATGCTAAGTTTGGATTGTTGTACTCATTCTTGGTCATTTTATATAGGAAAGAACAACAAATTTAGACTTTAGATAAAATTCAATAAAGGCAGAATTAGCTTTGCTCAATGCTAGCACATCCTGTCAAGCTGTAACATGTTTATAAAATTATATCTTATGTGTAGGCAAATCTTAAAGTAAAAAAAATTCATTCATATTCTAAATTATCGAATGCTTAGTTTATGGTATCTTCATATCACGTAATTGTTTGTTAATAGCATGGTTCCTTACAATACTGTAATGAATAAATATATAAAATTTAGAATGTAAAAGATTGCAATTATGTAGGAAGTTATTGGCTTTTGTTAGTATGAGTAATGGTGTATTCACTATGGGCCAACTATCCTTCTGTCACTTTTCTTGCTCTTGTAATCTAATTTATGTGGTAAGAGTTTTTTTAGAAATAGTGTGCAAAATTTCCAAACATACTACAGATAAGTTACAAATGCTCCAGAGGTTAAATAGTATTGTGTAATACAGTTATTAGTTTTTTACTAACAAGTAAAAAAATGAATAATAGTTACGTGTGTACACTAAAATGTTATTTGTTGCAGTGCATTCAGTCTTTTGAACCAGCCCTTATCTTTTCTGAATAGAACAAAATCAAACTGTGTGGGGATTGATCATTTGTTAAATGATGCTTGTCTGTGCTATTACTGAGAATGCTATGCATTGAAATTAGAATCACAGGTTTATTCTTGGAGTCATGTTTACTTTGGATTGATGTTTAATATTACGTTAATTTTTCCAGTCTTTGCGCTTCTTTAATAAATTATCCATTCATGATGTTCATTTATATAACATATTACATTTTTTTAAACGAGATCAAAGAAGTTTAGGTATATTGAGATTTGAACATAACCTATTTTGTTATTAATTTTTTCAGGAATTTAATTGTGGATTTTTATTTTTCTAGATTTAGAGCAGAGATTACAGCTATACAGTGTGTACCTGATGAAATTGAACACATACAGGTGAAGATGTAAAAACTGAATAACACAGTTGACTTTCATTAATATGAAGAAAATTAGGTTGTGTTGACGAATATTTCAAATTCTTAAATTAATTAAAATTTCACTTTATTTTGACCAATTAAAGCAGGAAAACACCATTGTACATCGTCTGGTAGGTTAATTAAAGTTCTAGTTTTATTAAAATTGATCACATCATATTAGTTATTACACATCAGTCTCAAAAAATGACCATCAGACCACCACTATAAAATCTAATTCCTCACTTAAGTAACATCATTTTTCAAGAAATACCATTAATGATTCTACACTAGTTTTTAACTAAAAGTTGTGATGTTCTGTGTTGTTGTGTTGTGGGAAGCAACATTTGCTTTCGTTATTGGGCTTTTTTTTGTTGTGAATCTAAATGTCTACACAACACTTAAGTTTGAAGGTTGCATGTCTTGTGATTCTAGTGGGTACCTGGCATATTAGGGACATGCTTGAATTGTTATGTAAATGTAGGTTTGGTTGGTAGAGTGTGCAGGAGGGCTTTTCTAGTATGCTGTGATATTGGAGCTGTGTCTGAGAGAAATATACTCTGGGCTTGTTGTTTGGCAAGAAGGAGATGTAAAACTTTGCTTCTTACATGTTGGAAGTTGGCACAATCTTTATAACTAGCTACATTAGGGCCCTGGCAATTTGCACATCTGACTTTGTCACACTAATTTGGGAAACACCCTATTTTGTGAAACTGTTTGCACCTTACACACCTTAAGTGAGCATTACAGTGAGGCTTATACAGTTTATATTTCTAACATTTGAATCACTGGATGTTTGAATGATGGCTTGCCGATTTATATTTCATATGCTTTATGAGAGTTGTACTGTTCTTTGTTTTCATATGAATTTTATAAGTGGTGTGTTTTGTTTGGAATGGAAAGATATAATTCTCTCTACTTTCTTGGGATGAAAACCTGATGCTGCCAGTTTGTTATGAACAGCTGTTTTTTTCAAGATCTACACTTTTAACAACTTGTGTGTAACTGATAGGCATCTGCTTGTGTGTGCTAATGGTACCAGCAAAGGCTTTCTTAAGCTAATGGGGTAATAATAGATGAGCAGACACCCTAGGTTGATCACATGTTACAATATCATCTTTTGGAAGATATATTTTATTAAATTTAAAAGTAGGAAATTTTTTCTATATTCAAAAGCATTTTGTAGTTGATGAAGACTAAAGCAGTTTCAGATGGAATGTTTAGTTGTTTTTGTCAGGTCACATTAGATGTATTGGCTAGTGCTGTGTGTGTGTTGCTTGGTATGGTGTTTGTAGTTGGTTAAGCATTAAGTGTTGTGTTGTAGTTTGATCAACAGAACTAATACTTACCCTTGGAGTCTCTTTTCTTTTTCTTTTTTTTATTCTGACAGTGATAAATATTTTATTGTTGGACTTTGTTTTGGGATCAGTGGGTGGCAGAGCTATGGAATCACATAAATTTGTGTCTGAGTTTATAGGTATTGTGTCCATAAAGTGTAGGCCTACTAGACAGAAAAATATAGTGATTAGTCAAGTGCTTCAGTAAAACACATCTGACCTGTATTACTGACTTCTTTCCAAAAAGTGATTTTGTATTTTTATGTCAAGCATTAATATTTATATGAAATTACATATTTTGAAGAGGTTTAAATAGCTTAAGACTATAATTGATTAAATTACTAAATCTGAACAGGATGGTACATTATACAGAAATAATAGCTCAGGGAAATGTGTTAGTACACTATGAATTAGAACTTAGGCTTATGAACACAATAAAGAAGGCTTGATCATGTATAAAATATTTGAAATAAAGAATTTGAAATAATTCTTTGTGTTTCCTTATGTCTTGGTTCAAGCTGAATTCAGTCATTTGATTTTGAGTAGAAATACTTTGATCTACTCCCCCAGTTATATTTTTTATTATTATTATAGTAACATATTCTGAGTTTTATCTATATAAATTATTGATATGTAGCAATAGTTAGTCTTAACCTCAGTTGGGAGAGGAGAATGGTTGCTGTTAAGGTTTGCAAGCTTGGTGTAAAATATTTCCAAAATACATACAAATACATACATGTTTAAATTAATACAGTTTAGATGGTATAAGTATTGTGCAAGTGTTAAATTTAGTTTTTTTTGTTTTTTTTTTTTAGAAGTGATAGTTTATTGCAGGTTTTTACATAACTGTACAAATCATACAATGTGTAGTTCTGTTGTGATTTGACATCATATTACTCGAATCTTCTGACTTTTTTTCATTGTTTTAACTGAGTTTTGTTGGATATAGTATGTTGTGTAGAATGTTTAAGACTGGTGTATAAATATGTGTGTCAAGAAAGTTAGTTCAATATAGATAGATCTAGAGTGTATGATTGTAAGTTTGGTTATAAAGAATGAGGTGATTTTTAAAGTGAGCTATGACAGTTTGTATTGTAGTAACAGTAAAGAGAGAAATAATTTGTCTTGTCAGATGTGTTCTATAGTAATGGAATCAACCTACGTGGACTTTGAAAAAGAAAAAATTGTTGAAGGTGCTAGAACTGTAGTAACCAACAGTATAACAAACATTTGTATATATACATTTGACTTGTTTAATATATTATTTTAAAGTGGATGATGTGCTGATTGTTTGTTGATGAAATGTATAGTGGTTACCACAGTTGTATCTGTTACTTTAAGTAAATGCCTTTTTTTTTTTTGTCAGAAGTCCACACTGGCTGGTTCAGTTACTTTAGAATACAATTGACAAGACAAATTATTCTGCTCAACTTTGTTATTATAATATGACCTGTGATAATTCCCTTTAAAAACATAACTGTGCAAGTCATATGTAATAATACTGAATAAAACTTAGGAAGTTCAAGTAATATGCATGATAATACAACAGTTGCTAATTTGTGACATTTGAACTGCACAACATATGATTTGCACAGTTATATAAAGAAATCTGTGATAAACTGTCACTTGTGAAAGTAACTAAGTTTAGTCTTCATACTAAAATTAATAACAGTTATGTATATCTAACTAGGATTTAGTTTTGAGGAGAAATTACAATATATCATTATAAAGGTACCAGATAGTTGTTGATTGTGGGAAGAGATCACAATGCACATGTGACACAAAAAGTGGATGGGTTTCAAGGGATTCTTGAAGGGTGAGGCTGTGGAATAAAAATTTAGAATGAAAGAGTTTGTTAGAAATGGCAAAGAATATAGATTTATTCTTGACAAACACTGTGCTCCAAGAGAGATAGGAATATCTCATCATTATAAAAGCAACTAGAATAAAATGCAGATTGACTACAATTTAGTGTGGAGCAGCTATAGGAAAAAGATGTTGGATGTAAAAGTGATACCAGAAGATGCATTAGCAGACCTGTGTAAAATGTTGACATTGAAGATGGAGAACTAGAAAAATATAAGAAGATAGAAATTGTGAAAACTAAGGTGTGGAATCTGGAGGAGAAAACTAAATGACTTAAAGACAGGTAATGAAACAAAAGGTGCCAAAGGTTTAAAAAACTGTCAAAAATGTAGTTACTGGAAGATAATTGATAAATGCATAATTCGAGAGCAAGACAAAAGAACAGGGACTTGAACAGAAGGAGGTATGGTGTTGGAGCAAAAAAGTACAGCAAACCATCAAGAAAAAAACAACTTACAAATAATACCACTTAAAGAATGAATACTATTGAAGATTATTATACAAAAAAGTGCAAAAGAAGATAAAGAGTGGAAGCAGAAATAAAGAACAAGGCAACTAAAAATTGGTACAACAACATAGAATCACCAGAAAAATAGAAGGTATACATAATAGCTAAGCAAAGGGCATTAGTATAGAAAGACATTGCAGTAATCAAAGTAATTAAGGAAGAAGAAGGAAAGCTGTTGAATGGAAAAGGATGTGTTGTAGAAAGATGTTGCAGTGATCAAAGTAAATAAGAATGGAGGAGGAAAGCTCTAGATGAATTGAAAGCAGTGGAGCAGAGTTGTAAATAGTACTATAAGGAATTACTTAACATCAACAATAAGGCAGGAAAATTGAAAGACAAACCACCAGTAGCAAGCCCAGTATTTGATGTCTTTTAAAGTGAAGGTTAAGAAAAAGCAATCAGAAGAATTAAAGTGCACAATGTTTATCAAAGATTTTTATTGATATCATCAAGGAACAAAGGACATGATGAAGTTGAATATGTATGGACTCTGTTGAAGAACATTGAAGGGAAGACAGAGTCTGTTCATACCCATGAACAAGCAAAAAGAAATGCTCTTAAGTGTGAAAACTATAGGGGAACAGACATTGATAAAATGTGGTTTGAATTTTGACCTGGGAGAGAAACAATACATGCAGTCTTTATTCTGTACCAGTTGCAGGAAAAGTACCTTGAAGGATACAAGAAGCCATACCATGCATTAGTAAGTTTGGAGAAAACATATTACAAGGTGCTATGAGTGTTTCAAAAAGAAGTTCCTGAAAAGTAAAACAGATTAGTGAGAGCTGCTTATGAGGAACTGACAATAATCATAAAGAGAGTATGTGGAGAATTGTAAAAGTTTGAATTAAATGTTGGGCTGCACCAAGGGCCATTAATTAGCTTTCTGCTGTTCATCAAAGTCATGAATAAGGAGTGCTTTAATTGATCCCTGTAGGAACTGTTATTTGTTGATAACCTTGTCATAACAGCTGAAAGTAAATAGGAATTACAAACACTAGTAAAATTGTGGCAGAATAGTTTTTGAAATAAGAGGCTTCAAAGTGAATACCACAAAAACAAAATTTGTGGTGAATGTATGAGGTAGGGATAGAACCCAGACAAGCTGGAGGAAGCTAAAGGAAATAGCCACAGTCATCTCTGATAAAAAAAAAAAAAAAAAGAGTATTAAAAGCCAAAGTAATTACACTATGATTAGAAAGGGGCTCCTCTGCAGAGCCAATACCTGAATTTTGAAGAAGGAAAAAATTATTGATAAACATGGAAATGGGAATGCTGAGTTGGCTGTTGGGAGTGTTGCTGAAAGAGAAGAAAATGAATAAGGAAAGTAAGGATATGGCAGGAGTCTGTAGAGAAAAGGAAAGGGCAGTAGAAGCAAGGCTGATGTGTTTGGTTGCATAAAGAGAAAAGAAAAAACAACAACCAATAAAGTGAGCATTAGAGCTACTAGTTGCTAGTAAGAGAAGACAGGGCAAACTAGTAAAGCATTAAAAAGATGGATTAAAGAAGACTTGAATGAGAAAGGAATTACATAAAATATGACAAAATAAAATAGGGTGCAACAAGTGTGAAAAATGATGACTCCTGCTGAAAAAAATGAAATAGCTAGTACATTGATTAAGTTTTACATTTGAGTTTTCATATGTTGAATCTTACATTGCATTATGGTTAAATTATATAATTTCATAATAGTTCTGTCACGTAATAAGAAAGGGTCCTATAATGACCACTGTCATAATTTGATGTAAGAATGTTCTTGAAATGAATAAGTGCAACTACTATGTAGAGTATTTGTTTCCATTTTGGGAAGTATATTGTCTTACTATTTTAGACTTCATACGACTTAGTGGTTAGGATACTTGACTTGCAGTGCATGAGTTGTCGATTTGAATCCTCTCAATGTTGATGCTTGTTCTTTCACCCATGGGGGCATTATAAGATGATGGTCAGTTCCACTGTTTGTTAGTAAAGAATAGCCCAAGAGTTTATGGTGTTAACTAGTTGCCTTTCCTCTTGTCTGTCTCTTTAAAACATAGTCCTTTAGTAGCTTTGCACAAAAGTAAACAGAACACACATACATAACCTTCTAAAATGAATGGTTCAGACTGTTTCAGATATGTTTCACATAGCTTGGTTTTGAGTAGTATTTTATTCCAATATATAACTATGTTTTGTTAACCCTTGTTTTTTTAATGTTCTGCAGCACTTTCTGACTTCATGACCAGAGTTGTAAAGTGCGAGCTTAAAACTGCTTAAACTGTTTTCTACCACTTATAGTGCTCTTTAAGTAACCATGCTTATTTTCACGTTTTGTATTTTCAACCTAATATCATATACAGTACGATTCTTTATATGATAATTGAAATTTAGAGCATTTTATCTACCAAGTTAGCTTGCTATAAGTGTTATATGCACATTGGTAGAAAGTATACTGAATAACTGAATACTTATTTTACAATTAATGAATAAAACATTCTAAATATAATTTATTTTAACTTGTTATAATGATACCAGTCGACAAATTAGTAAGCCTAATGATAAAATATCTTTGTAGAATCTTAAATCTTACAAAAATTAAGTGATTCTGATAAAACTTATGTTATGGAACACGTCTCTTAAATTTTTAAAATATAAATGATTATATTAATAATCTTAAAATATGAAAAAAAAGTACCTGGTTGCTGAAATAAATCACATTCTCAAATGGGAGCATTTGTAGAAATAAATGGTAAGAAACCTTGAGAAAAAAATGCATTTCTGACAGAATGGTAATAAATAGGCATATTGTGAAATGTTGTGTCACAAGAAACGTGTTATGAATAAGTTCATGAACAATATTATTTATCATAAAAACTGTGGTTTGATGATGGTGTAGAGGAAAATTGTCAGTTATAATTTATTTGTATCATACTGCCAGTTCATAATATGTAATGTTGGTAATATTATAAAGGAAGTGTTACTTCACTGGTGTGACAACATGAAATTGGACCTTGTTTTGACAACAGGTGGAACTGGTTTTACTCCTCGTGACGTTACGCCTGAGGTGAGATCATAGTCATGTGGTTCTTAGTTATCATTCCTTTTCAGTTAATCTCTAAGTGATTGATCACATATGTTTTAAGCTTTACTTTTTCTAAAGTAACTTCTCAAGTGATTGGCCAGTTCCTGTTCCAGGATATGTTCTTATCTTTGTGAAATTAAAATGGCCAAACATAATCGGTTCCAGCTTTGTAAACTCCTAAAATATTACTGTAAACTAAATATAGTTTAAAGAGAGATTTTAGAATTACTTTTTGAATAGTATGCTAAAGAACAGTGAGTCATTTACTTGTCTCTTTCAATAAGTACTTGATAAGGTGCTATATGTGCATTTTCTCCCAAAAATTCTACTTATATCTGAATAGGACATGTATTTTAACAGTAATAGAATTATTCAACAGTTACTTTAATTACTTTTGTGAAAGATTGGTAATACAACTGTTTAACATGTAAAGTAATATTAAATATTTAAATGCAAATTTGATACATAGAATATTTCAGAACAATTAAAACTACTATAAACTTATAATCAGCCATATAAGTATACATTCAGAAAAATGTTCCAGGGGGTAATGATTATTACATGGGGTTAAAAATGGCACATCTAAACTAAACTAACGTGGCAGGGGTTCAGTTTAGAGAGAGAGAAATCAGAAGAGTTCTCTCCCCAACTGGGGTGTTCAGGAACTTTGTAGTTCCTCTTCGTCCCCTTTCGTGAGAAATTTTTGAAATGCCCGTGAAATTTTTATTTTATTTTTAATATTTCGAAACTGGAGTGAGGTATTTGTGAGTAAGAGGAAGGATGGGAAACCTGGACGAGAGCAGCGAAAGTGAGGTGAGCCAGACCTTGGCTCTAGGACGGAGTATGCTGGCGAATTGATCTTTAAAATTTACAGTGATTATTCAAGGTGGCGTGGTAAACGGCCCTTTTAAGATACGGCTAGGACCCGCAGGTCCGATGCCAGAGATTTTGCTGTGGGGGGAAACGGGAGTACCCCAAGAAAACCCACTTTTACAGCCTGGATGCCGAATGATCTACCCAGACCGTGCTCGAAAGTAGCTGGGAATAGAAGATAAGTTAAAATAAAATAAAAATGGATGGACTCTGTTGGTGGTATACAGGGAGATGTTTAGCTTCAATCTTGTAGGTCAGGTGGTAACTTTGTCTTGAATGTGTTTATACACTTGAAACTCATTGGTGCGACTGAAAAACGTGGTCTAGGTGGTGGAACTACTGGTTGTTCTTCGCTGGTCTGTGATGCTTTGTTTCTTCTCGAGAATTTGGTTTGAGATTTCTGCGTGGAGGAGGTTTGTTTTTGAGTTTGTACTGACGCGTCGATGGTTGTCTTTGTAATGGTTTGGGTCTGGCAGGTTGTTGAGTTCTGGGGAACTGGGATTGAGGTTTAGTATGCACTGTCCTTTTTCTTACTTGAACTGCTGGAACTTGGCGTGATGCTGGCCATGGAGGTTTTCGTCATCTAGGTAGAGTTGTCTGAATCTGTCTTCCTGTTTTGTCTATTTGTATCTGGACTTGTTGGAATATTAGTATTTTCATGTTGGAAGATTTTAGTTGATTGTTTGTGATATCTGGGAACTTTGTTTGAAACATTGCTGCGTGGATGACGATGTGGGCATTCAGCTCTAAAATGAAATATATGATAATAACAGCCGTCTCGTAAAATACAGTCGGCACTGTACTTTGACGTTGTCACTATCTTCATGAAGTGCGTGGGATGATTACTGTTCTTCGAGAAAATTTGATGAACTACATAAACTTTGGCTTATATTTGGGATTCTATGGTTTGTCTGGTTTCTTCAGGTTGAATAGATGGGTCGACGCCCCTGAGGAATACAGAATAAAGAATGTCTGAACTTTTCGTGGGGGAACAACTTACTTTGAATTCAGTGTTCCATGGCTGGCACAGGTAAATTTGATCTGCATTAGTGGCTGGTTGAATGAGGATTCCACCCCGGCGTAATATTCGGGTCTTGGATGGTTCAATGGTTGCCCCTGACTTGGCTTGGGCGATCAGTGTAGCGATTTGGTACGGCTTGAGGTTCAATGGTAGGCCGTCGACGATTACCTGCGGCTCTGCCAGCCTGACTGGCGAGGATGAACGTTTCATTCTGAATAACATCTTTGCAGAGATATAAGCATGTCTGACTTGCTCGGTGATTAGCTCTGGACTCTCTGACTGAAACCCATCATAAAAGTGAATGATATTTTCCTACAACAGCTACCGTGGCAACAGGACCATTAATATTTTGTAATATCTTGAGATTTTCTTTCACCAACTTCAGTTGCTTGTGTAGAGGATCAGGGCACATCTCACATCTAGCCATCTAATTTATAGAAATATTCAAAAACCCAATTAATGGTTTGCAGGAAATGTTTCAATGTTGTAATATTTTTTGGGGTTATAAAATATGTTTGTCATGTGAACATGTCCAGCATTGCATCGAACATAAATATTTTAAAATTAAATTTGTATATTGTGAAGCTAATGACCTAGTGTAATAACACCTGCCTCAAATGTGGTTATCTCATTAACTATATTATTAATGGTTAAGTATCCAATAACTTTGATGAAAGTAATGCTCTATCAGTACTCCAACACAGTATTATCAATTGCTCTTAGTGCATGAAACATTTTCTCAGGGTTGGCAGCAAGTAATTTTAGTAATATTTAACATGGCATAATTTATTAATGGCTGTAACTTATTGTAAGGCACATACAATATTCAGTTCAGAAATGCTACTTATATCTTTGAACCACAAAGATTTATTATCTAATGTACAACTACCCTAGAATTTCCTATCCGTGCAAAAACTGTTGAACAAACTCCAACTCCTATACACATATAATGACTTAATTTTTATAATGTTGTAGCCCCCATTTGTAGGAGAATAATACAACTTCCATACACCATTATCTTTGTGAACAAATGATCATAGTCTAATTTCTTTTCTTGGCAGTGCCTTTGTTTAGATTTATACCTTCCTATACTTTTAAGTTTTGGGTCTACTTAAGTGATTGGCATTTTTTCTTTAATGGTACATTGCTTTTGTCTGTGTTGCACTTTTAATTCATCTACCTCATTCCTGCTTCATTTGTTTCTAACCACCACATTGTTACTTTAGGTTACTTTCAACAACAAATACCAAGTAAAATATATGTATGTTAAAAGTAGTAATAATAATGATAAAATAATTACATGAATAAAAGAGAAGATGTCCTGAAGCCTTGACCTTCCTTTTCAGGCATTTTTTCCAACTTGTTCAATGGTGACTACTGGAGACACTTTATCTATTTATGGATTTGACATTCAATTGTTATCCCTTCAGCTCAATTCGTGATGGTTCTTTAGTTTCAGATAGATGTGTTTCTTAGTCTACATTAAGCCTTTTCTCTTGTGCTTTGTTTAAACAAAGTACATATTTCAAATGCTTTTCTTCTCATTCCTATTTGTCCTGTGTTTTGGCATTATTTTATTTTTTTCAGTGTTTTTCAATTCCATGTCCTTCCTTTTTGTTCTAGCTGTAGCTTCTTGTGTTTCCAGCTAAGTCATGCATTCCTTTGCTCAGCACATGCATCTTAATTTTTGTTATTATATGGTTGGCTTCTCCTGGCTTGTAATGACAGAAATTTTGAATCTGTGCCTCAAATCTCTTTCTTTAGGTCTCTCACCTGGGCAAGTTAGTATAATTTTCCAAGTCCACTTTAAATCCTATTCAGTTTCTTGTTCACTTTGGGGTTTTCCTCAACTCCAGCAAATGGTAGACTCAACTTTTCCTTTGGTATTTTTGTGGTTTGAAGATTTTGGTATTCAAGACAAATTCCTTCTTACCTTTGTGTACTCTTTCTTCCTTAGGAGCCCTGATTCCTCTCAGCCATGTACACAAGCAACTCCATAAAACTCAAGATGATCATTGAACCTTGTTCACCCTCATTTTTCTCTCTTACTATTGACATGTCTGTTATGGTGGTTTAGTCATTTCAAACCATTCCATATCAACTTTTTTAGGAAGGCTGTGGATTATCTTGCTCACCCTGTTCTTTGGTTACAGTCATCTGATCATTTTGTGGTGTTCAACATAGTTGATTCTGTGGTTGCCATTGCAATTAACCACCAGGGAAGTATTTGCTTTTAGGATGTTATGCTTTTATCTCCATGTGTGGGATTTGTTTATTCCGTTGGATGACATATTGCATATTTCTGCTTAGTAACTTGTTTTCTCTCCCTCTTACATGGTATGTGCACTGTCTCTTATCTTTGATTTCTCTGCCACTCTCTTTAGCCAGGTTACACTATTTATTCACATTGTATTTTCTTTACCTAGTTTCTCATTTAGGATCTGTTTATTTTATCAAGTGGAAGGAACTTTAGGGCATTGTTTATAACCTTCTGCCTCATGCCAGACAATAATCTATTTCGTTCACCCCTTGTCCAGTCTATTTCTCCTTCTTGGGAGTTTTTTGTGGTTCTTTGGGTTTTTCCTTGCTTTTTTTGAGCCACTGACTTCATATACCTTATATAATATGTTCTACAGGATATATTTTCTCCTCGTTCGTAGTTGTCATGATTGAGACATATGCCTTAGATGCAGCACATGCTCTATTATAGGGATCAATTAGTGTTTTTACTAGTCCACTCCTTTTTTTTTTATATAAAAATTGGGCTATCTGAAAGGGTGGGTCATATGTTGTTTTTTTTCCTTCCCCTAGTTCATCATTGTACAATTTGTTTTTTTACAGTGATAATCTCTTGTGTGTTATAATGGTTGTTCATTACTTTGTTGTTTAGTCTACTCCTATTTATAGAATCAGTCATCTGCCATCTAACCAATGGTAGACCTCTCCTCTCCTTGAAACTTGTCTCATCCTATCTTAACTGGTTAGGCTCACCAGTTAATCTATATTGCATATTTTTCTTTGGGAGAATTTTATGAGAATCCCATGTTTTATTGCCAGTCATTTGAAAAGATCCTTGGTGGGTATGTGGTCTACATCTAACATATTTTTCCTATTGTATATATTACTAGGTGATGTCCTGTGATAAATACTGTTGCCTTCCTTCAGTCACATTTCTCCAGTCTATTTAAAGGTTATAGTAAGGTGAGTTTTACCTGTTGTGTTTTTTGGTCATTCCATTTTATTTGTACTTATTATGGAACTTCCATATATGTACCACTCCAATTCCTCCTCAAGGTGGATGCCTGTACGTCGTGAGGGGACCTCCCAGAGAATGCCTTGTCTTTTCAGTTTATCTCCCCTGAGATCATGTGTTTGCTATGCATGGTTACCTGTGAAGAGGAGGAGAGGATCTTGGTGGTTGAACAGTCCAACCCCAACACAACACTTGGCTTTGAATTCATATAGATGGGTGGCTTTGAGATGGCCCACTAGGATCCATCAGTTGGTCCTCTTGGACTCTGGTAAACTGAGCACCAGTATTGAACATTCTCAACAGATGTTGTTAATGTTGTGTCTAATACTGGCATTTAGGTATAGTGTCCACAAAACCCTGGCATTGCTGCTGATGCATTTTGCTTTTGTCTGTGTGGTATGTAAGGGTCCATGGTGGGTAGGGTCAGTGGACACAAAATGTTTCTCTTTCTCATATCTTTTCACATCTCTTACTTACTTACTGCTAAGGTTAAACAGCCCTTGATTGGTATACAACTATACTTAGAGAGTTCTAAGCTACAGTTGACAACATACCTTGATTTCTCATTTTCACTTGCTATCTGAAAAGTCCCTTAGACAGATGTTACCCATTTCTATTCAGAAGGGATTGGAAGTATTTGCTGGCTCTTTAAAATGTGATTGAAAATTTAGATATGGAGACATTCTTGTTTAAACATCAAAACCAAAACACACCAAACTTTTCTGTAAGTCTAAGACTTTTGAGATTTGTCTCTTCTATGCTACCCTGAAAACATCATTGTTAAGAGGGATCATCTTAACACTCTTGAGTCAAAGATTTTCACCAGTCTTTCAAGTCAAAGCACTTTGACCATGCTACATATCCCTACTTGTAAAGGTGGAGTACTTTTGCCAACCCACCTTTTCATTTTGATATTCACTTCTCTGTATCCCCCTAGATCTGTGAAGGCAAGTCACTTACAATTTGAGGTTTGGTCTTGTATCCCCAACCCTTTTCTGTGTTTATAGTGCCAATGGTTTGGTCACTGTAAGACCTTGTGCTGTGGCTCATGTACTATGCCTATTGTGATGGCAAAGACCACAGAGCAGATCTGTGTGGCCAGAAGCCTCACAGCTTCAACTTTGATTGCTTCCACTTTTATTCCCATTCCTGTTCCAAGTGGATTGAAGATGAGGTACAGTGCTTGAAGACTGTTGACAACATTCATATTCTGAGGCCTGGAAACTTTGTCTTCCATGCTGTCAAAGACATATGCAATCACTCTCATCTCTGCCATCTTTATGAATGTGCAGACCAATCTTTTCATGCTTCCTGAAGAGTCTTTTTCATTTTATCCTTAGAGTTTGTTCCCTGTGTGTAAAAGGGAGTTGATACATTCACATCAACTCCTGTTTTCGTACCTACATCTGATTTTGGTGGCTGTTTGGGCCCCTGTCCATCAACCCTGAGATGCAAAGCTGTTATCTGCAGACCTTACATACTCAGCAAGTCAAAGCTAGAGGGAATCTTGGATTAAGTTCACCTTCAGAATCTCTGGTTTCACAACATCCAAAGTTGTGTGAGACAAGATTCTGAAGTTGGTGAGTTGTATGCCTCCCAACCTCTTTTGGTCTTGCTGTCTGATAGCCAGGAAGTTGACAATTTTTGACATTGTTGATATCCTCAGGGACATGTTTTTTTTATATTTAGAAATTTAGCCGAATGGTCTCAAATTATATTTGAGACCAAAAAAGTCAGTAAACACTTGACTTTTAAATGGTTCAAGCTGTTAAGCCATCTGATGTGACCACCTCAGTGGTCATGGAAAAAAAAATCCAAATAACTCTTTTAATGCTGAAAGGTGAGAAGTAATACAATAATACTGATACTGTAGTTATATTGTGATATGCTTTTTGGGTGTGTATCATTATATAGAAAAATAATGTCAATCTTACTAAAATAGGCCTACCACAATTAACAATGTTATTTTATTGGAAAGAAATGGACATGAATAAATGTTTTATTTTCAACATATCTTTCTTCTATTAAATACTCAGAATTTGTCTTTTGGGTAAAAGAAACAAGCAAAAGTAGTTTGAATAATATTTTGAATATTTATTCCTAACCAAAGCCATGTCAATGCACATTTTAACATGTTACCTATAAATTACCAGCTTTCAGGGGTGAGAGGATTTGAAACAAATTTATGCATATAGTCCTGAGTAATCATGAGTGAGGAATGAGTCAGTATTATTTCAGTGCATAGTTCTTAGCAAAGTTCGTGCCACATTAACAAATAAGAGGTTATAAATATAGTTATGATACCACTTTAGGAGGCTTTAGCAACATTAAATAATTTAATAATACTTGAGAAAAAGAAATTTTAGCATTGTGATACAGTAATACAAGTGCCAGTCTCTGACATTTAAACTATATATGATTTGCAAAGTCATGTAAAGAAACCTATGATAAACTATTATGCCTAAAAAATAAGTAAATTTAACACTCCTGCTATGTTTAAAACAGTTGTATATATCTAACATAAGTTATGCAATAAGTATGATTAATTTGCACTAAAATTAGTCTAGAGAAGATGTGTCAAAATCTAAATTTATGTCAAGATATTTTCTGCATAATTGAGCATGTATTTCAGTGTGCATTTATTACTTACATTATGGTAAGTTCTATGCTTTAGTGTGTTTTGCATTTATGGTTAAGTAGTTTCTGTTAGGATTTCTCTGATAAGAGGTAATTCATAAGTCTTTTATATAATATATACATTTTGAAAGTGTTATAATGTTACATTTTACTTCTTTAGTACTTCTGTATAGAATTTCTCAACTTATAAAATTTATAAGGTATAACAAAAATAAACATCTGTATAAAGTTCACCAATAAACTTTATCTCAAGTTGTAACAGCTTGCATAAATTAAAAACAAAACATGCTATTCATATAAGAGAGACTGGTGTTGAGATTTAGTTTTTAAAGTGGACGTAGGAGACCAGAATTTGGAGGGAGAGAAACAAACTGTGTGTTTGAAACATTATTCTAAAAGGTAGATAAACTATTGTTGTGGTTTGAATATCACTACCTAGTTTACTAACCATTTTTCAAGAAACACACAATACTGTAAATGAAAAATTTGTTTCATAGGCTACAAAAGTAATTCTTGAACGAGAAGCTCCAGGGATGGCCACTGCAATGATGGTTGAATCTCTAAAGATTACGCCTTTGGCTATGATTTCTAGGTGAGTAAAACTTTTTTACTCATATGTGCCTTTTCAAAAAAAAACTATGGAAAGATCTTAATTAGATCATATATTAAATTTGAAATCTCAAGTCTGAACGTTATTTGAGTGTGTATATGTAATACTTCTTTACTAAAGTAGGTTCAACAGAATGCCTTCTAATGCCTTTGTGTTTGAAAAATACATAATGATTGTAAAATGCATCTTCCAAACAGTTCATGGAAGCAGTTAGCAAATTAATATTTTGTTTACAAATTTGCACAATAAAAGTTAATTTGTATTTGTTTTAATCACTACAGATAGTCTTTCAGACATTGTTGGAACATATATATAATTAAAGTGTCCCTTGATATTGTACTTTGTCTATAATACACTCCCATGAAGTCTCTTAAGAAGAAACCATTGATTTAAGTTTTATGATTCACCAACTTCCAGATCTGCTCATTTAAATTGAGATCAGGGTTTATGGAAACCATTGCATCATTTGAATGGCTCCAGCAGTTTTTTCTTAGTTATTTCTGCATAAGTTGGATGAGTATTTGATGTTGGTTTCGGTTTGGTAGTAAACTTCTTTACCAATAATACACATACCTCTGGGTATATCAAATCAGTACTTATGGTGGTCTATTAGTCTATCTATTTGGCAAATATCTCTTGTTGCCTCAGCAGAAAAACAATCCCAAACCATCACATTGTCTCCTCCATATTTTCTTTTCATTGAGGTATCTTTCATCTTTCTTCTGCTGGACTTTACAACCCACACTTTGAATCAAATATTACAAACTTTTATTTATCTGTCCACAACACTATTTTCTAATCATTTCAGTTTGGTTTTTATACTTTTTTGGCAAATTTCAGTTCTTAATATTTGGAGAGTGAAGTAAAGGTTTCTTAACTGCAACATGACCAAATATTCCATCCTCATTGAGCCTTCTTGCAGTTAAATCTGGACACTTTTTGGTTGTTTGGTTCATGGATGTTTATCGTGCTTGAACTCAATGGCAGTCTTTTTTCTGTCTCAGAGGCTGCATGAATAAAGATACATAGCATTAGTATAATTGAGTTTAGGTGTTCTGTCTCTTACATTTCTATTTTCAAATTTTACTTGTTGTCTTGATCTCATGACTAACAGTGTACTTGACAGTGTTTGGGAAGCATTTGAAGTCTGCAACAATTTGTCAAAGAGTTCACTCGCATCACATAAAGCTATTATGTAAATTCACTGTGTGTTTTGGGCATGGTGTGACAACAAAATTTAATGTATATAGTTTCAGGCACTTTTTATCAAGGTCTGTTTATGGAGCGCTATTAAATAAATTTCTTCGAGTATATGCTGGTACCATATGCTAACTCCTTGCTAGCTTCTTTCTATGTAGTTAAGACACTGCATTGGGTACCATGAGAGTTATTTAATTTAGCTTGATTTGAGTGTTGTGCAAAACTATGCAAGGGCTATCTGTGTTAGCTGTCCATAATTTAGCAGTGTAAGACTATAGGGAAGGCATTTAATCATCACCATTTACTGCCAATTCTTTAGTCTCTCTTTTACCAGTGAATATTGGAATTGGCTCTAAGTTTATGATGCTCCACATGGCTGAAAGGGTGAACATGTTTGGTGAGATGAGATTCGAACTCATGACCTAACCACATGGCAGTGCCAGGCCAATTATTTCGGAACTTAAATTTTTTCAGTATGTTCATTCAAGGAAAACCCTTATAATATGCTCTTGGTACAAGTATTATGAGAATTATTAAGAATAAGAAGCTTTCTCACCCCTACTATTTCAAATGTCAACAGGGGTCAGTAAAGTATTATTATAGTGTTAAAATTTACTTTTTGTTGTAGCATCAAAGAATTAGCCCCATAAAATGGAAAGAGTAACAAAATATTATCTTGTCTTAACACTTTTGCATAGTGCTACACAACAGTGTATTTTAAAAATGTATCATTACTGTGTATATAGCATTGCGATATTAAGCCAAGTAAAAATAAAATATTGGAGTAATGGCAACCAACTATGTTGCACACAATTATCTGTGAGATTGTTTCTATGTATAACAGCTGATTGTAAGCTCTATGCTTTGGCTTATAATTACAGGATCTGAACTCAAAAGTATTTATACATTGGTGAAAATAAAAGATCCACTAATGGGGCCCAAAATAGCAAACTTGATAACAAACTTGACAGGGGATCTAACAAGCCCTTGAAAAAGTCATTTTATGCGTGCTTTTGAATGCCATTGTTGTGGTTACCATCAAGTGTGAAGGACTATTAATCATCCAACAACTATTTGGTAGTGACTAGCAATGACTAACTTTTAGTAATCAGCATAGAATAATACATAATTACAATGCAGGCTATAAAAAAGTAGATTAAAACATTACTGAAACTTTAGAAATTGCAATGAACACAATTTACCTTAATCGAACATAACTGTGAAAGAACAGAAGAACACATGACTTTTACTCGTGAATATAATAGATCCATGCATTATATTAATTTGGGAATCATTAAAAATAGAACTGTACATAAAATATGCTTGTAGAGTGTTAGAGGATTTTTCAGAATTTACAGTACATGCTGAAGGAATTGAAAAATGTTAGCAGTAAAATTCAATAAAAATGTTTGTTGTCCACGTGATATTATTTCAGCCAACTATTTTTGCAGCATTTTTATTATATTAGCAGTTTTTATACTAATTGCCCTGATTAAGCTGAAGTGGTGAAGTCGTGGTTGATAACAAAAGCATTGTTTTGTTGTTATTTGAGTGTAAAGGTTTTCTTTAATTTTTAAACTTCATGATCAAAATGTTGAAAATTTATTTGTGCATAACTAGGTTGTGGACTGATAGATAACACACAGGTTGAGTACCTCAAACTGAAACTGTTTTGTAGTTTCACCGTGTAATTGGAAGTTATGTAGCCATGTCTAGTTGTACTGTTGTGATACATAATTTGTGTTTCAATCCTTGTGTAGTATTATAAGATTTATTCTGAATTCATTCTTTGTTCTTGATATGTACAAGACCGCATGTGATCTAGTAAATTGTTAAGTTGGTCATTGCACGTTACCTTCATTGCTATGTTGTTCTCAAAGGTAGTTAATACTTGTTATTGTGTGGAGTTAGCATTGTTTAATACAACATATTGTGTAAGGATGTTAACAGGGGTGTTTTTCAGTGATTGTTTGGAGAATTCTGCAGGATACAGCTTAACCTATGTTGTAGTAAGAATGATCACTCTTGTAGGTAGTAAGTTGGGTTCTTTGATTTTGCATTTGTTTTCCTTAAAACAACTAAAACCAAAATTAAACCAGCATGAAGGAACACATTTACACCTATACTAATTAATAACCTAAAATCCAACTGCACCATTCCCTACAATCCTGTACCCAATGGTTAGTTGCAAATTCTCTCATTGTTAACCTGAAGATGACCTAGGAAGGTCAAAACGTTATTTGTTTTTGTTTTAATAGTGAAAGTGTTAATACCCATACCAGTTGTTCTGAGATACATTTTTATTTCAAGGGAGTTTCTTGACATCAAGAATTACGGTCTTGTTCATGGTTTCAGCTTGTGTGGTTGGAAGAGAAGTCAGTACAAAAATAATTGTGTACAAGAAACAGCAAATACACATGTTGGTTTTGTGTTTTATCATCATAATAATAACAATAGTGCATATTTTTCACAATTCATGTTTAGTTTCACTATTTCATTTTATGTGAACTTAATCAGTAAGCATGCAGTATTACTCTGCAATTGAAATATCTTGATCAAATTCCCTATTGATTAGTGGATCCATCTGGTACAACTTAAAGTTAATTCAGTTTCAAGTTTTCAAAAAATTTAAGGTTCTGGTAACATGTTACAATAACGTAACAATCATCAATACATAAATGTTGAAATACATGATGCATGATTTACAAGCAATTATTTAAAAAAGCTTGCAGTAAACTAACTTTTAAAACATAACTAAGTTTAACTCTAGTGCTACTTATCTAAATCTTTACTTTTATATTAAACAGAAACAGTTGTGCATGTAACATGTATTGACTACCAGGGAATTGTACTTTAAGTTTGTTGGATGGTTTTAGAACAGAAGCTAAACAACATGATACTGAATATAAATTTACCTTCTGGACTATTACAGAATATATCTACATTATTTATGCTCGCAGTATTATAAATTAGAATCATACCTCACTTTAATGTTCAGAATCGTGGATGATGCAACTTAACAAAGAAAAATTATTTTGTTTTTCATTTGTATGTCATGGTGGTTCTGATACATATAATTTTTATTATGTTCTAAAATGACTTTTTGTGAATATGTAATTGATTGCTTTTTGTCTTATTTCAACAGACTTGTTTGTGGAATTCGTGGTAAAACTCTTATACTAAACCTTCCTGGAAGTACTAATGGAGCAAAGGTAAGTTTTACCTCAATATTGCTTTGAATAATGGACAAAATATGTGATTTAAACCTACAGTTGTCTGAGTTAGTGATAAAACTTAAAACATTCATCCTTGGGTTATACTGAGTTGAAATTCTGGCTGGCTGCAGGAGTCTTTGGGTAACTGATGAAGTTCGACTTTTTGCAAAATAAGAAATCTTTAGCATATTGAGTTTTGATATAGTTACTTCTTAGGGCAACATTAGAAAAGCATAAATGTTTAAGTATATTTGAATACACTACAGGCAAGTAAAGTAATAAGGGAATCAGAAAGGTTAGGAATTTGATCTTAAACAGGAAAATTCTAGATTAAAAATGTAAGATCAGATGAACAAGCCAGAAGATTAGCCAGATGTGGAGTGTGAAAGAAGGTCATAATTACCTGGTTAGAACCATGTTTTTCTCTAAAAATTATTTTGCAACTGTTGCAAACTTTGTTTGTTAACCTGAAGATGATCTAAGAAGGCTGAAACATTGTTCTCTACTTTAATATAATTAAAGTTATATTTCCATACTAGCTGTCTTGTCGGTTTTATCCAGTTGCAATAGTTTATCACAGATCAAATTTGGTGGACTCTTCTTCACTATGAATTTTGAAGTTCATGTTACTATTTTGGGGGTTATGCCATCATCTAATATTTTTTTTACTGATGGTGGATTTATCAGTATTTATCCACCAAGAGTTTGAACTTTATGTGGATCAGCCTTAGTTCCTGGATCTCATTCCAGTTCCAAACAGGCCAGTCCTGTTCAGACTGGTGAGCACTTAAACTGTCTGTTTCTGGCTTTTGAATTTGTTATATCTTCTCACACCCCACCTGAGGAATTAGTTAAATCTAATTTAGTCTTTGTTGATTTTAATTCTTATGAGCCACATTCTTTGTTACTAACTGACCAGTTTTCCTCTTGATATTCTGGTTCAGGCTGATTATTTTGTCTCACAATTAAGTGACTACCCCATGGCCATCTTTCTTCCATTATAATCTTTTATCTTCAATGCTTACTAATTGGGTCTGACTTTTGATCCAGTTGGCTTGTTCCTCCTTGCCTTCTTCCTCCCAGAGTTTTTTCCAAGAGTTTTTTCATCAGATTAAACATCTCACTTTTTCTTTACTTCTTCTTTTCTTTGTCCATAAGAAGAAATTCTACAATCAGGCATGTAGACCATACCCAATATTTTTGTCTCCCTTTACGTACATTATACTGTGTTGTTGTTTTTTTTCTTTGCCAGTTTTCTTCAGACTTCAGTGTGACTCTGACTGGTTAGCTTTTATTTATACTTTCTTTTCTTTCCAAGAGCTTTTTTTTTCATTCCTCACTATATGGGTCTGAGACAGCTTTTGCAAATGACCCAGGAACAACTGAGGGGAGTTTAGACTTATTTTTTTCCAGCTCCTCCTTTTACTAGGTCAACCTCAACAGGGGATTATCTTGAACAGCTACCTCCATCTCTTTTACTTCAGTTGACTACTTGGGTTTGTGGAATTTTGGGGATTTCTTCTTTTACAAATTGACTCCTTCCTTGTTAGTAGAAAGGGCATTAAGTAACTACTTGGTTTATTCTCATGCTTCTGATGTTAATGTTTATCCTGGGAGGCTTGCAACTCAGCTGCATGATTGGATAGCTATACTATTTAGTTTCTCAATGGACATATCTTCTTTTGGACCTTTGGGGAACAATAATGGAAGCTTTGATCACTGTAAACAGATACCTTTTTCACATGTTCATCTTACTACAGTGACTATCCTGAGATATTTATCTTCGATCCAAGTTTTGTCTGAAGCTTATCAACATTTTTCTCAGAAATTTAAGGATGAGATAGTGATTTTGCTGACAATTGTTTTTTCTGTCAGAGTGTTCTTTCTCTTCTTTCTGTGTTTTCCTGACTGGTTATTTTTAGGATTTATTGGGTAGAGGTGTTTTATTAGAAAGGGATAATTTACCATCTTCTGTCCTCTGGGAGATATAAGAAGCTTCTTGCCTACATCCCATATCATTTGCTCTAGTTCCAGAGACTTTAGAATCTTGAATTGATATTGCCCATTTATATTCTTCTTTGTCATCTTTGGCTTTTTGTCTTCCTGTCTCTAATTTGGGAGTATCAGCATGCAATGTTTCCTGATCCTACCTTCAGTTTTTAGGTCTATTTGTTCCCATAATAGGTTCTATCTGTACTCTCAAAGATCTTTGGCTTGGGTCTGACTTGGGATGATACCAGCACTAGTGACTGTTCTGGAAGTATTGGTACATAACTTTGTGGACATCTGGAACTCTTTCCATAATAGACTCCATCTGTACTCTCAAAGATCTTTGGCTTGGACAGATGGGCAATAACGGCATTGGTGACTATACTGGGAGCATGATTCCATCTTTACCTGGTTATCTGGAGTTCTTTCAGTACGAATCCATAGGGATTTAGTTTTGTGGCTTTCAGGGTTGGTTATTCAATTTACATCACTTCCACTATTGTCTGCTCAACCTGTTGCTTTTTCCCCTCTAACAGATTGATGGTGAGTGGAGCTTTATGTTCAGGTCACAAGAGAGTTGTTAGTCAAAAAGACAGTAGAGAGAGTTGATTACATTATTCTGGGATTTTATTCTTATTTATTTGCAATACCCAGGAAAACAGCAGGTTGACATTCAATCATTGATCTATCTTAACCAATTTTAAGTTCCATTCCTACTTGCTTTACTATGGAATGTTTTCTTAATCTGGGGCACTTGATAACTAAATTCAATGCTACAGATTCTTATCTCCATTTCATCATTGTAGAATCTTCCCAGAAGTTTTTCAGGTTTGTGCACAAGACTGAGGCATCAGAGTTTCAGGCTTTTGTCTTGAATCAGCACCTTGTGTATTCTGCAGCATTGCTGAAGTTTTTTGTTGTCACCTTCAATCCTTGGGCCTGCACACACATCATTATATGGATGACTGGGTACATCCTGTGAATTAGTGTAACAAAACTCTCAGATTCTGCTTTCAGAAGCATGCCTCTTAAACAGATTGGAGGAATCTATTTTGTCATTAATGTAGCATCTCATTCATTTGGATGTGTTTTTCAAGACTTACGAGGTCTGTTAAAAAAATACGTAGACTGTTTGAATTGCGTGGCTCCGCTTGGTGTCGCTAAGTTTGCACAGATCAGCTGATTATGACACCATTTTCCGATTGCAGATATCTTCATTTGTGTATTAGCTACGCAGTTTTAAGTGAAGTGCGATTTTTTCGTTTGGCAGATTTCAGAATGAATGACCTGAAGGAGCAAAGATTTGCTGTGAAATTTTGTGTTAAACTTGGAAAATCTGCAACTGAAACTTTTGCTATGGTTAACACGGCTTACAGTGATGTTCCTATGAAGCGTACGGCATGTTTCAAGTGGCATGAACGTTTTAAGGCTGGTCGACAGTCCATTGAAGATGATGACCGTCCTGGACGTCCTTCCACATCAAATGATGACCCACATGTCGACAAAATCAACACCCTGTTGCAGGCAAATCAATGTATGACTGTCAGGGAGCTTGCTGAAGAGTGTGGGATATCAGTTGGATCTTGTTATGAGATTTTGACCAAAAAATTGAAGATGCACTACATTGCTGCAAAATTTGTGCCCCAGAACTTGTGAGGTTTTGGCCAAACACTTGATCACTGTTCTTCTCTACCCCCATACTCCCCTGACCTTGCTTTTTGCAATTTTTTCTTGTTCCCCAAACTCAATAGACCCTTGAAAGGAAGAAGATTTGAAAAGATTTCTGAGATTAAGGCAAATGCGACGAAAGAGCTGGAAGACATTACAAAAGAAGCATACCAGGACTGTTTCAACAAGTGGAAACACCGTTGGGATAAGTGTGTGCATTGGGGAGGAGAGTACTTTGAAGGGGTTTCAGACCTGTAACTTCTAAATAAAGTACATTTTATTTTATGACATCAGTCCACGTATTTTTTGAACAGCCCTCGTACATAAGTCATGCTCAGCTGACCCATCTCAGGATTTAAACCATGGAAAGAGTCATTAGGCTTTTACTTTTGTCTCCTTTTTCTACTGTGTAGATGGTTCTCTCTCTCTTGGGAACTTGGCCATCCCTTGAGCCTCTTTTTTCTTTGGGAGGATAATATTTTATGTCCTTTCCGTGGTCATTGCATGAGCAATTGATTATGCATTATAATTCTTTGAATCATTCTGTCTCATCACCCAAGAGAACATTGTCAATATGAATGGTAGTTGGATTGGGGTACCCATTTTATTGCCTCATGCCAAGATCCATCTGTTCATGGTTGGGGTAACTTATCTTTAAGGTCAGGAGTTCTAAAGCACTTTGACAGAAGACATGTCCATTTTCCATGTTAACACTCTCAAAGTTTCTTGCAGTATATACGGCAGTGGTTCAAGATATGTCTCTGTTGAAAGGAAAAATAGTCATGATACTTTCTAATAATAATTCCACAGTTGTATCTCAAATTTCTCATCAAGGAGACACTCAGACTTGAGACTTTTGTTTTTCATACTTTAGGTCATTTCTACTGGGTTCATTCTCTTTGTGTCAGTCTTTTAGTATGTCATGTTCTAGGAGTGATGAATTTAATTGCAGATCACTTGTCTTTAATTATGTTAGAAGAATCTGACATCATGAGGTTTTCTGTGAATTTGCTCTTGTTTTGGGTCTGCAACATTGGTGTCTTTGCAACTCATTGGAAGTCTGAGCTGCAGTAAATTTGGTCTCCAAAATCTCATCCTCAACATTGGTAGTAGATGCATTTAGTCAGGATTGGATAGGTTTACATCTATATGTTTATTTCCCCCAGCTATTTCCTCTTGTTCTGAATATGACGTATATTATTCCCTGTTAGGCTCTTTTGGCTGCATCTTATTATCTAGGAGAAACATGGTTCCTATTTCTTCAGTATCTGCAGGAATGTCCACCTCTACCTCTTTGAGATTGGAAATCTCTGTTGAAACATTTTCGATTAGACATTCTACACCCAGATAATTTGAAAAATCATGCTTGGAAGTTATGCAGTCCTTTGTCCTGCATAGAGATTTAACTTTTAAGGTTTCTCTGTACTTAACTAAATCTCTTTGTAGACCACTGTGATAGTTATTCAACAGAAATGAAATATTTATTGTCATGATGTATTACAAGGAAGTTAAATTCACTTCACCTGAAAGTATTTGTTATATACTGTTTTTTAACTTGGGTATTTGAGAAAGGGCTATTTTCATCTATGGTGGCTTTATATAAGGCATCTCTATTCATTATTTTTTGGTATTCTAAATATTGGAAGGTTTTTGAATTTCCAGTTCTGTCAGGTATAGTAAAATTCTTTCCTATTATTTTCTCTCAAATGATCTCTCCAATTATCGAATGAAGATTTTGCAGTTTTACATTAGTTGGCTTATCATTCAATTGAGCCATTAGCTTTGTGTTCTATATTTCATTTTTCTCTTAAATTGTATTTTTTCTTGTTGTTGGTCTGTGGATGTCATCGGTTTGAGTTGTTTGCAACCAACATGCATAGGACTCCATCATTCCACATTTGTCCTGCATAGTCCCGAGATCTTTCCTGGCAGCTATAGAAGACAAACGATCCATTTTCCAACCATTTTTCACCTTTATGACTGCTACAATCCAAGTTGTTTGTTATGTCCTGTCAGGGCTCTAAAGTTTTTTGTGATTCATGCAAACTTATTTTGAGGTACTAGGAATTGATTGTGCGTTCATTGAGATCATTTTACTTCCCATGCTTTATCTCCAATTACTCTCACAAAAAAGCTTCTTAAATTGATTCACACAGCTTGTATTGGATTATTTATTATAGGAGAGGAATGTTTTGCATGTCACATCTCGCCAGATTCATCATGTTTATATTTCATTAACTAGCTGATTGAAATGCCATCTGGAAAACATTGGGCAGGTTGGTATTTGGATACTACAATTACTTTCCTATTTTGTTATTTCCATGATATGTCAGTTTTCTTTTCTGTAGATTTTTGACTCCTCTCTGTAGCTAATTTCACCACATCAGTTAGATGAATGTATTTTGAAGTGATATCAATAACTCCTTTCTGTTTAATCTTCATTATGTGCAAAATGTTTTGTTTTTTCTTCTTTAAATGAAATGTGAATATTTGATATTACTTTATAAATATTGTAAATTAAGTTTTTTGATCCATGAAATAAAGCTTTAATGTTTGATCTACATCTTGGCCTGGTGGTTAGCATATTGGAATGGGAGATTGCATTAATTGTTCTGGAATTTCACTGTTTCAGTTAGCAACTGTTCCTTTTTCATTGCATTTCATCTACTCTGAAGTTCAGAATTAGTATTATTTGGTCTACCAATTTAGTCCATTTCTAAGGTGTTGTTTAGGTTGAAAATTAAAGTAACTTAACATTTTAATGTAGTTAATAAAACTTCTAGTTTTTAATATTTTGTAAAATGACAATTACTTTTTATGATTTTCTATCTCAGTTTTGGCTTAAACTGACTAATCTAAGTATATCAGTTAGTGAAAAATGTGTGCATATGATTATTCCATGAACAAAAAGTAAGAAGTAGGTCCTAGTACATGATTTTTGTTCATTCACAAATGTCTCGGAGATTGACAGTACTATTAATGTATAATATACATTGTGATTTTCTACAACAAGAAGAAACAGCACAGCAAAGTTCTGAGGAATTTAACTTTAAAAATAAAAACTTAATTTAATAGCTTAAAGTAATTCACAAATCTAATATAATCTAGTATAATGAAAAATAAAAAGACTGTATAGTAGATTTGAAGATTAAAACTAAAAACAAAAATATTCATGTCTCAATGTATTTTTCTTTTAAATGTGTGACAAACTATATTATTGTAAAATATTACAGATCATAGACCTACTTACACTTTGTTTTAATAATTAATTTTCCTTAAATACATTTGTTGTACGATAGAAGGAATACAATTTCCAAAATTTTATAAAGGCATTTAAAAATACTCATTCTGAATATTTGAATGTTTTAAACTTCTTTGAAGTTCAGAATGTTTATCAGGGGCAAAACAAAATCCTCATAACCTTTATCTTCACATTTTACATAATTTAGACAAATGTCAAATTTCACTTTGGGTGTTTCCAGTATGTTACTATAGACTTTAAAAAAAACTAAACATTTTTTGGTTTGTGGTATCAATCACAAGAAGAAATTTTTATTTTTTAATTAAATATTTTTTTTACAAAATTTCAGTTGAGTATTATTTTGTAATAAAAAGATTTAATGATTGTATACTTTTGTCATAAAAAATATTCACAAACTCACTCTCTTGTAAAAGTACCCTAACATGGGATACATTCAACAAAAATCTGTTATTTTCCTTATGAAATTTTGGCAGATGATAATATATTTAGGTAGTATATGGTGTGAGATACTAGTCCAGTTATGGCTGCATAATTATGTAGGATGGTTTTTGTTGCATGGATAAGTTTTTTTAAACAATCAAGAACTAGATATACATTTTACAAAATATACTTTAATATGCAAGTGTATCTTTCAATATACAGATTATCTTGTTTTTTTATGGTTTTAATGCATAAGTTATTACAAGCATTATTGCATGGGTGAGCTACTGATGTTATAGTAGATTTTCATTTGTATTTAATGTGTGTTACTTTGTTTCTTCATATTTACAAACTGGGTAAATTTCATTTATTAAAAATAGATTGTAATCTTTCATTCATTATGTAGTAGTAACTGGTTTCATTTAATGTCAAGTTTGTGTTGTGTGTGTATAAAGCATGATTGTAATGATTGACTAATCAATTTTGTGTATAAACTTAATTTTTCTTGTTACATTTTGTTCTGAAGAAACATGGAATTAACTTAGGTTATTAACATTTAGTTCTGTTAATAATTTATATTTTGAAGTATATCTTTGAACTTGTTCTGCATTATCTTCATGTTTGACTTAATTTCATTTGTTTTTAATAATTATTCAAAAATATGTAATTTAACTCCATTTGTTATCTGATATATAGTGTATGTGTAATGTGGTACCTAAAATTAGGTGTGAGTATAAATACATATAGTAACTGAAGACTTTTATATTTCAGCAATGTTTGGAATTTGTAAAATCAGCAATACCTCATGCTGTAGATCAGCTCAATGCAGATACTGAGAAAGTTGATGAAACACACAGATTTCTGAAAGTGTGGTCGTATATCTTTATTTATTTACATGCTATATGTGAAAAGCAGTTACATTTCTCACATTCTTAGAAAGTAAATTCTAAATGTATGTTATTAATGATCATTGTAAATTAATAAACCATGAACATACAATAAAATATTTTGACTTAGAGTATGTTACGTGACCTCTATGTTCAGATTTGATCAGCTTTAAAGTATTCTGGTGTGCTTGATGATATATTTACACTGTTGAAGATTTTTGTGGTGTAACTGTGGTAGTGTTTACATGTGTTTTGCATATTTGTTTATTAAATACAATGCAGCACCTCATAATGACACTATTTGTGGTTTACACAGTGTCACAAATGTATAGATATTTATTTTCATAAATCCTTTAAATTCAAGTAGAAAGTGCTGGTGATAACTAATCAAAAATATGTTAATGTATATACATGCATATTTCTAATTTAACTAAAAAATAAATTTCAACATGCAATATTAGAATTTTTGTAGCTGAGGTACATAAATAATTTATTTGTGACTAAATACTTGTTAGAGATAGCAATTTAGAACTAGTATTAAAGTTTCTTTATAGCAGAATATAATTTGTTCTAAAATACCATTTTTGTAGCATGCTTCATGTCAAATATGAAATTTATATCATTCTTTGTTTTTGTTAAAGTGTTAACTATTTGTAACATTTTTTGCAGCATGCATCATGTAATTCTTTCTCCAAAAAGGGTAAGTACGTTTCTGTTATGAAAATACATAAAACATAATACTTATTGTAAATCAACTAATTATTATATCTCGATATGCATGCAAAAGTAAGTCTTAATTTATTTTAGCATAACTGAAATCATCATTATGACAGCATTACATCAGTATATACATTTATTTTTTGGTGTTATGCTAGGTTAAATATTAATTGTGAACTGCTAAATTAGATGTGTGAGAAAATATTTATTGGTCTCAGGAATGTTTTAGAAACTTTAAACACTGGGTCAAAAATTCTACTAAAGCTCCACATGAGTGCTTATGGTGAACTTATGTTTCAGAACACAAAGAAGTGGTGGTAACTGTATCTGACAAGCCTCGTCATTCTCCGTATCCTTTAATCTCTGTTGCAGAAGCTCAGGCTATTGTTCTAAAGGAGGCCAATTGTTTACAAACTCAGATCTTGGACTTTGAAGGTAAACTACTGGCATAAGTGCCTAAATAGTATTGGTGTTATTTTCTATAAATTTTGTATCTCTTCATGCTACATATAAGTGTTTTTGTGCATTATAATTAATAATCAGTATTTGAAAACTTAGCACTATGTGAAAGAATAATTTTACAAATATTATCAGGATTGTAGTTCTTTAGGATTTTTAGTATATAAATATGATTAAATGGGACATGTATTTGAATGTTTTTTGTTAATTCTTGGAATACTAACTTTGTTGTGGAAAGTCTGCTGATGAATACATTTTTTTTTGTTTATATATTATGTCTGCTCATACTTGTCAGTTTCTTTTTACTCTTACTGCATGTTGTAATTAAAATAAAAATGATACAATTTGAAATATTTTCGTTGCCCCATGACATTGTTTTTAATATTAAAACATTCAGGAAATACTACTTGTATATATAATCTGGTCAGTGGTTGTTTCTTTACACAGAAGCACTAGGATATGTGTTAGCTGAAGAAATAACATCTAAAGATGATATCCCTCCTTTTCCTGCATCAATCAAAGATGGCTATGCTGTACTTTGTAAGTGTAACTGTTTTTCTTTTCTCACTAAAATTTTTCTAGTGTACTATAAATGGTGAATTTGTACATGTAAGATAATCTGTACTATATTTTTGATTTGTAATGTATTATATATTCTTAATGTGAAATCTTGTCTATTTGAAATGTGAAATAATTCTTGTTAAGTAAACTTTTTCACTTTATTATTCTTAACACAGATTTCATTTCTTATCAGAAAATGAAATATTTTGAACTTCTTTTCATCTCTTTACTATTCTGTGTTCTTATCAACATAAATGTTGTTATTGTAAGTAATAAGTCAAATTTTCTTGCTTTGTTTTAATGTATATTTAATATTGTTTGGAGTACAAGTTCTTTTGTTAAATTAATATCAGTGTTAACTGGACAAGTGTAAACCAATATTGATCAAAATAAAACAGTATGAGCAGTGCTAATGTGTTTTATACAACTGACAAAAAAAAACACATTTGAGTTCTTCACTTAGAAGTGTCAAACAGAATAACAGTGATATCCATTTAATGATTATATTTAGATCAGTTGTTTGCATTCCATAAGATATAAAGTTGAGTAGGTGTGTTATGTAAATTATGAACTTAATTAAGTTCATTGAGCTACTTTCATTTTTCTTAACATGGAATCTGTTTCTAGAGCTCAGAATTTGTTTGGTATCAGCATGTTAATGTTATTACTTGTGTAAATACATCATATATGGTCTGCATACATGTTCTTGAAATACAGTTTTCTTTTCTGTTTCTCTAATGTATATAGCATTAGATTGGATACCCAATCTAATAAACTTAAATAAAACATTTCCCAGATAACAACATTATGTAAATGAGAACTTTGTGTCCACCTTAAGACAGTATTGGAGAATATAATTTTTCATTAATAGAAATAGAAATACCAGAGTAAAGAATAAATTGTATTTTAAATCTGTTTTTTATTGCTGTTATTTTTAACTATTGGATTTGTTCACAATATTCTGTATAATGTCCAAAAGGTAACTTTTCATCTCCTTGAAAATCTTATGAAAGGGGTCTTTCTTTAAAACTTATTAATTTTACTCATTACAAAGAGACTTAACATTCTGATAAATTGTTTTAGCATAGTCACTTTCTGATTATTTACCTATGCTGAGGGTAGGAAGATTTAAAATTCACTGTGTTTTTGTATTAATACTTTTGCTGTAAAGGAGGTTTCATATTTATTCACCAAATCATTTAAAAATAATAATGAACTATATTTATCAAGTATTTATGAAAAATTGTTAGAAGAATTAAATTTAATTAATTGTTCATGAAAAGCTTGTAATGAGTTTGGTTTAAAGAATTTTCTTCAAATGTATCTTTCATGTGTTGTAACTGAAAAAGGAAAGTGAAACAGAAGTTGCTGTGGCTTTCTGGTCTGTTAATTATTGTCATGAAGATAGTAGTCAGAATGAAAGTAATTGCACTATCCACAGTTAAATCATAAGTTTTTGTTTGTTACTGAAAAGTATGATTTTTAGTGGTAAGACTACTAGTTGACTTACTAATTGATTGTGAGATACAGAAGGTTGTTTTCCGGTATTTGAAATTTCTGGGAGTGTTTACTTTTTAAAAGCTCATGTTTATTATGGGATACTTTTTGTTTTTAATATTATTAATAGGAGTAGCAGAAGTTTAATTGAAAGGTATAAATGAAGAGAGGATATATCAATATAAGATTGTATTATCAACATGGCTGGTATGATTTTGTTGATTTCATCATTAATTTTATCAGGTGAGCATAGTTTTATGGCTGTTCTTATTTGGTTTCTTAATATATTAAGTTTTCATTTTGTTTCACATACTGAGTCTCGGGGAATGTATAGTCCAGTATTGGTGAATTTTTTGTTGATTTTTGTTAAAAATTGTGTATCAGTTCTTATGATCTTGAGTTTGAGAAATGCAATTTGGTTAATTTTTTTCATGTTCACAGGTGAACTTAATGTTGGGGTGAATCAAGTTCATGTGACAAGTTCATTGTACCAGTAGAGTAGTGAGTGTAAGGCTGAACTGATCACTTGAGATTAAGTTTGTATCATGAAAATGTTGGCTAGAACTTGTGATACAGGTTTACCCATACTTTAGCTATTTATTTGTAGGTAGTTTTTGTGGTAGTGAATTCTGTAAGGGTTGCTAATTTGTTGCTATTGATGTGTATTAATGAGTTGGGGTCCTGAATATAAAGTTCTAAAGCTATCTTGCAGGCTTCAGTAGTTGGGCCTGTGAAGAGGGAGATTACATAAAGACTGCTTATTATGGTTAAGTTGATCAAGAATAGATTTAAAGTGAAAGAGTCTTTTAAAAAGGTGTTGGCTGATGTTATATATTTAGAAAAAGCCTTTGCTATATATTTCTAGAGGTTGCAGTTGTATGATTCACAGGTGAACATTATGGGTTGTAGTGGACATGACGTTAGTTGGTTGTTGCATAGATGTGGTGTGTTTAAGTTGGTTTTATGTCGGTAAAAATAAAGGGCTTCTGAGATGGTGTTTTTCTTTCATTTGTAGTAGTATTTGGTTAGTTGGTTTTCATGTGTTTTTTGCTGTATTTGGGTGTATTGGTTTAAATTTGTATGTGATAAGATGTTATTCTCTTCATCATGAATTACATAAGATTGGTAAATTTGGTGTTTTCATTGGAAATAGATTTATTAAAGATAAAATATTTGGTTGAAGATTGGTAGGAAAATTTTACTCGTTAAAAGGTAAGAAAAAGTGAATTTGGTTATGATAGCAGAAGGAGAGAGACACACAATCAGTGCAGAAGATGTAGTGGTAACAAAAGATTAATAGAAATCCAAATATATGGAAGCATACAAATGAGATAATGTGGAAAAATGTGACTGAATTTTAGTTTAGAAGTGTAGTTGCTATAGGGAAATCGAGAAGAGTTGCTAGAAATTAATGTGGATGAAAGTAGAGTGATGTTGGAAAAATAGTAAACCTGAGTTTATATTATTAGAAATTGTGTATTTAAATCAGAAGCTACTTGATATTATATATATTGTTCATTAAAGTCCAAAAAATATTCAGTTCTCCATCACATTTTTACATCTGTTGTATATAATTCTCAATATTAGTATAGTTTGTTGCAAGAGCCAACACATTAGATTCATATATTGTTTTTACTTGTACATCATATTGTTTTCATTACAATTTTTTGTGTAAAGTTAGTGATATCCAAATATTCTGGCATTTGTTTGTATCTCTATATTCTGTTTTTATCAATACACACACAATCTCTTTTCATGCTACAAACACTTACACTAAATAATCAAACCTTTTTATTATCACACCAATACCAGTAAGTACAAGTTTTAGTGCTAAAGGCCAAACATAAGATGTTGTTAGTTTGTTTTCACATCTGTATCATATTCTTGCAATTCAAAGTTTTATTTTTAAGAGTGAACATAGAGCAGTTATTCTAATATTATTTGCATTCATGTAGTATATTCGTGCAAAACTATCAGAGCGATAGGATAGGTCTACTTATTTATAGGAAATTTATTCAAGATAACTGTTATGAAGTAATGCTGCATATACGTATAACACAGTTGTGAAGCTGAATAATAACGAGACACTGACCATGAGATGAAATGCATAAAATGAACGACAGGCTTAATAAAAACACTTTTTATTAAAATTTATATAAAATACTTAGTCTGGGAAAGTAGTGAAATTGTTTTAAACCAAACAACTATAAGAAAGTCAATGCAGTGGTGTTATGTAAATGTTATGTAAACGACAACGATGTCATGTCGTGTTTAAATTTCCATATCTATTATTTATATTTCCATATTTATATTATTGTTTTGAAATGTAAACCAATAAAATATGTTGTTATTCATGTAGAAATTTCTAGAATTAGGTAAATCAATCACTTGACTATAAATGGAATGTATGTCGGCCTGATGTCTAGACGACGAGTCTCATGCAAAAACAGACATGCACAGATTACTCTGGAATTCTGTGAAAGTTATGCGATTGTTGGAGAACACAGCAGGCATACTAGTATAAAAACAGATGGCGACGCGAGGAAAAAAAGAGTCAGTCATTCATTTTTATTTGATTCAAGAAATAGTGTCTTCGTTTGAGAAAGTTTTAAACGTTTGCTGTGTGTTTATTCAACTTGAATTAGAGACTGGAGTTAGATCTACAAAAGCTGTGATTTTATTTTGTCGTTCTTTACGATTCATATGAATTACTGGTTATACTGAAAGTAAACACCGTAAAAAGAACCTCGTCAAATTTATTGGACTGTGAATTGTTTCTGGACTTCTCTATTCAAACTTCGGAATTTCTTCGTGGGACCAAATTCACACCCTAGACTGGAATCTTGGATTTCTGATCTGGACCATTGGACTTTCATTCTGAATCATATTATTAGACACAGGCCAGTACCATTTTGTATTGTAATTAATTTTGAAAGTTGAAACTGAACATCTGTCGTTGTTATTATATAATTTATTTTATGTTCGTCACATACATAATAGTTTATTGAAATAAATTATATAAGCTGTTATCTGTGTCTTTCTGTTGCGTTCTGTCTACATAAAAAAAACAAAAAACGTAACAGAAAATTGGGGTCTCGTCCGGGATTGATCAAACAATTTAATTCTATTCCGAAATTAGATTTATATTCTATACAGATAGACAGCTTGTATATTCAAAATAGCATTCCAGACATTCACGTTAAACTCAAAAACTCACAAGTATTAGCAAACTTAGATGAGAAACTCAATCATTTAACCCAACAACAAAGTCAAGAGTTGAAAAGTTTGATTTTAGAGTTTGCTCATTTGTTCCCTGATGTGCCTGGTAGAACCAATGTCATAGAACATGATGTTATTATTGAGAGCACTCGACCAATAAAACAACATCCATATCGGGCCAATCTTGTGAAATTGTCACAAATCAGGTCAGAGGTACAATACATGCTTGAAAATGATTTAATTGAGTTGTCAAACAGTAATTGGAGTTCACCTTGTATCTTGGTACCAAAGCCTGATGGTTCAGTTAGGTTCTGTACAGATTTCAGAAAAGTTAATGATGTGACAAAGAGTGATTCATATCCTATTCCTAGGATGGATGATTGTATTGACCGTGTAGGTAACTCAAAGTACCTTACCAAATTTTACCTACTCAAAGGTTGTTGGCAAGTACCTTTAACTTCTCAAGCAAGAGAAATTTCAGCTTCTATAACACCTGATGGTTTGTACCAATACAAAGTTATGCCATTTGGCATGAAAAACTCTGGTGCAACATTTCAAACGTTGATGAATCATGTCATTGCAGGGTTAGAAAATGTGTATGCTTATATTGATGATGTACTTGTAGTAAGCAGTGACTGGTCTGAGCATTTAAGTCACATTCGTGCATTCTTTGAGAGGTGTTCTGAGGCTCAGTTTACTATGAACCTGTTAAAAAGCGACTTTTGTAAAGCAACAATTGTGTACTTTGGCCATGAAATTGGTCAGGGTAAAGTGAAGCCTATCCAAGCTAAGGTACAGGCAATAGCGGAGTATCCAGAGCCGATGAACAAAAGAGGTGTTATGAGATTCTTGGGCATGGCAGGATATTATATGAAATTTTGTTCAAATTTTTCTGATGTGGCTGCACCTTTAACAGCCTTGCTAAAAAGGATGTAAAATTTTCCTGGAATCAAAATTGCAAGACTGCCTTTGAAAGGATCAAGGTCATGCTCATGAGTGCTCCAATCCTCAAAGCTCCCAATTTTGACAAACCATTTAAGCTTGCTGTAGATGCGAATGACATTGGTGTTGGTGCTGTGTTATTGCAAGAGCAAAATGGTGTTGACCACCCTGTGTGTTACTTTTCAAGAAAACTTGATAAGCACCAAAGAAACTGTTCAACAATTGAGAAAGAAGCACTTGCATTGCTGTTAGCTTTACAACATTTTGATGTTTATTTGTGTTCTTCACCATGGATTGTTAATGTTTACACTGACCACAATCCACTCATGTTCATGAACAAAATGAAAAACAAAAATCAAAGGTTACTCAGGTGGAATATTATTCTGCAACAATACAATGTGTCCATTAATCATATCCGTGGTTTGGACAATGTCATCGCGGATGCGTTGTCTTGGTAATTAAGTTGTTTAGTGTTTTGTTATAATTACACTGGTTTACAAAGAAATTGAGGCAAGCACAAACATAGCTGTTTTAACCTAATTTGGGGGTGCTGAATTCAGATTTGAAATCCGTTTTTACTCATCACCTCGAGTTTTTTAGATATACATACTGTACATTTTGTACACATACTGTACATAAAGGCGTATATGCATTCAGGGTTAATTTCTAATATTGTGTGACTTATGTCTTCTTTTTTAGTTATTATGCAATAAATGTAAGTGATAGCATTACATTATATATATAGCTATATATCAAGATGGATCACCAGTTTCAGGAATTGGAAGAAAAGCCTTGCTTCATTTTTCGACATGGAAAACAAGTTGTGCTACTGCACAAATGTACCTGGCTTGTTCACTTTCCTTGGTTTGCCACATAATCCTTGAGACTGGCGTCTTTTTATAGACTCTTCCAAGCTAAGTCTCAAGGCTGTGCTTCTGCACAACGGGAATAAATATCCCAGCATTCCCACTGCACACTCTGTCCATATAAAGGAGTCCTATGACAATATGGAGCTTCTTTTAGAAGCTGTTAAGTTCAACCAGTACCAGTGGAGTCTGTGTGGGGACCTCAAGGTCATTGGTCTTCTTATGGGTATTCAAGCGGGCTTCACAAAGTACTGTTGCTTTCTTTGTCTCTGGGATAGTCGAGCTGTATCCCAGCATTACAAGCAGAAAGACTGGGGGTCTAGAAGCACTTTCGTTCCTGGCGAACACAGCGTCAAGGAGAATCCTCTGGTTGACATGAAGAAGGTGCTTCTTCCTCCTCTTCACATCAAGCTTGGTTTGATGAAGAATTTCGTGAAGGCCATGGACAAAAATGGTGCTGCCTTCCAACACTTGTCTACTGTGTTCCCAGGTCTCAGTGCTGCTAAGCTCAAAGAGGGCATCTTTGTCGGACCTCAAATTCGAGAAGTGCTGAAGGATACTGATTTTGAGGAGTTTCTTACCTTAAAGGAACTGAGAGCATGGGAAGCATTTAAGTAAGTCTGTAGTGGCTTCCTTAGTAACACACGCGTACCAAATTACCAAGCCTGTATTGAGAAGTTGCTAAAGACTTATGAGGATATGGGATGCCGAATGTCACTCAAAATTCATTTTCTCCATTCCCACCTCAACTTCTTCCCTCCAAACCTTGGAGCAGTGAATGATGAGCACGGAGAAAGATTCCACCAAGACGTTACGAAGATGGAGAGCAACTACCAAGGCAAGTGGAACCCCAGCATGATGAGAGACTTCTGCTGGATGCTCTTGCATGACATCCCAGAGGCAAAATACACCAGATCATCTAAGAAAACGCACTTCTAACTGTCTGCAGTACTATGAATTGTGTACATTGTGTCATCCAAGTATATTTATTCCGTCAATGTTCTTTATCTATCCTGTTTTATCTGTAATAAGCTGCTGCAACTGTTGAAATAAGCACGTATATACTCTGTATATACTAAAATGAGACTATTTAAAAGCCAGAAAACTAGAGGTGATAGAGCAAAACTGTTTATAAATTTGAATTCAGCACACCCAAATTAGTAAAAACACCTATTCACATTTTAGCCTCAGACAAAAAATATTTTTTTGTAAACCAGTGTTATCGGTTGACTAAAATTTGTTTCTTAGTTCAATGTTATGTATAATAAGTTAAAAAAAAAAAATTTCACAAGTTCAAACTTTTTTTTTTGTTGCTTTTAAGGGGGAGAGTGTTATGTAAATGTTATGTAAACAACAACCATGTCATGTCGTGTTTAAATTTCCATATCTATTATTTATATTTCCATATTTATATTATTGTTTTGAAATTTAAACCAATAAAATATGTTATTCATGTAGAAATTTCTAGAATTAGGTAAATCAATCACTTGACTATAAACAGAGTGTATGTCGGCCTGATGTCTAGACGACGAGTCTCATGCAAAAACAGACATGCACAGATTACTCTGGAATTCTGTGGAAGTTATGTGATTGTTGGAGAACACAGCAGGCATACTAGTATAAAAACAGATGGCGACGCGAGGAAAAAAAGTCAGTCATTTGTTTTTATTTGATTCAAGAAATAGTGTCTTCGTTTGAGAAAGTTTAAACGTTTGCTGTGTGTTTATTCAACTTGAATTAGAGACTGGAGTTAGATCTACAAAAGCTGTGATTTTATTTTGTCGTTCTTTACGATTCATATGAATTACTGGTTATACTGAAAGTAAACACCGTAAAAAGAACCTCGTTAAATTTATTGGACTGTGAATTGTTTCTGGACTTCTCCATTCAAACTTCGGAATTTCTTCGTGGGACCAAATTCGCAACCTAGATTGGAATTTTGGATTTCTGATCTGGACTTTTGAACTTTCATTCTGGATCATTATATCAGACACAGGCCAGTACCATTTTGTATTGTAATTAATTTTGAAAGTTGAAACTGAACATCTGTCATTGTTATTATATAATTTATTTTATATCTGTCATATATATAATAATTTATTGAAATAAATTATATAAGCTGTTATCTGTGTCTTTCTGTTGCATTCTGTCTACATAAAAAAAAAACGTAACAAGTGGTGTTACAAAGTGTTTAAACTGAGAAATAAATGACATTTTAACCTAACGAAGGTGGTTACAATTACACTTGATCAAAGATTTTTTGTTTTTGTTTTTATGCTTTCTCTCAGTTATTTTCTCTATTTGTTTCGATGAAAATTTTAAATCACAGAAACAGTAGTAATTGTTACACTTATTACACTTATTTGTGGTGCTTCTTGTTCTGTATGAAGTATTAAAATAAACAAAAAAACAGTCTAGACATTGTAAATCTGATAAGATACATAATTACATTGACTTGCAGCATTTACTAGTTTACCAACTCTTATTTCCTTACAGCAAGTGATGGAGCAGGCATACGAAAGGTAGTTGGTGATGTTCCAGCAGGATTTTGGGTAAGCATTGAATTAATGCATTTTTAAAATATTATGTCATAAAAACAAAAATATCTTGACCACCAAATATTAGTATTTAAAAACCAGATGAAAACTGTAAACTCTCTAACTACAGGTTTGATTGAATTGCCTAAGTTCAGGACACCTAATTGATCTTTATATTTTCCCCACTATTCATCAAACACATTTTATGTATTTTCATAAAGATTCAATAGTAGAAGTCTTTTGCAGATAAAAAAAATCAGTTTTGAATTTCATATTTTCGTGAAAATTTTCTTTTCGAACATATGGAGTCAAAGTGTTGACTGCTGCAAATACAAAGTGACTTTTATCTTTAGATCAAAAATACACTTTCTTCATTTGAAAAATCTCAAATTTTACTTTCTAAGTCTTTAAGACCTAAATACATTTTTTTTCAGTAAATCTTTATATTATTTTCCCAAATGAGTTTGGTCAGTCTCACTGACCTTGTAAACACCAAAAGAGAACAAAAAAAAACTTTAAATTGACATTTTTTGTCTGGAATGGTTACAGATTGCAATATGAAACTGCATTTATTTATCCTAAATGACTGAAATCAAAACAGTATACATCTGTTTTTTTTTTAATTTTATTGTTTTAGTGCTTTTTGAACTGTATATAGCTACCCTCCTCACGACATTGTGGCTCGCATTGCCCTATTGAATTAAGTGTGCATGGGCTACACAAGAGTTGCTCTTGAGTGCAACTTGAGAAGATTTATCACTTTCATTATTTTTTGTTCTATCAACTTTGAACTTATCTGATCTAAAGAGTAGAGTTTCTAATTTTTACATTGTAGACACTTCCATAATAATAAGTAAAGAATACACAAGAAAAACAAGAAATAAATTAATTATCTGGATCTTTTTGTTAGTCAGATGTAACCCCATTTTTTGCTCTTATGGTACTACTGCCTTAAATACGTTTTTATTTAATTAAGTAATAAACTAAGGAACACAGAATAATAATATGCAAGAAAGAGACAATTTCCCATAACTATCACAATTTTGCTGGCTTTCTAACTATACAACAGGAGCTCTTAAAATTTGAGCTAAGCTCATCAGTGTTTGTCTTGTGAATAAAATTTGAAGTAAAAACAAAATAGGCATTCCTCTGTACAGAAAATAAGGTAGTATAATACATCATTGGCTTTCTATTGGTTAAAAATAATATAGTATTAAATGTCAGAAGTAATGGAAATTTCTGAAAGAGAGGCTGTAATAGGAGATTATAGCTCTGTAATTAAGTAAGATTGAAGTCCATAAACAAAATGCTTTGTCTGAGCAAATGGCTCTGTAACCAAATAAGATTGAAGGATATAACAACTGCTCTTTGCCTAGCAATGACAACATTATAGTGAATAATATTAAGTGTCACATCTCTCAGACAGGTGGTACATAGAGAGGAGGGGATACAAATGTTACATTTCTCATATAAAGAGAATTGAGGGTATTTTTTCAATATTGCCTTATATAATTAATAACATAAAACTTGTATAATTTTAACATTTCAATTATTAGCTGTGTTTTGAAGCAAAGTTTATTCATAGAACATGCTAACAATCTACTTTAAATGTTGAATGTAAAAAAAACCAAATAACATGTACAAAAAGACACCTATAGTGAGTGTTAAGCTGTTTATGGATATGACTCATATTTCTGACTTTATTACTGGTGTGATTCACATATTCCAAATGTTACTCACTTTTCAATCTCATACAGGATGGTTATCTTCTTTACTGCATCTGCCAAGGGTCTGGCATGGCCTAGTGCGTTAAGGCATGATCTTCGTAATCTGAGGGTTGCACTAAACATCCTCACCCTCCCAGCCGTGGGGGTGTATAATGTGACGGTCAATCCCACTATTCGTTGGTAAAAGAGTAGCCCAAGAGTTGGCGGTGGGTGGTGATGACTAGCTGTCTTCCTTCTAGTCCTACACTGCTAAATTAGGGACGGCTAGCACAGATAGCCCTCGAGTAGCTTTGTGCGATATTTCAAAAACAAACAAAACAAGCATCTGCCAAAGAAGTTTTTCACTAGTCTGGAGGTGTCTTCCTTCAAAGTTCATGAGATTTTTACATGAATTGTATGACTGCGTGATGATGTTATAATGTGCAAAAAGCCTTTCACATATTAGAGGGTAACACCTTCATGCACACTAACTTCCCCATATATTTTTACAGTTGAGCAAAGATGTATTTAAATTTCACATCTGTGTTCAACTTAATGCAAGTTACTTTGTTAATGAAGTTTTAGTTTTTAGTTTTTCTGGCTTTTGTTTCAAAGGCTTTCAAATTTTTGTCATACGTTCTCAATTAATGGTGATTTATACTTAATCCTGAGTATGGGACATTTTTCACACTCAGGTCTTATTTTTGTTATAACCTGTGGAAACTTATTAACTGTCAGAGTTGTTGCAGCCATTATGCAATGTGTTTTGAGTTATAACATTCGTAATGGGCCTCCTTCTTCCATCTTGTCTATTAAATTTCTTTATCATCAGTTGGATGTGCTGTGACCTTCTTCTGATTTACCTTGGGTAATACTTTACTATTTATGAAAGGAACCTACATTTTTCAGTGTCTTTCTGGATTTTCTTCTCATCCTTTTATGCATTCATTATTTTTTTCTTTTTCTTACCCACAACTCTCTAACATATTTTGTTTTTTGTCTCACTAGTTATTAGGTTTTATACTGTTTCCTTTATCTACAGCTCCTTTCTCACACCTAGATGTTACATTTCTTTCACATTTGTAGTTCCTCTTTTCCTGATTTGTAGATTTTGTGTTATTTTCCTTTTCTTGATTCCGTGTTATTGTAATTTATCTGGCTAGCTCAATGATTGAAACCTTTTCTTAATATTTCTATATTTAATTTCCCTGTTTTATGTTTTTTCCTTTTTTATGCTTCCAGTGGATTCTGTAGGCATTAGTTTCCTTTTCTGTTTGTCCTCTCCCACATCTTCTGCTCCATTCTTTTGTTTAAATACAGTATTGGAGAATCTTGCCACTTACCAGTTACTAGCTGTTGTGGTTGGTGGAGCATGAAGATTTCTCACTGATTGGGACCTAACTGTGTGAACTAACAAGGGATGCCAACATGGTTAAAAGAGGAGCAGAGACGAGACTTATAACTGAGATGCATCAGTCATGCTATGTGTACTTTCCTCCTGTCAATAAAGCGTATCTATACATGCGCAATATATGGGCTGCTGCTGCATAATTCAGTGCCCTCCTACTGCAGCTAGTGTAGCCTAAAAAATCTGTTCAGTTGAGAAGAGATAAGCACTTGCTGTACAAAACTAATAAATATATCTTACATTGCTTGTTATATAACAGATGTGTTTTCCTTCAGCTGGTGTAAGTCCTGTTGAGCCTGACAGTATCCCAGTATAGCTGAGATAAGCACTCCATACACAGCTGTGATGTATATCTCACATGTCATTCTCCCACAGCTGGTGTTGAGCCAGTAAAGATTAATGGTTAAGTTGAAGGATGTAAGTATTTCTGCAACATATATGTGTGAATGTGTATACACACATTCATATATGTATTTATTCATATGTATATACAGTATATACATATAGTAAAGTGCCCTTCTCTTGCAGCTGTAATTGTTCCCAAAGAGTCTGATGTTAAAATTAAGGCAAGCACACAAGTTACAGTCTAAACAAGTACCAACCACAGTATTCCTGTTAGTTGTCTGTTGACTTGTGAACTCAGATGGTCATATACCAATTCTTTCTGTCCAAGTGATACAAATGTGGTTTCTTTGGCTCATCCCTTTTACTATATGAATAAAGATCATACCTTGGATGAGAAGCATTGGATTTATCCCTATGAAGTTACCACCATTAAGTATAACATCCAACTGGATTAAAATCAATTTTGCAAATGAAGTAATTTTGAATGGATATGTGAGCTATGTTCAAAAAATCCTCACTTACCAGGGACCACAGATAGTTCTTAAGAAGTGATAGTTTCCTGAAGGCTCTTTTACCCTCAGCAACAGTTACAGTTATTGTAGAAAAGGAATTTCTGAAATTTTATTCCTAGAGAAAGATAACAAGGAGTCTGTACTTTTGTGTTCAGAATGTATATTATCAGGTTCATGTTAGAGACATTATGTTCAAACATAGCATTATATACATTTAATATCAGTTAATGTTTCAGCCTGTGGGCTAAGTTGTTGGGTTTGACTTTATACTCATTACAAAGTAATTTACTTGTATTTGGGGTCAGCCCATCAATGCAAGGAGGTTTACATGTGAAATAAAGAACTTGAACAGAGACAGTTAACTAGAAATCAAATAATCTCTACATTGTTAAATACACTGTTAAATTTATCTCAGATGAGTTTTGGGTTGATAATGTTACATATGATTTCTAATAGCCAGAAATACTAATTGAACTAAGAAGAAAATTAAATGTTGATATATACCAAATTGATATTTCCAAACATTGTTTAACAATTTTCTTCTTAACACAAATACATTTTAATCTACAAACCAAAATATAATTTATAGTAATGTTTTTTACAAATAGTTATTATGAATAATAATTTTTATACAAAAGTTTTACAAACTTGTAAATAATATTAAATCTTCTATCTGGTCTGGAACTGAATATTTTATTGGCTCTTCATGATAAGCAGACGAATTGTGAATTCATATTTGTGCAGTTTACTTGGTGGGTAGTTTTTCATCATTGAGGTTATATAATGTTTTCCTATAAATACTAATGTTGAATGATAATCTGCTGAAGTTAAATGTTTTGTAACGCTCAAATGTTGTAAATGTTTTTGGTCAGATATCTGGAGTTTTATAAATAAACACTTATCACAGTTATAGCTTCTTAGATTTATAGTATATTGAATGTAGTAAACTAGTGATAAAAACTGTCTATGTGTGTTGTGATGGTTACCTTTTACAATCATTTGGTAAGGTTTTCGAAAGTTCAGTTGACCACATCATGGAATTATTTTATATTTCTTTCTGTCAATACATTTGTGTTTGGTTATTTGTTTTGAGTTATGAATTCAGAATTCTAAGTCACCACTTTGGAGGTTACATGTTCTATCAGCATATTTACAAAAGCTTTGAGTGACAGTATTCCACAGGATACCTATTGTCCGTTGAGGTGACTTTGGGCCTCGACTCAAGTGTGGGGGCCCACATATTCTAACATACAGTTTGCCAACTTTAAAAAAAACAGGTGTTACACTATTTTGGTTTTTGAATATCTTATTATTGATATTATTATCTCTAGTTATTTGGGTTCCATAAGATTTTTTGGATTTGTTAACAGTGATACTTAAATTCAGGTTTGAAATTAGGCTTCATTGCATCATTGTCACATAGTATTTGCTTAGGATTGCCACAGGTTTTTGTTATTTTAGGATTATCTGTAATTCATCTTACTGGTATATTTATTATTAGTTTAACTGTATTGTTTTTTTCCATGCATCATATCTCACACATGTTATTGTTAATACACACTTAATTTTACAGAGTAATGTCAATTTCATTTTGGTTATTATTTATCTTTTATACTTTATATTTACTTGGTTTGCATGGAACCTTTAAACTGTAAAGAAACTTCTTCCAATGTTGTATATACTTATTGTTTGGTTAGGGTTTTAAATTCAGAACTCATTGTTTGTATTTTTTCAATTTTGCACAAAGCTACAGGAGAGCTATCTGCACTAGCCATTTCTGATTCAGTGCTGAAATACTAGAGGGAAGCCAGATAATCATCACCATACACTGTCAACTCTTGGGCCAGTCTTTTACCAACAAACAGTGGGATTGACTGTCACATTATATTGCCCCTACAGATGAAAGGGTGAATATGTATGGTGGGATGAGGATTTCAACTCATGGTCCTCAGATTGCAAGTTGAGTGCTCTAATTACCTGTTCTTGCCAGGCCAGATCTTAGAAATATACTTCTGCACTATTCAATTTGGCTTAACAAGAATCTGTTAATTTTTATTTACCTGTAGTTCTGCTTATGGAATAATTGACAATTAGGTTCAATATCTTGTTCTCTTCAATACATATGTTTATTTCATTACTCACTCTCTTAATATTTACAATATAATGACTATTTCATGTTCATCATTTTACCTTTATACTTCTTACCATTACCTCATTTGTGATAACCCTCATACATTATATTTCCCTTCAGTGTTGAGGTTATTGTTTTTTATCCTCTTCTGTATTGTGTTTCTTTCAAGATGCTCAAATCCAAAGGAAGAGGATGTGGTTTGATCAGAAGGAGACTTCAAAACAATAGTCTGCAGATAAAAAGTTTTATCACCTCAACATCTTGGCATTTTTGTCAGTTGAATATACTTTTGTCCACTCTTTTCTTCTTGCCTAGATTTGACTATTCATGTTTCATTCTGGCTGTTTGACAGTGGTGGCTTATATCACTTGCCAAAGAGACATTCATTCTTCTTTTATTTATGGCAGACAGTGGATCTACATTTTTGAACCCACATTCTTGATATACTTCAATTATTATAATACACTGAGAATGTTATTGCACTAGGGGTCAGTTTTTGTCAGTTTAGTTTTGAGTGAGATGGTTTATATTACAAAGACATTTGGATGTCAGTTTTGCCCTGCTGAGGTTTTAGATTGCAGTTGACCTGTTGATGGTATTATCTTCATACTAACCTTGTGTGGATGTCATTTCATAGCAGCCTGGGTTTTGGATGCAGTTGACACGTTATGTACAGTCCATTGCCTTTCAGCCACTGTACACCTGGAGACACTTCCTTTTATCCCCCACCTCCTACAGTGACAGATTGAGATTCCAATATCATGTGGATCAGATCCCTATCCAAGCATTGTTCTTTCCCTTTGGATGTGATACCACTTTCCACACTTAGCTAAGAGTACACCTAATACAGAAATGGTGTTATCTCTCATGTATGATCCTTTACTGGGAAAATCTACTGTTTTACATTGTCATTTGGATGCTTTCAGTGGTTATTTATTTCTTTCCCTCACACAGTTCTTTCCACCTATTCAGTGTGAGATTCTAGCCAGTTATGTGAGAGAAGGTAATGTGCTATATCGAAAGTTATTGCTAACCTGTACTTAAAACATATTTCTGATAGGTGCTGACCTCCACTCACACTTCCCATCCTTCCTCCCTACTGAAAACAAGTGCTTCTATTTTCTGCCAAAACTTCAAGTGATAGTTCCTTTCCCTTTTTTTCAGAAGTTAATAATCATATTGTTTAATTTTGTATAATTAAGCTCAGTTTTGGGAGATCTGAACTGTTTTCTCCCTATTCTTTTCAGAAATTAATATGAACATATGTATGGTCTTTACTGCTGTATAGTGTCTAAAAGAATCATCAGATGTTAATAATGCTTTTGTTCTTTAATTTACCTTTCTCTAAGCCAGGGAAAGATCCGAAGATTTCTTCAAACTATCATCCAATTGCTTTGACGAGCCGTCTCTGTAAGACCTTAGAAAGGATGGTTAATGCTCGTCTTGTTTGGTTCCTTGAATCAAACAACCTCCTCTCGCCCACCCAGTATGGGTTCCGTCGACAGCACTCCACCACAGACCACCTAATTTGTCTTGAAACATCTATCAGAGAAGCCTTTCTCAACCGCCAACATCTTGTATCAATATTCTTTAACATAGAGAAGGCTTATGACACAACATAGAGGTATGGCGTTTTGCAAGACCTCCATACATATGGGTTACGTGGACATCTACCCATGTTTATTAAAAAATTTTTAATGGACAGGAGATTCCAAGTTCGTGTGGGTTTGACACTTTCCCGTTGTTTTGTACAGGAACTTGGAGTCCCTCAAGGCTGTGTATTGAGTGTCACACTCTTCAGTAAAAGATAAATGCCATCACTGAACAACTCCCTCTCACTGTTGCAAATAGGCTGTATGTCGACGACTTTCACATCTCATGTCAGTTGTCAAAAATGAGATATATTGAGCGGCAACTACAAACTGCCCTCAATCGTGTACGGAAGTGGACTCTGGCGAACGGCCTTAATTTCTCTCTCTCCCAAACTGTATGCATGCACTTTTGCCGTCAACAAGGTATTCACCCTGATCCTGAACTTCATATCGGTGAGGTTTTGCTGCCAGTGGTCCCGGAGACAAAGTTCTTGGGGCTTATCTTTGATTGTAAACTGACCTTTATACCACACATGAAGAAGCTTCGGGTCAAATGCACAAGAGCACTGAACATCCTCCATGTCCTCTCTTCTACCTGTTGGGGGGCAGATCGCTGTTCAGTATTGAAGATATATTGTGCTCTTATTAATCGACTATGGATCAATGGTCTATAGCTCTGTCAGACCCTCGGCCTTAAAGATGCTGGATCTCATTCATCATCAAGGACTTCGACTCTGCACTGGGGCTTTCCATACCTCTCCAGTTCAAAGCATATACATTGAATCTCATGAACCTTCTCTACACCTTTGCCGTTTGCAACTATCTTTACAATATACTTCGAAAACCTCGTTCCTTACCAAAGCATCCCACCTGGGAATGTGTTTTCCTTCCTTGGTGGGCAGTACTTTTTCAGAACAGACGATCTGTCATTGCTCCCTTTGGCCTTCACATCTGGGCGCAATTGGATGAATTGGGTCTGTCCTTGGATAACATTGCAGATTCCACAGGTCGACGCATCCCACCATGGCTTATTACAGCCCCCAAGTGTGACCTTTCTTTCAATCACCTAAAAAAGGCGGATACTCCAGATTGGAAGTACCGTCTTTTATTCAATGAATATCTTTCAAACAATCATTTCAGTTCCCATTTATACAGACTGTTCCAAATCAGGTAATTCAGTGGACTCTGCTATGGTTTGCTATGGGTCAGTAGTTGCATGCAGAATCCCCTCTACAGCTTCTGTGTTCACTGCTGAACTGTATGCCGTATCTCTTGCCCTGGATCATATTGCAGCTGAGCAGTACTCCAACTGCACTATTTATACTGACTCGCTTAGTTCTATACTTGCCTTGGAATCGCTACACGTTAGCTCACATCCTTTTCTCGCTGATATTCGAAACCAACTGGCCCATTTCTTATTAGCAGCTACTTCAATTCAGTTTTTCTGGATACCAGGCCATGTTGGTATTTGCGGGAACGTGCTTGCAGACATGGCAGCTAAATATGTCTGCTTCAGCACCATCACCCCTATGCCTATTTCGTACATGGACTATGGCGTTGTCTTCAAGGCTCAGCTCCATGCCAGCTGGCAGTCCACTTGGAGTGAGCAATGCAACAAGAAACTTTTTCAAATCAAACCCAAAAATGGAGTTTGGCCATCCAGCTTTCGTAAAGTTTGGAAGGAGGAAGTTGTTCTCACTAGGCTATGCATTGGTCACAGTTTTTCAATTCATCATTTTCTTTTATCTGGAACTGATGCACCAATGTGTTGTTTGTGTAACACTCAAATCACTATTAGCCACGTTTTACTTTCTTGCCATCGTTACAATTCTCAACGACGGCGATATTTTAAACATATTTTTTCTCAGGGTCAGTCTGTAACATTTGGAGTTATTGGTGATGGTGACTCTGTCCACCTTGATAACGTTTTTAATTTTTTAATGGCCATTAATCTTTTTAATCTCATTTAAGTGTTGAATATTTATTCATTACACCTTTGTAATTGTGGCTCCTTTTTTACAGATTTAATCTCTCTCATGGAATTTGACATTGGACAATGGCCAGAACATTAAATAACTTGACACCAGAACTGGAAAGGCCAACTTCAGGCGACTAACGCTACTGTTTGAACTACTCGTTAGTCGTCCTGGCGAGTTGTTATAATACTTTTGCTGCATATAATTTCACACTTTTACTACTTTACTCTTTAGTACTGGCCATATTGATTCATAACCCGGAACCAGGACTGGAAAGACCAACTTCAGGTGACTGACGGTGGTTTTCATTCTTACCTGTTAGTCTTCCTGGCAGGTTATGATCATAAACATTCTGCTACAGGTTGTTTTTTACATCTTTGTTGACGGTATGTCAACATTGGTTTTTGCGAAATTTTCTGTTTTAATTGCCGTTTCACTTTTATCTTCAATTACTTTTACAAATTTTACTCCATTTACTTGACTTTTATCTTTTTACTGAACATTTGGCTACTTGTTATTACGATTTTGCCGAGTGTCTTTTAAAACTTTTGTTCTTTTACATTTTGATAATAGCTGCTATGACACATAACCTGGAACCAGGACTGGAAAGGCCAACTTCAGGTGATTGACAGAGGTTCTTGAACTTACCTGTTAGTCTTCCTGGCAGGTTATGATTATTACGATTTTTCTAGAGTAAATAGTTTATAACTTTGAAGACTATGTCACCATTGGTTTTTACACCATTTTCTGTTTTAATTGTTGTTTTGTTTTTACATTCATTTACTTTTACAAATTTTTCTCCATTTACTTGACTTTTTATCTTTTTACTGGACATTTGGCTACTCATTGTTGCGATTTTGCTATGTGTCTTTTAAAACTTCTGTTCTTTTACATTTTGATATTGGTTGCTATGACACATAACCCAGAACCAGGACTTGAAAGACCAACTTCAGGTGACTGACGGTGGGTCTTGAACTTACCTGTTAGTCTTCCTGGCGGGTTATGATCATTACCTTTTTGCTAGAGCAAATACCTTACAACTTCTTATACTCTGCCTTCTATCTTAACGTTGTAGACTAGGTGTCAACATTGGTTTTATACTTTTTTTGTTTTACCTTCATTTCCATTTATGTCTTTTACTGCATTTATTTTATTTTACATTTTTACCAAATTTCTGGTGCAGATAGCCTCGTTGCTTTGTGCCATAAAACACTAAATCAATCAATTAATCAATGTTCTTTAATTGGTTTATTAATTATCATAAAAGTTTTTTTTGGAGCTCATAGGAACCCAGTTAATGCCTTAGCCAATAAAAAGTGTTTGAAAATTGTTTTTATTAAAGTTAGTGTTGTCTTCAGACCAACATTTTTTTAAAACATTATATATATATTTTTTAAAATAAACCATTTCATTATGCTTATAAATCAATGTTTGCCACATTATTAGTATAATATGCTTCAGTACTCAAATACCACCAGTTTTAGATGTATTCATATGTCAGGCTGTTGTGTACGTTAAACACAATTTTAGTTCTTGGCAGCATTTCTGAAAACCATAATTTTTTATCAGATTTTATCTGAAGTATTCTACTTGTTGTGCTGTTAAAGGCATTGTCAGGCACTAGTACAGAGGATCTGTGCCTCTGTAGTATTTAACAGTGCTTCAAATCCCCAGACATTCACATCTCCAGGTTGACTTGCCTCTGTCATTGTTAGGTATAACCATATATTCCTAACACTAAAATGTTTTCATTGTTAGTGGTTCAGTCATTTGAAAGCATCTTGTTTATGGTTTTGTGACATGCACATTGAGGTGGCAAAGACCATGTTGCCTACAAGTGTCAATTGGATCCTCACTGCATTAACTGTAATGGTTCCCATATCTATTATTTTTGTTCTTGTTCCATGTGGGTGGAGGAGAAAGAGGTACAGCACTTAAAAACTGTCAATAACATTTCATACACTGAGACTCAAAAGTTATTGTCCACTGCTGCATCTTGGACATATGCCACTGCACTATGCTCCACTACTATAATGAGTGTGCAGATGGATCTTTCTGTGTGCAAGTCAGAGCCTTTTTTACATCATATGAAGAATCTTTTACCTTCTGGTACCTGCTTGGCTCCATCTTCTTCAGCCTTGAGGTGCAGAATGGTTGTGTTTATTTCTGCAGTCACTGGAATCTACTTCAACTGTAGGAGATCTGCCCATTCAACCCAAAGCAGGATCCATAGGGGTCAATAGATCTTTTTCTAGTAAAGATAAATAGCAGTGTTGTAAACAGAATGGTTAACCACTCAGTTCTTCAACACTTAAGTAAAAATAACCATTTTATTACAGCAGAACTATAAAGGTTTTCATTGTAAGTTAAATGATGTTAAGGCCTTGGTGATTCCTAATATCTCATGTCTCTTCTTCCAAGAAATGTTCCTGAAACCTGCTAATCCTGTCATATTGCAGCATTTCCTTTATTTTTCACAAAAAGATTGTGTGGTGGATAAATTCAGGGTGAGGTAACACTGCTGGTTGACTAGCATGTGCTCATGTTATCTGTGCTACTTGACACACCCTTGGAGGCTGTAGCCATCTATATCTCCTTGGGTCATACAATCAGTGTTTGTTCTGTTACCTGTCTCCTAGGAAGAGGTATGATCAATCAGCCCTTATTGCTCTTATAGAACAGTTTCTTTCCCCTTCTTTCATCTTGGAAGACTAATGGACACAATCCCTTCTGGGATTGCTGATATTGATGGGAGGGGTTGTTCTATAGAGTATATGCTCTCAGAACACAACCTGTCTTTCTTCAATACTAGTTCTTTTACATATTTTCAATCACCTAGTCAATCTTTTACTGCTATTGATCTGTCTGCTCCCCTTTTATTTTGTTTTTCATGGAGGGTTGACAGTAACCAATGGGGCAATAATAATTTTCCAATATTTTTGAGTGAATTGACCATGGTCGATGCCACTCGAGCTGAATGTCATTGTGGAATTTAGATCATGCTGACTGGCTTTGTTCTACCATCATTAGTCTACTGTCTGTTAATAACTTTGGGGAATCAGTAACTGATTGCACTACTCAAGTGGCTGTTTGTTCTGTTCCTAAAACTTCAACATTTTCCACAGTGTACTTGTCTATGGTGGTTTCCAGCTTTCCAGCAGGCACAGAAGGTTCAGAAACAAGCCTGGGGTACCTGGTGGTATCCTAGAATTGCTTAACATTTGTTCATGCCCAGTTCTTGTTGATATTTAACAATGATTGACCCATTTATCTTCATCTTTTGTTAATATCCAATTTTTCCAGATAAATGTCTGACACATTTATCTTCATCTTTCACTAATATTCAGTTTTTCTGTATTCACAGAAATGAGCTTGCTGACTCTAGTGCCATTATGGCCATGTTTGTCCCATGTATGGACTACTGTCATGTATTTAAGGCTTGACTTTGTGCTAGATGGAACCAACTTGGATTGAGCAACAGGATAGCAAGCTTTTCAATATTAAACCTCCTGTTGCTCTTTGGCAATTTAGTTTCTGTAAGGATTGGAAAGAGGAAGTAGTCCTGACTAGAATATGCATTGGTCACAGGTTTTAACTCATTTTCTTTTATCTTTGTCTGTTCCACAAATGTGTGGTCTTTGTGACACTCCAGTCACAGTAACCCACATTTTACTGTTGTGCTGTGATTACACCATTTTAAACATGTTTTTTCTATGTATTTACCCACAGGGTCATCAGAAGGGGTGACACTGTCCAACATAATTGTGTTTTTAAATTTTTACAAACCATTGTTTTTTTTAATTCTATTTGAATTGTGTATCTGATGTTGTTTCATTTATACATTTCATTAAATTTTACTTTGATAACACTTTTAGTGCAGATAGCCTAATTGCTTTGCATTATAAACCACAAAAACTGATTTTCAAGCTCAATTTGGCAAAGCTCACAAAAATGTTAAAACTCCCTTATTCTTCATTATAATTCTTGAGCATAATTAATCATTCTGTGAGAACTACATTATTCCATCCTTTAAAATATGCTTTTGAAGTATGAAAAGCAGTTGTTGCATGTGATGCATGTCTGAATGAATTTACATAATGTCATATTACTATTGTATTATCTAAGTTTCATTTGATAGAAGCTGGATAATGGAATGTCCATAATGTCACCACTACACAGATGGGTAACTGTTCAAACAAGTGTAGGCTGCTTTCTCATTAGAAATTTCACTGCAAGAGATGGCAACAGAGCACAAAGTTGTTTATATATCACCCAAAAACATCAATTCCATATTTGAAAGTACTGTAACTCTCTCTTTTTGCTCATACACTTTACTGCTTTTATATGGTTAGTCTGGTTAGCACCGGATATTTTCTCTGAATAACTGCAGCTCATTTTTTGCACAAGTAAGATTACCTAACAACTTCAGCATTTATTCTATCTTTAAAATATCAAGACCTGAACTCATATTGGAAGCATCTACATTCATTTTAAAAGTAACAGTGCAAAAATGAAATCAACTGTGCACTTCTTCATTCTAGGATTCTCATTATGTTTTAAAATTGGCCTTTGACTTGTGTCACAGTCTGCTGTATACACTGGTATTGTAGGTAAGAGTGAGATTCCTCTCAAGAAACATACTTGCATTTTATTCATCACAGAGGCTATTTTACAGTTATCTGATGTCTAATTGTATTAGTATTTTCTCAGTATAATTACAATAGTTGAGTACGCTTTAAGGAATAAAATCAAAATAATCAAATTCATTTTACATTTGTAACAACTATTCATACTTAGCAGTTTGGCCAGGTTGTTAGGGAGCTTGCTAATTTGCAGTCTGAAGATTGCTATCCCTTTCAGCAATGGGAGCATTATGATGTGATAGTCTATTCCATAATTTATTGATAAAAGGATAGCACAAGTGCTAGTAACCAAACAGAATTAAAAGTTTGTAGTTTTTTACTTCTGTTGTTTTGTTGATACTTAAATCTTTTGTGCATACTTTTGTAAGTTGTTTCTTATAACACCTGATCTATTGAAAAATAAGCCATTAAAAACATTTATAAATTACCATTGCATACTGAACAAGATACTAACAAATGTTTTATTGGTTATTGGCCCCTAAGTATATACTCTGACTTTTTCCAGATTCAGTTTAGTAACAATTTACTTTCAAACATATGACAAAGTCTTTCCTCAAAGTACTGTGCTTTGGATAAGTTTATAAATCCCTTTTGCATGTATCTAAAATTAATTAATAGTAATTATGCAATATACTTGTGCATGTATGTGTGGACACACACACACACACACATATATATATATATATAATTTTTAACTTCTGATTAGGACAAATCAACTTGTACCACAGTAACTGATGAAAATACATCATATTTCAACAAAGCGAAATTTCACACCCATATTGAAGTGAAATGTTAAAAAATATTGTATATTTTTTAAAGGATTGGAAAGCTTGTGATTTGCAAACAGTTTTTAAGGATTTTCATTTACTTCAGATCTGAAAGAAGAATTAATAACAAGAGACAATATAATATTAACATTATTAAACTACTAAATTATTAAAGAAATATTTAGTAATAAGGTCTCAAAATGTCATTGAAGTCAATTATCCTAAACTGATTATTATTAAAATAAGGTAGACATGATTAGCTATATATATACTAAGAAGTACTTCACTATATCATAAACCATGGTTAGGTTTATGGTACTGATTCTAATGTATGATTTCCATTTGGATTTACATTTTTGTCTTTGTTTTATGAACTAACTTCAGATAATTGATAAAAAGGAGAAACATTGTTACTAATTTTTCATTTATGATTTTAGATTTCTTCTAAATAAGTTTTGATTGTATTTTTTTGTAATTTTATCATACCAACAACTGTTTTGTTAGATCTGTTTGCTTGAACATAGAAGTATGTAGTTTAAAGACTAACAAATCAGTGTATTTTCCGTATTATAATGAACATTTCATAGAGATAATTTTATGCAAAACTGAAATAAACACTATAGTTCAGCTTGTTATCAATGAAAATGAGAGATGTAGGAGCTGCAGTGTTAAATTTTTAAGGCTTTCCAGGGCTTCATGATAAGAACCAATAATTTTGTTTTTAAAGCTTTTTATTTCTGAAATTTTTTTTTACAAAATTCTAGAAATTATATGACTTGTGTAAGTAAACCTTGCAGTCAATAAAAATGAGGAATGAAGAAATGATGGAGGTAGACTTTTGAGAACTTTTCCAAAACCTTTTGGGTAAAATAAAATTATTTTTTCAGGATTTTCAGTGTTGAGAAATTTATGGTTTTCTTGAATTATGAAAACTGTGTGAAGTATTCATTTTCTGAAATAAGCTGATTAAATAATTTACTTTTCCTTGTTGAAATTAATCTCAAAGTTGCTAGTGAACTCACCAGCTGCTGTTCATACCTTATAACTATTTCCAAATCAGGCTGTACCAGTTCAAACTAGTCAGGAAGCTCTCAGCATGTCCTTCTGTTCACCTTCCTGCATTTGCTGTGATATTGGTCAGACTGTTTCTATCTTATGACAGGATAGACAATTCTGCATATAGTGACGAGCAATCCACTCTTAAAACATTAGCTCCATTCATTATGCTATAGATATCTTCATGAGGGTTACTGTTGCTACTTAGGTTATGTCATTATGATAAATGATTCTGAGAAGTTATGTTGTTCCACAGAAAACAATGACAAATGCATCACAACACCTTATGATTGTGGTGTCTTCTATTAACATTTTGATGAAGCATTTAGATATCACAAGTCCTTTGAGGTGTAACCATTACTACTTCCTTCTTTTTCAGTGTTTTCTTTAATGTGATTACACTGAGTCATATTTCCACAGAAATATCTTTAATCATTGTAGCAGTGGCTCATTTGTCATATCCTTTATGATTTTAACAATGAGAAAATTATCAGTAAGTAACATGTTCAAGAAGATTTTCCAATGCAGTTTCTTGGATTGTCTGTAGAATTACATGCTTCTAAGCCTTAAACTCAACCATATAAATCAGTTTGTTCTTCATAGGGTCTAATCAGCAATGAAAATCATTTATGGCCATTTTTCTAGTTATCAGTTTGTTATTCTTACAAATGACACTTGATCATGTTCCTGTGATGCAAGTTTTCCAGGAGTCAAGTTGCTTGATGCCTTTAAGAAAAAAATCCATATTTTCCTTTACCATCCCTTTAAACACTGACATGTTAACATGATTTACCTCACTGTCATTATGAAACAGTGATGTGGTGTGATACTTGATGTCACTGTCTCTTACACTATGTTACCGAGATACTGTTAGTACCTGAGTCAGACTTTACATTTTGAAGTCTCAGAGATACAGGCATCCTGATAAATGGAATGTTTGTGAGTGATATCAGCAGCAAATTGGTGTAATGTATGAGAACACGTGATATTGATGCATTCTTCACTGACCTTAGGAATTTTACATGGTTTTGAAACAAAAAGAGCTTTTTTTACTTTATTTCTCTAAAACTATGAGAAATAATGCTTCTTCCACTTGATGGTGGCATAGCTTTTTGTTACATGCTTCATTCACTACATACATCTCACTTCTCCTATGTACAGTATACCTTGGTCAGCACTTAGCATCACCTAGATTAATCAACAAAAGCCTAGGTGTTTTTAGAGACCACTTCAATTAATCTTGGATATTTCAGGTTGCTTAACTCTACTTTGTCTTGCTTTTGTTATGCTACTCCTGTATACAGGAGGAAGTAGGGATTAAAGTGATGTGGCATTTAGTGTTTCAATTGGAGGACTTTCAAGTTTTTTGTTTCATAAATTGAACTAGAATATAGACATGACCTTTATCATTGATAGTGAAAGCCCTTTGTTCATGAGAGGACCTCCCTTAGTCCTAGGGCCTGGCATGGCCGAGCACATAAGCAGAGAAGGACATAATTTTACTCTGTAAAGGACAGATGTATTGTATTAAGAAATCCATCCAAAATACTAATGTTGTATCCAACAATCCTAGACTACCTCTGTTAGTGATTATCCCTGTTTTCCATATTGCACTGGATCTAATTATTTTTCTTTCTTTGTAAAAGTTCTATTTCATCCAATTATATATTTTGTATTTTTTGACAGTACAGTTTGAATAGCATTTATGAAAGTACCATTAAATTGCAAAAAGCTTGATATTTCATTATCTGTATTTTACTCTGAAGAAAATTAACACTAACTTTAAACTCATACCAGCTTGTACACATTTCTTTACCACTCTACACTTTTGTTACCTACATCCTATCATAGAAATGACAAAAGTATGGGAAAATAACAGTAAGGTCTGTGAAAAGACCACTATGCAATGTAAACTATGTCCTATGCAAGAATTAATGTATGATTTCAGCTATTTTTCACTCTGTGTATAGTACCATTAACTCAAGGCATAATACCTGTGTAAAACAAAATTTGAACTTTTTATCTGGCTGTTAGGGCTTTGTGTATGTGAGTGGGGTGGGATTTTTCTATAGTAGTTGTATGTAACTTGTTGGTGATAAATTCAAACAATAAATGTACAGTAAATACACAATCCACTTATTTTATAATAATATATTCAATACAAGTCAAAAGTATGTACAAATATTCCTTACACTATAGGATAACACAAATTTATCTAAACTAAATAATTCTCTTGTCAAAAATCCACACAGGCTAATTTAATTACTTTAGAATCCAATTCACCTTCAAGATGAACAATTTTACTTTACTTTGACCCTCGGTGTGGATTCCTGTACATGATGGGGGGACCTCCAAGGGAAGGTTTTGTTCTTCCAGTTTACCTCTTCTGGGATCTAAATATCCACATACATGTTTGCCATGCATGGTGACTTATGAAGAGGAATAGAGGATCCTGATGGTTGAGGGGTTCAACCCCAATACACCACTTTTGCCTTGAATTCCTGTTGATAGGTGGCTCCCCTAGAGTCAGTCAGCTAATCCACTTGGGTAAGGATCAATCAAGTACCAATGTTGGATGTTCTCAGCAGGTGTTGTGGATATTGTAGCTGATGTTGGTATTTGAGTATTGTGCTCACAAAACCCTGGCATTGTAGTGCACATCCTCATAGGGTTCCATGGTGGGTGGAGTCGATGGGCACCAAAAATTCCTTTTCATCATGGATCCTCCAAATAAAAACTTAAATATAACAGTCCATAAGAAAATGACCACATTTTTAATATTCTTAGCTGCAATATTCAACATCTGTAACACCTGTTGTGTTTTCTTATACTACATTCTCTTTCAGACAAACCTTTAGAGCAAATGGCTCCCTTTTTCATTCAGAACGGACTAGAAGGACTTACTGGCTCTCCAAAGTCAATAGAGAAGCTTCAATCTTGTGATATATTGTTGGAGACATCCACATGTCAACACAGTGAACTGTGTTTCAGTTCCTTTTAAATGAGTCAAGTATTTCTTATATCACTGAAGTAAATGTTGATCATTACAAATAAGAATCTTTTTAAATTTCTGAAACATCATGCAATGTTTCAGTTTCAAGAAATTGTTGTAGAGTAAAAGAAATAATTAGAACATATATGGCTTCACTATCAAAATAGTAGTGTCCTCTTATCTTGTTGTTGATATAAGTACATGTATTTATTTTGTTTTGATAGGCTGGTGACCTAGTAGTTAATAGTGGATCCTGTATCAAAATAAGTACAGGAGCTCCAGTGCCCTATGGAGCTGATGCTGTGATTCAGGTTGAAGATACAAAACTTTTAGAAACATCAGAAGATGTAAGTGTTTCATCTTTTCTATATAATTTTAGTTTGTGTTGGGATAAAAATATTGTAATTTTAAAGTGTTACAGTATTGTAATTATTCAGTTAATACATGTAACTAATTTTAAATAGTTTTGTTAGACCAGAATACCAAATATTTTTGAAGCCATTGTGACTAGCATAGAATGTTTAACTTAATTTTTAAATTGTTGCAATCATTTCTTTTGTATGTTAGCACAGTACACTGAGCATATTCAAACTGTTGAGTTAGAATTGAGCACTTTATCTTTTTACATTTTCTTTACGCAGTGGAACTTCAGTTGTCTGTTGTCAGGGTTTTGTATATGGACTTGGATTTGCTACAGTAGGTATCTGTGACTTGCTGGTGATAGTTTCAAACAATTCACTTATTTCAAAATGATGTATTCAAAACAACTCAAATGTATCTCCAGAAATTCTTTACACTGTAGGATATTACACTTGTATCTAAAACTTTAAATAATTCTCTTGTTGGTGGTGGATGTGCTCTGTTTTGCAGTGTGCCCTATTTTATAACAAATCTAGCATCTTTTCTCCCATTTGTTTGTTAAATTCCTGTTATCTTTGTTAGACCCCTTTGTCTGATAGGCCGTTGTTGGTTTTGATATTAACTTAGATATTCCTGGATTTCCCATTTTCTCTTTTCATGGGCATTTCAAATACTGTTTTGCCAGCTTGGTCATCTCCACACTGTTTGGTGCTCTTTCTTTTAGGAACAGTGCCATGTTATTTGAGCTTGTGATCATAAACTGTTCATGTGTTAGGAAATCTACTAATCCCTCAAAACTATTTTCACAATTTTCTATATCAGTTTATCTTCTGAAATATCACTGTATGTGTACCAGAAACTGAAATACACTATAAGATATTCAGATGTATCTTATCTCTAAATAATTCTCTTTCTTGTCAAAAGTCTGCATATGTTGATTCAGCTACTTCAGAATCTAACTGACAAGATAAATTATTTTTCTCTACTTTGTTTATATCTCTGCAATATGAGATAAGTTCACTTGTGTTACTTAGTGGGGTACCACATTTCTATCTCAAACTTCAAATAACTGTTTACTCTTTGCCAAAATCCACACAGATAGATATAATTACTTTGTAACACATTATTTTCTCTAGATCATTCATGAGACCTCCAACAAAATTATAGAAAGACTGAATTCAGACACAGAAAAGTTGACCTTGGGCAGTTATGATAGCAAAATGTTTTGAGACAACAAGGGACTTGATATATTTCAGCTGTTCCATCCTCTAAGTCAGACTAACACTTAAACACAGTCAGCTCTTATTATTCATATATCTATTCAGATTTCTTTTAAATTTACAATCTCCATATCATCTAAAAGCAAAAGCAACCTATTCCACAGACAGCCACCTTATTTGAAAAATAAAATTGTCTCAGCTGTAGACAGCTTATACCTTGCTTAAATCTATATTTTTGTCTCCTAGTTCTGTAATTCTCACTGTCAAGTATGAAAAATGTTGATCCATCAACATAATCAATATTAAATACTTCAGTCAGATCTTCTTTAACTCTTCTTTTTTTCAAAAGAAAATCATTTTAATGGTCTTAATATTTCCTCATATCCAAGGTACCATTATAGTAACATTCTTCTGAACCATTTCAAACAGTACAATGGCTTTCCAAATATTAGGAGACAAAGACTGACATATACTTTAAATGTGGCCTAACGAGTATCCTATATTATGAAATTATAATCTCTTTTGCCTTGTATCCATTATTTCTATAGATAAAACCTAAAATCTTTTCTGCCTTAACACTAAGAACACCACACTACTTGGCTGTCTTACAATACTGATCAAACGTTTACACTAAGATTCTTTTCTTTCAAGACACTGTTAAGGCTATTCCCCTTTAAATTATACTAAAAATTCAAATTGTGATAATCCATATTTAATATCTTACAGTTATCATAATTAAAAGTTATCCACTATTTCTTTGCCCAACACACAAAATGAACTAAATTATTTCATAAAGCAGCAGCATCCTCTTCACAGCCAACAATACCCAAGATCTTGATATCATGAGTATATTTAAGTAATTTAATGCATATTCCTTCATCTGTGTCATTAATGTAAATAAAAAAAGAGAGCAACAGTTTGGCTGTACTCCATTCATAGCAACCCTCCACTTTCTTCCATCAAGTCGCTCTTCTGTTCAATTAGTTAATTTATCCTTGACACCTCCAGAGACAAGTTTCTTTACAAGCCTTTTATGTGGCACTATTAAGTGTTTTATGAAAATCCAGATATCCAGATACACCAAATTTACACTTTTTCCCTCATTGAAATATGCAGTAACATTTTGAAAAGATTTGTAAGGCAATATTTTCCCTTAGTGAAACCATGTTGTTTATCTGATAAAATTCTAAACTTTGTTAAGTGACTTTGCAAATTATTTTTTATCAGACTTTCCAAACCTTTTCCCAAAACTGATATGTTTATAATTACTAATACAACTTCTACTTTCTCCCTTGAAGATGGAAGTGATATTACCTAATTTGCTGTTAGATGGTACTTGTCACTATTCAAGGACTTAAAAATTGTGACCAATAGTTGACCTCTGGGGATACATTTCACCTAGAAGTCTTATCACTCTTTAAACTTCCCAATTTTATTTCAGGAACTCAGAATTTTTACAATTGTATTGCTCATTCGTTTTTATCAATTGCTCAAAATGAGAAATACTGTTTAAGTTTTCAGTAGTCAAAACTGAAGACAAAGCAAAATTTAATAACCTAGCCATTTCATAATCATTAGATATAAGCCTTCTCTTATCATCCCTCAAGGGTCCTATCCCCATCAAAACATTTTGTTTATCCTTAATATTTTTTTTTTTAAATACTGTTAATTTTTGTTTTCAGACAGATTTTGACTTCATTTGCAGCTGAAATCTTAACACCAGTCTAAAGTTTCTGAGTAATTTCATCAGTTTTATCTGGTAGTCTGTAAGAAATTCCTACCATGATCTTTTTTCCTGATATCCACTAACAGAAACTCAAATGGATTCAAACTTCTTGCTGCTATCCTTAATATTCACAACTTCAACAAGATGCCACCTACACTTGGAATATACAGCTCGTTCTCCTCTTCTCTGTACTACTATGACTATTAAATAATCTATAGCCATGTATTTCAAAGAAATGCCTGTCATTAAAATCATTTATACTTAACAATATTTCAGTTATTCCCAGAATATGAAAATCTTTTATTCTTACCACTTCCCTAAAGTCATCTATTTTATTACTTGTTCTTCCAGCATCACAGTAGTAACAGTTAATCCTGTTGTTATAACTTCATTTATACTGATTTTCTATGATAAACATTCCTCTATATCTCAGTTGTGTTTCATTTAGTTTATTTTTCCCTTCACCACCATTTAGTTCTAATTTCAACCTTCCCTAACATCTGAATTAATAGCCCTTGATATGTGCTAGACATTTCCTACTTAAGTGTAAACCATCCATTCTGAAAAGTTCCCTCTTCTTTCTGAAGTGATCCCTGAAGTTCAACCATCTAACCCGCTCATCTTTACATATTAATTTTAGGCTAGCATTTAGTTCAAGGAACCAACTTAAAATTTTGTATCTCATTTATTTCTTGGCAGTATCCCTGACACAAAAAATTTATGGCTTTTATTTTTCTTATTAATTAGCTTCTCAGACTTACTCTTTTCTATATTATTAACCCATACATGCACAACGAAAACTGCATTGTTAGCAGTCCCTTTCATTATATCTTGTGCTCTATCAATTATGTCTTCAACATGTGCCACAGGGAAGCGTAATCTAACTCTTTTTCTCCATATTTACACCACTCACTATTCTTTCCATATGCCGTGTCAAGAAATAACCTTTGACTATAATCTTTTCATGTTCATAATCAAAATCCTTTTCTATTTTATTTGCTATACTTTCCTAAGATTTTTCCAAATCCACATAAGCTAAAGAATGAATCTGTTGCTGAATAGAATAGGGTATTTATACTAATTTCACTATGTTTAAATCTAATATCACCCTTTCTAACTTTCTGAATCTCATTGTTAGTCTTAGTTAATGTCTCCCTTTAATGTAAAAAGGTTAAGCTCCTCTTGAAGTTCTGATGTAATTTCCCATAGTTTATACATATCTTTATTTATTTCCTAAAATTTAGTTAGGATAGCTTTCTACTTTTCGTACAACCTGCTAACTCTATGTATAAATTGAACATCCTCACAACCAGCTTCTGTAAAAGTGCATAATAGTCCGGAATTCCCAAATAAAGCCGATTCATTGCACCTATCACACCTAACAAACTGGAAATACTTAACCACTGAATTAGTCCAAACTAATAATCAATAATGTACTCTTCAAAAAAAGAAATGCAAAAGGCAAAATTTTAGACAAATTTTTAACAAGTTTATTCCAGTTCTGTATGACATGTGTGAAACTTTGCACATTCACTGCTGAACATCCAAAGTCTGCAAAGGCGAGGTCCACGCTCACTAGTTGAAGTTTAACGTCACTCAACGTCAATAACGAGTATGCTCCCAGTAAGCATCAATAACTGCTTGGCATCTCCTGCCCATGGAAGGGACGAGATGATGAATCACATCCTGTGGAATGGCTGTCCACTTAGCCTGCAAAGCTGCTGCAAGCTGAGGTAGAGTCTGAGGTTGAGGTTGTCGTCATCGCAAACGTCGGTCCAACTCGTCCCAAAGATGCTCGATGAGGTTTAAATCTGGTGATCTAGAGGGCCATGGAAGAACATTGATGTTGTGGTGTCTCAAGAAAACAGTGGTGAGTCGGGCTGTGTGAGGACGGGCGTTGTCATGTTGAAAAACATTGACATTCACCATGATGGGTTGCACTTGGGGCCTAAGAATCTTGTTGACGGTTGCGTACGGTCTGATTGGAAATCCTACTCAGATCTTGTATGGTTGAGGCAGTAGATGTTGCAGTGGTGGTTCTATTCCGAAGGTGACATAACAGGATGTAGCGATTTTGTGTCAGCATGGTCACACAAGGTCTGCCAGATCGTGGACAGTCACGAGTTGATTCATGTTGTTGGTGACAATTCCATAGCCTTGTGATGGTGCTTGGGTGGACATTCACAGCTCTGGCAACATTTGATCGAGATTTGCCTGCTTCCAAGCAACCAATGGCATTGTGTTTTGCTTTAGTCAGTCATGGAGTTAACTGTATTGCATGTCGGTGGCTTAACACTGAGCTATGGAAACCGAGAACCTGTCACTTTTATAGGGATTTTGCACATGTTGCACTTGCAGAACATCCAGATCTCTCAAACAAATTTATTGGACACGAATATGTTTGGGCGAAAAATCTGTTGTTTTCCTCCATTTTCAAAGTGCACAACTTTTATTGTCATTTTGGTTTGACAATCAGTGCCTTAACACGTGTTACATCAAATACTCTGAGCTTGTAATGTTATTACATATATTTCTCTTTAAAATAAAAAAATAACCCTTTTGCATTTCTTTTTTTGAAGAGTATATGTATACTACAACAGTTGAACTGTACAGCTATTACAGAGTTATGAAACAAAATTTATTTTTATCATCTTTAACCATTTTGCAACTGATCAGGTCTCAAACACCATGTCATCATATTTGTTTACTGTCTTTCAAATTTTATTGAAGTACTATTTCATGGATTTATGTCATTAAGTTTAGAATCAAATTGTTGATTATAATTCAAACTTTAATATTATATACGAGTTAATTTCTTAACTTAAAAGTAAATATGAAAAGAACATGTTTAAATATAGATTCTAGTGAATCACAAGGTATGTTGAATGCAGTGCTATCTAAAACTAGGTTTTTGTTATGTCAAAATATTAAGCCTGTTGTTTTGTTCAAATTAGGCACTCAAATTATCAATATTATCAAGCAAGAATATTATATAAGAACCTCATATATTTTTATTTTGCTAAGATATGGCTTATGTACTGAATCATACGTTATGGCCCCATTCAACTTTTTCATTTTTTGAAACAGTCCCTTATATACAGTTACTTCAATATTTAACATGTGAATAATCAGTCAATAGCGTAGAATGTTTCCAGAGGTTTCTCCACTATTTTAATCTTTGGAAATGCTCCAATGTTCTTTTGATTCAAGATTTAAATGAGGTAAGTGTTGTCTTTAGTCTGTTTGAATTTTCATATTTTTTAAAACCCAAATAAATTTTAGTTACTAAGCTTAGTAAATTATAGTGGAAGTTTATGGTATCAGTGTGATAATTTATGATTTTTTGTTATTTAAGTGAATATTCATATATATATACAGAGATGCCAATCATTACAATTTTTGTGTATATATTACAATTGTATGCTCATACAAACAAATATTATGACTTGTTGCAACTCCCAAATTATTATATATTATATAGGTCTATACAATAAAGTGATAGTGTTCCCCCAGGGCTTGAAAGGGGTGAAAAGAAAATTTCTAGTGAGATACAAATAAATTTTGATAATAAATAAAAGAAATGGCTACTTGCGATAATCACGTTTGTGCTTGAAATAATAAAAAATATTTGTATCTCTGACGTCTACCAATAGTTTGAGTGTGGTGCTTCTCCATACTGGGTTTGTGGGGGAATCCATAGTTACGTCATCAGTGCTTATCAACCAATTACTGCTCGCGTAGATGGGTATTTCTCGTTTCCTAAGCGGCATTGAAACACCAATGTGATCATTCACAAAATGGAAAAAAAGAGGCATCCTTCACTGGATTGTCTTGTTTCTGGCAAATTTAAAAGGACTGAAACTGTGAATCAAAAATTTAGGAAAGAGTTTGGTGCAAAATATCTGGTCATTGCATCCAAAGTCAGTGATAGTCATGTGTTTTGTACAGCTTGTCAGATCAATTTTTCTGTGGCACATGGCAGGAAAAATGATTGTTCCAGACATACAAAATCTGCATCTCACCAATGAATAATTGATAATAGTTATAATAATAATATACTAATAAAGAGCTTAGAAACATTGATCAGGCCTGATAAAGGGCTCTGTCTACAATCATTATGCTCAGTCATTTGTAATAGTTGGCATCTCTGTATATATAAAACATATAAATCAATTTCTTTATGTCCACGTGTGAAATTTTAATGGGTTAGCAACTAAGTAGAAAGGTCACAATGAGAAGAAATAATTGTTTGCTTTACTTCTTGATTTATTGTTTTCAGAAAATTAAGTTTAATAATTTATTTGTAAATAGTAATAATCTATATACATACATATATATGTAATGTATAATAATAAAATGTTAATGTATATTATAAGGTACTAGTCCACTAAAACACAGCCAAGACAGGAAGTACTTAAGGTCCATTTTATATTACTGGATACATAACATGAGTGCATGCACACCATGTCAGTGCAAAGTTTGTGATGTGAGGTAGGCATGGGTTTAATATGTATGTTTAAACCTTCGTTGTTATATACGCACTATATACACCACTAATTACATTTTCCTATATAGGGACAGAAGGAACATAAAATAATGATCCTAAAGCCTCCTACTGTTGGTCAAGATATACGGTAAGTTTATGGTTTTCCTTTACATGAAAGTAATGTGTAATGTGTAGGTATAGCACATTTCACTACTAACCTATTCAAGAAATATTATGTACCACTAGACGTGATGAATCTTTGTGATGTGTTGTATATATGTAGAATGGAAAATAAAAAATATTCTAAATTTGAGTACTTCAATGGATTGCAACAGTTTACTGAATAAAAAGAGGATAGTTATTGGATATACAAGACTGTTCAATATAAGTTACTGGTAAGTTTATTTAGTTATTTAATGATTATATGATTTTTCTCAGCAAGATTGTTAAAAAGTTAATTTTTTTAAAAGCAATAGTAATGACAAGTTCATTTTGTGACTATACAAGTCATGTTTTGTATGTATGCAGTTTAATTGTTGTATGAGGCTTTTATAATTCTGTTAAAGTCATTTTACTCAAAGCTTTAAGTTTTTCTCGTAATTTTCAATATTGTTGTTACTTCAGGACTAGATATATTTTTATTTGTTGTGTGGTATAAATTTGTGCAGATACAGAGTAAAAGTAAATAAGTTAGTAAACATTGGAATAAAAGTGAGGAAGAAGCTATATCTAGATTTAATGATTTTGAGTTTTAGCTATAAATGATGTGTGGCAGTTTTTTAAGGGAAATTATCACAAACTGTGTAATAGTAATAGAGTAGACAAAATCATTTGTCTTAAAAATTGTTTTTTTGAGAATAACTGAATCAGTCTGAATTAATGTTTTATGTGATAAATTCATTTTTAGACACTGAAAATTAAGAGATAAACTGGGAGGGTTTCGAAGAAACATTAACCAGAACTCAAAATAATTTTCAACACCAAATTCTCATATTAACTTTTATAAAGCATTATAGATTATGAATATTTTCAAAAAAAATATTCCACACATCAGATGTTTTCATGAAACTATTTATCAAAAAATGTGAATTATTTTTACAAAAGTACTAGAGTACTTGTAGGAAAGCCTGTGGATGAAACTTCTCATTAAATTCTCTTTGAAACACTGTTTAAAATTCTTTAAAGGTTGAGTTGTTAATTAAAACATTGCACTATTAATTAGTGTTTATTTTTTTAATAAAGATGTCATGCAGTACTGAAGATTTGAAATATTTACAAGAAAATATAATGCAACAGATTCTTACTGTGAAAGTTTCTTAACCACAAGATCATAGTGCATTGATTTCTAATCAAACTTTTTAATATACAAAAGATATCTCTAAGTGGTTTTTCTTGATAGCCATTATTCTTTACATCACATTACCTGTTGTGTTTTTCATTTTTTGCTATAGACCACCTGGTTCAGATGTCAAGCAAGGAACAATGGTATTAAGTTCTGGTTTAAGCTTAGGACCTGCTGAATTAGGTTTGTTAGCAACGGTTGGTGCCACAAAAGTGAGTGTATACTGCAAGCCAATTACAGCTGTTATGTCCACAGGAAATGAAGTAAGTATTAAACTTATAGTTCACTCATAATTTCAAAAGCCATAAAAACAAGTTTAATTCATTAAACAAATATTTTGTTGGTTTTAAAATGATGAACCATTATAGGGTAATACGGTGTGCCCAGGAATTTCACAAAAATTGTAATAGAATGTATTTGTATAAACTATTTTAAAAAGCAGACTTGTTCTTAATGTAGCACTCAAGATCTTTTGTTTCAATAAAGACTGCTAAAATAGTGAAAATAGCAAAAAAAAGTTGATTTTTCCAATTTTTAGACAAATTCATCTAATTTTATTCATGATATCCTTTTTTTTACAATTGTATAGAAAAACAGCTTGAAAATTTCCTTCAAACCTGGGTAAACTCACTAAAAATCTTCCTGTGCAAGTCAGTAGTGGCCAAGTTTCTCTTTAACCCTTTCGGCACGGTTGGCAACTGTAGTCGACTTGAAGGCTCAGTGCAAACAACATACCCTCGGAGATAATTATCATAATCACACAGGCCTTTAGACCCACTTGAGGCTATAACCACATGTACTCATTTTATACTTGAGGTTCCCAGTAGGTATATAAACCGGAGGTCACATGATTTCTTTGTTTTCTAGCCTGTGTAGATTATACAGTTCATTGTTTTAGAAGACTCCTTTCTTGTATATTCTGTTGATACTTGCAACATTGTTACAATGCTGAAAGGAAAAGCTTATACCACTAAAGAAGTAATCAATATTATTTTTAATGATGAAGACAGTGACAAGGAGTTTGAGCCAGATGATAATGAAGACATCCATGGCCTGTAATCTGCCCCTGCTTCAGGTAAGCACATGGTGTAGTTAGGGTCATATAACTTATTGCATAAAGTGACTGACCAAGATTAGTTCTCTACGTTTTTGCATATTGTTGAAAGGAAAATATATAAATATAAAATACATACGAACATGCATACACAGAATGTCAGAAAAGTGCTATATCTCTATGTACAATAGTTTTTTGTTTTATTTTGTAGATGCCCCTAGCACTTCCAGTGGTGGTCTTCATGGATGATCAAGGAGTGTACATTCCCGGATGTCTAGAGGTAGAGCAGCTAGTATAGCACAGCCCCAAGCTCCCCCTGAAAGTTATAATGAACCTGAAGACCAAAACCAGGATCCAAATTTTCCATGGCAATATTACTGTGACACTGACAATTTTGAATCTGACTGGTTGCCAGATTTTACAACTTGCACTGGAGTCCTGATTGATACAGCAAATTTCACTCCATTTCAATTTTTCACTTTTTTTTTCCTGATGGAACATGTGTTCTGATTTATAATGAAACAAACAGATACACTTCGCAGTATTTTGACTGCACCACTGAATTGCCGTCTTACTCCCATTTTATAAAATGGATTGAGACCGATGTCATTGAACTCATAGCATATATTGCACGACAAATAACAATGGGGTTGTGCCAGAAACATAAACTGGAAAATTACTGGGGCTCCTTTTGGCTAACTCGTGTGCCATTTACAGAGGTAATGCCACGAGATTGTTACGAAACCTGACATCATTTTTGCACTTTGCTAACAACGTGAGCTGTCCATTGATGAAAGTATTATCAAATTCATAGGGAGACTTCATCTCAAACAGTATTTACCATCAAGACCCACAAGGTGGGGCATCAAACAGTTTCCATTGTGTGAAAGCAAATCTGGATATGCTTTGAAAATTATTACATATTGTGGAAAAAATACCTTAGTGCCTGTAGCTGGATACTCAGTCACAGAGACTAAGTTTGAATCTGCTGGAGGAGTTTTGGAATAAGGAACATATAGTCTTCACAGATAACTTTTATTCTTCATCTTTTTTATTCAAAATATTAGAAATGAATGGAACTGGGGCTTGTGGCACAGTTAAGGCTGGACAGAAACATATGCCATCATATATCCACCTTACAAGATTGCGTCTTTGCAAAGGAGATCTGCCAGTGTATATGCGTGGTGGTAATATGGTAGCATGTGCTTGGCATGACACTAAACGTATGCATTTTTTATCGACCATTTCCACAAATGGCTCCATAGGTAAAAGAATTCAATCCAAAGGAGAGCCTGGTGGATACAGAAATATGAGAAAACCACTGATTGCTGAAACATACAATCAACACACGGGTAGAGTAGACATCATGGATCAGGAGCTGGGAAACTCTTTACCATAGGCTAAGATAAGTAGCTCTTGTTAACAGATATGTGATATATTGTGCAGACTGCAAGAGCAAGGGTGAAAACCTGGTATCTCCAAGACTATTCAGAGAGCAGATTACTCAAAATTTGCTGAAGGGATATGTCAGCAAAGCCAAACGAAAAGGAATCCCAAGAACTGATAAAGGTCAGCACTTGGTGGAAAGACATAGTATTGGACAATATGAGGACAAAAAACACAAACCTTATTGTACTGTTTGCAGTGATATATACAAAGCTGGATGGAAAAGAAAGCAGACTAATTATTTCTGCAAACAGTGAAATCTCTCCATGTGCTTTTTACCATGTCATAAGATATATCATAACTGCAAAGACTATTGACAGGCTGCTGCACAAATTGTATGCAATTTATGATAAATTATTGTGCTTTACATGGCACTTCTTTATTGTATATCAGGGTGTTTTCCTTTATTCCTGTTATTCTTGTGTATTGAATTTAACATATATAGTGTTGGGTAGAATCACTAAAATTTTCAGGGACTTTTGTTGAGTTATTGCCGAGATATCACACTTTTAGTACTGATACTGTAATTAGTTGAAGTATCAATATATTCACTGTATATATTCAGCACCATGCCAAACATTAAAAGTTCTTATTCAGTGCCAAAAGGGTTAAAGCCATTCAAACACTGAAGCTTACAGCAAAAATAGCCAAATATACTGCACCAAATTCTGTAAATGGCTACTAAACAAATTACTCCAAAGGAGTTTGAAGTTCATTCTTGGAAGTCAAGATTTTTACTGTGTAAAATTTTCTGAGTTCTTCCTCCTTACCAATTTAAGCTGTTTGAATCCATTCAAGCATTGCAGAAATGTAAAAGTTACCCTAAATACCATTATTCTTGACAGAAATACTCAATTTTATATGAGTTTGAAATGCTTTGTTTTATTGGAGTGAATAACGTGTATGTTATTCTCCAACCTTATCATTATTATAATTTTACAAACTGCTGCAGAGAAAGCAGCTACTAATTGTTTTCTGAAACACTATAATGAATTCAATACTAACTGTCAAAGGGCAGTTTTTTGCAATGAATAATTTCTCTAAGTCCCTTCACTTTCTGCCATTGAAAAAAAAATCCATTGTTTTACTAATACACATTATTTGTAGTCTTTTACATTGAGGATTTATCATTTCATGAGTTCATTGATGTACTTTGTTTCCACATGGCTTTATGGAACTCTTTCAATGAGTTTTCAAACAGTAGACCCCTAGGTGTGGATTCCTGTACATAGTGAAGGGACCTCCCAGGGTAGGTTCTGTTCTTTCAGTTTACCTCCTCTGGGATCTAAACATCCACCCACGTGTTTGCCATGCGTGGTGACCCGTGAAGGGGAGTATAGGATCCTGGTGGTTGAGAGGTTCAACCCGAACACACCACTTTGGCCTTGAATTCCTGCAGACGAGTGGTCTTTGGATGACCCCCTTGGGTCAATCGGCTGGTCCACTTCGGCTAGAGTTAACCAAGTACCAGTGTTGGAAGTTCTCAACAAGTGTTGTGGACATTGTGTCTGAGCTGGTGTTTGGGGATAGTGCTCACAAAACCCTAGCATTGCTGCAGTGTCCTTGCATGACATCTTAGTGCGTCCCCTCGTAGGGCTCCATGGTGGGTGGGGTTAGTGGGTACCAAAATTTTCCCTTTTTCCTATGGATTCTCCAATAAAAAATATAAATGAAACAGTGAAACAACAGTCAATAGGTAAACGACCACGTCTTGGAAACTCTGAACAATAATCTTCAACATCTGTAACACCTGCACCCCATTTTCTTATATTACATTCTCTTTCAGAAAAACTTTCAGGCCAAATGTCTCATTTTTTTATTCAGAAGGGACAAGAGGACTTCCTGGCTCTCCAAAGTCAGTAAAGAAGCTTCGATCTGGTGACGTATTGGTTGAAACATCCACATCCCAACACAGTGAACTCCTCTTCAATTCAAAGGCAATTGGAGATGTACCTATTGAGGTTACCCCTCATACTACTGTGAATTCATCACGAGGAGTTATTGTTGAAAGAGACATGAAGAATGTCCCCGAGTCTAAGATTCTTGCTTGTCTCTCCACTCAAGGAGTTTCTGCAGTGAAGCGCATCTCCACTCGCAAAGACAGAGTTACACTGCAGACAAATATCCTCATTTTGACATTTACACCACCATGTGCATCTGCCACCATCAAGGCTGGTTATCTAATTTACAGGGTCCAGCCATACATTCCAAACCCTCTTCGATGTTTCCAATATCAGAGGTTCGGCCATTCAAACATGTCCTTTCATGGTTCCCTGACATGTGCTCGTTGTGGTGGCAACTACGACGATGCCTTTGAGTTTCACACAGACCCACATTGTGTCAACTGCAATGGTTTTCACCCTTCCCACTTTCATTCTTGCCCAAAATGGTTGGAGGAAAAAGAGATGCAGCATTTGAAAATGACCCATAACATTAGTTATCCTGAGGTTTGAAATTGCTGTTTGCCACTCCATCTTGGATATATTCTGCTGCATTTCATTCCACAAATACAGTAGGAGTGAAGACAGATAGATCTCTCTATACCTCCAAGAGAATCATTTTCAAAACAGATGAAAAGCCTTTTGACGTCCATGGTTAAAAAGGTTGATGAATCGACTTCTACACCCATCTCTATTTCTCCCAAACATTTCAAGAAATCTTAAGATCCACATTCTTCGGTTTCAATTACAGGCATTTCTTCTGATACATCTTTTACTCCAACTCCACGATGCAAAACAATCATTCGTTCGCTTTCTCAGTCACTGGAATCCCCTTCCAAGAACAAAGACCTGCCCCATCGACCCAGGGCAGGATCCATGGAGGTCATTAGACCTCCTCCGAATAAGGACAGTAAGGAAAAAGAAGTGGTCGTAAACAGATGGGTTCTCCAGCCAATTTGCCAACATGTCATTAAAAATGGCCACCTTGATACAATGGAATTGTTGAGGTTTACATTCTAATTTGGATGATATAACAACACTGATTGCTTCCTACACATCCTGTAGGTCCTTCCTTACAAGAAACATTTCTAAAACCTGATGATACAATGACCATTCGGCAGTTTTCTCTGTACAGAAATAACAGGCTGTGTGATGGATGAATACATGGAGGTGTGGCACTATTGGTTGATCAGCATATACCCACCCTGTCTTTGTCACTCAAAACACCCTAGGAGGCCAGAGCCATCCATCTTTCCTTGGGTCTTTCCATCACTGTTTGTTCTCTGTCCGCTGGTGAGACATGATTAATCAGACCTTGATGCTTTCATTGAACCGTTGCCATCTCCCTTTCTAATCCTGGGGGATTTTAATGGACATCATCCCCTCTGGGAAAGTGCTGTTATGGATAGGATGGGTTGCTTTGTAGAGCATATGCTCTCTGATCACAACCTTTCTCTTTCAAGCACTGATTCTTCCACATATTTTCATGCACTTAGTCAGCCCTTTACAGCTCTTGATCTCTTGGTTTGCTCCCCTTTATTATTTTCCCATTTTTTATGGAGGGTTGATAATAATCCAGTAAGCAGTGATCATTTTCCTATACTTTTGAGAGACACTGGCCGTAGTTGGTGTCACCCTACTCGCGTGTCCCTGTAGAAGCTGGATCATGCAGACTGGTCCACTTTCACTGCTCTCGCAGAACTTGATCCTGCCATCAATAGACAATTGTGTGACAGTCAGTGATGTCGAGAAACCCACTTGTTGAGAATTTTATATGCAAAAACGGCTCGTTTGGGTTCAGAAAATATTTTAAATAGAAGAGCGAACAACATTTTGACCTTGTGAACCTGACGATGACCGAAGAAGGTCGAAACGCTGTTCGCTCTTCTATTTAAAATATTTTCTGAACCTAAACGAGTCGTTTTTGCATATAAAATTGTGTGACAGTGGTAACTGACTGTATTATATAAGCAGCTGCTCAGTGTATTCCTAAAACCTCGACACGTTTTTCGCAATATCCTTGTCTATGGTGGAATCCTGCTTGCCACTTGGCATAGAAGGCTCAAAAACGGGCCTGGGATACTTTCTATAGATATCTCACACTTTTGAAATGCATCACTTTCCAATGGACCCGAGCACATGCTAGGTAGGTAAGACGTCGAGGCCATAAAGAATCTTAGATAAAGTTCAGAACTAACATATCTTCTACCACCATTCCCAAGGTCATAGGGTGCAAGATTTGAAAGGACAGTAGGCACTACAATTCTGTCTCCCCTTTCCATCTTGCTCTCTGATGGCCAAGAGGTAGCTGATGTCTGGAGCATCACTGATACTTTAGGTGAAAGCTTTTGCCGGGTATCTAGCACTTCTGCTTGATCCTCCACCTTCTTGGCCATCAAGACTCGGGCAGATGGTTCACCTCTTTCCTTTCAAACTGACTTTTTTTTTTTTTTTACTATAATTGTCCCTTTAGACTGGTGGAACTGAAAATGGCCCTTCATCGATCTGGCAGTACATCTGTTGGACCAGATGATGTACACTGACATGCTACACCATCTATCGCCTGGTTCTCTTGATATTCTTCTAATTGTTTGTTTTTAACAGGATCTGGCAGGTGAATGTTTTTCCTGATGTCTAACACCAGACTATTATCTTACCTTTCTCTAAGCCTGCGAAAGATTCCAAGATTCTTTTAAATTACTGTTCAATTGCTTTGACGAGCTGTCTCTGTAAGACCTTAGAGAGGGTGGTTAATGCTAATCTTGTTTGGTTCCTTGAATCAAACTTCCTCTCACCTACCCAGTGTAGTTTCTGACGACAGCATTCCACCACGGACCACCTAATTCAACTTCAAACATCAATCAGAAAAGCCTTTCTCAAATTCCAACATCTTGTTTCATTATTCTTTGACACTGAGAAGGCTTATGACACAACATGGAGGTATGGCATTTTGTGAGACCTCCATATATATGGGTTATGTGGTTATTTACCTATCTTTATTTTAAAATTTTTAATTGGACATTAGGTTCCAAGTTTGTGTGGGTTCGATACTCTCCTGTTCTTTTGTACAGGAACTTGGGGTCCCTCAGAGCTGTGTTTTGAGTATCACACTTCAGTATAAAGATAAATGCCATCACTGAACAACTCCCTCTCACTGTTGCAAACGGGCTTTATGTTGACAACTTTCATATCTCGTGTCAGTTGTTGAACATGAGATATTTTGAGCGGCAACTACAAACTGCCCTCAATCTGTACTGAAGTGGACTACAGCAAACTGCTTTAATTTCTCTCTCTCCAAAACCGTTTGCATGCACTTTTGCCATCAACAAAGTATCCACCCTGATCCTGAACTTCATATTGGTGAAGTTTTGCTGCCAGTGGTCCCCGAGACAAAGTTCTTGGGACTTATCTTTGACCATAACCTGATCTTTACACTACATTTCAAGTAGCTATGGGTCAAATGCACAAGAGCTCTGAACATCCTCCATGTCCTCTCTACTACTAGCTAGGGAGTAAATCCATATTGAAGATATATCGTGCTCTTATTCGTTCAAACCTCGATTATGCCAGACCCTCAGTCTTAAAGATGCTGGACCCCATTCATCATCAAGGACTTCGACTCTGCACTAGGGCTTTCCACACTTCCCCTGTTCAGAGCTTATATGTGGAATCTCACGAACCTTCTCTGCACCTTTGCCATTTGCAACTGTCTTTACTGTATTTTTTGAAACTTCACTCCTTACCAAAGCATCGTACTTGGGGATGTGTTTTCCTTCCTCAGTGGGCCTTACTTTTTCAAAACAGACTATCTGCCATTGCTCCTTTTGGCCTTCGCATCCAGCCGCAATTGGATGAATTGGGTCTGTCCTTGGAAAGCATTGCAGATTCCCCTGGTCAGCCCATCCCCCCATGGCTTATTACAGCCCCCAAATGTGACCTTTCTTTAAGTCATCTGAAAAAGGCAGATACTCCCTGTTAGAAGTACCATCTTTTATTTACTAAATATCTTTTGAACAACCTTTCTATTCCAATTTATACGGATGGTTCAAAATCAGGTGACTGTGTGCTCTGCCATGGTTTTTTGCAGTTCGGTGGATGCGAGCAGAATCCCCTCTACAGCTTCTGTGTTCACTGCTGAACTGTATGCCATATATCTTGCCCTGAATCATGTTGAAGCTTAGCAGTATACTGATTCCCTTAGTTCTCTGCTGGCCTTGGAATCACTTCACGTTGGCTCACACTTTGTTATCACTGATATGCAAAACTGACAGGCTCATTTCTCATTAACATCTACTTCTGTTCAGTTTTTCTGGATACCAAGCTACATTGCTATTCACTGGAATGCACTTGCAACCATGGCAGCTAAATCTATCTGCTTTGGCACTATTACCACTGTGCATATTCCGTGCATGGATTATGGTCCTGTATTCAAGGCTTGGTTCCGTGCCAACTGGCAGTCCACTTGGAGCAAGCAACGTGACAACAAGCTTTTTCAAATAAGACCACATATTGTGCTTTGGCCATCTAGCTTCCGTAAAGTTTGGAAGGAGGAAGTTGTTCTAACTAGACTACGCATTGGTCACAGTTTAATTCCTTGTTTTCTTTTATCTGGAACTGATGCACCAGTGTTTAGTTTGTGTAATACTCAAATCACTGTAAGCCACGTTTTACTTTCCTGCCACCGTTACAACTCTCAACGACGACACTATTTTAAACATGTTCTGTCTCAAGGTTTGTCTGTAACATTGGACAGTGTTATTGGTGATGGTGACACTGTCTATCTTGATAAAGTTTTTAGTTTTTTAATAGCCATTAATCTTTTTAACCTCATTTAAGTGTTTGATATTTGTTCATTTCACCTTTTTAATTGTGGTTCCCTTTTTATTCTCAATCTCTCTAGTTCAATTTGACATTGCAAACTTGCCAGAACATTAAATAACTCAACACCAGGACTGGAAAGGCCCACTTGAGGTGACTAACACTGCTGTTTGAATTATCCATTAGAACTACTTGTTAGTCGTCCTGGTGAGTTGTTATTACACTTTTGCTGCATATTATTTCACACTTTTACTACTTCACTTTTTGGTACTGGCCATATTGACTTACAACCTGGAACCAGGACTGGAAAGACCAACTTCTGGTGACTGACAGTAGTTCTTAAACTTACCTGTTAGTCTTCCTGGTGGGTTATGATCATTACCATTCTGCTACAGGAAGTCCTTTACAACTTTGTAGACTGGATGTCAACATTGGTTTTATGCCATTTTATGTTTTAATTGCTCTTTTGTTAATACCTTTGTTTCCTTTTACAAATTTTACTACATTTACTTTACTTTTACTTTTTCACAGGACATTTGGCTAATTTTTATTATGATTTTGCTTTATGTCTTTTAATACTTTTCTTATTTTACCTTTTGATAATGGCTGTTATGACAACATAACCCAGAACCAAGACTGGAGAGGCCAACTTCAGGTGACTGACGGTGGTTCTTGTACACACCTGTTAGTCTTCCTGGCCGGTTATGATCATTACCATTTTGCTAGAGAAAGTTCTTTACAACTTCTCTTACCCTGCTTTCTCTCTTAACATTGTAGACTAGGTGTCAACATTGATTTTATACTTTTTCTGTTTTTCAATGATGTTTTATTTTACCTTCATTCCCTTTTATGTATTTTACTACATTTAATTTATTTTTACCTTTTTACTGGATGTTTGGCACAGATAGCCTAGCTGCTTTGTGCCACAAAACAGTTAATCAATCAATCAAACAGTAGATGATTACAGTAATAGATTTCACTACTGTTATGAATGGTGATTTATTTTTGTACATTGCTTGTCAAATGTTTCCCTACAAGAAATCTAATGCAAAACTGCATAGATTGTAAATAATGGGTGAAAAAAGGCAATGTAGCAGTAAACTGTTGAGAAACACCTGATAATCAACTGAATGCATTTTTGCAATGTAGTTTAAAATGTAATCACCATAAATGGGCATAAAAGCTTAAGAGACAAGATAATTGAAATTCTTTAATTTAAGAAGGGGAATATGGGTCATCATAAAAGTAGAGAAACAAGTTGAAGCAAAATGCAAAGATTACATTTCCAAGCCTATGTAGCAACTCCTCTATAATTCATAAGTACTGTAGACATGGAATCAGAGTAAGAAATTGTCCTTATGAAAATAGTGCAGACAGTATTTCCAACCTAGTTTGTTTGTTTGTTGTTAGAGTCCCTAATAGTGCACTTGAAAATGTATTTTTGCATTTTAATTCACATTTTATCTGCGTTTTTAAATTAACACTTCTTAATTATCTTGTAAGTAATTTGTAGTTGACATGATAATATATATTACTTATTTCTCAAATAGCTAGTCAGACCTGATGAGTCTTTGCAACCAGGATGTATACGTGATAGCAACAAAACTAGTTTGAAATTTCTTCTCCAACACCAAGGATTCACAGTAGTAGATGCAGGGATTGCTGTAGATAAGTATGTATACAAATTATTTTTGTTAACTTTCTACAATACATTGATTTAGAAATGGTAGCAATACAAATCTGTAGAGCATTTTACATTTTTGTTGTGTTGTTTTCAAATACTTTAAAAATAGTTGTGGCAGATAAAATACATACAAGTTGTTTCTGAAGGATTTTCAGATGGTGTTTATTTTTCATTGTATAGGCAGTTCACATAAACAGCCTAAAATTTATGATAATTATAAGTCTTTGGAAGATACAAAATTATTATCTAAAAGCTGAAACCATTTATTTATTCTAGTTGGTATAAATGTATTAGTTAAAGTACAGATTGTGTTTTGTTTTAGTCATGAAGACCTGGTGAAGAAACTGAAAAAAGCCTTTGAAGTTGCTGATGTAATTGTATCCTCTGGTGGTGTATCCATGGGAGAAAAGGTAGTGTGTTTTCTGGTATGATCTTTATTAATAGAAAAATGCCTTAAGTAAAATAAAAACCATATACGTGTCTTTCATGTACAAAAACGCGTTGTTAATTTGTTATATCTTTCATTAGATAACATAAAAATATACAAAACTCATTTGACAAGATCTGTTCAAGTATGATTTTAAATCCTAACTTTAACACTGGCTTTCATGAATACCTAAACTTTTCATTATATTAGTTACGTTTTGTCATGAAATGTGTTGTGCACCTGCTGTAGTTTGACTTTATTATTCCAATTAGTCTGCAGAATGAAGTTTCTCTGCAGTTGTTAAAAGATATACAGGGTGGTCGCTAGAAAAGTGGAAAATTTGTCAAACAGCTATTTATTTTTACAAAGTTTTTTAAAGGCATATGTTATATTACACTTATAGATGCTCAAAATGCATTTTATGATATTAAAATCATGCATTTTATTCATGATGTAAAGAAATCAAAATAGAAATGAGTAAGCATGCATTTTGTTCATGATCTCATCTGACCCTCAAATTTTCCGCTTTTCTGGCAACTACTCTGTATTTAAAATAAGAGAACAGACGTTATGGAATGGCCAGGTCAACCACCTGATATTAATGCAATTAAAAATTTATGAGCTAAGTTAAACTGATTAACAAAAGTTTGCAAGCCAAACACAGAAGATGAGCTTTATGAAATACTCAGAGAAGGTTGGCAGTCAGTTAATCAAAAGTATTTATACAAACTCATAAAAAGCATGCTACGTCAATGGGAAGCAGTACCAAAACCCAAGTGAATGCCAACTCATTGTTAACATTTGAAACTGGTTTGTGTCATTTTGAGTTTTATTTTTGTTTAATTATTGCAGAGAAACTTGTTTAATCACTTTGTAGGCTAATTGGAATAAGAAGGTTTAAGAAACTACAGCATGTGCACAACACTTTTTATGAAGAAATGTGTCTAAAATTATGAACATTTCAGGTATTTTTGAAAGCAGATGGTAAAAATACTATTTTAGATCACATTTGAACAGTTTGTGTCAAATGTATTCTGAAAACATCTAATTTTACACATTTCAGTGTCATCTGATAAAGATATTACAAATTAACAACATTTTCAGGGATGGGGGACACTTTTTTTGTTTTTTGTCCACCCCAGGTGTCTAAAAAGAAGAAAAGAAAGCAGAAACTAGAACTATGTAATGTTTTTCTTTTGCAAGGCAATGTTTAAATCTTAGAATTGTCCATTTTAATATATGTGTAGATTAACATGTTACCCTTATAAAATCAACAAATGTTTAAGTAATTTACTCTAAGACTGCATGAGTATGTAAAATGTACTTTTGGTTTCGTCTTTATCACTTAGATTTCATATTTAGTACTAACATTTTTATGTTGAATGTTGAAAGAAAAGCATCAAATGTGTAAGAAAAAGTCTTTAGTGTTCACATATTTATGTTTCTAACACTCTCTGTGTATGCAATCAGTTAATATAAAACATTTCATACTTGTCACTCTGTTTACTTTTAGGATATTCTGAAACAAGTACTTGAAGACAGCTTTGGAGCTAAAATTCATTTTGGTCGTGTCTTCATGAAACCAGGGTGAAGTCCAACCATATTTCTTTGTGTAATATATATACAAATATGGACTGAGCAAATATAAATCAATAAAGTCCAGTGTTTAGGTTCATATATATAAAGGTTTCTGTTGTTTTAACTAGTATCAAACCAAAATTGTTGAGATAATAATTAGACACACAACTCTTTGAGAGAAAAATTATTGATGAAAGTCTGTTCATTAAAATATAAATATCTGTGATTTTACAGACCTGTTGTAATCCATGTTTTGTGAGTACTTAAAAATATTGTGCACAAATATATTATTTCAAGGAAATAAAAACTGCAAAAAAGCACATAGGTACATACCACATCTTTTTAGAGAGTTACATTCAAAATTTAAATAAACTTCCTTTTTATCATTGTGTACCAATAAACTTGTATGAAAATGTAGCTAATAAATCAGTTTTAATATTATATAAGTTTTAAGTTATAAATTTTATAATAAATTATTTTATAAATTCCTTAATCTCCTCTAGTTTGAAAATCATGACATTTAGTCCACAGGTCGTCCCTTTGAGATATATATAAGATGTAATTTTAATTACCCATGAAGACATACTGTATTACTTTGAATTTATGAAACACTTTTTTTCACATATTTCTGAACTGAAAATTAGGGTGCATCTTAAATTTGAGGAATTATTTTTCACTCTTTTAAAGTTTCCAAAACATCTATTTTCTTGAACAACACAAAGATTTTTGAAAAAACTACATTAACAAACAGATTGGACTATATTTTGAAAACTTTGCTTACAAAAACTAAAGAAACATGTACAAAACTTCAAGTTTCTTGATGTCAGCACCTCTAGCAGAATAGTTGGATATCACCATCCTCAGTTTTTCTTTCAGTCGGACTTTCCTGTTGTTCAAATACTATTGTTTAGTGTTTTTTTATTTTTATTGTATTTTCTACCCATGGAAAAGTGTTTTATGTATGATGCCAAATTTAAAAGAAATGTTGTATTGTGTGCCTGAAAATCCCTTTTTAAAATGAGATGCATTTTAATTAAATTAGAGGGCATCTTAAATTTGAAAGTAATATGGTATTTATTACTCAGACAAAGCTTATTTTGTGTATCCCCTCAATGTTATTTGGACACATCACCATAAATTAAAAAATTAGACCACTCATGCCATTCTTGATTATGACAAAACCCACTTGAAAAACGTATATCTCAGAATAGCTGGAATGGATATTAACACTTTTATTGATATGATAAACAGAAAACAATGTTTTGACCTTCCTGAAGATGACCTTGGAAGGTCAAATCATTGTTCTTTGCTTATAATTAAAAGTGTTAATACCCATACCAGCAATTCTGAGATACACTCATGCCATGTCTAACTATCATACCTTCTTCTTCATATAAAGATCCAGTTTTAATCTATCAAATGACATATTATGTTACATTGTTTTCTGTACAAGAAATTGTTAATTTTGTTTTCAGTAAAAACTTTATTTCTATGGGAAATACAATGAGGACCTTTACTGAATTTTTAGTATCTCTTATTGCATAGTTGAAAACTAGAAAATTGAGAATGTTATAGAACGTTGTGTGCTTTACATGTTATGTTCTTTGTTCTTCGGTGCAGTATTGAATTAAATAAAAAAAAAAGTATTTGGTGTAACACTTCCATTAGTAAAAATTTTGGTTTAAGTTTCAGTGACAGTGGACAGCAAAGAAATTAAAAGACCCATATGAGTATCATATTTTTTGTTTTTTGATGTATATTCTTTATTTACTATAATAATAGTAACTAAAATGCAAACATTAGACCTTTATTAGCTTAGACTAGGTTGTGTAAAGAAAGATAAAAACAATACAAAATTTTCACAAGTTGTTCTTTTAATAAGCCTATGTGTTACACATTTTAATCGGGTAGCATGCACTATGAGCTTTACCAAGTAACTTAAAACTTGTGTAGTGGATTATAAGTAGTAATAAATTCAAAGTGCAATAGGATAAACATTTATGCTTTTCTTTTAAATTTGCAGTTATTCCAAAAAGAAAAAGGGTTATTCAGTTATTTTTTTAACTTTTTTATGGTATTTATGAGGTTGGTCAAATTGACCAACCCTGAATTATAATAATGTTAAAGTATACATGGAAAAACCTTTGATCTTTATTTAGGATATTTTAAGGATTGCACAAATGAAACTTGAAAAATTTAAAAGGCAGTAAAATTATTTTAATCGTAACAAAAACTAAGAGCAGTTAACATTTTAACACCATATGATTATAGGCGAATTTTCAGTAAAAATACTTAATTAAGAAACCTGAATTTTTCTATAAAAGACCTTTAGTTTTTACTGAAAGCTTGCTAAATTTTGTTAAACACATTAAATACCTTTAACAATATATTGTTATATATATATATATACACCATCATTTAACTATGGTAGTTAGAAGGCTGTAAAATACCTGTTCCTGTTGTGATAGGGCTAACTAATGTTATAGTACATGTTAATTCTGCATATTAAATTTTTTTCTTTTTCTTTGTAGAAAGCCAACTACATTTGCCACATTGCAATTTAAGAGTAAGAAAAAACTGGTGTTTGGGCTTCCTGGTAACCCAGTCTCTGCAGTTGTTACATGTTACTTGTATGTCTTGCCTGTTCTGAGGAAGATGATGGGCTTTTGTAAACCACCATATACAACCATCAAAGCCGAAGTATGTTAAATAAGAGATTAATTAAAATATTCAGTATGTTTAACTGGTTGTTCCTAATAAATTGTCTTTATTTGTTTCTAAAGAATATATTTCAATTTCAGCTGGCACATTCAATAACACTTGATCTTCGACCTGAATATCACCGTGCTACATTAAAGTGGGAACAAGGAAATCCTGTGCCATCAGCCACTAGTACAGGAGAACAAATTAGCAGTAGACTTCTAAGCATGACTAGTGCGAATTGTTTATTGATACTGCCACCGAAAACAAATTCTTTAAAAAGCTTGGATAAAGGTCAACAAGTGGATGCTTTAGTTATTGAACGGATATAAGCTTTTTCTGAAAAATAAATCATAGCAAGTGAAGTTTATTGAAGTTGTTTTTATTTCAAACTAGTTAATATATGAAATTTTTTATTCTAACAGTTAATTTTAGGACTTCCTGAAATTTTTTTACAAATGGATAATCATCAGTTACAGTAACTTAAGCAATCTTTGTACTCCATTGTGAAAGATTTATTTTATAAAATAATGCAGTAGGTTTTACAGAAAGAAACATTATGATCTTGGTTGCCCACATTTTATTACACTATAATATATTATTCTATACATTATTAATGTTCTATTGAAAGATAACTTTTTTAGTAACATTAATGAGATTTACTGTTGAATTTATAGCTACACATTGTATCTGTATGTAACTATGTTTAACAGTGCACTACTTACTGCTCTTGTCACTCTCATTCTTGTTTGTATAACCTTGATCCCATTTTGGTGTGAAGTTAGATGCTTGGGTCTTTGTTCTTCATAGATTATAGTTCTTTGCATCATTTCCTGTTGCATTGATCTTTCTTCTCTCCCTATTTACCATGCCTATCCACTTCATTCTCTATCTTCCTCATTTCTCCACTGACATTTCCAATGCTTTTCTCATTGTACATCTTTAATTTTTACTATATGTTATTCTAAACCATCTCAGTCTTTCTTCTCTTGTATTTCCTATGATCTTATAGACTCCAAATTATTTTCCTGATATCATTGCTCAGTATTGTTTCTTGTCATTTTCTTATTCTGTAGAACAGTAATTTGCAAGCTGTGTATTCAGTCTTATTTTATTCTTTAGTTTAAAAAAGGAAAAGATATGAAGTGTTATGCTACATAATTTTATCATTTCAAGTGCATTTCTTTGTAATTGCACAGTCGTGTTTACCAGTATTTACACAAATACAGCTCAAGAATACTTCTAACAGATGATAGTTGTTTTGCCAGAAACTTCTTGAACATAAAAATGTATAACATTTTGTATCTGATTAATTTATAACAACATAACTAGTGAAAAAAGTTGTACCAGTTGTACTAAACATCATCGTTTGATATTGTAATGTTTATGTAATTGACCAAATGTAGCTTCACAGTGGCAAGTTGATTTACCATTATACATGGGTCACTGCCGATTAGTCTTTAGTTTATACTGAACTTCTACAAACATAAATTAATCTGCATTATGTTGTAAAATTAACATATTAATAGTCAAAAATGTCATTGACAATAAATAAGAAAGATACCATAACGTAAGAGTCAGGATATCTTCCAGAAAAGGAGTAATGTGCAGTTACTCCTTTAAAATCACCGTGACATGTTTTCATTAAAGTAAATGTTTTCTTTATCACCATGATTATTATTTAAACATTGGTAACTATTGGGAAAACAGCACTTCTAGATTTAAATGATTATAGAATTACCAAAACAGTGAACACAGCCAGTTATTTATTACATCAGTGATTTATGTGACATCATTAAAAGCCCTGTCTACAAACTCTTAGCTTCTACAAACATTAGTTGTATAGTATTAAAACCCAACATATTGATATCATAAGGCTGTTTTATCTCTTTTACAGAACGCTACTAATCTAATAATTGTGAATTGACATAACATAAAAAATGTCTTTCTGCAGGTGGTGGACTGTTTCATTATACACTGGTGAGTGAGTAGTGTGTCATGGGCTATTTGCACAGCTTCTATGGCTCTCTTGATATCAGACAGTTGGTGTTTCACACATACATTAAATACTGAAACAATTTGAATTCAAGAACAAAGGCAACCAAAACACTTCAAGTGCTATATAACATGACAAGCAATGTGAAAGAGTAACAGTAGCATTGTATTGTGATATCAAAGATTCTAATTTCAAATCAATGTAAGGGTAAAATCGTGGTAGTGTCTCTTTGTACATCCACTTATAAACATGATCCATATCGATAAATGATAGTTATAAAATTAGAAAATTAAATTATATCTGACAACATGAAAAAGATTTAAGCCATAAAATTATGCAATGACAATAAATGAACGATTAAGTTGGACGAAAATGAAGTTAAGCTCCAAAATTCAGCCATCTAGAACACTAGTTTTACACTATTTTTTAAAAATACAAGAAAGTTGTATAAAATGTTAATACAAACTTGTTTATTTTTAAATCTTTACAGCTTAGACTGAGCACTTAATTGTAAAAATCTGGAACTTCCAACTTAAAAGTATTTGTTTAGCGACAGAAACAAATTGTAGAATGGTGTCAATGCTTAATTATTTTCCTGATGGGTAAAAAGCTCAGAATATTAGTTTATTTGTATTGTATATTTTCAATGTCTCAGAATTAATTTTGTTTTAAACATTACACAAAGTGAATTAAGCGCATATAGTGCCAAAACACATTTTAGCACATTAAATTAATGTGATAAATGATCTCAATGGTTAGTTAAAAGGTGGAAGAAACAATAATAAAGTAAACACTGAGAAGCTGAGAATTAGTATGTTGGAGTGCTTCATTAAATTTTGCTTCTTTCTTTCATATCTGTAAATTACAAATTGACTTTTTGCTTTACTTTTGTACTTTATAATAGCTACCAACTACGTTATTTTCATATAAAAGCTTTGTGATTTATAATTGCCTTTACAACAGAAACCAGCAGTTTTAAACATCAAAAATAAAAACTTGCTGTGTAAAACAGGTGTAGGAGACTGCCGTATAAATACGAATACCCATGGGGCTCTGAGTTTGCTTCCAAGGTTAGAACTAGTTAGTTCTAAAACTGAGATACCAAGAAACTCATTGTCCAAATTCAAGTTCAGTGGCCCTTAAAATCATTTGAATGCTCATTATGTCAGAGTGAACTTTTGGGATACTCCGTTAGTAGAAATGCTACATTATAGATAAGGATACACACTCCTTAGCCACCTTGAGTCCGTATGCTAAATTTGGTCCTACTAAATCAAGAAATAAGGGATATATATATATATACAAAGGTATAAACTGAATTATTCTGTGATTGTGCTACATGTTCTGTTGGCCCGGCATGGCCAAGTGCATAAGGCGTGCGACTCGTAATCCGAGGGTCGTGGGTTCGCGCTAAACATTCTCACCCTCCCAGCCGTGGGGGTGTATAATGTTACGGTCAATCGCACTATTCGTTGGTAAAAGAGTTGGCGGTGGGTGGTGATGACTAGCTGCCTTCTCCCTAGTCTTACACTTCTAAATTAGGGATGGCTAGCACAGATAGCCCTCGAGTAGCCTTGTGCGAAATTCCAAAACAAACAAAGCTACATATTCTCCACATCCTGTAAAGATATATTCACACTTTGGTAAGTAAAAGACAATTAAAAACACTATACATATAATATTTAGTACTGTTATTGTTTCTCATGATTATGACCTGAACTAACTGTTTTTTTTCCATTAGAAGGGCCCCTCAGTGGCTCAGCGGTATGTCTGCGGACTTACACGCTAAAATCCGGGTTTCGATACCCGTGGTGGGCAGAGCACAGATAGCCCATTGTGTAGCTTTGTGCTTAATTCAAAAACAACAACAACCATTAGAAGGATGTATATAGAGACTGTGTATACTTACTCGTTAATTCTCTCGATAACGTCTGGTGTGCTGAATTGTTCACAATTACTTTGTATTAGTACTATTTGATATGCTTACTCCAATTCAAAGTATTAGCATAAAGATGTGCATGCTTTTGAATTATAAACATCAATGAATTCCTTATGGCTTAGTCTAGTGTTTTTTAGTGAATAAAATGCTGCTGCAATTAAGTATGGTTTAATTTCTTGTTAAAGGGCAGAATAAAACCTGTTGATTATATATTTATATTTTCTCTAGGAAACAAAGAATACTCAGAAAACTGGCTTTGACAATTATAACAATTTATGATACAGCAAACAACACCTTGTGTTGAATATTGAATATATTACCAAAGAAACTTGAAACAATCAGTGAAGTTATGAAACTCCAGTGTAAAGCACTTGCAAGTGGCCTGGTATGGCCTGGCGCGTTAAGGCGTGCACTCGTAATCCAAGGGTCGCGGGTTTGCGCCCGCGTCGCGCTAAACATGCTCGCCCTCCCAGTCGTGGGGGTGTATAATGTGACGGTCAATCCCACTATTCGTTGGTAAAAGAGTTGGCGGTGGGTGGTGATGACTAGCTGCCTCCCCTCTAGTGTTACACTGCTAAATTAGGGACGGCTAGCACAGATAGCCCTCGAGTAGCTTTGTGCGAAATTCCAAAACAAACAAACAAATCTATTTGTAAATTAGCCAATAAATTACTATTTTCTGAATGCCCAAGGAAAACTTAATTAACAACACTTAAAAAATAAACACAGATATTAGTGATGACCCCTCACAACAAATAATTCCAGAATATTGTGTTTATCCCTTTATTTAAAATACACTATAAAATAGGACTATCAAAAATCACTGAGCATCAAGGAAGGAATCTGTAACTAAATAAAAGACTACTGGTGGAGGATGCAACAAAACTCCATCCCTCGATGTGGATTCCTGTACGTCGTGAGAGGACTTACGAGGGAAGGTTCTGTTCTTTCTGGTTACTTCCTCTGGGATCTAAACATCCACCCACGTTTTTGCCATGCGTGGCGACCCGTGAAGGGGAGGATAGGATCCTGATGGTTGAGGGGTCCAACCCTAACACACCACTTTGGTCTTGAATTCCTGTAGATGGGTGCCCCCTCATAGGTCAATCGGCTGGTCCACTTGGGCTGGAGTCAACCAAGTACCAGTGTTGCAAGTTCTCAATGGGTGTTAAGGACATTGTGTGTGATGCTGGTGTTTGGGTATAGTGCTCACGAAACCCTGGCGTTGCTACAATGTTCTTGCATGACATTGTGGTGAGTCCCCTTGGTAGACACCGATATTTTATTTTATTTTATTTTGCTATGGATCTTCCAACGAAAAATTTAAATAAAATAGTGAAAAACGACCACGTCTTGAAGACTGAGCAGCAATCTTTAACATCTGTAACACACATACTTCATTTTCTTATATTACATTCTCTTTCAGAAAAACCTTTAGGGCATATGTCCCTCTTTTTTTTATTCAGAAGGGACTTGCTGGCTCTCCAAAGTCAGTAAAGAAGTTTCGATATGGAGACATATTGATTGAAACATCCACAGTAAACTTGAATTCAAAAGCAATTGGGGATGTGCCTATTGACATTACTCCTCATGCTACCTTGAATTCATCACAAGGAATTATTGTTGGGAGGGGTTCGAAGAACGTCCCCGAGTCAGATTTTCGCTGGTCTCTCCACTCAAGAAGTTTCTGCAGTAAGGCGCATCTTCACTCGCAAATACGGAGTTACACTGCCGACAGATATGTTCGTTTTGACATTTACATCACCACATGCACTTGCCATTACCAAGGCATGTTATCTAAATTGCAGCGTATGGCCGTACATTCCAAACCCTCTTCGATGTTTCCAATGTCAGAGGTTCGGCCATGTCATGGTTCCCTGACATGTGCTTGTTGTGGTGGCAAGGACCATGATGCCTATGAATGTGACATGGACCCACATTGTGTCAACTGCAATGGTTCTCACCCTTTCTACTTTCGTTCTTGCCCAAAATGGAGGAAAAAGAGGTGCAGCGTTTGAAAACGACTCATAACATCAGTTATCCTGAGGCTCGGAAATTGCTGTCTGCCACTTCATCTTGGACATATGCTGCTGCACTTCATTCCACAACTACAGTGGGAGTGCAGACAGTTCTCTCTGCACCTCCAAGAGAATCATTCCCAACACAAATGAAAAGCCTTTTGACCTCCATGGTTAAAAAGGTTGATGAATTAACTTCTTCACTCATATCTGTTCCTCCCATACATTCCAACAAACCCCAAGATCCTTTGGTTTCAAATATAGGCATTTCTTCAGATACATCTTTTTCTTCCACCCCAAAATGCAAAACAATCATTCGTGTTCATCCTCAGTCACTGGAATCTCCTTCCAGTCGACCCAGGGCAGGATCCATGGAGGTCAATAGACATACTCCGAATAAGGAAAAAGATATGGTCTTAAACAGATGGATTCTCCAGCCACGTTGCCAACACATCATTAAAAATGGCCATATTGATACAATGGAACTTTCAAGGTTTACTTTTTAATCTGGATGACATCAAAACACTGAGTGCTTCCATCCATCTTGTATGTCTTTCCTTTCAAGAAACCTTTCTTAAACCTGCTGATACAGTCATATTTCGGCAGTTTTCTCTGTACAGAAATGACCGACTGTGTGATGGAGGAATGCAACTGTTGGTTGATCAGCATGTGCCCACCCTGTCTTTGTCACTCAACACACCCTTGGAGGCCATAGTTGTCCGTGTTTCCTTGAGTCATACCATCACTGTTTATTCTTTCTACGTATAACCTAGAGAGACATGATCAATCAGACCTTGATGCTTTCGTTGAACCTTTGCTGTCTCCCTTTCTAATCCTGGGGGACTTTAATGGGCATCATCCTCTCTGGGGAAGTGCTATTATTGATAGGAGAATATTGATATCAGGAGCATCGCCAATACTCCAGGTGATAGCTTTTGCCGGGTATCTAGCACTTCTGCTTGTTTCTCCATCTTCTTGGCCATCAACACTCGGGCAGAGCATTCACCTCTTTCTTTTCGAACTGACTGTCTCTTAGACTATAATCATCCGTTAACACTGGTGGAACTGAAAATGGCTCTTCATTGGTCTGACCTGATGATGTATACATAAGATGCTGCGCTATCCCTCACCTGCTTCTCTTGATATTCTTTTAATTGTTTCTAAACGGATCTGGCAGGAGAATGCTTTTCCTAATGCATGGCGCCAGGCTATTGTCCCTACCTTTCTCAGCCTGGGAAGGATTCCAAGATTCCTTTAAACTACCATCCAATTACCTTGACGAGGTGTCTTTATAAGGCCTTAGAAAGGATGGTTAATGCTTAACTTATTTGGTTCCTCGAATCAAACAACCTCCTCTCGCCCACCCAACGTTGCTTTCGATGACAACACTCCACCATGGACCACCTGATTTGACTTGAAATGTCAATCAGAGAAGCCTTTTTCAAAGGCCAACATCTTGTATCAATATTTTTTGACATTGAGAAGGCTTATGATACAACATGGAAGTATGGCATTTTGCGAGACCTCTATATATATGGGTTACGTGGCCATTTACCCATGTTTATTAGATTTGTTAATGGAAGGATATTCCAAGTTCGTGTGAGTTCGACACTTTCCCCTTCCTTTCTACAGGAACTTGGGATCCCTCAGGGCTGTGTTTTGAATATCACTTTTCAGTATAGAGGTTAATAGCATCACTGAACAACTCCCTGTTACTGTTGCAAACGGGCTCTATGTCGACGACTTTCACATCTTGTGTCAGTCGTCGAACATGAGATATATTGAGCGGCAACTACACACTGCCCTCGACCGTGTACTGAAGTGGGCCACAGTGAACGACTTTAATTTCTCTCTCTCTAAAACCTTTTGCATGTACCTTTGCCACCAACGGGGTATTCATTCTGATCCTGAACTCCGTATTGGTGTTGCTGCCAGTGGTCCCTGAGACCAAGTTCTTGGGTCTTGTATTTGACTGTAAGCTGACCTTTATACCACACTTAAAGCACCTATGAGTCAAATGCACAAGAGCACTATATATCCTCTATGTCCTCTCTACCACCAGTTGGGGAGCGGATCGATGTTCTATGTTAAAGACATATCATGCTTTTATTCGATTGAAACTTGACTATAGATCAGTGGTCTATGGCTCGACCTTAAAGATACTGGACCCGATTCTTTATCAAGGACTTCTACTTTGCACTAGAGCTTTCTGCACCTCCCCTGTTCAGAGCTTATACATAGAATCTCATGAACCTTCTTTACACCTTCGCCGTTTGCAATTGTCTTTACTCTATTCTTTGAAACTTCATTCCTTACCAAAGTATCCCACCTGGGGTTGTGTTTCCTCCCTCGGTGGACCATAATTTTTCAGAACAGACGATCTTCCGTTACTCCTTTTGGCCTTCATGTCCAGGTGCAATTGGATGAATTGGGTTTGTCCTTGGATAACATTGCAGAATCCACTGGTCAGCCCATCACACCATGGCTTATTACAGTCCCTATATGTGACCTTTCTTTAAGTCATCTGAGAAAAGCAGATACTCCCGATTGGAAGTAACGTTTTTTATTTACTGAACATCTTTCAAACAATCTTTCCATTTTAATTTATACATGTGGTTCCAAATCAGATGACTCTGTGGGCTCTGCCATGGTTTGTTATGGTTTGGTGGTTGCGTGCAGAATTTCCTCGACAGCTTCTGTGTTCGCTGCTAAACTGTACGCCATTTCTTTTGCCCTGGATCATATTGAAGCTAAGCAGTACTCCAACTGACACACTTAATTCTCTACTGGCCCTGGAATAGCTTCACATTGGTTCACACTCTATTCTCGCTTATATTCAAAACCGACTGGCCCATTTCTCACTGACATCTACTTCTTTCCAGTCTAACTGGATACCAGGCCATATTGGTATTTGCGATAACGAGCTTGCAGCCACGGCAGCTAACTCTATCTGCTCTAGCACTTTCACCACTGTGCCTATTCCATACATGGACTATGATGCTGTATTCAAGGCTTGGCTCCGTGCCAGCTGGGAGTTAACTTGAAGTGAGCAACGCGACAACAAGCTTTTCTAAATAAAACCCTGAATTAGGAAAGTTCAAAAATTCGTTTGATTTAAATAGATTCAAAACTGAATGTTTTTCTTTAGCCTTTTTTTTTTGGAATGACAAAAATATAGAAATTAAATTTAAAACCTATGTGACAGTACTAAGAATAATTCTTCTCTTCAAGAGGAAAAAGCCAAGACACAACTGTAAAAAATGTGGCAATTTACATTTCATATCAAAGAAAAACTGAAGGCCAAACCTCTATTTTCCAAGTATTGATCACAACTTTCATCTGTTGAGATTTTGACTTTACTCTTACTGGACAACTGAACAGAAACTCAAGTTAGCTTTTGCTGTAGAACATTCTGAAAGCAATATCACAGGGCAATAAGAAACAATGATTGATGTAATGATCTGCTTGACTACAGTATGCAGAGGATAGTATAAATTACCAAACTTTAGAACAGCATTTAACAGAAGTATATTGGTGAGAGGCAGAAATTCAATTTTAAAAGTCTTAAGTGATGTAAGAAAGACTGGTAACTGTTACCAATTGCCGAATGGAATTCAGGAAAAGTTATTAATTATTAAGCCTTTGGTTTATTAATAGCTCCTGATAATTTATGTAACAACAAAACACTGAGCTAACAGAAATACTTTCTAAAGATAGAGGTATTTATTTTATTTATATTAATAGAAACGTAAAGTAATAAACAATGCTTATTAATAAACAAAACAATAAATTATGTTAACTAACGTAAGAATAATGAAGTTCAGGAACATCATTCTAACCACTTATGGTGGAAGCAAAGTGAACTGCTGGAACAAATGTAGATTCCACTCCAAGTTCCTTAAATAATTTGAGAATGGAAAGTTACATCATATATCATATCGATGTCATATAAGACTGAAGATTCTTTAATCACTTAACATAATAAAAAACTTCCCAAATAGGGTTTGCTTGTTTGAAGACACACACAGTGCTATATCTGTGCTCTGCCCACCACGAGTATTAAATCTTCGTTTCTAGCAATTTCACAGTCATACTGTTATGCCACTGGGAGTTCTAAAAGAGAGAGAAATATTTAAAAAACTGAAGAAGTTTCTCAGAGAACAAAATATTATAAGTAACAGAAAATTTCGACTCATTTTGAGAAACAAGAATTCTACCACTGTATGACAAAGGAGGCAGAATGTAAATGCAATGAGAAAGTATTACAATAGTGATAAAACCAACTGAACTAAATTACCAAAGGAGTTCGTACCACGCTGTAGATAATGATTAGTGTATGAATATGACACTAGTGTGGTATATCCAAGTTAAACTGAATCACCTATTGAACTATTTGATACATCTATTTAATGACTAGATATTTGAATAAGATAACATTCACAATTTAGAAGTGATAGACTAGATGGAATCCAGTTGATCAAAACCACGTACTCACTACACTAAAACTGGAGTTTGGTGCCTATTGTTGGCAGTGCACAGACAGCCTATTTTGTAGCTTTGTGCTTAAATACAAACAAACAAAACCACCAACAAAAGGCTTTTGGGATACAATAGTTTAATAGCGAGATTTACTGTCACATGATAACATCCTCATTCCAAAAGGGGCAAATATATTCAGTGATTGGATTTTAACCATGCAAACCATAAGTTGCTAGCCAAGTGCCCTAACTATCAGACATCAATTGAGGGACACCACTGTCAACATTCTTATATATTGTATAGTGTTAGAACCTATATCATCTCGGGCAGTTCAGATATTATCCGCTTAAGAATAACAAAGGTAAAATAAAAATAATTTAAGCCCAAATGCATCGTGGGGATCAAAGTGCATATGCCACGACGTTTTACAAAATATAGTTCAACAAAGTATCCTAGTAGGGATAACCAATATGTCTTCAGCCTACAAACAAAATGACTGTGAATATTGTAATTGGACATTGTGTAGGGTAGTATTTGACTATCTAGCAAATAATAACAGCTGTGTAATTACTGATACCCAAACTTTCTAATGTAGTCTGTGATTCTCAATGTAGTCTCAACCTACTACAATCATATGTTTGTAGGCCGTGTATGTAATTTAATGTTTATATGGCAAGAATGACGCATGTACCGTAGCATTTATTAACATATTGTTGTAGCTGTATTGTGTCATGTATCATTTGCTTATGCGTCGGATACTTTACCTTTTAGACACCTGTTATGTAAATGTGCAAATATTTTGTAAACGACAACATGTCGTGTTGTGTTTGGATTTTCATTTCTATTATTCATTTTTTCCATATTTATATTATTGTTTCGAACTTTAAACTAATATTTTGTTATTCATTTAGGGTAACATTTTAGAATTTTCTTGAATTAAGTAGACCAATCATATGTTTGAAAATGAGTGCTGGTGACTTCGTGTCTAGACATGTAGTCTCGTGCAAGAACGAACACGCGCGGATTGCTCTAGAGTTGTGTGGAAATTGCGAGATTGTTCGAGAAATAGGCCTATCGGTATAAAAGACGGTGACGAGAGAGAGATTCAGTCATCAGTTTTTATTCGAAAAAAGAAGATAGATTCAGTCATTAGTTTTATTCGAAGAATAAGAGTGTGATTCAGGCATCAGTTTTAGTTATTTGAGAAAGATTAAGTGTTTGCTGTGAATATTCAACTTGGATTTGTGATTGAAGTTAGATCTACGGAAGTTGTGATTTTATTTCGTCAATCTCTACGATACATCTAAATTACTGCTTGAGCTGAGAGACGGCGATTTCATTGAACTGTGAACTGTTTCGGAATTTCTTCGTGGGACCAAATTCACATTCTAGACTGGAATTTGAGACTTTAATTTTAGATTATTACATTAGATACAGGCCAGTACCGTTTTGTATTGTGATTTATTTTGAAGTTTGAAACTAATATTATTTTGTTTTGTAATTAATTTCGAATGTTGTAACTTAACATCTGTCACTGTTATCATATAATTTATGTTATATCTGTTATATTTGTTAATAGTTTAGTGTAATAAATTATACAAACTGTTATCTGTGTTTTTCTGTTGCGTTTAGTCTACGAAGAACTTAAAACATTAAAAAATACGTAACAATCTCAAACTTAAAGCCTGTTTGTTTATTTTTAACTTCTTTCTTACAAACCTTACATAAGAGTGTTTACTCTTTGAATCACGTCCATTTCTTCCACTACCATCTAGCTGTTTTGTTATCAGTCTCCCAGTTCCATGAGAAGAATGGAGTTGAGACTGCAAAAGTGGATCCTATTAACAACTTTATTGTCTTTCCTTAGATACCTTCTTCCAGATAAAAGTTTAGTAATAACTACAGTGTGTGTACAAACTTTAACCATATGAGTGTTGCTTTCCATTTATCCTTAAAACTTTTATAACCTGCAATTTCGTGTTTCGATACTACGCCCTGTAAAAACAAAATGTTAAGAAAATCGTAAAAAGGTTTGTGGTTTGCCAAATATTTCCAGATACACAACCAAAATAAAGCACTAAGATGACAAATTTATATGTGTTATGATGTAAAAGTCATTGCTTGTGAATTTTATAATCTACCTGTATATCTAATAAAAATATCCATCTTTTTCTCTTTGGTAAATACATCACAGAATATTGACACAGTGCCGAATGTCTTGACTCAAATACAGCCAATGAGCCGTTATAAATTATTAGTAAAATGTATGCAACATCTTAATTGTCTTCAGTCCTTCTGTTATTCAAACTTTGGAAAATATTCTGCCTCGAATCCCTGGAGGCAAACATTTACCCAGTGACAGATACTACTTACATGACTGTTCATTCTCATTACATCACTGGTGGCACCACAAGCTTAAGACATTACCATTGTAAGGCTCTCTTGTCATATCCTTGCACTGTATTTAGTATCGCAGCAATACCCTTCCAAATCTGGTAGAGCAGACATTATTCACTAATGTGTAACCCCAAGCATTGTTGTTAATATTATATATGTATAGTGGACTAAGTTCTTCACTATAACTCTTGAGAAAATCAAATATTCAATAACACTGAATACAAATTTGAAAAGGATGTAATTTTCTTGTATAGAACTTTGAGTAGACAATACTTGGAGTACTGTGTTGAGTTTGGGACTCTTTCCTTACAAGTACATTGAATTACTGAAGAGGGTAAGAGGATGGTCACAAGGATGATACGTGAGATGGAGAGGTTTTTCATACGAAGATGGGTTAAGATTTCTGAACCTGTTTTCTCTCTCGACAAAACTAAAGTCAGAGAGGATCTGGTGAGGTGTTTAAGATTGTTGAAGGAACGGTTAATGATGATGAAACACTTTTTGCGTATTTAATGGTAACAAGAGGGTATAAGTTTTGGTTAGGTAAAAATTATCTTCAGCTAAAACAACTTTGTTTCCCTATCAGAGTGGTTAGTCATTGAAAAATGGTTTGCCTTGAGGTGTAGTAGATGCAGTTGATTTGAAGAAGTTGAAGGCAAATTCTGATAAATATTTAAATGTTATAGGCTGGCTTTTAGTACTTTGTGTTTAGTTTAATTTATTGGATGGGATAGCCTAGATGGAACTGAGGTGTTTAAAACTTTCATTCAAAGTGGTACTGTTAATTTCAATTTTTATTTGATGAAGCTGTTTCAATTGTGTTCTTAATATCATTGTTTAATGAAGATGTTGCCATAATCTACAGATCCACTTTATAGTTCGGTTGGTGAAACATGCATTTCATTAAGTATGTATCATTATCAAGGTTATTTTAAATTTAGTCACATATTCATCATTTTACCAACAATGTATCCTGTAAAGATTTTGAGGTTTTTATCTTTTAAGCAAAATTTCTATTTTGTTTGATTATGGTTAAGTTTACCAATCATTTATTAATCCTTTTATTGTTTAGTTTCTTTATGAATTCTTAATTATGGTAAAATGCAAACTCACTTTCTAGATAATCACGTTTATTTCGTAAATATTAAGAGACTGACATCGGTTTCCCGTAGCAATAACGTACAAATATCATTTGTGTTGCACAAAATGTATAAATTATGTATAAATATTATTAATTTGCACAAGAATTAATCTCATGAACTAACCAGTAAAAAAAGCAAAATAAAAAAGCCCTTTCAAAAGCTTTAACAAGTTGCTTCACGAGATACAGGGGAATGATATCTCTGCTAATTATTTGTTTGCTTATTTTTAAATTACATGCAGAACTATACTATCTGCGCTAGTTGTCCCTAATTTAACAGCGTGAGACTAGAAGGAAGGTAGTAGTTTGACAGTTGCACTTTGGATTTCTGAAATAAAGTATAATAACTTTATTTTACATCTGGAAAATTATATTTTAATTTGCTGTTTAAAACATTGGTTTCCAGCTGCCATTACATAGAGATGTTTTAGCGGATCAAGTCAATTAAGAAAATAATAAGTGTATATAGCTATCGAAGTATATCATTTTAGAAATATGAAAGCACTATGTAAAAGCTATTATTACTTGAAGTAATCAAAACTTGTTAATCCTCAGTTCGGAAAAATGTTAGGAACCACTGATCTAAACAATCAATTATATATCTAAATTTTTTGATAAACACACACTCATATTATTTTAAAATTGTATAAATTCAGACACTGATCTTTAATCTAAGTAAGGCTTAGAGGTCAATTACATATAAAAACAGTTGTGTCACAACAACGACAATTAAATATTGTTACTACAACTTAGTCAATATCTCTTTTTCTGATGTACCCGATAAAACAAGAGTATTAAATTTGTTTCAAAATAATATATTCAAACTAGAAATACATATATACAAATTATTTTTACGCTATTGGTTATCACAGTTGTATCCAGAATTTCAAATAAATGTCTCTTTTTTTTTTTGTCAAAGGCTATAAAAGTCAGTTGTTGCTGTTTTGAATTAAGCACAAAGCTACACAATGGGCTATCTGTGCTCTGCCCACCACGGGTAACGAAACCCGGATTTTAGCGTGTAAGTCCGCAGACATACCGCTGAGCCACTGGGGGGCATAAAAGTCAGTTAATTTTAAACACAATTTGATAAAACAAATTATTATTTTTTCTATGTTGTTATAATACATGTTGTGGAAAACTATTTACAAAAGTCATCTTGAAAAGACACCTTATCAATCATAGTTCAAAGTCAAGTTAATTCATTCAATGATTACTTTTTGCAGTTCTTGATGTACAACAATCATATCACAATAAAATATATTGTGAAAAGTTTGTGTTATAGCCAACCTAATTTATTAAAGGTTAGAAAGTTCTGACAAAGAAGATATCATGACATTTTTACAGCCTAGTACATGTTTCTTCTTTTTTTGTGTCTGACATGGCCAGATGATTAGGGTGCTCGAGTAGAATCTCGGGTACGAATCTCCATTACACCAAATGTGCTCCTCCTTTCAGTTGTGGGAACATTATAATATGACGTTCAATTCCAATATTCGTTGGTAAAAGAGTAGACCGAAAATTGGTTGTTGGCGATGATGACTAGCTGTCTTCCCACTCGTCTTACACTGGTAAATTCAGAATAGCGCAGATAGCCATCGTTTAGTTTTGCACAAAATTCAAAACAAAAATTATCTTTCCATGGAAGTGGAAACTTGGAATATCTATTGTTCGTTTGTGTTAAAAACATTTATTTTGTTATTCCAGATAATGATTACTATAATGCACAATTATTCTGTATGCTGTTGGATATACATGACTGTTTTCTTTTATTTTAAGTATTATGTGAACATTATAATTTAAATTGTTTACATAGTATGATTGTTCAATTAGTTAATTTTAGAAGTAATACTTATGACAAGTTTAGTTACATAACTGCTTGTGAATAATTTATTCCACAGTTCAACTGTTATGAAATTTCTCGTTGCTTTAAGTGAGTATTGCTATTTCATAACGTCTCAAAGTTTGTTGAAAGTTTGAGACCTCTTTCATACAATATATTTATATAGTTAGTAAAAGTAAAACAAAAGTAGTGAGAGATACAGTGAACTAGCTGTATGCTGTGTTTGCAAATTTAGCTAAAAAGTGTGTGTGGTGACGACTTTTAAACTGTAATAGCTGTAGATCCTATTGTAATAGCGGGGTAGAAAAGATAATCAGTAATGTCGAGAAAACCCACTTGTAGAGAAATATATATATGTAAAACCTCATGTGGATTCAGAATATTTTTTAAGTAAAGGAGTGAAGAACGTCAGTCACAAAGAAAGGAAGATGTAACTGACCGGAAAGTAACCACATGTTTGAAAGGGGTTGTGTAACTGAGTATCGAGATGTAGAGGGCGAGCTAAGATGTTTGAATACAAATTTTATGTTATTTATTTTATTATTATTATTTATTATATTATTTTTAATATAGGTAAAAAGATGTTCCTTTGTATTGGTTTATTTTGGGCTTGAGTTGTTGTATAAGTAAGTTGTTGTTTGTTGTATTTGCGTTTGTTTATGTCTGTTTCTTTATTTAGTATTTGAATGTTTTCTATGATTATGTTGTGTTTATTTGACTTGCAGTAGCCCCCCAGTGGCTCAGCGGTATGTCTGCGGACTTACACGCTAAAATCCGAGTTTCGATACCCGTGGTGGGCAGAGCACAGATAGCCCATTGTGTAGCTTTGTGCTTAATTCAAAACAACAACAACAATTGACTTGCAGTATTCGAAAACGTGTGAAGGTGACTTTTTATGTTCTTTGAATCTGGTTTCAATTTTTCTACTTGTTTCTTCAATACAGAAGTCGGATTTTATAAATAATGTTGGTGTGGTGTTTGTCAGTGTAGTTTTTACATAGTATAGACCTCAATTTTATGCCTGGTTTTTGAATAAATTTAATTTTAACTGGAATGTCATATTTTGTTACTAGTTTTTGCCAAATGTTGGTTATTTGTTTGCTGATGTAGGGAATATATGGTATGCAACAGTATATGGTTTCGTGATTTTTTATTCGTGAAATATATTTACTTTTGTTGGTTGATTTTGCTTTCTGTCTAGGTGAGTGCGTATAATGTTTTCTACGGTTTGTGGAGGAAACTTATTGATGTTGATAAAGTATTGTTTTATTTTGTCTAATTAATCGTTAATTTTATCTGGTAACATAGTTTTATGGTTGTGTTTATTTAGTTTCTTAGTATGTTGAGTTTTTGTTTTGTTTCATGTGTTAAGTCCCAAGGAATGTATAGTCCAGTATAGGTGATTTTTCGGTGGATTTCTGTTTTAAATTGTGTATCGGTTCTTGTAATTTTGAGGTCAAGAAATGATATTTGATTGCTTTCTTCTTGTTTACATGTGAAGTTGATGTTGGGATTATAGCGTTAATGTGATTGAAAAAATTAAGTGTGTGTTCTGCAGATGTGAATCCCGCAACCGTGTCATCTACATACTTGTACCAGTATAGTGGTGGATGTATTGCTGTGTTTAAACTTGTGTCATAAAAATATTGGCTAGAACTGGTGGTACTGGGTTACTCATGCTTAGGCCATTTGTTTATATATAGTTGTGGTTGTTGAACATGAAATTTGTCTTCATCGTGGTGGTTTCTATAACAGTTGCTAATTGGTTGCTGGGAATGTCTATAAATGGGTTAGGGTCTCGGATATAGAGTTCCAAGGCTATCTTGCTGGCTTCAGCGATCGGAACTTCTGTAAAGAGGGATGTAACATCGAAACATTATGATTAAGTTGATTACGATTAGACTTGAAATTAAAAGAGTCTTTGATGAATGAGCTAGCTGATGTGACATACTTCGAGAATGCCCATGCTATGTATTTACCAAATCTGTAATTAAACGATTCATATGTGGATATCATTGGTTGTAATGGACAATCTGGTTTATGAGGTTTGAGAATGCCGTATATTTGTGGTGTGCGTGAGTCGGTTTTGCGCAGGTAGGAATAAAGTGTTTGTAAAATTGTGTTGGCTTTTGTCGTTTTTAGTAGTATTTTGTTTAGTTGCGTCTTGTGTGTCTTTGTGTGTATTGGTTTAAATTTGTTAGTGTCTGATAGGATGTTCTACATTTTTTAGATGTATTCATTCGTGTTCATTGTGACTATAGCGTTACTTTTATCAGCTTTTAGAATTTTATGTTTTTGTCTTGTTTTAGGTTTTTAATGGAATTAATGTCTCTTTTTGTAAGATTGTTTTTTTTAGCTTTCTGTTTTGTAAACTTATGTTGATGGTTTTTGTGAGAAATTCTTTGGAAAAATCGTTTAAGATGTTGTTTTAGATGTTTTTGGAAAATAATTTTTAATTTTTTCTGGGAAGTTTGGCTGTTGAATGTCAATAAAATTGTTTAAGTTGTCTTCTTTCTTTTGGTTGTTTTCTTGTTTTTGTTTTTTGTGGAAAGTATCATAAGTCTCCTGGCTAGATCTTCTAAACATGTTTTGATTTCTAAGGTTGGAATGTACCTAGATGCTATTGCGAAGTTGAGTCTTTTGTTAAGTAGATGTATCTCGTCTGTGTTTAAATGTCGGTCAGACCTATTAATTATGAGGTTAATCAACGGTTCGTCGTGGTGTCTTTTCTGTTGTTTTCATTTGAGTTTTTCTAGTTTTTTTTGTTGTTGTTGTGGCAGATCTTTTTGTCTATTTCTAGTATTGATTTGGTTTATGTTTTGTTGTACAAGTCCGTAGATCTCTGGTTTGATGCAGCATGCCAGTTGATTGTCTAGGTTCATTTTTTGTTTTTGTAAGTCATGTAGTTCTTTGTATTTCGTGTTCAACATGGCTTTAAGTAGTTTTTTCTGTAAGTTTTGGATAATATTTGTGTATTTATTTAAAAACTTTGATAGTTTTACCTTCTCAAAATTATGGGTTAGCTGTTCCTTTCTAAATTGTTGAATGAAATAGATGTCATTTCTTCTATTGATAATTGTTTGGTTTAAATTTCTTAGTTTCTTAATGATCGTATGAGTGTATACTGTTAATTGTGGGGTAAGGTATGTGAGTTCAGACACAATGGTATCAGATACGTACAAATACACAAAGACTTACACTTCTCGTACAATCGCCGTGATGAAATAATCAGTAATGTCGAGAAAACCCACTTGTATAGATTGCAACCCAAACGAGCCGTTTTTAAATGTATATTTTTCTATACAAGTGAGTTTTCTCGACATCACTAATTCCAGTTCTTTGTTGAAATTATTTTCGATATGATGCCAAAGAAAACTAATATCGTTCTTTAGCTAAATCGTGTCAGCATGCTATAAATAGTTACCAGTATGCCAGAAGTTGCTGGCTCAATAATGTACAGATGCTCTTAGTGTAAGACAGCTTATAAAACTTGGAATCAGCAGACGTATTTGTCAGATTGGATGGTTCATTGGAAAGAACAAATATAATCTCTTACAGTTCCTATAGATGTGCCCTAAAAGGATTTCCTCACAAAATGCTAAAACAGCATGAAAATATGTCTTTCTATGTAGTTGTTGTAAATCACCTGTATAAGTAATGAAGTTTTCACGAGAATCAAGCCTCCAAATTTTAATTGAACTGAGCCTAGTAGATGAGTTAATCCTCTTCCAAGTCGGTGCTTCAGTACAACTCTGCTGTAGCTTTGTTTTAGCCCCAGAAATGCTCATTCTTCAAATGCCGAGGGTTTCAAGCATTTATCTTTTCAAAATGCGAATCATATATTGCAGTCATGCTCTGTATTTAGCCATTCAGTCCAGTTAAATACTTGAAGTGTTTCAAAAACTAGTGTAGGTCTTACTTAGCCATAGATATATAAGTAGAGTTGGGCAATTTAAGCTATTATCTATGAGCAGCGATTACTTCAATTAGTATTCAATATTACCAAATCCTACTACAACAATCTAACTGCATACACGTCACAACTAACGTTTTTTTAAAAAACAACCTTCAACACTTCTGCTATGAAAACTAATAAGTAACAAAATAAAACTAAATAATAATGCTTATTATTATATCAAACTTTGAATATCGAACAATTCAATATAGTTGCAAGTGTATAATGTTTGGAGATAACTAAATAAATTCTCCAGTGGCACAGCGACATGCCTGCAGATTTACAACGCTTGAACTCGGATTTTGATGACCGTGCTGGGCAGAGCACAGATAGCCCACTGTGTAGCTTTGTGCTTAATTACAATAATTAAAGGGATTATTCCGTTAAGTAAAACTCAAAACCATAAATACGTTTTAAGATTTGAAGAAAGTTTTATCACAATCATGGTTAAGTAGTGTACCTATATACAGGAATTAATAAAAAGAAAAAAGTCACACCAGTGCTTGCTCAATACTTTTTAAAGGTATTTTAGCATTTTATTTTTTATAAACATGCTATGCTTTCTCTGTGTTGCAATATTTGTAAATATGTTATTGTTTTTTTTATTTTATTCACCCAATGAAAACAATTGCTGTAAAATCAAATAAGTTTGGTGTTTCAAAAGTATGATATCGACTGCAAATTACTGTGATGACTTAAATCTTTATTGAATATGAATTTAGAGTTGGTCATGTTCAAACAAAGTACAAAAATAAATCGTCTTACTAGCTAATTCACTATTTGTAATTGTAATCGTGACATGTTTTAGATGAAAATATGTTTGCCCTTTATTGTGAAAATAAAACTTTTTTCATTATTTAATTATCAATTTATTTGTTTTATAGAATTTCGCACAAAGATACTCGAGGGTTATCTGTGCTAGCCGTCCCTAATTTAGCAGTGTAAGACTAGAGGGAAGGCAGCTAGTCATCACCACCCACCGCCAACTCTTGGGCTACTCTTTTACCAACGAAAAGTGGGATTGACCGCATTATACGCCCCCACGGCTGGGAGGGCGAGCATGTTTAGCACGACGCGGGCGCGAACCCGCGACCCTCGGAATTATTTGTTTTACAGAGGATTAGTGTGGGTTCATTGCTTAATTCAAAAACAAACGATAGCATTGCTTGGCAATTTTTAGTTGACATTGAAGGAAATGCCCATAAACTTGTAGGAAAATATTTTTGATAAAAAAACTCTTTTCCACAAATCGTGATTATCAAAAGAAGTCTATCACATGAAACCAAGAGTAATTCAAAAATTACTTTTAAAAGAGTAATAGCAAAAACAATATGTAAAATAGAATATGAAATATAATACCATGTTATAATATATTTGGAGCAAAATGGTAGAACATATACAGTAAAACCCGTCTAAGGCGGAATTGCACAGGACAAAGTAAAATTTCTGGCTAAAGAAGGTTTTCCGGCTTAAACAGTTGATATGCATTTCCTTAATTATACATAATTTTTGAACAGAACGTTATACTTACTTGGCTCAATATAAGTAAGAAGTTTATAAATAGATATTATACTGTTTGTGCTATATTTATTAAAATAAGAACAAAAATAGACATTTAAAATATACACAAGTACACGAAATCTTAATCAAATTTATTTGAAGAAAGTGTCCAATTTTAATTGTTTCGTTTTTTAATAGGCTTTTTCATACCCTTACAATAAGCTTTTGAATAACGTTTATCGAACTGTGGCTGCTTTTTAAAATTGAAGATGCTATGGAGAATAAAAAATCCAATAATATATTTATTTCTAGGGAATAACCCATTTTAATAATGAAAATAATAAGTGTTACAATATTATGCTAAAGCATCAATTTTCTGTATTTCGATTTTATTCACTATAATTCCATTGTCTTGTGACTGTAGAACTGATGTTGCACATGGAGGTAGAAAGAGTGAACGAACATTTGAAAGTTGAACTTTTGGGTGACAATTCTACGGCCTTTTCATGAAGTTCATTTTCCCCTTCGTTTTTGTATACAATTTGATAGTGTTAATATAATTTAACACTTGCAATGAAGTAGAAATTTCTATTTCCTCACTATCGTTTCTATTTTGTCTTTTTCTGAATTTTTCACACTGATATCATTTTGCGATTCTATTATAAATTTTAAATCAATTTCATTAGTTTATTTTACAGCATTCTTGTCAACGTTCACAAAATTTTCCGCGTTCACAGAATCATCTGCATAAATCTTGAGTTTTGAATTTCAGTTTGAATTTCAGTACAATCATCATAACAAACTTTTTTTCCACAATCTCCTCCATTATCAAGAAAAAGATAGCCATATAGAGGGCCTTTGTTTGTTTGTTTAGGAAATTCGCACAAAGCTACTCGAGGGCTATCTGTGCTAGCCGTCCCTAATTTTGCAGTGTAAGACTAGAGGGAAGGCAGCTAGTCATCACCACCCACCGCCAACTATTGGGCTACTCTTTTACCAACGAATAGTGGGATTGACCGTCACATTATACACCCCCACGGCTGGGAGTGCGAGCATGTTTAGCGCGACGCGGGCGCGAACCCGCGACCCTCGGATTACGAGTCACTTTAATAAGAGGAATCTTAAGATAATACTGCAAAATTTGATATTTCCCGCTTGTACAGGTTTTCTACCTATCCTATGCAGTTTCCGACTTAGACAGGTTTTCCTGTGCATGTAATTGTTTTTATGGATTGTTTTTTTGCCTGTATGAGTTGTAGCGGATGTGTGTACTGTTACGTATTTTTTAATGTTTTATATTCTTCGTAGACTAAACGCAACAGAAAAACACAGATAACAGCTTGTATAATTTATTACACTAAACTATTAAAAAATATAACAGATATAACATAAATTATATAATAACAGTGACAAATATTAAGTTACAACATTCGAAATTAATTACAAAACAAAATAATACTAGTTTCAAACTTCAAAATTAATCACAATACAAAATGGTACTGGCCTGTATCTAATATAATGATCTAAAATGAAAGTCTCAAATTCCAGTCTAGGTTGTGAATTTGGTCCCACGAAGAAATTCCGAAGCTTAAATGAAGAAGTTCAGAAACAGTTCACAGTTCAATAAATTCGCCGACTCTCAGCACATGCAGTAATTCAGATGAATCGTAGAGACTGACGAAGTAAAATCACAGCTTCCGTAGATCTAACTTCAGTCACAAATCCAAGTTGAATAATCACAGCAAACACTTGATCTTTCTCAAATAACTGACTCTCTTCTTTTGAAATAAAACTGATGTCTGAATATCACTCCTTTCTCTCGCATCTTCGTCTGTTTATATATTGTAGGCCTAAACTCCCCGAAAGAACGCGAAAATTCTACAGGTCTCCAGAGCAATCCATGCATGTCCGTTCTTGCACGAGACTACACGTCTAGACACGTAGTCACCAGCATTTCATTTACAAACATATGATTGGTCTACTTAATTCAAGAAAATTCTAAATGTTATCCTAAATGAATAACAAAATATTAGTTTAAACTTCGAAACAATAATATAAATATGGAAAAATGAATAATAGAAATGAAAATTTAAACACAACACGACATGTTGTCGCCTTCAAAATATTTACACGACATTTACATAACAGTACTAATCGATTAATTATGATTAAATGTTCTATAATTTTAGTGAGCATCTTTCCTTTCCTGCTCTTAATGAGAAAGCGGATAAATAAAGTTTTCTCCATCTGTGGTTTTAGCATAGCTGGAGATGCATGTTGAAATCAACGTTCCCATTAAAGTTTATCCAGATTATACTATTTCTGAATGTAGCGCCTTTTGTACCGGATGAAATCTCGTAATATGATCTTCACTATGTCGGTGAACACAGCAGCTAGCTCACTGAGAACTAGCTCTAAAGTTTAAGTATAAACCAAACTTCTGTTCCAGACTAATTAGAACTCACTTGGAATATCATATTTACAAAGAGCAACTAATGCTCCTTGCATGAATGGTTATTCTGATTTCAAAATTATAAAGGTTATAATCTTAATTTATTAACTGACATACCATTGGAGAAAGTGCGATTAACTTTCATACACAAGATTGGCTTTACAGTTATATCACAGGCATACTAGATGTTATCTCAAGTGAATGTGTGAAAACAAAGGTAGCTACAACACAAGCATCTTAAGAGCTTTCTTGATGATGTGTTATGTGGAAATTGTACAACCTGAAATTTAAAACAAATATCGGAAAAATAACATTTTAAAAGAAGGAAGAAAATGCATGACAAAAATGTATACCACATTATTGTATTGTGCAATTACCATTAAGTTTTTGTTGTTTAAAATTAAGAAGAGTTCTGCAGTGACAAAAAGCTTAAGAATCCAGTGCTTCACCATTCACAATAACTAGCAAATAGTGCATTTCGTGTTTCTGTGGCCAGGATGTGAAAGTAGAAAGTTTACAAAACCGCTTATAAAAACAACCTACGTCTTTTTTGCTGTATTTTTAAATGATGAAAGTAAAATATATTTTCATTTTCCTGATTCTGCATAGTGTAAGAAGGATGCCTATCCATGCTAACTTCTTTCTTAATAAATGAATGTAGAAATGCATTCAATAAAGACATAGTGCTTCTTTAACGATTAAAGCCCTCACATTCTGCCAAACGTATTCTCCCCTTCCAACTAAATTAGTGACATATTATCACAGCAATGAAAAAACTAACTAATCGGATACAAGTGGCTTGACAGAAGAAAGCCAAAGGTTGTTATAAATACAGTTCAGTCAAACTGAATTAATGTTGCAAGTGGTATACCTCAGGGCTCAGTCTTAGGATCCTTACTTCTTTTTTATTTACATGAATGATATGAATGAAGGAATCGGCAATAAATTACTTACATTTACTGATGATATCAAGGTCTTGTTGGCTATGAAGAAGATCCTACTGCTTTAAAAAAGGATTTAAATAATTTAGTGAGTTGGACAAATAAATAGCGGATGAATTTTGATTATGATAAATGCCAGATATTATATATGGTTATCATAATTTTAATTATAAATACAAGTAGAATGGGAATAGCCCTAACAGTGTTATGAAAAAGAATGTTGGTGTAATGGTTAATCAATCTCTTAAGCCAGTCTAGCAGTGTTGTGTTTTTAGTGGTAAGGCAAAAGGATTTTAGGTTGTATCTACAGAAATATTGAATACAAGTCTAAAGATGTTATAATTCAATTGTATAGGTTACTGGTTAGGCTACATTTAGAGTATTTTGTTTATTTTCGGGTTTTTTACCTTAGGAAAGACATTGAATTGTTTAAGATGATTCAGTTTGTTTTGGAATTTTCCACAAAGCTACTCGAGGGCTATCTGTGCTAGCCGTCCCTAATTTAGCAGTGTAAGACTAGAGGGAAGGCAGCTAGTCATCACCACCCACCGCCGACTCTTGGGCTACTCTTTTACCAACGAATAGTGGGATTGACCATCACATTATACACCCCCACGGCTGGAAGGGCGAGCATGTTTAGCGCGACGCGGGCGCGAACCCAAGATGATTCAGAGAAGGATTATTATAATGGTACCTGAAATGGAGATGTTGCCATATGAGGAGAGATTACGATCCTTAAAATGGTTTTCTCTTGAAAAAAAAATAAGAGTTAAAGGGTAACTAATTGAAGTGTTTAAGATTGTAAAAATAATTGATAATGTTGATGGATCAATATTTTTATACTTAACAGTGAGTAACAATATCGATTCAGAATTAATTTGTTCATCATTATTCTGGATCGGTGTTAAAATATTTTGTTCAGAATCGGATATAAGATTCAGTGTTCTCTATAAGTTTAAAAAACTTTTATATAAACCATCATTTATAATAACTACTTTTATGCATTGGTTTTATTTTTGTATATTAAAATATATTTGTGTTAAAAAAGGAAATTCTGTGTATTAATCTTGCTGGCAAGTACCATAAATTTAATACATATTAGCATTTAATTTGTTTGTTTTCCCTTGGTGGACTCAGCAGATAACCTGATGTGGCTTTGCCATAAGAAACACACACACACACATTTAATTAACAACTAGATTAATTGAAATAGTAATTCTTTAATATATGTAACATAATACATGTACATTGGAGACTCGTCCAAAATAAATTATTATACGTAACAATACTCTTCTATCTTTGGATTATCATGATCTACAGAAAATAGCTAGCATCATTAAAAGCCAATATAAACAAGACATCTTTTGTACAAGGCTTCTCCAACTCCAAACAAGGTATTTTAACTCCACTCTTAAATATATTTAATTCTCCTTTCACTGGTGAACAAATACATCACTTAGTTTTTTTCACATTGGCACAAGGGTAAAACGACTGAAAAAACCCCCAAAAACAAATTAACTGTCGCTTGTGAGGAAATATAAGTATTGGTCACAAACAGTAAAATATGTCTTTCAATATTTCTGTAATATTCCAAAACTTAACGGGCCTGGCATGGCCAAGTGTGTTAAGGCGTTCCGCTCCTACTCCGAGGATCACGTGCTCAAATCCTGGTCGCACTAGTTATTCTCGCCCTTTCATACGTGGGGCGTTATAATGCAGGCAAGAGTACATATTTTAAGACTTGAAAAGGGACAGGCTAGTTTCATTTCTTTAACAGAATAACTTGCTTAAGAAATGCCTTTTTCTTTAAGTAGTGAAGTTGACACTTTATAGAAGTTTAAGAGTGTAATAAATGATTACTGGAAAAAAGTAATTTTAAATTTGTACTTTCCTCAGAGGTGGCTAAACAAGAACATCACCAAAAGGCCCAAGATACATTGCCTCTCAGTATTTATATTACACTTGAAAGTAGGTGAAAATTGTATTAACAGTTAGGTGATTCTTTGACAAAACAATTATAATATATAACCAAATAAAAATATAACTCTTATACAATTTTGCAATTTCCAGTTATTATTATATACATAAAATTAATAACCTTTAATTTTATTATCATTAAATTTTAACACCCTGAAATTATTTCTTTGGAAAACAAGAGATAAATATTAAGCAACAGAAAATCATTTAACAACTTGAAGCTATACCATGAGAATACACCCCTTCAACTTATGCACCAGAAAGAAATTTCCAGAGTAAATTCCTCAATAGGATATGGTAGAATGATGAGAGCTTAGCAGAAATTTTGGAAAACCTTTCCCATTTATTTTAGATGGATACTCCTTGTAAAATGATGAATACATATGCACATAAGTTTATAGATGCCATGAGAGATGAGAAAAAGTAATGCAGAATTATATCCTTAAACGAAGCTATACAGTTGGCAATGGATCTAGAATCCATTAAGATCACAGATGAACTAATAAGTCTAGAAGTTGCAGGGATATCAGATCCTGCAGTATTGAAACATCAACTTCTCCAAAAAATAGTGTAGAAGAGCTGAAAGAATGATTGAAATTGCCATTTAAATAGAAAAAAAGGAAATAGACCAAAAGATAACATATATTTCAAGTACAACTAGAAGGGGCATACCACCAGGAGCTTACAGCAAAAGCCTGAATGAAATATGAACTCCTCTGAAAGTATACCAGAAAAATGTAAATTATATTTGGCCATTATAGCCAAGATTGTGAGTAATAAACATTTGTTATGAAGGAAACAGCCCACCTGGATCAAGAGAATAACACAGAGCTAAGAAAGCATCTAGAAAAGATAATTTGGCTGTATTTATGAAGCTAAGTTCAGCTCGACCTACTTCATACACCATAAATGAGAAAAGAAGTTCATTATTTAAGGAAAATTGTTCATGACTCCATGGGCTTTTGAACAAAAAACTGATTGATACTGATTCTACAGCTACAACTGTTCATCTTGATTTGTTACATAATGATGAATTGCCTCCAGAGATGAAGAATGGAAGGGGATTAATGCAAGTGAAAATAAAATTCTAACAAAAGGGAAGTTATCTTTACCATAGGAAACTTTGCCATACTTCATGATGTGGGTAGTTTATGTCAAGGAATAATACATATTGGTAACTGACTTATGTGCTCACATGCATGCAATGTGATGCAACCTGCAGAAAACTTATCTTCTCTGGACAGGAAATCCTGTGTCCTATGTGGCAATTACTTTTCCAAAGACTGAAAACAGGAAGGTTGACCATCGTATTATGAAGAAGTGAAATACTCAAATGAGGAATTAATAGCAATATGTCTTCAAATGGAACTAACTACTGTAGTATATCATAAGGGGTTTCTAGTTTGAAGAACTCATCTAGATGTGAAGAATAAAGATGTTTTACATGGTTTTAAGCATGAATAAAATGAAAAGTAGTTATGTTACAAGTGCAAATAAAACTGTAGTACATCAAGATGGCATGGTATTAATGACCATTTCTTGTGACAGAGGACAAACTCCAAAGGTAAGTAGGTGTTCAGAAGAGAGGCAGTCCAAATCAAAGGTCATCTATCATGTTTGTCTTTCAAAGTATGTTGGTGGTAAAATGTACAACTAGGTAAATCTTGAGAACTTATCAGCAGAACTTCAACTTATGGAGGAACCTTAACTTTTAGAGGATCATTAAGGTTACTCCCACCAGTGGATTCACCTAGCCACCTACTTGTATATAGGCATTATTGAGGTACTTTGTATACAATGATTTCATATTAGTTCTGTTTCTGTTAAAGAAGTTTGAACATCATTTGTAATGTAGGCATATAAGATAAAGTTTGGAATGGCCAAGGTCCATTTGTATATGATCAGCCTTGAAAGAGAAACCACCATATGGATTTGTATGATGAATAATTTGATGTCCTGTTTTATTAAGTTTTGTATTTTTAGAGCAAAAATACATCTGGCTATCTTCTAAGTCCAGTGCAGTAAATGAAACCTGAGATTCTAGTGTTGTAAGTCTGTAAACTTACCACTGTTCCACTGGAGGATTTTTTTTATTAGAATTGTTCAAGGGGCTTCACAATGCAGGGAGGAGAAGTGTTAAAAGCTTAATTTTTAATGTTGTAATTTGTATACTAATTACAGGGTGTTTAATGTTAAGACAGGCCTAGAACACATAGGTTAAACTTTTGTCACACACTTGAAATTGAATTATAAATGTGACGTTAGTGAATGACTGCAAATAACGTAGCATTATTTCAAAAATGAGTTGTTTCCATTAGTATATGAAGTATTTTACATCTGTGTTAGCAATTGCAGTTACCGAGATCCTTTGTATAAGTTCACTTTACATTAGTCCTATTTCTGCAAGAGAAGTTTGAACATCTTTTGTTATGTAGTCATATATGAATGTAGTGTACAAGAATTAAGCTTGAGTAAATATTAAAAGAAAAGAAACTAATTTGTGATCATTATTTGGACTCTGTGTTGAATTACTTCCCAGATGGTTTTTAAAAAAGTCATCAAATAAAGTTCACTGTTACAATTGTTCTTGAACAGCTGTTTTGAACTGCAACCCCAAGGTCATCAATTTCTTACAAATTTTTTCTGTGTAATGAAAACAAATTTTTGAGCAATGTAATACTTCAGCAAAGTTTAATTTTTAATAAATTTAATACCTAAAATGTAACTAAGATTAATTACTTTTTAATACTTATGACATTTTATGAATAATAAAATTTCAGAGTATTTGTGTCAGTGAACAGTACAATGTCTCAAGACATCTTCAATTATTATCATCTAATTGTAAAAATATCATTAAGGTATGTTAAAATAAAATGTTTACTTTAATCTATAAAAAAACATTTAAAAATTATCTACATTAAAATGTAAAAAAAAGTAATTGCACTACACACCAGTTATAATAATCTATTTGTTCAAAAAGAATGCATATACATTTTTAGTTAGTACTTTTATTTTTTGAACTGTGCAGAATTTGAAACACTTAAACTCTATTCCAAATCAAGTGTTGTTCTCTTGCTTGTCTTTACACACACCAAGACAGAGCATCAACTTTTATGTAATTTTATTTGTTGTAATAATATCAATTCTTTACATTATTGTTACAAAAGTAATTTTTCATTAGTATCTCAACATTACAAAGCATTACTAATTAAAATTGTTTCGGGTATTTAATTTGCTCTTACAAATGTAACTATTTTCTAAAAACAACTGTATTCTATATAGTTTTTGTAATCCCACTGGCAGAGAAAAACTTCAAGAATGTGTGTAAAAAAAACAATGTAATTTTTGAACCACATAAAAATTAACAAAGGATACTGTATATTCCAGATATCAGCTTAAAATTACCTCAATGCCATATTAACAGTTAGGTTTTAAGTATTAGATAATTAACACTCTCTTAAATCTTTGAAATTGTTTAATATGTGTTACAAAATTATAATTCTCATTCATAAACAATGTTCTAAATAACTTTTAAACTGTTATTACAAGATGTAATAAGAAAGATACTGTAACTACATGCCATACAAATTCAAAAATGAAAACAGTTATAAAAACTGTTTTGGAAACAAAATTATTAAAATCCAATTTGATGCTTGAAGTGTGGCTGCAGAGTTTTATTACTTTTCAATGCCAGTTTCAGCGTACGCTTCATTTGCATTTTTTTCATAAACTTTATATCTCTAGCTTTCTGTATTGCCGATTCTCCTGTAGTTCCTGTCCATCCCAAAATTTGATAGTGGGTCATCACTCTGTTTATCAAGAATTTATTTCTGTGTACTCTGGAAGGGGGAATATTTTGTCGGTAATAAAGGGCAAGAGAGCGATGACCTACTGATACTCCAGATGGCAGTATTAATTGCCAGTTTTCTTCATCAATATGTTTAAAATTTACCTCTTCATCAGAATCACACTCCTTATCAGGATAACTGGAACTGTAGTCATAGAATTCTGAATATTCCATTAAGGTTATTCCTTCATGAAGCATCTTGCAGTGTCCCTTATCAAGCATGTGCTGCTGTGCTGCTCTGGCTGAATTAAACGTTTTTCCTTTATCACAGCACCAAAGGCATCTAAATCCAACACTAATTTTTTCACCCAGGTATGTTATTAAACCATTAAGGTCAATAAGGTAATCAATATCTGGAATGAAAAAGGAATGTTCTTGACTCATATGAAGAACATTAGCTTCCAAGTTTTCACTTCTGTCAGAGCAAAAGAGACATTCATCAGGCTGTAACGGTTCCCTTGTCTCTTCCTCATCATCACAACTTTCCCAATCACTATCTGAGCTGACTGACTGTGATACTGATACAAACTTTCTACCGTTTATACAAACATTATTATTAAATGAACTGATTTCACTTTTATCTACTTGTTGATGAGACGGCTTTTGGTGCTGACTTTTTTCCACTAGGTTTTTCGCATCTTTTTCACGTACTTCGACTTCGTCTAGACCCTTCTTAATATTTTCCAAGTTTTGTTGGGTAGTATTTTCTGAAATACTTTTGTTTCTCTCTCTTACAATTACCTGATGCTTTTTGGATTTTAAGTGATTATTGTACGCATTCTTTGTTCCAAAGTACTTATGACATATTCCACAGTTGAAAGTTTCTTCATTGGTTTCTTCATCACGTCGTTCTGTTTGAGCTAGAACACGTTGACGAAAAACATCTCGAGTTACAGGAGGAAGTTCTACGACCTTTCGTTTTAAATTATATCTGTGCCAATCAGATTTATAATGATGGCGTTGGATATCTGAGTTTTCAAAAATTACTTGGCATGTTATGCATGTAAAAGAAGACATTTTACAGTCAAATGAAAACAAACTTCACTTAGTATGTAAACACTCTTTCATTTCCATTCCGAACGTGACAAACAATATGCCCAAGATGGTGTAACAATAGCGCCCTCTTTAAACTTTTATGATTATTGTATAAATCCAAACACGAACCAGAATGCACTTCATAGATCCATTAAACTAATTAGACTCTTATAATTCAACCAAATAATAATTTGCAGCAAGAAATTATCACAATAACTATATAAAAAATCAGAATCTCTCATTATCTTATATAAATTCGATATAGAATGTTACATTTGAGTATAACATATTGTGAAGAATAATTCGGACATGAACCTAAGGGAGCAACCCATATAGAATTCATCACCAGTAAAACTAACTTCATGTTCAATGACCAAAACTACCTATAAACAAATGGCCTAAGTATGTGGAATTCCATGTCATCAGTTTTAGTCAACATTTTTATGACACAGAACTTAAGGGAGTAATTTGAAACATTAGATTTTCTTTTCTTTTTTGTATTGGAAAAGAGCGATAATGAGTCCAGTAATATTAACATTATAGGAGTGCAAAATTACATTTGGTTTGGATTTTTTTTCGATATTAACTATTCTTCAGGATTTTTAGCATTTTTGTATAAACTATGATTAAATAGTTCTGTATATCTTCTATGTAGTATATTTCACCTTTTCTCACCTTATGATGGCTGAAGAAGGAAAAAAAGGACGCAAAAACTTAAAAACGTCAGTGTGTTATATCCGGGTGAAATTGGATGAACTTTAAAACTATAGTATATATCTGATAAATAACAGGATGTCTTTTAAGTTACCTCCCAAAAAGTAACCAACAGACGTATCCGTTAATAACTAAAGATTCGTTCAGCAAATACGTGAGAATTAAATAACTTAAATGATTCTTCCCTTGTGTATGTGTGTGTGTGTTTTTGAAATAACAAGTCTGGAAAAATTTGATAAAATGAAAGCAATTTTTATAATACAAGAAACAAAAACAAAATGCAACGGAGTACACAAAAACAGTCACTCCTATTAGACTGTGCTTAGTTCCACATCCTTCTTTCTCTTGGGATCGATTTCTTTAGAGCCCAAAGCAATGATCTTGATGTAAGTTCATACTAAAAGAATGCCTAGTAGAAGTAACAAATTAAAGTGAATCTGAATTGAGCAGGTAAACTTTATTCAGTCAACAGCAATCCCTCATGACTTTTATTCTCTCAGAATATCAGTAGGCTGTATCGTTTAGATAATATCAACGAAGCCAGTAAAGGATGCTACAATGCAAATAATTTTAACCCAGATGTTACTCTAATATTGTTTTTAGCAGAACAAACTTTTTAACAATATATAACAATGGTTTGTTTGTAATTAAGCAGAAAGGTACTTAATGAGCTACCTGTTCTATACCTACTTCAAATATCGAAACTCGGTTTCTAGCAGTGTGAGTCTGTAGACATGCCGCTGTGCCACTTGGGGGCAGAGAACTATGGAATAAAGCAACTAGAACAAAATTCCAATGGTATTCTGGTCCACGTATTCCCGTCATTACATCATGGAAACTAAATAATGAAACAATTTTTTAAATTCCTATATCACTAAAACAGGTATTAAACATGTGATATGCTTGCATATCCGATTTTATTATTCTTTTGACTTGCCTTCAAGCTGGCAATTAAAATTTAATTTTAAACTCAACAACAATTTATCTCATGACAAGGTCAAAATTGAAACATAATTTCAACATTTGTGAGGATCGTAGGTGCTCGGTATTTCCCAATAATAATATTGAGATTATTCATCGCAGTTAACCTCTAATTTACCAATTCTTGGCATTCATACCAAATCCTTTATCTCCATTATCTCTTTGTTTTCTTATTGTTTATTGCATTTTTCTTTTATTTGGTTTCGTCATTTGTTTAAGATATATTTGAATGACTTTATATGATATTTTAAACACATGCGTTATACCACACATGTGTTTATGTATACATGCATATTGCCATACACTTATTTCACCATTACATTTTGCCAAAAATTCCAGTGGTTTAGTGAAAATATTAGACAGATTACGACATTTGAAATAAAATTCTATATACTAAGATTAAATGTCGTGCTGCCACTACTGTGTTCCAATACACACTTAAATTATGTTGAACTCTCAGCACATTTCCACGAGAATTGATCAAAAATGTAACAATTTCCAAATAGTAGTATGCTATGCAGAGTCCTCACCATTCAACTAAACTCTCGGTGATTTTCTCGAAACACTGGAAATGTTTTGCATTAAAAAAATTCACTCAGTCTTTGCTGGAAAAGTGATGGTTGCAACACTTTCAATCACATGATCGTTTTAACTGTTGATAATTGAATAATACTATAATACTACGATGTACTACATATCGAGTCTCAGTACCATTTGATAACTTGAAAGATAAAGAATGCTATTCCTGTTAATCCTTGATCGTGCATCTAACTTTCAATCATCAAACAATAACTATACTCTGTAGTACATACACGTTATTTTGCGTGATCACTCAGAACATTTTTGGTCAGCAGTTTTCCAATTACCTAGCCATCATAGCTTTGATAATCAACTACTGGATATTACTATCTAATAGCTCAAAAATAAGGAATACTATTTTCTTTCAGTCATTGGATGCACACTCTAAAAATTATCTACACTTAGAAGACCAATTATCTGTTCCATCATATCAATGGCTCATTGGCTTTCTTGCCAAATTCCTGATAAAAACAGTGCTTTGGTGTGCCCCATGCACTTTGGCAGAGCATTAAGCATGTACCAATCCAGTCAGACACAGTTGTTCTCATTCTACTGGCACATATCACAAACACACCCTCTAAGATGTGGTTACATTTGAACATCTGTTCTTTCATTGTTTCACCATAGTACTTCTCTAATGGTAATGATTTCCAGAGTTGTTTTGGGGTAAAATTATGTGTATTTGCTATCATTAACCTTAGTTACATTATGCAGTTGAAATTTCTTCTCGTAACAGAGAATAATACATCACATCCACAGGGAGAAATACTTCCTTACAACAATGAGTATGTTTGGTATGCAATCTATTAATATTCGTTTCATTGCTCTCTATATGTTGATTCTGTTGGATTTTCTTTTATGTTTCAAATACCTGCTTGGCAGTCAGTATTACTTGTTCTTCTAAGGGTAAAGTGTGAGATTTTATCATACTTAACACTTTGTACAAGTCAGCAAACAGTTACTTGTTAAAGTTATTTTCCTGGTTTTAGTGTATCTCTTCAAGAGTTCAAATAGTTATAACCATTTCTTGGTTAACACATACATTCTAGCCTGAATTAATGCATCAGTTTATGGAAAAACCTTGGCTAATTTCATGAAATATTCAATAGCATGGAATAAGTGATAGTATTCTCTTACAGCCTTTAACAGTAGACCAGGATCTTCCAGAGCTATCCTCAATCAATAAGATCTAATAATTCTCTGTTGAAGTCTTCCCTGTCTTGGATTTTATTTTTGTATTTCTTGGTAACACATAATGACATAAAAACACTGTTGTTTTAGACTTTTTAGTAACTACAAAAACTGTTGTCAAATATCAACATAAGTGTGGATTGTTCCTTGTTGCCCGTCAGCATGTGCCATGCAAAGTCTAGAATATTTTTGCTGCAGAACTCTATGTAACATTAATTGCAGCACAGTTTAAGCAGCATACCTCATGTCACAATTCACCTTCCTGCACTAGTAATTAATTATACATGTGTCACATATTATTTGTGTTTATGTTGTGGTTCTCTACTAATGCTGATTAGGCTCAGCTTTGTTGGAAAACAAAGAGTGACACCCACACTGAGTCAGAGTCTTTCAATTATTCATCCTAGAGCTCCTGAAGTGCTACTTTGACATCAATCCATCAATGGAGTTGGGCCACATTTTCTTGTTGCATGATCAAGTGATGAATTACACTATGTAACACAAATTTTTGTTCCTGGATAGTATGTGTTATTTTTTAATTGCTTATGTTGTAAAAGTACAGAAAATGCCTATCATTCCCTTCAAACTTTGCTTTTGTGACCTGGATAATGAAGTTTAGAAATTAACCTATTTTCTATGTTAAAACAAGCAAATTTGTACATTTTCATTCACATAAAGTCCAAATAAAACAACATATGAATCAAAATTTACATGCTAGTATGTTTAGAAGTGAGTAGTTTTTTGATATTTGTGACTTTAATATAAATCACTTTCGCATATCAGCCCCCAAATATAGTCTCCCATCATGTTTTTGTTATATGTTCCCAGGTCACAAAAACAGAGTTTGAAGAGAAAAATAGGTCTTTACCGTTTACTTTAGGCATAAGCAATTGGGAAATAACTCTTTCTGTGTAGGAACAAGAAAAAGTAAAATTTTTGTTACACATTGTTATGAGAATGTCATCTTCTTATAATATTGCTACCTAACATGTTATTACTTCCTATAAAGTTTCAAAATTTACTAAACATTTCAGCAAAGCAAGATCCAACTGAATAGTGAGCTATCTATCATAAATGATAACTACTGCAAGCAGTTCTTTCTTTATTGTAGAGTACAGATCTATAACCATATGACTAGTATACCGACTACACAATCTACTCTGCCATATGATTGTGATACCACTGCTCGTACTTCACTGTCACTGACGTCAATGTATAAGAGAAATAGTCCTAATAAGGATAAACTAGCACTGCATCATATATTAAAGCAAAATTTAGGGATTAGCATGCTTGATTATAATGTTTTCTCAATCTAAAGTGTACTCCCATTTTCATGAGAGCTGACAATGATGCTGCTGTCTTTAAGAAATTGGCTACAAATATTAAACAGGGTAAAAACAAATCAAAGAAACTACAGGATTCTAACACCATGGTATGATGAGGTCAATCTATTGTCACAGCTATCGTAGCCAGGTCCATTGAGGTTCCATTTTTCCCCTCAGTGTGACTGAGAAACAACATTTATAAGTGCATAAGAAAACATTTTATTGGTTTCAGTTTCAAGCCTGCCTTTTATATACCCTGCAACACCATTTTCAGATTTTAAGATGTGAAAACAAAAGTGCAGACAAACAAAACAACATGTTCAACACAGACTAGGCATCTTTCCCATTGCAGTTCTTGAGTGTCAGCTCCATCACCCACATAGCATGAAAAAGAATTCATGTAAATCCTCTCTCATGGTTAAACCAGACTTAATCACGTTTTCATCACTCAGTTTGACTTTTCTGTATTCACAAATCAGATCCAATGATGCCTTTCATCACTTCCAGACATTCATCTGTCTTTTTTATATACTGACAGAAACTACTGAACATGATCAATTACTTTGCAGAGACTGTTGGACTTCGTGTATCATACATTACACAGTCGTAATGACCTTCTTAGTGTTCCAAGGAAGTTACTGCAGCTGTTGCTTTATGAGATGCACATTGCTTGTATCTATATGGTGTTGAGTCATTGTTGTTCAACCAAATCGATCGTTTTGTCCTCTAAATACATTAATATGTTTCTCTAACAAGTCACTAAGTTGCTTTTCCTGTATTGACTCTAGATTTTTATTACAATTTTCAAACAACAAGTACAAGAATATTGGTAGTCTTGTATATGTTACTGTTCACTGTGTGACAAATGTAGCTCTAGATCAACACTAGCATTGATTACCTCCTCTTTGCTCACCATGCTCATGGCAATTTCAATATTCATAATCCAAAATTACAAAGCAACACTTGGGCTTCCTTTCTTGTCGAATGGATCACTATTCAAGCTAATTCTACTTTTTTAGATAAAACAGTTTATTTCATGGATACCTTTTATGATTGCAATGCATGAAGAAATTAGATATTGCCAAGGCTAATAAAAAAACACAACTTTTATGCACAGAGGTAACATAACAACCTTTGCTATATACAATTATACAGTCTACTGTTCATGGGCCCTATCTGTGCAATATTGGATTATTTTTACATGGAAATGAGTTCATCCATTACATAAGTAAAAGTGATGAACAACCTCTGCAAAACGTCTATCCAGAATGCACATTCTAGATCTCAAATCAGAGATAACTGGTTTCCTTCTATAAGTGACATCTCCTGGATTGAACTGGAGATTCACTTCTCCAGTAATGTTTAGTTTAACACAATTTACAAAAACAAAATAATCAACAGCTGTAATATTGGTCTTACTGCAAGGAATGGAAAGATCATAGGATCCACTAGGGTGTAAAGCATTTACAAAAGTGCAAATACTCCAAATTTGAAGAAACTGAGTTTTATTAACGTATAATGTATTACATAGTGAAATGAGAATTATATAACTAAATACATAATAAACATTTTTAAAACATAATTAATCATGAATGCTAATTTGTAACCACATTACTAAGTAAGAGTCAGACAACTCTTAAAAAATTACATGAGTTTGCCAGATATACATTCCAGACCTTGACCTAAGAAGTATGGGAACTAACAGTTATGATTACTAGTGCAGAACAGACACAATTCCATGGGAGAAAGTAACAAATGTTATATTAGAAATCATCATTAAAGGAAGCAACTTTATAAAATAACTGATTAACCAAACTTTGAAAAGTATCAACAAATGAAAAGGTTTTTGTGAAAAGACTAAAGTTACACAGCTTGTCTCTATATACAACTCTCAGTGGCCTCAGCAGATACCCTGATGTGGCTTTGCTGTAAGAAAAACACACAAACACACTCTATATACTCATAAATAAAATCTTGAGTGTTTATGCCAATATCACCACATACTTATCATGAGACAGTTCAGTATGAATTAGTTAATAAGTTTTTGTGGTTTGGTGGAAAATTTCACTCATACCAATTATGTTGGAGGAACTACTTGCAAAGGTAAATCTGTTAGATTTCTTAATAATTCAAAAAGACATGTAATTCTGTGTGTAAAATGTCATGTTTCCAACCTTGGAGTAATCTTTCTCCAGCTGATACACCAACCACTGGACATCTATTGCAAAATATCTTTCTAAGTAAAGTTATCCCTAATCTAGTCTAACAGTATTTCACTTTAGTAATGTAAGTCATATATTATGTATGAAAAGAGAAAAGTGAAAAAATATTAATTGTGATGAATTTTTAGTAAAACTAGTTTTAGGTATCCTTGAAGTACTAAGAGATATATATTGGAAAATAATTTAACACAGTCATATAATACAAACTATGAATGAAGGAATTACTTGTATTACTTTATTAGATAACCTGTTCATTAACTCATCAATGAAAATGAAAAACAGTATAAAGTTTAATTAACAAACATATAAGTATCCAAAACAAAGAGTTTGATAATCTTGGGCTATTTCAAGATAGCTTTGGAAGTTTTAATATAGAAAATTGATCAATATTTTGTAATAAAATTAAATTGTGTTTGTATTAAAACTGTCGTGAGTGAGGTTTTTTCTCCACGTGTTGATCTATTGAGTTGGTGGCTTGTGTGCTTGGTCCTATGGCTGAATAATCAGGGTTTAAAAATAACTTAAGTGATGTCAAACCCAATGAATATACTATCTGTTTTAAACTGGCACCATGCTCTAATATTTCTGGGATAACCAACAACAGGTTGTGAAAAAGAGTAGAAAAAGTTAATCTAAGTAGACATAAATAGTCAAAGACTTTCTTAGTAATAAATAAGTATATATGGCTATTGCAAGCACAAATACCAGAAGAAAAGCAAGTTTATGACCAAGAACTAGTTGAAGGACTGTCACCAACTTCGAGGTCATGACAAACCAGCCTACACGAGGGGGGCCAGACAGTGCTATGTAGTTGATAAGAACTGCACTGCTTTTATAGGGTAGAATTTATGAAGATATAAAGAGCTTTATAGATGCAATAAACGAAGCAGCTAGAACCTCAGTTGGACTGATGCCTAAAAACTGAAAAACTCAGTTGAAGAAAGGCAGAAGAAAGAAACACTACGTCAGAGTTTATAATGAACTCACAGGAACTGCTGATTTTCAGTACTTATCTTGGAGTATAGTACAGGAACACAGAAAGAAGTGTCAAATACAGCATTAATTCAGGTTCACAATTTATTACAGCATGAATAAGAACCGGTTAGGGTATTTGGACTTAAGTTACTAGAGTTAGGTAACAGAGTATGTTCCATTCAAAGAAATTAATGACACAGAATATATTAAAGTCACACTACAAGTGACATCTGATTAGTTGTTGGTTGTTTGAAATTAAACACAAAGCTAAAGAATGGGCTATCTTTGCTCTGCCTACCATGGGTAATGAAAACTGGTTTCTGGCAGTTTGAGTCTGTAGATATACTGCTGTGCCACTGGGGGCCATTTGATTAGTAATATAATTTTAAAAAATGTAAATGAATTAACTTTGCTAATATTGAGTGAAATAATTACCAGAGATAAGCTACATGAGAAATTTGAGAAACAGATTTATTGACTCTGATGTCCTGATACACATACACAGGATAGAAAAAACGATAAAACAAGTTTGAAAAATAAACAGAGAAAACCTAATGATTTGAAATGTTTTAACTGTGGTAAGGTTGGGAATCTAGCAAAAGCTGCTTTCAGAGAAAAAAAAAAAGAGAGAAGATGACATGTTTTAATTATGCAATGAAATTGCAGGCACTCACCAAAAGCAGAGAATGGAAAATCCTCAAAGACTGGAACATTCTGAAGAAACGTCACAGAGGATAAAATAAAAATAGTGTTTGCAAGAAAATAAAAACTACAATTCCAGGTAACATTATGAAGGTAAATTAAAAGTAATTGTGGATGTGTGTAAAAAGAGGTTGAATATAAATGGTGGACAGAGAAAATTAAGAATAAGATAACTGGGAATTAAGGCAAAGTATAATAGACAATGAAAACTTAAAACAGAAAAATTGTGATTTGGAACCCTCAGATGACACTATACTTGTGTATGACACAAGTAACAGAACATCCCAACAGGAGATTCTGATAGAAAGAGTACATGAAGACTAGTTAAAATAACTGAAGTACCTGCAAGAAGAAAATTCATTACTGAAGCTAAATTAGAGGACTTTAAGCAGTTTGCACTCACACTGTTTATTCGTTTTTTAACTTTATGTAAAGCTACATGAAAGCTTTCTGTGTTAGGTGTCCTTAATTTAGCAATGTAAGGCTAGAAGGAAAGCAGCTAGTCATCACTACACACTGCTACTTTTTGGACTACTCCATTACCAACCAACAGTGGGATTTCCTGTGAGATTATAATGCTCCCACAGCTAAAAGGGTGAGTATGTTTGGTCTGACAAGGATTTGAACCTGTGACCAAACCTGCCTTGGAATCTGTCAGTTTTCTAGTGCATATGTCATAGTATTCAACATTTGTCATTGGTAATCCTGGACCTGTTAATCCAAGAGTAAATATTAATGCTCTTGCCTAATGAGCAGTTTGTTGAAATGCTGATGTTGATTGGTGGGAATTTGTTAAACCATTGGCTGGAGTTGATAGCTCTGCCTTCTTTACTGTGCAGCAAAGTATGTGAAATTCTTTCAACAATGCTTTACTTGTCCACATTTGAAGCATACACCTTGGTCTTTTTATTACTGATAATGTTCAGACAAAGAATTTGAACATGGCTACAATGTGACCCCTTAGGTGGATCTTATGGTTGCATGTACACTTAAGATAGCACATACACTTTTGGCACATCTTGTATCATCATATATCCTACATATACAACTTGCAACAGGATAATCCTCCCGACTAATTTCACACCATTTGCTGAACACAGTTAATTATTAATGCTTCACCTGTATTTAGCTCACCACAGTGAAGATATCTGGATCATACTATCTGTTGGTGAAATTGTAATTACAGCTGTCACTACAGGCTTCTTCTCCTACAATGGTTTGAAATTACCACTTCAAAGCATACAGTGATGGACAGAGCCATCATGGAAGTTATGTCCCTTACATATGCTCACTGGGAAGTCTCTCAATGAACTTACTGATCAAAATCTTTTCCAAAGCTACATGGGTTATTAATGGATATGTCTAAATATGCAATTGGTGCAAAGAATTTACAACAATAGTAATTTTTTTAGTTGTATCCTCATCTGAGCCTTGAACTCGGCTCAATAGATAGCCAAGATTCTGTACTGGGTCGAATCAGTAATACTCCTGATATATGATTTCTAAACATGTTAAACAACTCATTCCTAGGTTCATCCAACCACAGACAATTTTTAGAGACTGGTGTAAATTCTTTTTCTGTGTACCCTTAAACACCATGGGCCTGATCTGCTTGGCCTCACTCACAGGGAACTATGTACTAAGCCAAAGCCTCTTTCTCTCATTTTCCTGACAGACAGCAGGAGGAGATACCACCTGTATCTTATGTTTATTTGTTTTTTTGAATTTCATGCAAAGCTACATGAGGGCCATCTGCACTAGCCATCCCTAATTAAGGCTAGAAGAAAGGCAGCTTAGCACCATTACCTACTGTCAACTTTCTGGCTACTCTTTTGGCAATGAATAACATCATGTAACAAAATTTTTACTTTTTTTTGTTCCTGGGCAGAAAGTGTTATTTCCTAATTGCTTATGCTTTAAGTAAACAGAAAAGACCTATTTTTCTCTTCAAAGTTTGCTTTTGTGACCTAAGTAATGAAATTTTCAAATTTACCCATTTTCCAGAACATTCCAAGTAGATTCAATGCTGAGTAGCTGATAGAGAATTTTCTCAAACTTACAAGAATTTTCAAGAACCTTTTAGAATTTTCCATAGTAATATATATACAAGGGCTTACCACTCACCACTTCAGCCTAGTTCTAGCTGCCTAAGTAAACACACAGACTTTGTAAACACAGATTTTGTCAGAGATGGCATCAATAAGTTGCAAGCATTCTCAAGACACATCCATGAGCCTCAGAGCTGTGCTGCTCCATAATGGGAATAAGTATCCATCTCTTCCCCTGGCTCTTTTGGTGTACTTCAAAAATGAATACAACATCGTTAAGACCTTGCTAGGAGCCTTGAAGTATGATGAGTATGGCTGGGAGGTTATTGGAGACATTAAAATGGTGGGTCTCCTGGAAGGCTTTACCAAGTTTCCCTGTTATCTTTGCCTTTAGAACAGCAGAGACACCACAATGGACTGAGTTCTCTGTGGAAAGGCACAATGATAAGTGTGAGCCACTAGTGTACCTTCTTGAGAAGGTGTTGTTCCCACCACTGCACATGAAACTGAGTCTTATGAAACAATTTTATCATAACTCTTGATAAGGAGTCTGCAGCCTTCAAGTACCTTTGAGACTTTTTCCTTAAGTTGTCTGAAGCAAAGGTCAAAGCTGGTGTCTTCATTGGATCACAAATAAAGAAGATCCTGGAGTGCATAGAATTCCCCAAGAAGTTCAGTTGGAAGGAAAAAAGCTTGGGGCAGCTTTGTCACAATAGTTCAGGGCTTCTTGGGCAATCACAAGACCAAAAATTATGTGGAACTGGTTAAGGCTCTGGTGAAGAACTATGGCAAAATGGGCTGCAGGATGTCCCTGAAAGTCCATATCCTTGATGCTCATCTTGAGAAATTGAAGGAGAACATGTGAGCATACTCAGAGGAGTAAGACAAGTGCTTTCACTAAAATATACTGGACTTTGAATGCTACTACTAAGGAGCATATAATGAAAACATGATGGAGACTACATTTGGGGGCTGATGTGTGAAAGTGATTTACATTACAGTTGCAAATCTCGAAAAACCGCTCACATCTAAACATTTTTGTATAACTTTGGTATAAATATATGCAAATCAAATGTTGTTTTATTCAGACCTTATGTAAATGAAAATGTGCAAATTTGCCTGTTTTTACACAGAAAATAAATTAATTTCTAAATTTCATTATCCAGGTTGCAAAAGCAAAGTTTGAAGGGAACAATGGCTATTTTCTGTACTTTTACAACATAAGTAATTAATAAATAACACATACTATTCAGGAAAAACTTTGTGTTAAATAGTATAATGGGATTAACCATCACTTAATAACGCTTCCATGGCTGAAAGAGTGATCATGTTTGGTGTGATGGGGATTCGAACCAGGGACACTCAGATTACGAGTTAGCTTCCTAACAATCTGGCCATGCCGGGCCATAGCACAACGAAATATTAAAGCAAGAAACAGACTCTGGAATGACTTTTTGTCAATCACATAGTGGTATTATCTTTAAATCTAGGTTTTCTCTTAGTGAATACACTGCTGGTACAGTGATAAGTCTTCAGTTTTACAATGCTAAAATCACTGATGTGGCTTTGCTAAAAGAAACACACAAATGCACTGTTGGTGAGAAAATATTTTGATATTATTAAAAGTATTTGTTGGTCTTCTGGTGTAATACTGTTAGTTATCACTGATTTGATAAAAACATGCATATACATGTTTGGATGGCTAAAATATGAGTCAGCTTAAATCAAACAATGCCCATAATTTTTTACTCTAGTCATGACACTGCCACATGCAATACATGTAAAAAAGTACACGAACCAAAAATGTGTGAAAAATTATGTGGTACAGCACCTGTTTTCCACCAGTGTAATAAAATAACAAAATCATGTTTAAAAATCAAATCCTTACAAAATCAGAATATTTATAGGCCATGTTCAAAGTGAAATTACCACAAAAAACAACAATTAAAAACCAATAATTATTGCAATACAATATGAAAAAATTAACCATTTAATAAAAAATGCAACCTATATATATATAATAAACAATCTTCAATACAGATAATAAAGCCACAAGAAATGAAAAATATAAAAAGACAGAATTAAACACACATGTATATACATAAACAAAAGACCAACTCGAACCAAGTGAGAAAGCCTGGATTCCCAGGTATGTTCTTCATCATCACAAGCATCTGTTCACAATATTGATCAAAAGCAGATTTGATTACATCCAGTAAACAAGGTCATCTCTCTAGTGCAGTTTGTACCCATCATCAATGTTAGTGTGGATATCTGGAGTAGAAGACAAGTGCACAGTTTTCTTGGAGACACTGGTCATTTCACTTGACTGGAAAATGCAAACAGCTATACCTTCATGTTGGAGTTTTAAGGATAAAGTTGAAGCTAAATATGATAAAATAATAAATCTCTAATATCAACCCAATACAAGCAACAAAGTGCTTTCTTCTTTGTGGTGGTATTGGGTCCAAGATTTAAACTTGACTGATGTTTCACTAGACTTGTGGTCTATGAATTCAATCAAATGCTCCTGTGGCAATAAATCATACGTTTTCTCAACAAATAATCCTACAACTATAGAACCAAAATTGGACTGCAAAATTCCCCATCACAAAATAAGTAAGCTCTTTAATTTCTTTCTTATATTCAAGAAAAGTCACCTCATCTTAAGAGAACCCAGAGATCATCATATATTCTGATGTTCTTTGTATTACTGAAGAAAACAGCCTTCTAGATTATTGAAAGATCCAAGAAAAATTTTCCTACCCCATCTGAATGTTTCAGCATTTTCTGCCTTCATTTAACATTTGTTTAGCATTGAAAGCAAAACCCTGAGACCTGATTGCTGCTGCCTTGCTGATAAAACATTTGAGTGAATGATGTTTATAAAGAATAATGAACAGTTATAATATCTACAAGTATCCTTTCAAAATATTTTTGTTATAAAACTGTTATTGTTAATTACTCAGCATTGAACTCAAACTAAAATACTAACAAACAGTTGCTAACACAAGATTTGAAATACAAAGATGAATTTACTGAATTTAAAAAAACAACAGCATAGAAATCAAAAATAAACCTTCAAACAATTCACTTCTAAATTTTATAACTGTATAACTTCTGTAGTATGTGAATATAAATTTACATAATCTTTCATAATATTAAAAATATCTGTAAATTACCACTAGAGAAAACCAGTGTCAGTCTTTTATATGCAAAAACAGCTCGTTTGGGTTGAGAAAATATTTCAAATAGAAGAGCGAACAACGTTTCGACCTTCTTCGATCATCGTCAGGTTCATCGATGACCGAAGAAGGTCGAAACGTTGTTCACTCTTCTAGTTGAAATATTTTCTCAACCCAAACGAGCCATTTTTGCATATAAAATTCTCAACAAGTGGGTTTCTCGACATCACTGACAGTGTCAGTCTTGTAATACATTCAAAACTTATTCAATGTCAATGTGAATTGTTAGGAAAGTTATAACTTTCACTTAACTAATATTTCATGAATAAACTAAGCCATAGAAGGAATAAAAAAAGAATGTTAAACAAAACCATAATGAAATAATAATACACTTTGCTACCTCACAATGTACTTCACTTACCAATATCTACAATGGCTACTTTTAATACTTCATTGTTAGCCTTACTTGCTGGACCACTATTATTATCAATCAAACCAAACATTCAAATCATCTTTTCCTAACTGATTAATAGTAAGAGCCATTAAAACATAAGGCAACAGGATGAGCATAGTCTAGTTAAAAATTAAATAAACATTTCTTCATAGGTAGGTTAATTACAGCAACATTTTTATAACTGGATTCCTTGAATTTTTAGAATCCGACATTCCAACTCTCACAGAATTTTACTGAGTCTTACAAAACTGAGACTGATCTCATGGTATCATGGTTAAACACACTAATCTCATGAAGTTTTTTATTCCTACCACTCCCATATAGAATGAAAATTTCGTTCATTTTTACCACTCGAGACTTGAGTAATTTTCTTCCCAGAAAAATAGTGATGGGCACAGGAGACTTCAAGAACATTGATTGGCTAAAAATTGCTGATGTGAAATGTCAAAAAGCAGTTTGTGTTTTTTGAATTTTGCGTAAAGCTACATGAGAGCTATCTGCACTAGCCATCCCTAATTTAGCAGTGTAAGGCCAGAGGAAAGGCAGCTAGTCATCACCACTAACTCTTGGGCAACTCTTTTATCAATGAATACTGACTATCACATTATAATGCTCCTATGGCTGAAAGGGCAAGCATGTTTGGTTCAACAGGGGATTCAAACTTGCAACCCTCAGATTATGAGTCAAACACCTTAACCCACCTGGCCATGCCAGGTCCAGTTTATAAGCTAGTAAGATGAAAAAATGGAGTTGATCATTCAGGTTTTTTGTGAGCCAAAGGTAAGAGGTGTGAAGGTTTTAATCGAAGGTAAACAGATTAGGTTACTTCTGTAAATTAAAATAGGTGTAAAAAAGTAAATTGCAAGTGTAAAGGTATGTTATTCGCATTTGTGGTTCTTACTTCTCTGTTATATTTGTTTTGTTATTAAATGAAAAGTGAGCTGGATTTATGGTATATAATATACTAAGCTGTAATTTTTAGTATTTTTTGCAGGACATTGTGACATATTATGGCACTCAAACATAACTATGCAGAGATGCAGAACAATATTGTTCTTTAAAGTGGCAGAAGACTTGTGATGGGAGAACAAAACATACTGATGACACTCAAGCAATTTTACAACAAAAATGCACTAAAGAAACTAACTAATCAGTGATGGATATAACACAAACAGGATCAAATGGTTCTACCTTAGTATCAGATTCTTCTGTGTGGAAGCACTTTATTATGCCAGAAGCCATTTGCTATTAAATTACCCCATACTCCAGAATTCCAGGTTTTGCAAGTCATTTCAGAAGAGTTGCTAGAGGAAAATGATGTATCAGTGGATGTGTGGGAAAATGCTGCAATATATGTTGAGGATACCTAAAAATCAAGTAAGCCTTGTCTGTACTCTATGGATGTTGTTTGGAGACACATTTCCACAAGGAGTAATGCAGATGATCACACTCTGTTCTCTATTCTCAGTCACATGGCACAGCTGATTCTTACAATACCACATTGATATGCTGCTTATAAGCATATGTTTTGAATGGCAAGGGGAAAAAGGAAACACCTTTCAGGCCTAATCTATATCCAGAAGAAACCATGAGGAACATAGTGATGACTAAGATGACCCTTCCAAAGAACACTCCATCTTACAAATCTGAACCTCCAAAGGAACTTCTCATGGCAGCTAAGAAAGCAACCAGAGAATACAACCAAGCTCCCATCAGCAAACACTAAGATACTTTTCTGAAAGTGAAGTATGATTGTGATGTGAATATTATTGTACTTCATGCTCAGTATGTTTCATGCACTGCTTGTATAGTTGGTGATAGTGGGGTTAAAAGGGTTATGTATATTGTAATTAACTATGCAGTTTCCTGATCTGATTTAAATGAAGTAACATATTTTGTGATGTTTCATTAACCTTCGAAGCAATGTAGTCACTTATGGTCAGATCCGAAAAAATATATCACTTTCAAGAATGCATAAAGGCAGTTTTTAAGGCATCAAATCTAAAAATATATGAGGCAATTCTAAGCATGCAACAGACCAGTCACCCCTAGTAGGATATGTTTACTCCAAACAGAAAAATTTTAGAAATCTCACAGATTTTCATACTCAAAGGTTGACGTCTGTGACTTAGAGAGAGTAGACCAACACGATTTTTAGCCATGAGAATGACATTTGTTCAAACTCCTGAGAGCAATTAATTAAAAACATAGGGCAAGTGTATATTTGAATTAACAGAATAGTTACACAGGTAAAAAGCATAAAAGGGGTAGAAATAACTATGTGATGAATTCTGTTAATATGTTAACTACATTAAAAGACTCAAAAGTATAACAGAAAGATAAAAAAAAAACGTGTAAAGCACTTTTCATCTATCCATACTTCTAGATGCATTGGCAGTGCTAAATACAGATTTTAGTCCTGTACAACTGAACTTCAGAATAATGTTAAAAATGAATGAAAATTAAATTATATGCCAATTTCAAGATTATTTTAAAATATTCTTCAATCACAATGTCATGTTGAAGCAGCAAAATTACAACCACAATATGTAATGAACATAACAAAATGGGAAAGAAGTTAGAAAAACATTTATTTAGCCAAACTTAAATAAAACTCTAATCTTGAAAAATCCAAGATATATAAAAGCATAATATAATCTTGACTGAGGAGCAAAATTCTATAGAACAATACTCCAAAACTATGTCTATTCAAATAAGAAAAAGGAAATATCTAAAATGTATTATGATGAAAAAAATCCAAATGTAATTTCAACAAAAAAGTCCAAAAGTAGTCTTTCACATATCAACTAAAGATAGAACTCTACTTCAAAAGTGAAGAAGAGACTTATCTATGCTTCTCATATGGATCTAGATAACTCAAATTTCAAAAAATAAGGTTAAAAGAAAAAAGTGTCTCCAAAAGCCACAAATGATCATTTGCTCCAAATAAAAAACACTGATTTATGAAGATTATGTTACAGCTAACTACACATATATTTTTTGTACTTGCAAACAGCTGTGCAGATTTTACTTTGATATTGCCAAGTGGGTACAGAAAAATACCACAATGGCTCAACATATATAAAAGTTACTACAGAGTAAGCCAACCTTCTTACTTTCAGCAGCACATAAAAATCCCTTTGTAATACAACTCTAATAAGTTTATATACAAATTCAAAAACTTAATAACATTATTATTGTTTCTGAAAACTATGGTACTGTGAGTCCTTCTTTTCATATTGACCAAATTCTATGTGGAGATTAATATAACCCAGGTAAATTTACTTCAAAAAATTCTAATGTCCAAAAGCTAATTCTAGCCATAATATTTTGGAGATTTGTTGTTGTACCATTGCATTGTTGCATCTTTCTGATTTAACTTTCTCTAATTCAGCAAAGGTTGTCAGAAAGTTTTAATCATTTGTTTACACTGTTATGTTCTGACATAAATTTGGACTCACTTGTCATCCCTTTTTCTTCTCATTATTTACCTTTTTTAAATTCAACCAAAAAACAAACAGGTCTTGTTCTATGTGTATGCATACATGAAAGGACCACTGTACCTCATAGCTGAGCAAAAACTGAATTTCTAGGTAACAGGAGAAAAACATTTTTAAAAAGATTAGGTAATAGAAATGGGAGCACAAAAAAGTAGGCAACAAGGTAGGGCTATGGGTTTACATTATAACACCTGGTGATTGTTGAACAACCTCAAAATGGGAATGGCCATCATTTCATATATTCCTACTTATTATTTTACTTTAAACTTGGCTGGGACAAAGACCTTTCAAGATTACCAACATAAAATTTTCTCCTTTACTCTTCCTTTGTTACTCTGAAATGCATAGTTTAAAAATTGTAGTTTCAAGTACAGCCTTAGATGCTAAGAGGCCACTCTTGGATTGAAAACAATACAAAAGTCAGTTATACAACTTATTGTTCTTGTTTTCAATGCAGATGCTTGAGCAAAGCTAAGTCAGACTTTAGTAATGGTACCATTCATCCTCATACTGCCATAATGGAATTGATTCGTCCAATAAGAGACCCTTCAGTTAGATATATAGGACTGAAAACTTTACTTTTATTTGTTACAGTTAGAATCTACAAGTATAAAATCTATGTGATTTACTTTTTTTTTATCTAGCTGGTACAGCTGCATGCTGATCATATAGTACATGTGCATTAGCAATTGTGTACTTTCACATTATATAAAGATGAGTTGCTACTTAACAATTCACAGAGCATGCTCATAATCATCGAATATGGTAACTAGTGTATTGTTAATTTATTAGTAGTATTTCAAAATGGTTGTTATTATTATTAATACCAAAAATTTAAAGAAAACTAAATGAAATGCTTTTGGTCAAAATAGTGTAATTTAATTATGTGCATTTATATTTGCATAAGATGGAAAACAAGAAATAGCTGTTATTCAGTGAGTGAGATTAGCAAATTCATGATTTTGTAAAATTTGAGATTATCCTACTGAAATTCTTAAGTGGTTTGGTAGTTTCTTACTCTGCAGTTAGTGTGCATATTACTCACTCAACAGTTTGTGTAGTGTGTATAGTTTTGTATACATGCTGTTTGCAGTGTTTGACATTTTAATTTGTATTACACATTCCTACTACCATACTTATGATGAGATGTAAATTAGTCCAGTCAAAAACAAGGGGTTAATGTGCAGTTTGATGATATCACATTCATATCCAATTGCTGTCTTATTATGCTATGTATTTTGCCATTTGGCAACCATTTTATAGTTGACAGTGCAGAATACTAGGCCTGTCTGTCATGGTTGTTTACAATATCTTTTCATATTCATGTGGAGACTGAAGTTCACATGTTCAGTGGGAAGTCACACATAATACCAACACAATGTATTATTTCTCTGTCAATCCTTAATATGTTTAGTCAGCATCCTGTAGACTAAATGGCATAATCATGTCAGTCAAGGTTAACAAACTTATGAAACATTCCTGACAGTTTGTTATTCCTTCTGAAAAGTTATCACACTTGGGATGACTAACAGAAGTGGGAACCTTCAATCTTTTACACAAGTTGTTTTATGTATGCAAAATTCTTTTTCCATATTTCATTGTAAAAAATCAGTGAAATTTATAAAATAAAGTTTTGAATAATGTGAAATGGGTTTGGGATAGCTGCTGCATTAAACTAATCAGTTATTCTCACATCAGACTTGGATAGTTGGAATAATTGGAAAATATTAATTAGAAACACAAATGAACTGCTTTTTTTAGATATGCTAGTAACTGATTAAGTTAAATAATCTTTAGCTAAAAATAAGATATCATAGTGAAAATATTTTAGTAATTTGGATGGTTGAAATAATTGTAACAGTAATAATAAATTTTGCTTAATTATTTTTGTGACATCATGACACTAATCAGTTAAGCCCAATGACCTTGAATTAATGGAATGTAACAACAAAATATCATAATTGCAATAATTTGTTTACTATGATAATTGGAATAATTAAAGACATTAAAATTATTATTTGCAGATCACTGATCATAATTTCAATTAATCAAATATTTTACAGTACACTTAAGTAAAGAAATGTCATGATGCTCATGGGTAGTCAGATTGATTAGTTAAACTAATTGCCTAGCTCCAATTACTTTATTTTTTTTCTTGTATTTTTCATGTAAAGCACTAGAATTTTAAAAAGTTTCGAGTGAAAACACAATCACAACTCTGCCTTGGACTACTTCTGATTTCTGTGAAGTTTACAGCAACAGTTAATCATACATACTAATTCTATGCCAACAATGTGACCTTTGACATTATTCTAAGAGCTTTAGCCTTGTGGATAGCATTGAAAGTAGTGATTTTGAAGCACATATGAATTTTGAAGACAGTAAGAAAGCAGTGCAGATGAGAACTAGAATTCATATTTTTTGTTATTGGTAAAATAATTTGTAACCCTTTAGAGACATGCTTATAAAAGCAACAAATTAACCTTGCCAGCCATGCACATGTGCTGTGTTGAATAATGTGTTTCAAGTTGAATATGTGCAATTCAACATGTGTTACATGTCCAAGTATTTTTGTTGTTTAATGCAGTAAGAAATTTAAATGGTAAAAATCCAAAACCTATAAATAAAATACCAGAAAACTAAATCTTTCAACCTACCCAGTGTAAATATTAATGTATAATACCTATAAATTTAAAAATGTAAAATACTTTGTATTGCATAGTCAAGACTGGCACAAAAAGATAAGGTTTAGAAATAAATATAATTCAGTAACAGAACTACTAAAAGTATAACCTTGTAAAGTTACATCTGAAACCTTGATTTTATCACTATCATTTATATTTTCTTTTTTTTTAAATCACCCCCAACAAAAAGTTGGGTATATCCCTGTTTAGTGGCTAGTCTTACCTTGATTAAACTAAAAAGTGCAATAATATTTTTGAAATTATAAATGTCAGATATGTACATACACATGTACTAACTCCTTCAATACAAGAGCAAGATCTGAATATTGATCCCATCTCACTCCCCTGAAGGCTTTCAGGGTATATCAGTGTTTAAATTATGATACCAATGTTCGTTGAAAATTAGTAAATGTGAGAAATATGGGGTAGTTTCAAAAGTTACTCCCTAGTAGATCCATATGGATACATGCCATAATTTGTCTAAAACTATAAGTATAAAAGGGGATAAAGAGAAAAAATGTACCCTTTCAACACCATATCTTAACCCATCTATGAGACTCCCTTGAATACCTTAATATGTCAAACACTATAAGTGTGAAAGGAATAGATACAGTTGTAACACACCCTGAGAATTATTAATGGGTAGGGTCAGACAAAACACTTCACACGAAATTCATCTGAGGGCCTTCATGTAGTCAAAAAGGTGGACATACAGACCATTATTCCCTTCAGAATGGTAAGGCAGATCGTACTGAATGGTTGTGAATCACAGATATTTTAATTTCCTTTTTTTAAAGATGGCATCCTTGGGGGAGGGGTCTGTTAAATTGTGTTTACTCCACCCACAAAACAGTTCTCATTATTGAACAAAATAGGTAAATTCAGTCATTCGTACCATATATTAATCTTCGTTTGATAACATTAGTTTGTTTTCTAGGTTGCATTTCTTCAAGGGGTAACATTTTCATGAAAACACTGAATATTTTTTATGTATATTTTACAATTTACACAATAACATAAACTAATTTAATACAATTTGTATTTTTGTGAAAAATCACAGAAAATTATTAAAAACTGATTTATTGTTAGCAAAAATCTATTTTTTTCACTATAAGCGAAATAATCAACAACACTATTTACATCTGAATACAGTATTTTTGTACAATAATGATAAATCATGCCCAATATCTCAAACAGAATAGTGTAAGAATTTTGAATTTTGTTTATAATAGATACAGAATTAATAACTGTATATAAAAAGAATAAAAGACACAATATAACTGTCAGTTATAAATAAACCATTTTACTAATTATGTTTAATAGCTTGTTTTCAAGGAGTTTTTTTTTTTAAAGCTTTGGGGTTCCACAAAGCTCACAAGAAATTGTTCTTCATAAGGTGATTATTCAACAGTACTGTCAGTTTGGAATACTATATTTTAAATATCAGTAAAAAGTAAAAGCTAAGCCTAGTTTGAAATATTATATTATATACTTAAGTTATAATTTCAGGATTGTTATTTTTGAAAACCTAAACACTTTTCATGCAGATAAGCTTTTTGATGTAAAGAAGGTTGTATCTAACATTTCATACATAGATATTTTTTTTTAACCACAATTAAACCATTTTCAATTTTTGGTATTACTCTATGATTGTAAGCTATTGAGTAAATCTGCATTTGTCATAGTGTTACATCTAATTGTTTTTTTCCTGGTCAACAGCTTAAACTTCTAAGTTGCATACTGTAGGACAGATGTTCAGCTTCTGACTTGAGAAAAGACTAGGGACCACTGAAGGCTGGTATAGAGAAAGGTTTCAGTCCAAAGTATGAAGTCATCACAGCTGAATTAAAAGGAATGAACTGACTAACATGTGGATTAAATGATAAAGAAAAGTAGTCATTTCTCTCAAAGGGTAGCGACATAAGTAATTGCCTGTAATGGTTTGTAGCCATCAGAGGGGAAGTCATTTCAAGAGAGGGAGGTAACAAGGTGTCTGTAGAAGTTTTCCTACAATTTCCTAGTCTTGTAGTCTCTGTCCTAATGTCAACAGATGAAGGTGGACTATGTAACCTTATCCCAGCCTCTGTACCAGTGTTGAGAGATGTCAGTGAATTCTGTAGCCCTGATGCAAAACTTCCATTTTTCATTTTGTTTATTGTACTGTTGCTCAGTTTCAAATTCACAGGGATGATCGAATGTGGCATTTTCATTATTCCCGATTGGTAGTCTTCAGGCTCAAATCCATTGCTGCAATGAGTTTCAAAACTTTCCAATTTTGTTTGTTTTTCCAATGGCTCTACAAGTAAAAAATAATGATAAAAAAATAAAGTAATCCACATAATATTTAAATTTCTTATTTCTACTAATAGAGCTAAATGTTATGAGTATAATAGTATAAGAAACTAAACAATGAGGACATTTAAGGTGGTACTGTGTCCAAGCAAACCAGCTATTTGCTATCCCCTTGTGCTAATATGGAAATGTTAAATCTTTGTTATTCATTTTGATGATGTTGGTTTTCATACAAAATGTTGGTAGAGAACGTCATTAAGTTCTTCTTGATTTAGTTGCCTGTTTTGTTTGGTATTACTCAACATATTACCTTTGTCTTCCTAAAATAAAAGGTTTTTACAAAGTTGTACATACTACACAAGAGTAAACAGATATTTCCCAATAGTAGATTAGGTGATGTCTCAAGGCTGTGGCTTTCCTTATATTTCAGTGGGAATTAATAATAAGTAATGTTGGGAGACAAGTTCTATGGGAGAATATGGTATTGTTTTTTTGTGTGTGTATGTATGATATATTTTCTCAGTTGAACAGATTTTTAAGAGATTGTATAACTTCCCAAGACAGTGGTCTTCCTTATAAGTGTTATTCTATGTCCAAAAATACATACATACTGTTTTTGTATTAGATAAAATACAAAACCCAAAGAAACAATTTGTATTCAGTTTCTTTAACTCAGTCAGGTTGGATTTACTTCATAATACATATTTCCTGTTAGAAATTCATTTATTATGCAGAATTCTTAGGCTAATTCTTCCATGCCATTAAAGAATGGCAATTTCAATATTACAGTATAGCTTCACTGATCCTTACTCGCAACTGAATGAGCCAGAGAGCAATATATTTATCGTTCTTTAGAATTCTCGTTTACTTGTACCAAGGGCATGCCATAAGAGTTCTGCTCAAATTTAAGGTTTGAAATAAATGTTATGATGTCTTAACTATATAGAAAGTGGCTAGCAATGAGCTAGGATATATGGTACTGGTATATTCCAGAAACAATTTTTCAATAGCATTCCACAAATAAACCTTCATAAATACAGTATTTAACATTATATATGTTTTGTTTTCATGCCTGACCCAAAAAGTAAAGATTTGTTAACAGAGCAGATAGTTCATATAAAAGCTTTAAGCTTCACTGCAATTATTTCCATTAAGACAGGCAGAGATATCCAACCCTCCTATTGTGTTTGTACTGTAGCCTTTGCCATTATGTTCCCCCATCCAGGCACTGTTTTGGAAAGAAGAAACAAAGCATATACTTTGAATGTGGAACGTTAGCCGATTATACAATGAACTGCTTCAACTTTGCCATACAGAAAGGTAGTTCAGACTATTGGTTTTGACAGATTTCACAGTAAGTGCACTAAAACCAACAGCAAGTGGTAAATGCTGTCTACAAACTAGCAGGACACTGATTTGATGAAGTTCAACAGACAACTTTCACCAGAAGATTTCAAATGACCAGCAACAATTTCTCTTAAAGCTGGAGTTTGGTATGTGCATGTGTTATGTAAACGACAACCATGTCGAGAGTGTTATGTAAATGTTATGTAAACAACAATCATGTCATGTCGTGTTTGAATTTCCATATTTATATTATTGCTTCGAGGTTTAAACCAGTGAAATTTAAAATAACATTTTGGAATTAATTAAAATTCATTGAGAATTATTTATGTAAAAATTTCTAGAACTAGATAGATTAATCATTTGTATTGCTCTGGTGTCTGTACTCTGGAATTCTGGGAAGTTACGCGATTAGTATATAAACAGACGGCGATGCGAGGGAAGTAAGTCATCCGTTTTTACTCGGATCAAGAAGTTTGTCTCGTTTGAGAAAGTTTAAACGTTTGCCATGTGATTATTCAAATTGAATTTGTGAATAGAGCTAGATCAACTAAAGCGGTGAATTTATTTTATTGCGTCAATCTTTATAATTCAGTCGAATTACGTATTACACCGAAAGTCAATACGAATCGGACTGTGAGTTTTTTTGAAAATACACATTCAAACTTCGTAAATTTCTCCGTGGGACTAAATTCCCCGCCTAGATTGGAACTTTGGATTTCGGATTTGGACACTCATTCTGGATCATATTATTAAACACAGGCCAGTACCTTTTTGTATTATAAGTGGTTTTGAAGGTTGAAACTGGATATCTATTATTGCTATTGGATAATTTATTTTGTGTCTATCACATATAAGTAGATCATAGTAATAAAATTATACAAGCTGCTATCTGTGTCTTTCTGTTGCGTTCAGTCCACATAAAAAATGTAACAGCATGTAATAGAACAATTTCTTGTTTATAAAGGATTTGTCAAATTACTCATGAATCTCAAGATATATTAGACAGTCTAAGCTAATTCACTATTATCTTTTGACAATGAATGTCTAGAGTCAGGACATTTAGTACACAGGAAGGGTAACTGCTTTGTGGCAAAACAATCTACTGATTTTCTATGTTGTTAATCCAGATGATGGAGTATTCCTGCAATCATCCTTCCTGTATTATTAAATCTCAATTACTTTATCTAATGATATTAATGTCTTAGGTGTTGCATCACATTGCAGTGTCTAACAGTAGTTAGCAAGCATTGACAGATTGCAGTTGTCCCAATACTGTTTTTACATTGCAGCAATGTCCTGGTGAAACTGAAGATTTCAATGAAACAGTACGTGATGGGCAAACTTGAATGTGATTTTCGTGATCAAAAGCCAAAAATCAAAAACTTTGTTGTGCAGTGTTGTTATTCTCTTAAGCTACCTAAACAGCATAATGTTACTAGTAGTAAAGCATTTAGAATTTTAGGCTACTTCTGCAGAAATACTGAATAAAAAAATCTAAAAATGTTATAATTCTATTACAGAGATCACTGATTAGATTACATTTGGCTCCTGATCTTAGGAAAAATATCGAATTGTTGGAGAGGATTCAGAGGAGGGCTACAAAGATGGGATGGAAATATTGTCATACAAGGGCAGTTTACAATCTCTCCAATTGTTTTTCCTCTTGAAAAAGGAGATAGAGAGTATATAATTGAGATGTATAAGGCTGTTAAGAAAATTGATGTCTTTTTTTTTACATATATTATAATGAAAAAGATTTTTGCAAGGTAGAGTCATCTTCATTTAAGACAATTTCATTTTTCCAGCATAATAGTTTGCCTTTGGAATGAGCCTTCATTTGTAGTTGATGTAGTGAACTTAAGAGAGTTTAAAGTAATTTGATAAATATTTAGATATGTAAGAAACACTGTCTACAGTCTCAACCCTTAAACACAGCACTATTCATATAACTATACAACAGTGCAAAGAAACAAAACTGTAGTGGCTATTTTCTTGCAAGAATAACACTGGTATCTTAGATATGTACTGATGAAATGGAAACCCAACAAAGCCTGAGGGACAGAGATACCTATAAATACAAAGATTACACATTTACATGCAATATACATGTAAGTTTATAGAAATATCACTTAACCAGATTTAAAGTTAACATTGCCTTTAGTACAAATTTTAGAACAGAACATTGTTGTACCTGGACATTAGTTATAGTATGTACAACCATTTAATTTTTCATATTTCTGATTTTAAGTTCTTAATTTCTATGGTTATCTTCCACCTCAACTTGTCAGCAGCATCTCATTCTCTCTGCTTATTTTTTCATTAGCTGCTATGTAAAATCAAAGATTTCCTATCCAGTGACAACCTGGAGATTTCAACATGACAGAACTTATAGGTAAGATGTGGTGTTCTGGTAGCTTCTGCTGCTCATTGATCTATTACCCAAGCCCAAACTATTGTAAGCCATACCAGCAACAGGTGAAGTACCAATAACCTCTACTCCCAGTTCAGCCACATTAACAGGCGATTCAGCAGCAGATATGTAACAAGAATCAGGTAAGTCAAAATACTGGGTCTAACCAGTGCTGAAAGTGGAAAGTAACACAAGGGTAAGTGTATCCCTCACTCCTCTAATTTGCATACCTCCACTTGTGCATTTTAATTAAGAAATCCAAAAAGTGAAAAATGCTATTACTATTTTATGCACTAACACTTCTGAACACCTATTTTGAGCATTGTTGCTGACTCATGACAGATATAAATGCACCTTCAGTAGGAATGTTACCTTCCCAAAGCTGAATTCTTCCCCAGGATTGATTAAGCATTAGGAACTACCACCTAAACAAGCACCAAGGAATCAACCAGCCCCTGAGACTATGTTTGCAGTTTTGTCCATGTCAATAACAGTCTAAGTGCAAAGTGATTTCATGTTATGATTAAAAAAACTATTCTTCATCCCCAAAATCTCAAATGTTATTTATGTAATCTCTAAAACCTCATAAATAATTTCAATATATTTTATGTTACTTTATGTAATTTAACTATGTGGGGTCTGTCACTTGACCAACCTCGCAACCATCATAAAAAAATAAAAACAGGAAATAAACTATGCTTTTTTCATGATAGAATGACTGCATGTTATAACACAAAAGAACAAATGTTTAATTTGAGTAGCTTAAGTCTTACAATGCAGTGTGTGTGTGTGTGTGTGTGTGTGTGTGTATACATTATATTGACCTTCCAGTCATGTCTAGCTAATATATTATGCAACTTGCATTGTACTTATCTTACATATCCAATAATATAAAACTGAATTTTAGTCTTCCCTGTCTTGGCTGGGTTTTAGTGGACTAGTATTGTAATGTACAGACATATTATACATATGTATATAGATTACAATTCAGAAATAATTATTAAAACTTATTTTTCTTAAAATAGAGAATAGTAAGTTTAGAAGTAAAGCAAACAATTCTCTTTTCACTACGACCTTTGAATTTGGTTGCTACTCAACATAAGTTGCTAAACCTTTTAAAATTTTACATGTGCAGGATATCAAACATTAGGTTTTATATATACAATTGAATAACAAAAAAATCATAACTATACGAATATTATAGAATTCCACAATAATTTATTATGCTTAGTTACTAAGATGTATTTAGATATTTAAAAAAAAATGAAACTTCAAGTAGACTAGAGACATAACCTACTTCCTTGAAATTTAGGATTAAAAGAATGTCGTAGCTATTTCACAGATCAAAAAAGGCTTAGAAAACCATTCTGACATTCTAATGTGTTGATTGGTTATTCACATGCCATATACTGTCGTAAGCATATAAGGGACTGTTTCCAAAAATATATTGAGGTGAACTGGTCCACAGTGTTTGATTCAGTACATAAATAATATCAGCAAAATAAAAAGATTAGGCTCATTTTATATTCTAGCTTATCAATATTAGTAATTTGAGTTCCTTATTTGTAAAAAAACTATAGATTTAGTGTTAAGACATTACAAACATTTAATTTTAAACTGATGTATTCAAGCTACTACATGACTCACTAAAAGCTACATTTAAATGTTCTTTTAATATTTACTTTAAAAATTAAAAAATTAACTGATATACAATATTAAAAATTGAATTATAATCTACAATTTGGTCCTGTGACCAATAGTGAAGGGGTTAAAAGGGTGCGAATAAAGGTGTTTCATTATATATTCAACTTAATATAGTATATGAATATTATGCTATACCCAATATTATCTGTAAAGTAATTTGGTAGTCAGCTGTAATTCTCCAGTTGTCATATTTACTTCACCCCACCTTTATCATTTAAATATCAGTATTAATTTTTTTGTTGTATTGTGGAAAATGAATACATTTCTAATACACAATTTTAATACAGATATAAACCTTCTGACAAGCCAATGTTATGCTATGAACAACAGGAAAAATATTTTCTGTTTTAGGAGTCGCATCTAAATCCCCACTTGTGTAATATTACTTCTGTTTCACCATGGCATTTTTGGTACTCTTAAAAAATCTTACCTCTACTTTTCTCTTCTTCACATTTTGAATCCATTTGTGTTTTCGCACATCTATGCAAATAATAATAATAATACACTGCTTAAGAAAACCATAAAATTTACAAAAAATAATACCAGCGAAAAGAATTTAATAATACATAAAATTACTCATTGTGATGCAGTATGTTTGATCCCACTATCAGGAAACACTATATAAATGCATTTGGTAGTTAGAGGGTTTAAGGAAAAATACTTACAGAACACTGATTACTTACCAGAGTTGAAGTTGCTATAGGCTTAAAATTTTTCAACACACAAATAAGTAATCTAGATATTAATGAAGAGTAAACAACGTATTGATGAAGAATATGTAGCACATCAATGAAGATTAACTTTATTTTGAATAAAGATTGAAAGATTTCATTGATGCAACATTAATGAAAAGCTATTTGAAATAGTAATAAGAAAATAAATACTAATCAAAATAATCTTGTGTACTAATGTAAAATAAGTTGAAATACCAGTGAAAACCAATATGCAGTAATAAATGATAATAATAAGAAACACAAGTCACAGTAATCTAAGGGAAAAATAAATGTAAAATAGTGTCAAGTATCATGATACTAGAGAAGAGCAGTTCTGGGTAACAAAAATGACAATGATAACATACACAAAGTAATTAAACGCATTAAGATATATATGAGGTAACTAGATTCTTTACAGTAGGTACCTGCGACTTGTTGATAAATATCAACAATAAATGGACAGCACACAATCCATTTATCTCAAAATAATATACTGGAAACAACTGAAGTGTATGTACTAAAATTTGTCACACTTGGTTATCACAGTTGCATCCAGAGCTTTAAGTAATAGTCTCCTTTTGTCATAGTCCACTCCTGGGTTCAATTAGTTTAGTACTTTTGACACACAGATTATTATTCCTCATCTTTATTGTTAGAATACCATTGTGAAAATAACATTAGATATTACCTCTTATGGCTAAACTAACAGTTATGAAGTATAACTGCACATATTTATAACATGCAACAGAAAAAGTATAGAAATATCTAGCCCTCTAATGATAACAATATTTACACAAGAAAAACTTTGAAGCATCAAGATGACATCAGCAGTATTACAAAAGCCTAGTACAACACTTAAACTGCATACATAATGTATGACTTGTAGAGAAACTTGTCATAAAACAACATTTTATACTAGATATAAAGACTGTTTCCAGTTCATGCTGTCTTCCAACATTTGTTCTTTAATTGTTTCTCTTATACAAGACGTCTGGTATGGTTTGAGTGAATCTTTTGTCTTCATCTTGATCTCATGTTGCACGAGGTCTGTCTTTACTAATCTATTTGTATACTTAGATGGTAGATCTAGTAACTAACTATCTTGTGCTTGCCAGTCAGTTCTTCACTGATGTTGATGTCTTTGTATATTTTAGCTCCATCAAGTGGTCTTATGTCTAGCAAATCCACTATCTTCTGGTTTAGCTGCAACTGCCACATCTGTGTCTCAATACCTGCATCCTTTGTGTATTCTTTCCTTTCAAAGCAACTCTTCAACATATTTGCATGGTACATCTTGGTTGTCCCTGTCTTTTTATCTATTTCCTCAAGAGGCCCTTTCCACTGCAGGATGAGTCTTATTATCTGTTAGCAGCATAACAAAGGTTTTCTGTCCAACCTTGCAACATCAGTCCTTGGCCATCTTGTCAGAAAAGTACTTCTGAGTTTCTTTGATGGATTTGCTTTCATAGATTAAAACCAATTTGACAGATCTGCTCAATTCTGTAGGTTTTCTTCACTTTGATTTTATGTTCCATTTATCTTGGGTATTGTTCCAAAGTTTCTGTAGTAGCATGTCTTTCATATGTACTTCCTTCAGCTTCCACAGACTTAGATAGATTAGGATGTCACTTCAAGATTTGAAGGGCTTGAATTCTTGCTTGTTCATCTTTCATTGAGTATAGGTGGCAGCTGCAGATGTCTCTTTTATATAGTTCTTCAAATTTTCTACTATCTTGCACACTTCTAATCACTAAGTCGTAGACTGGTACCTTTGTAAACATTACCTCAAATTCCTCATCTATGGATTTGTCCACCTTTATTCTTGCTAGAAGAAACTTTCTCATTGACCCTTCAAGGTATACCTTACCTGTCCTCACTGCTGCATCCAGCAGTTTGTAGGACCTTCACTTTTTTGTTCCCAACATAACCTTTATCTACTGGCATATTATGATTTATTGGCACCTCTTTACACTTTTTTCAGATGCTCCAAATAACTACTGGCACTGTTTCTCCATTTGCTAACTTGAATTGACCATCAGGTGTATACTGTTTAGTCATTGATATTGCATTTCCTCCTTATAGTGAATCTGACATGTCGTCTCTACTATGTTTTTTCTAGCAGCAGTGTCCATAGTGATAGTTATTCTTGTCTTTTTTCTTGCCAGCACCATCTTTGAAAGTGGCTGCAAATGCTTTCAAATGCTTTATGTTGAGATATCTGCTGTGGCTTACTGGTGATGAATTGCATTCATTGGCAATGTAGCTTATTTTATATGAAATATAGAATCTTTAGTATCTTTCATCCAATGTCTTCTTCTTAGCCTAGGTATATTCCTACTTCTGGTCTGCCACCACTTGTTTCACTTTACTTGGTTATTGACTTTCCAAGTCAATCAACATACTTATGTAGCATGACTGTGATCTTCACATTATTTCCACTACCATTACAGTTGTTCATATACAAATCTACTTCCACTGTCTTCATTCATTACCATTTACCACTGGTTGATCCTGGCTAGCTCACCTAATGCCAGGTTTTATATAGGGACCCAATACAGGAGATGTCTAACTCATTGATGATTATTTTTTAACAGTAAATAGACAGTACACAATCCATATGCCCCAAAATAGTACATTAAAAAGTCAAACTTTGAATAAACCTTTGATAATTAGAAGTTTTTTATACACGAGCCTCAAATAATTGTTTCCTATTTGTCATAGTCCAGACATGTATGTTCAGTTACTTCAGAACACTGTTTGCCAAAGCAAATTTTTCTTCATCTCTGTTGTTAAAATAACATAACACCGTGAAACTCATTTCAGATATTGCTCATTACTGTTAAACTAAGAATCATGCAGTCTAACTTCACTTTCACTAATGTAATTTAACCACTTCTTGCACTATGTATCTGCATGCATTTCTAACATTTGACAGAAAAATCTAGAACATCTAGTCTCCTAGTGAAAACAATATTCACATAATGAAAAAACTTAAAAGCCTTGAGTATGTCAACAGTATTACAAAAACTTAGTACTGCAATTTAAACTGCATACACAATATAACACTCATACAGTATTACTTGAGAAAACTTGTCATAAATATTACTTTTATAATTAACTTTTAACACTATCGCAATGAAAATTAAATAATCAAAGTAACTCAAAACTAAGTAGTCTTGTATATCCAACACTCAAAAAATAATATGCTATTTTTCATTTTTAATGCTGTAATTTGTTAGCTAGAGGGAGCTGCATGTCATAATGATTAAATTATAGTAAAATATGTCTAGAAAATTCTAGGATATTTGATGTACAAGATTTCTAATGGTGGTTATAAATATGAAATTTGTGAAAACTGTAAGATAGTACAGTCATTGCTAGCTGGTAGAGTGAATTAGTTCATGTGTTGTTTTAAGTGTTAAATGATAAAAGTTTATTCTTTATATTAGTGTATTGCAATAAATATCAGTAATAAATATGTCCTACAACTTTAATACAGTTTAGATTTCTAATAATGATGAGGAAGAAATAAGCTTCTTCATAGTTTCACATACTGTATTTTAATTTTTGTCAGCATGTTCAAAATCAAACTTGAAGATTATTAAAATTTGTAAATGTGTTAGTTCTACTTTTATGATTAAAATTAACTATATCTACAGTTAAAAGTGACTGACTGTATTGTTAGAGCATATCACACAATACAGACTTAGACTTCAATAGCTTTTTATTTTTGACTAAAATATATTGAAACTTAAGTGAAAATGAAATTGAATTGGTCTATTATCCTTAACAGAACTTTGTGAAAGTATACTTTAGATTACACATGTAGTTAGAATAACAAATAACACATGTAAAAATAGTTACAAAATCAAAAACATTTAATTAAGGTCAATGTATGACCATTAAAAAGTTGACTACATGTTTTGACATTGCAACATCATCTTTGAAAGTGGCTAGCAGGACAAAACTGTGTCTCATTTACACTTTTCACTTTAGTTAAATAGATCACATTAGCTTTTAACAGTTTTTTTATTTCTGCTTGAACCTTTTTTGTGAAGGTCACTGCATACCTTTGTATAAATATTTACCAGACCATCTCTGTTTGTCTCCTACTGGAACAGTGGTAAGTCTGTGAACTTAATACCACTTGAAACCATGTTACAACATCCATGGTGGGTAGAGCACAGACAACCATTCATGTAACTTTGGGCTTAATAAAAAAAATCATCATTATGATCTATTTAATAATACTTCATCTTTTTTATATTTAATTATTTCCAAGGATTCTTGCTTATAACTCATAGTTAAATTTGGTGCAGATGTGACAATTTTTTAAAACAAAGATTGTACCAGCTAAATTTAATGTAATAGCAATTTATTTACCACTATCCACTGCAAGTTATCATGCAAGGTTAATACAGTATGTTTTCCAAACAGGAATTTGAGGGCTTTCATACAATTAGCTTACCTTTTAAAACGAAAATTTTTAGCAAATGGATTATTGTCAACTTTCAGTTTTACCACCTGTTGAAAGAAAAAAAAAACTTTTCAGTACTTCCAAAACCCAATCTATCACTTTTCTTCAGTGGTTTGTTTTAATGTAAATAGTATTGTACACTCTTTTTGTAATTTTGTTCAAAGTCAAGAAGTCTCAATTCTAACAAGCACTACTCCTTATATTTAACTCTGAATTTGGATAAGTCATCTCTAAGAGGTTTGTTGCAAAAATTTTAATGATCACTTCTAGTCAATACACAATTTCTTGTAAATAATTCCAACAGATCTCATTAAATATTTAAATCTATTCATTAATGTAACCTTAAAACAAATAACTATAATCTGTCCAATGTAGTGGCTGAAAAAACTAAGATAATAAGCATTTATCTACAGAAACAAATTTAATGTTAAATGGATCATGAACTTACTAGTTCATTCTGATAAGCCGTTACAGCAACAAAACTTGTCTCCGGAAAGGAAAATGTGTTGAAACAAGTAAGGGGTATCTTAAGAATGTCACTTCCAGCAACAATATGAACTCGAGCAATGTATTTGTGCATTGAATTCAAGTAAATCTGTATAAATAGTTACACCAAAAAGTGTTACATAAAAACTGCACTGTGAAATACATTCTTTTAACAATCTTAAATATACCTCAATCATATTCCCTATATCTCTTCTGTTTTAAAAATAAATAATCTCAGTGATTTTAACATTTCCATTCTAGGAGTCATCCTAGTAGCCATTCTCTGAACCATTTCCAATAATTCAATGTTCTTTTTTCATTAAGAAGTAGGACAACCACAACACTCCAAATATGACCTATTTTCCCCACCACTAGCAACAGTACACAAACTGTATTGCTTAAGTAACTGATCAACAAGAATACCAAGTTATTATCAGCAAAATCAGCATCATCTTATTTGTTTTATAACTAAAAGCCTCTGCCATTTATTAAACCAACTCAACAAAAGATCTATATCATTTTGTAATGCAGCAGTAGCATCTTCAAAGCTAGCAACACAGAAGGCCTTAGTCATCAACAACAAATTTAATAACTTATTGACCATTCTTCCCTGTTTGTTGTTGAAATGAAAAGAAAAAAAAAATCAACTAATCCTAACACTTTGTCCTGGGGTATCCCAATTTTTGGATCAAATCAGTTTGATTATATTTCATTGAGACCAGTCTTCTGCTTTTATCCATGAAGCCATTTTTAACAAGCTTTTATATAGCACTTTGTCAAGTTCTGAAAATCAAAATAAACAGGTAAGCAGTAACTTTTTCAAAGAATGTCAAAAATTACTAAGAAATATTTTCCCCTGATAAACCATGTTGATTGTGATCAGACTTACAAATTTCCCACTGCCAGGGGGAAAACCAAATGGTCTATAATTTTTAATCACCTTCCTTGCAATGAGGGGTAACATTATCCACTTCTGTCCTGACACCTGCTTACTATTCAAGAACTTACAAAAGTGTAGTAGCAGATGAATCATGTATCCAACAATTAACTTCCTTCAAAACCCTTAAGAAATATTAAACATTTATTAAAAACACAAAATGAATTAATTATTCTACAATACATATGAAATGAAAAACACATATCATTAATCATTAATATTAGACTATTTAACTGTTATGAATGTTTTTAACTGAGCTACTAAAATTTAATGTATAAAAGAAATTATTAATTCTTAAAACCTTTTTCTTTCATGTTAAAAATTTAATAAGTGGTTGAGTGATTTTATTGAGGGTGGAGAGTACAAGAAGCATTTTAATTAGTTATTAAAATTGTGTTAACTAGTCAAGTTATGTTTAATTATTTCATTTTTGGTCACTTGGTACATTTCATAGTTTATCCATAACTTTTGCAATTTTTGTTTATTTTTTACACCTAAAATTTGTTCCAACCTGCATAATTACATCGCTAATAAATAGTAATTTCTGACTTTTCCAACAACATGAGACTAGTCTCTGATATAGATATACTTACATGCCCTTCATGTTGTAAAACGTTATTAGTTAGCTTCACCTTATGAAAGCTGACTGATTGTTTCATTAACTGAGACCCGGAAGTAGGGCAGTCGGGATGGATATACAGCCGAGGTGTTAATGGCTGATTAGCTGGACCTCGAGCTAGCCATTGTCGACCAGCATATGTATAACGTTGATTATCCTTTGGAACAATGTCCAGTAACACAAAGTAGTACATAGTTGGTTCTAGCCCATACACTCGGACCTTTACTGAAGGAAACATTCGGCTAGAAATAGTAGTAACTACTTAAAAATCACGTAAAAATATTCAACATTCATTTGATGCATCTGAAGTAAATCAACACTTATTATATGTAAGTGATTAGTTGTTACTGTATAAGATACTGCTTTGTTAAATGAACCTGTTGAATAGCTTTTGTGTAACAAACTTATCAGGTTGTTACTAAAATACATTGCGTAAATCAATAATTCTGTCAACATTAAATTAAAATTGTATATCTGACTAATATAATATATACCATTTCATTTACCTATTGTTCTCAGTTCAATTTTAAAAATTGATTTAACGGCATTCAGACATGTTTGCATATGTCAGGAAAGATTGTGAAACAAACTAGTTGTAACTCAATTTCAGTAAATTAATCTACATATAATGTCTTGTGGCTTTTTTCTGAATTTCAATGTACTTGTTGAGCAAACTGCTTGTTTAAGTTGCAATAAAATATGCAAATATTTACCCAAGCTACTAATTGCAGTCGTCAAACCTCCCTTTTGCTGACATAAAATTGTTATAAGGCACATGTTTACAGTATTTAACTATAAATAAACATGAGTAACAACTGCATGAGAAAATAAACTGATTCAATATCGATTACACCTATGTTTTCTACAATTCCACAAAATTTACTACAGTTTTACCATATGAAATAATAGGCCTTAAGCATACCATATAATTCAAAGTAATTACATAACAATATAGAAAGTGATATTTTACAAAGTAATTGTACTTTTCTTTGAGTGATCTAACTGTAGTGATGAAAATTAAGTTATGAACATGCTATAACAAGGATTTATGATTTTTTATTTTCAATAAGGTATAATGTTTGCTGCACCGAAAATGTATTTTTCAACATAAATTCCATTAGGGTACTTACTTGTCTTACAAGATTTACTATTTTTGATTAGTGCTGCCCTCTATACGAGACATTTTCCGTGCGCCATAAACCACACTCATCTCCCTTGCTGGAATTGCTATATTCTAACATGTCTCTCATATAAATTATCACGCGCCATCTCTTAATAGTAGCATGACATGCTCACATGATGCATGTGACTTCCTCTACAATCTTCTACCGAACCTTCACTTTTACGTTTGGCAGAAGATTTGGGCACTAGAGAAGTGGGGAGGAAGGGTGGGAAGCGTAAAAGGAGGTAAGTACCTATAAGAAATACATTTTTTAGTATAGGAAAATTGTAACTTCGGATACGATACTGATCTCTTCCCACAAGATAAACTAGAATCTCACCAGAGGAGTGTCTGGTACGAGGTAACAACAGAAGTACCCCTGAATGTGTCTGAAAGTACTCGAGAGAAACAGATAGGAAGATTAGAAGGTACAATGCCAGTCCTGATGCGGTTGTGAAGTGTAAGGTGGCTTGACCGGAGCACACTGTACTTAGCCAACTACATCTAAACTTTCCTCAAAAGGTACCAACATCCACATGAGTGTAGAATAAGGATCGTACTATACTCACTTCAAACTAAAACCCAAGAATTGGGGATTAAAACCTACATCTATTTTTGGGTATGTCACGAGAATCACTGTTATAGTCATTTAGGAATTGTCATCTGGTACTGAAATTATGTCTACTGCATGGAATAAATTAATCCAACTATGGTATAGGCTGAAACCATGCAAAGACAGTAATGAGGGGCAGAAAAGGATAGAACTTTAACACTCTCAGACACCACTACTATAAACCAAGACACAGACGGTGCAATTAAAAGACGAAGATAGATAATCCAAACTCGTGCGAGAACTTGTAGTAATTGGCTCACTTGCTCAGAACCGAATTTCATGCAAAAGTAGAATGAGGGCTCCCAATAAAAAGGGTAACTCTAATTTCAATAGCTCAACGCCAGTGTGTATGCACTTATGTGTGAAAAATAGCCACAGGTGGTAGATGAAATTCCAACAAAAGAAAACCACGACATGAAGTAGACAGCGGGAGATGAACACACAGGAGAATATCTCCCAATGGATGACGATGATAAGCATGGGAAACAGGTATAGGATTTTATGGAAAGACAACTGGAACAAATTTTGGGGGGAAATGTAAAATAGATGGATGGAGGTAGGTAATAAAGAAATGACTCGATATGTGAAACGAGACAGCCATGCCAAAGACGTAACAAGAGGTAGAATATGAAGGGTTGGATGTATAACATATGATAAATGTCAGTGAAGAAGGAAAATAGAAGAGGACCAAGGACAGGGGATGAAATAACAGTCAACCTTGATCTCGTATAAATAAGGAGCATTTACGAGAAGTAGACAAGAAGTGGAGTGCACAAGAAGTCATCCAATAAAGTCATTGGATAAATGAGATCAAAAGGTATTTCTGATACTAATCCAGGCTGAAGGCAACAACTGCTAAAACCAGTGAATGAATTACAGGCAACCAAACAAGAGAGAACTTTGCATGTAGGCCCTAGCAAAGGTATCCACACATGGAAAATCCCACTGATGGAAAACAGCCTCGAAAACAATGGAATTTATACCAATTCAATGATTCACAACCAGTTGAAAGTCATATTGCACAGGACATGTAACAAAGTAAACATGATGTGTATGGCCCCAGTAGAAGAGATCCAATAACCAAACTGCAGATCTTGGAACCATTTGCCTTTTTCATTGGATGGTAGATGTCACTGCCATAGAACTATTGGAAGAACCCATTCCAAGACAATGTCTGGCAAGGAGAAGGAACTGACCTAATGTCCAATACACAGGCAACAACAGCAATATGCAAAGCACTGAAATCTGCAGATACTGGCCCATTGGGATTGACATATACTTCCCATGCCCATGAAAAGAAGCAGCTCACTCGCCAAAGTATGGTCATTATCTAGCCACTAATGAAGATTGTCTCGTAGCGGAGGAGGAAGGAAAATTTGAAGAGAGAGAGAGGTTAAGGGTTTTATCATTCAAGAAATACTTTCTAAAAACCAGTGATGTCATGGAAGACCAAATCATCTCGCCCCAGGAAAAGAACTTCATGAATATAAAGTGACTAAGTTGAGAGAGTGTAGTGAAATAAACTTCCATTAAATGAAGAAATTGTGAAGGAAAAGGTGGTTCTCAGATATTGGTAAAAAAATCCCCACTCGGTAGGCACGGCATGTTAATCCCTTCATGTAACTATGAGGTAAAATGACAGGCATGAAACCAAACATTAGGAGAAAGAAAAATTGAAAGCAAGAAAATATGTGTAAGTGTCAGAGAAAACATAAAACATAAATCTGTTAAGATTGAATTAGACCTAGGAAACACCACAAGTTAGAATGATAATTACTGGCAAATTCAGAATAAGGAAAGATAGAAAATTCCTTATCAACCAGAAAAGACTTAAAAGCTGTAACGAAAGCCGGGGATAAAGTTGGACGATGTAATGTGCAATCTCCTGAAACATGAAACCAAATAAATCTTTCATCGGGTTACCTACACTTGAAGCCTGCAACTTTCAAAGTGGTAACGTTAATTGCAGAATTCACAACATTGAAAGTTTACACAAAACACGAGTGCAGCAATAAAACAACTTGAACTAACAAAAGGGCCGAGAAGAATGAAGCTGAATAAATCAAGTTACAAATTAACCTGTTTGGACAGAAAACAAAATCAAATACGCGAAAAAGTCACAAAAGAATAAGTATGAACCCAAACACTGCCAAACGAGAAGTGGAGATTCAGTAGAGAAGTGTAAAATGAGTAACAGGAATATGCAACGCTACAATTGGTTAAGAGATGACAAATGATTATTTACATGAGACACGTTGAAATACAGTAAGTTCCTTTTAATCTTGCAAATTTGTTCAATAAGTCATTTTTCCTGTGCCGATATTTTTTGTGTAAATTTTGTACTAGTTACAACATATTCACAATGGAAGTAACTGTTGGAAAGTAGAAACAATTAAATAAATGTGAATTATTTTTAAATAATCGATCAAAAATTCCATTTTGTATATTTAATGAGTTCTAGTTTTTTGTTCCTTCAATTGATTTTTTTTATTTGTACTTATTGAAGCAATTATGTAACGAAAAGAGTGGCCAACCTGTTTAAAATATATTGTACTAACTACACAAATACAAAAACTCATGACTACACATAAAAATGCTTAGTTTCATGCATATCTTACGTAGCAGTTAAAAGTTTTTTTTAAAGTTTAAGTAAAAGTTAATTAATTAGAAATGATCAAAAGCCATCATACAACATTAGCAGCTTGATTACATAAAAAAATTGCAGCCATTAAAAATACTCTCTCAGAAAAAGTTAATATAAATATATATAATGCTATAGATATATGAACAATTACATCTAAAGTTCACATTTTTATTTTTAGTGGATAAGTTTTATTTTAAAAGTATTCACTGTTGTTGGATTAAAGTAAAGTTTTTATACTAAACAAGATAACAGCCTAATTTTGATAGTTGTTTTTACTGTTTTAAACTAAAAACAATGCAAACATTCACTTACCGTCCTGTTCTGCTGAGGATCATTTCATTTCCGACCCGATCAAATTTTTTCCACATTTCTTTATTTTCTAGTAAAACTTGGACTTTGTTTTCCGACATAAAAGTCTGTGGTATACTATTATTGTGATCACAAGAAATCAAAGATTGAATAGGCCATGAGGATAAGACCTCATTTATAGAATTTTGGAACAGATTATTAGAATAAAAATGTCGAACATGATCACCAGAAGAAGTAAGTGGGTAAAACAAGGGTGATGTAGGTACAGATGTGGTAGTTTGTTTGGGCAGTTGAGTTTCAGTTTTAGGATTAGGTCTCAAAATATTACTATGAGAAAATACAGATTTGTGAGAGAGTGAGGATGAAATATCAGTTACGTTTTGGTTACGTTTTGTACTTGTAGTATGTGATAGTTGGACACAATCGTCAACATCGAATATAGAAGTGACATTATCCTTTGAACTAGATTGAATAGACACAGGTTTACGTGTGTAAAAACCTAGAATAAAAGAACCCAAAAACATTTAGTTGAAATTTTGTGCAACTGAATACAAATTTATAATCCGTTAATACTGTACATAAAATGCTTAAAATGTTCTTTAGGTATCTAAAGAAATTATTGTTTTCGTGAATGGTAAAAAAAATGCGTATATGAATTACAACATCATAAAACTGAATAATTTATCAGTAAAAGTTTTTAGTATTATTTTCTTGATAATATTACTAAATATTAAGTTAAATAAGAACAATGCGTTAAATATACTATTTCAAATATTTCTACTGTTGGGCAGATTTTTCAACAATTATACAGTAATACTGCAAAATCTACTCAATTTAAATAAACTAAAAGCATTTTATTTATTCTATCACAAGTTAAAAGATCAAGAGATAGGCATAACAACAAAAAATAACTATACTGTTACCTACTCGTAACAAATTTTCTTTTGTACCTATAATACAAACTCAAAGCTCTCTAAAACACTCTAAAACTCGGTAATCAGTTTACAACACTGTTTCACTAACTTATACTAACTCACTGAATACCTTTCTAACTCATAAAAACAACTCTTTGGTGTTATTATATCATTAAAACATTTTTTTCACATTTCTCAAAAAAGTTCATGAAATTACATGTTCATTATTTTCCTTAAATCTGATGTATACTCGATTTGCTTCTCCAAAACATGTTTCCATCCCCATCGAGAGAACCATAACAGACAGCATTCCAAGTAAGGCATGCTTTTTTGTTTGTTTGAAGATCTATTTACTGATGGAAATGAGCAAAGTGTTGATGAAATAGTTTACAAATTTATTTACAGGGATAAATCTTGTTTTGCAAGTGAGTTGAAAAAAAAATTAATTATGTTACACTTACGGACAAAAGTACGGATTCTCTTTTTTCAAAATATATTCTACACTGTGGCGAAATATTTTGTGAACATCAACTCAACGAAGGGCAGACCAAAATGATATTTAACAACTACAGAAGACAACACGCAGCCTGCTACAGTGGATACAAAAAAATTTCAATTTGTCACGAGAATTAGAGCCAAGTCATCACCATGCACACCAGGACTATCCTGAGAACAAGCACTTACAGGTGCTCTCTCAATACCCTCAGTTCAACAATGGAGTTTCTAAACAAACACTTCAGCCACCAAAGACTCCACGTTAATTCACCTCCGCGACCAGATCTCGACCACAACCAGCATAGCAATAAACACCATCACTGAACTGCCATCACTTTAAAACATTCACTGTTATGACTAAAATAACAATCACGCGGATCTAAGTTCACTTTCACTAACTTAAAAATGTCTAGATTTCTTTCTTTTTTGGCTGAACTTCTTTTGCTGGTTTCCATAATTATATTCAGAGCTTTAAATAAATATTCTCTTTCTTTGATCAAAAATCTACATAGGTTGGTTCAGTTACTGACATGAAAAAAATTGTTTTCCCCATGTTTTTTTTAGAATACGTTCACGCTACAGAAATCACACGTTAAGGCTAGTCACTATCAACTCCTAACTTCACGTTTTCTTTCATTAACTAACTTTTTATTGTCAAATTTTTCTTCGTGTGGGTGTAGGGAAATTCTACAATAAAGTAAGAAATCTGAGTAACTCTCGTTCTGTTTTATATTGTTGTAGTTTGACCAATAATCCTGAAATTTTGAAACACTTATCACAATCTGAACGATTTCTCGATTATCTGCTGCACTCTGTTCTTAGCACAAAATATTAAACTTTTGTTCAAAGCTCGTAGAAGGCCCGGTATGGCCAGATGGTTAGGGCGTTTGACTCATAACCTTAGGATCTCGGACTCGAATCCCTGTTCACCAAACATGCTCACCCTTTCAGTTGTGTGGGCGTTATAATATACGGGCAATCCCACTATTCGTTGGTAAAAGAGTAGCCCAAAAGTTGGCTGTGGGTAGTGATGACTACTTGCTTTCCCTCTAGTCTGCACTGCTAAATTAGGGACGGCTAGTGCATATAGCCTTAGTGTAGCTAGTGTAGCGTGAAATTCAAAAACAAAGCTCATCGAAGAAATATTTGCGTATCAAACTAAAAGTACTTAGAAAGGATGAGTTGAGACCACACGCTTGTAATTTTATTCTAATTAAACAGCAACTGATGCACAAATTCATAGTGCATAAAACTATTTCGCAGTTTTATTATTTTCGCTGTGTACTAAACAGTGCAAAATAAAAGAAATAGCCATTGCCGTGTTAAAAAGATAATAATAATAATAATTCAGGAGGTCAGGTGTGTGTGTGTGTTTCTTATAGCAAAGACACATCGGGTTAACTGCTGTGTCCATCGAGGGGAATCCAACCCCTCATTTTAGCGTTGTAAGTCCGTAGACTTACCGCTGTACTAGCAGGGTACATTCGCGCACACATGCGTATTAAACTGTATTTGTTTTTAGGTTATTGTTACGAACATCAATATTTGTTTGTTATTTTTTCAGCATGATATTGTGTATATTTCCTGTGAAAAATGTATTTATTTTAATTATCATTTTATTTAAAAAATATATTTTGTCCCGTAGCACAGCGGCTGTCTGTGGACTTACAACGCAAGAAGGCGTTTTTCGATACCCTAAGTGGGCATAGCATAGACAGCTAGTTTTTTAATGCTTAAATACAAATAAACAAACTAAGATTAAAATATAGATAAAAGGCATTTTGATATTCTATAAGCGTGGTGTTTGTATAATAGAGTATAGATTTCATTGCTTTACACATACACATATGGAATTTATTTTCAACATATAAATACTTTATGAAGCTGTTCCAAAAATACCTGATTCATTGATCAGCTTGAAATGTGGCAAACTCTTTCTTGTCACATACAATATTTGTGTATTTTGTTTCACGAAGTACCGTCACAACTTTAATTTCATGTAGATCTGAAACTGTTAACTTGCAGATACGAAGAGTGAATTGGGCCATTAGGTCACCACGCAACTGCTCAGTCGGCCGATAAATCAGACGTACGCTTTAGAAATTAAGTTTAATTCACGATTGCTTAACCAATACGCAGCGTGTGATACTGCGCAGGTTGATCATTTAATACCAATCAGCCCCTGGCGTAGTAAAATACGCGTGAAAGCCTCTCCGTGATTTAGTCTGAGGGCATGTATGTTCTTATAAAAAGTTACATCGGACAATCTGCTATGCCCACCGTGAAGAACCGAATCTTTGATTTTAGCTTTATAAATCCATAGAGTTATTGCATATCTGAAGGTTTATAACAATAAAAACAAAGTTTAACACTTGGGGTGGGCAGAGTGGATAACCCACTGTGTAGCATTTTGCTTAAAAACAAAATAATATATAAAAATTGGAAAATAGTTTACTACTTTTACGTGGTTAGGTGTGGTTAGCATTAATAAGAAATACGTTTAAAAATTTGCTTCCACTTTTGTGTCCGCGCCAGCATAATTTTAATTACGAATAAATGTTAATCTTTTTTTACCATTCCAAACTTAAGTTCTGTTTTATGGTTTACGGCTTTTAATATTAACAATAATAGCAAAAACAATGGCTGGTTATTTTGATAATAATAAATATTGAGAAAAAATATAAATACAAACACCACATTCTGAGAGAACCATATTTTTGACCTACCTCTACTGGACATTTTTTTTACACCGAAAAACTGGAAACACTCTCTTAATATGTAAAAAAAAAATTGTTTTCGGGGACAGATACTTTACTAAAAGAAATTCTTGGTATGTAACGATCCTGTTCGCACGTGTTCCGGAAATATCTATGAAAGTGAAAATAAAAACAAAATATAAATAATGATAATAATAATAAGTAGTGTAATTTGCAACACCACAGTAATATGAAGCATGCACAAAAACACTTTTCCAATGTGTTTAATATGCAAACAGGCTAAATGCTTCATAAAGCATATCATAAGGATTTTCAAATATCTATGATTAATCTGAAATTCATTGTACATTTCACAATGCACAGCGTGGTCTCTACATAATATTTTCTAAAAAAAAGTATATTACTTCAAGCTGCCGCCACCACAACCTAAAAGTAATCACGTAACAGGAGGTGCTGCTAATAAAAGGTTAGTGCGATTGTACATTTTAAAATACCATAGAATTGTTCATTTGAAAAAAACCCAAAAAACTATAAGATGTAATGTCACATTTTCACCTGATGTCATATAGCTTTGTGATTAGCTATTTCATTATGCTTCCGATATGATTTCCAATACAGAATTGAACATCATAGGGAGCTCCACACTTAAGCGTGGTGGCCATACATGTATGAAAACACATGTAATTTCATTCGTGTTTGAATCTGTAAACCTCTTGAAACATTATTCCAAGAAAAAAATGACTTTCATAAAAAATTGTCTGTATTATTAGTGTAAGCCCTAATTAAATAAGGTTAGTGAGAAGAATTAGAGTCCGGCATGGCCAGATGGTTAAGGCACTCGACTCGTAATTTGAGGGTCACGGGTTCGGATCCCCGTCACACCACACGCGCTCTCCCCTGTAAGTCATAGGGGCATTATAACGTCATGGTTAATCCCACTATACGTTGGTAAAAGAGTAGCTCAAGAGTTGGCGGTGGGTGATGATGACTAACTGCCTTCCCTCTAGTCTCAGACTACTAAATTAGAGACGGCTAGCGCAGATAGCCTTCGAAGAGCTTTGCAGAAAATTCAAAACAAACAATAAAAACACAATAAATAAGTAGTAAAAATCACCATTTGAATTCTGAAAATATACCCCTTAAAGTTTGAACATGAAAAAACTATATGCATAAAAGTATTTAACTGTTCAAAGAAAATAAGGAAAGAAATCCAGTATATTTACTTTCTACAAACAATTATTTCCTTTATTTAAAAAAATTATAATTCCTTTTAACAACTTTACCGCATGTGTTAACTACATTGTACCAATGTAATACCAAAGTCAATGGATTTATATGACTAATTGTTTGATACCAATTCTACACAGAGTTCATCTATAGTAAGTGCCTGCTTTTAACAAAAATTCCATTAAGTTATTTATGAGCATCTTTTTTCTGGTTGCTATATCAACTACTGATGGCCATTAATATTTAATACAGGAAACGAGTACAATGCAAAAAAATCAACAAATACACACAGACACACAATTTCCAATAACAACAAATACACAACATTCAATCGGTAATGACTATGCAAAGTAAAATTACACAAACAATAACAAAAGATGCGATCATATCTATAAAACAAACTGAAACATAAAACTCCGTGTGAGGATGGACTTCACGCCATTCTCCTTTAGAAAATGAGTACTCAGATTGTTTGACCATTTAACAGCGTTATTTTACAGGCCTGGCATGGCCAAGCGCGTAAGGCGTGCGACTCGTAATCCGAAGGTCGCGGGTTCGAGCCCGCGTTGAGCTAAATATGCTCGCCCTCACAGCCGTGGGGGCGTATAATGTGACGATCAATCCCACTATTTGTTAGTAAAAGAGTAGCCCAAGAGTTGACAGTGGGTGGTGATGACTAGCTGCCTTCCCTCTAGTCTTACACTGCTAAATTAGGGACGGCTAGCACAGATAGCCCTCGAGTAGCTTAGTGAGAAATTCCAAAAAACAAACAAATTTATTTTATCCTTCAACTCTGATTAGATCTCAGTCTCTTGAAAGAAAGAAAATGTTCTCATGTTTGTTTCGAAACGACGGCAAACCAACGAAAAAAAACAGCAAGCTACCGACCAATAAATCTGACTAGTTGTGTGGGCAAAATTGAAATATCTTTTTTTTAATTTTGCGCAAACCTATCTGCGCTAGCCGTTTCTAATTTAGCAGTGAAATACTAGAGTGAAGACAGCTAGTCATCACTATCCACCCCAAACTTTTATCAACGAATAGTGGGACTAACAGTCACTTTTATAACATCCCTACGGCTGAAAGAGCAAGCATGTTTGGCAGGACAGAAATTTAAACTCGGGAGTCAAGCGCCCTATTACCTGGTCATGCTGGGACATTTTGAAAGAATTATTAGCAATAGGATCTCCACTTTTTTTTCTTCTTTATATCATGTCAGAATTACCTGAAGTTCAAAATTATTTCAGAAAATTTCGACAAATAACAGACCATTTGGTTAAGTTAACTAACATTACAGTATATAACCTTAATTATAAGAAATGCATTGTCGCCTGCTTTCTGCATATAAAGAATAAACTGAAACAATTAGAATTACCAACAGGTGTGTTCGCTGGAAACGAGAAAATATTGAGTAAATGTATAGAAGAGATAATTAATCCTATCTTTTACATTATATATGTGAGTGATATATCATTGAATGATTTAAATTTTAATCTAATAACACAAGTTGCAAACAATGAGGAGTTTTGAAAGAGCTCTGCGACTCCTTCGATTGCAGCCTATTCTTAACCAAACTATCAAATATTACCAAAAACAAGGTTTAAATAAGTGTTCCCAAAGAGGCTGTTCTTTTTTTTTTTCAAAATAGATTTAAACACTAAGAAATCTTAAAGTGATTTCTTCTGAATGGTATCACATTGGCCAAATTTCTTGGTATATTATTATGAAAAATTAACGTGCAATAATCATTATCTCTCAAAATCAGAAATAAGGTATGACAACCAACAAACTACGTTAAGATATAATAAGTAAAAAGACAAGAACCATACCAAAAAATATAATCGATATTTACAAACAAAACATTAGAATGGTAATGAGATATGCTTGTCGTGGTTGGACAAGTGTAGCATCAACGCACGAAAAAATTACAGGCAATAGAGAATGGAATAATTACAATAGATAACAGAGTACCAAGGTCAACAAGTACTCATCCTTGCATAAATACGCAGATATTACACTAAATAAAATACTCGTAGATTCCAATACTTTCATAAAAATGTAAACAAAAACGACTCATTAACCGAGATAGACCACTATATCTTACTTTCAATAGCTTCACTTATGTATGATCGTACTGTCAGTCAGTGTTCACAATACAGTTCGGCTTAGCAGTCATACACACACAGATCCTATTTTTACATACAAAATCATTTTAAAGACAGAGTTGCGTTTGTGTCTAGGATTCAGTTAGACGAGCACAGTTTGACTTGTAAGATTCTTATTAATACCGTTTAGATGGGAGAGATACTTAGGGCTTGATTCATCGTGTATTACGTAACTCTATAGTTTGCTTATCAGTTCATTTTTTAAAATATTTTTCTTATAATATTGAAGTCGGTTATCCAGGAACCTGTTTGAAAGTGTTGGCATGTTTGAATAGTGGTATATAAATTCTGAATTTGTTGATCGTGGGACTCTACATGCTTTTGTTAAAAAAATAGGTTTTGTATTCCCTGTAGTTTTCTGATAAACTTGTCTATGTTACACAACTGTGTTCTACGACTGGCCTTAAGTAAGTTCTCTACATTTTTAATACGTTTCTAGCGAAGCTCTATCTGGTTTTTTTGCTCTTAATGTGTGGTAGCCAGTTTGATGTTGAGTCAAATGTAGTCCTTGATACTTTGGTTGATGTCATTACCTGTAAGAGTTTGGGTATCTGTGGTATTACTTTATTTATTTTGTAGATTTTGTAAATAAAAACTTATGTTTCATACGTATTAATTTCAATTCCTTATTTGTTGCAGTACAATTCTATTTCGGTTATTAGTGGTTCTGTATACTGGTAGCTAAATGAAAAGTGTGGTGTGTTTTGAATTACACAAAGCTACACGAGGGTTATCTGTGATGACCATCCCTAATTTAACAGTGACGGACTAGAGGAAAGACAGCTAAGCAATACCACCCACCACCAGCTCATGATATAATACTCTTTTTCTTAATGAATAGGAAGAATGGTTGTTACATTATAACCCTCTCATGGCTGATAGGGCGAATATGTTCGGACACAGAGATTCGAACCCGCGGCCTGCAGACTACGAGTCGAGCACTGTAACCATTGGGCCGTTTCAGCGGTAATTCGGAGTAATTATAGCGCTACAAACTGTTTCAATCTCAGTGGTGGGAAGAGCACAGATAATTCGTTGTTTAACTTTACGCATAACAACAAACAAAATGTAGATAGCTTTAGAAAGGTGTTTGTAGTAGCAATTAACAATTTATTTTGAGAAATACTTTGAATGAAAGTCCTGAGCAATATCAATATCTTTTTTTTAATATAGATATATTAAAGCACTTAAGAAATAAAAGATCCAACAGATATTGAGCCAAATAAAGGTCAATCGTCCTCAGTTAAATAAAAACGTTTAAAATATTTCCCCTTTCATTCGGCAACAGTTTTATCTAAAAGCGCTAAATAAAAATAGCAAAACTCGCGAGATAAAAGTAACTAACATTTTATTTAGCCAAATAAAGGTCAATCGTCCTCAGTTAAATAAAAACGTTTAAAATATTTCCCCTTTCATTCGGCAACAGTTTTATCTAAAAGCGCTAAATAAAAATAGCAAAACTCGCGAGATAAAAGTAACTAACATTTTCTGTACACAAACAAATAGTTATGTTACATATGGTCTGGGCCCGGCATGGCCAATTGGTTAAGGCACTCGACTGGTTGTCCGAGGGTCGCGGGATCGAATTCCCCTCACACCAGACATGCTTGCCCTTTCAAGGGGGGACGTTATAATGTTACAGTCAATCCCACAATTCGTAGATAGAAAGAGTAGCCCAAGAGGCGGTGGGTGGTAATGACTAGCTGCCTTTCCTTTACTCTTACACTGCTAAATTAGAGACGGCTAGCGCAGACAGCCCTCGTATAGCTTTGCGCGAAATTCAAAACAAACATATGATGTGCTAAGGCTTGTCATGCTGTTTATCCATTTTATCAAACCCTACCTCCTTACGAATCATTGGTAACTCTGAAGGCATCTATTCAATTTATTATATACCATTTCGTAACTTCATAAATTTATTGTTCTCTAGTTACTGGTACTGGCATTCTACTTGACTATACATCTAAACAGCAGCATGTGTTGCAGCAATGTGCCATAAATTTAAGACATCAAAAGTTAATCAGTCGAACCGTGAGTGAGGTTCACATAAGAAATGATCTTTTGGTCAACAGTCAAACCGTTAACAGACTAATCACTAGACATTTATAGGAGGGTTTATAATGATTTTACTCAGAAACAATCACATGGATGGCATATTGTTTAACGAACACTAAATCCAAAACAATTCTCAAAGCTATCAACTCGTGTTTATGTGCTTCATAAGTGAAATATTCTGTCTGTTTAGTGTTACTTTCAGTATATAATTGGTAAAATGTATATCTGGTTTTATTATTTTTTTAATATACATCAATTGTAAAGCTTATGCATTTTTAATTTAATACATATATTTCGGACTAACCTAACTAAGTCCACTAAGATACCCAAACCTTTTATGATATTATTTTGATTCCATCGAATAAAACGTTAAAAGCGAAAGTACTTACCCATATGATGAAACAATGTATTGAAATCATTATAGGAAAGATCGTAAGAAAAGTACATTCAAATAGCTATAATCATTATCGGGTTGATTTTTAGTTTTGATCTCAGTACTTAGTTTGGGATATAAGGAAATTGGAAATGACACACTTCGAGAAATACAGCTTAAAATCACGAAAATAAGTATTTCCTTCTATTTCTTTCGTTATAAAATAAGAATACAAGTATCTTTTATAAACTTAATAAGAAAAATTGCAAACTTGTAACTTACCTTTTTACTTTCTATCACTATGGGCTAGCGTTCGGCGCGTGACACTCGTTTTAAAGACAGGTGAGAAGTGACTTCTGCAGGTCTCTTAAGAAAATCGTCATTCCGTGTCTTGTTTGAATAGTCCAGTGGGACATAAGCTGATGTCTTGATTTTGATGACTGTAGTTGACAACCACCTGTCGGTATCTACTGAACACATCAGTGAGAGCCGCTAGGCTAACTAGTTGTGTTTATGGCTTGAGCAGTTGGTCCTCCCACCAGTACAGTTTATTCTTGATGAGGGTTCAGGGATCTTTTTACACCCCTCTTGGCCAAGTGCGGAGTTTGATATATTGTTGACTTGTTTTCTCTACACTAATTTGAACTTTTTTGCAAAAACTTACTGCTAGCACGCAAAAGAAATGTGATATATTAGTTGTGAACTACAACACTAAACAGGGAAAATGTAAAACACCATAATATAACAAAAGTAATAGAATTAAATTTGCATTATAATTTTTCTCATAGAACTTTTATTTATCTGTATAGCCATTATTTGAGAATCCCAATGAGGAATGATTAATAGTTCTGCAGAAAGAATATGGTATAGTGCTTAACTAACATTTCGACCTGTAGGCGAGGTTTTTTTTTATCTTATATTCGATCAAAAATGAAAAACATTTGCTGTTCAAATTACAGCAAATACATGTGTGAAAATATGTCAACTGACCTTATAGGTGGCGTCAGATTGTTTTTATTTATTAATGTTTTATTCATTAAACATTAATGAAATTATTACGACTTTAGTCATCTTTCTTGAAGTTGAATTATTTGTTTAATGAACGTCTTAATTAGCATAGCTTTGTTATATCCTATTTCTTCAGTCTACTTTCTGTTCGTATAACTGTAACAGTTATTTTCAGGTACTTGTGTTCTTTGATATTTATTATTTTTATTAGTTGTATTGAAAGATAAATACTTGTATAAACTTGTATAAATGACTCTGGCGGGGGTTGGCCAGGTGGGTTAAGGCGTGCGACTCGTAATCTGAGGGTCGCAGGTTCGCCTCCCCGTCGCGCCAAACATGCTTGCCCTTTCAGCCGTGAGGGGCGTTATAATGTGACGGTCAATCCCACTATTCGTTGGTAAAAGAGTAGCCCAAGAGTTGGCGGTGGGTGGTGATAAATAGCTGCCTTCCCTCTAGTCTTACGCTGCAAAATTAGGGACGGCTAGCGCAGATAGTCCTCGAGTAGCTTTGCGCGAAATTAAAAAAAAAAAGACTGGCGGGACACGGCATCGCCAAGTGGTTAAGGCACTTGACTTATCTACCGACGGTCGCAAGTTCGAATCCTCGTCACGCCAAATAGCCGTGGGGGCGTTATAACCTCGCGGTCAATCCCACTATTCGTTGGTAAAAGAGTAGCCCAAGAATTGGCGGTGGATAGTGATGACTAGTTTACATCCTTCAAGTCTTTCGCTGTAAAATTAGGAACGGCTAGTGAAGATAGCTCTCGTGTAGTTTTGCGCGAAATTCAAAAAAACTAAATCAAAACCATAGTAAGAATGTACACAGCAAAAACTCAGCTCGTACTCTTTACGAAATCGCCAAAACACAGAAAACAACAGTTAGAAATATATATGAATGGCACGCTGCTCCAGACTGCCCAATCAGCAAAATTTTTAGGTCTGACTTATGATTCAAAATTAACTTGGATTAATCATGTCAACGAAATTAAAAATAAAATTTGGCGAAGAACCAACTATGTTAGGAGTCTAACTGGTAAACACAGTGGAGCATCCACAGATAATATTTTGAAAATATACAAAACATATATTAGACCAGTAATAGAGTATGCAGCTCCAGCATGGGTAACTGTAAGTAATGTAACAATCAAAACCAAACTACAAAAAATACAAAATGCACTTCTCACAACAGCATACAGAGTTCCGAGAGCAACATCATCTAAATTCATCCATAATTACTCGAACATACCAATAATATCAGATAGACTCCTAAATATTACAATTAGGTATTTTAACAAAAATTGGAAGAAAAATGATTTGTTATGCGAACTAGATAGGTACCTTATACATGATGAAGATATTCCTAAATACCTCTCCCCAATTAACATATATATTAAATATAAAGAAAAAAAAAATAAATTAAATTAAAATATGTATGTGTATAAATTTTAAATCTTGTATTTATAGTTTACATACTTATGTATTTTAAAATAATAATAAGATTAAAAAAAAAAAAATGCCACCAGCAAGCTTGACTACTGTGAATAAGAGACTATAAATGGACATTGCCCTGAAAAGGACCTAACATAACATCACGAGTTAGGGAAAATATGTTAAGGAAGGAGGAAGAGGTCAAAGTGAACCTGACCCTCCAGGGCAAATACCCAAACACCATCGAAAAAAAAAAAAAAAGTAAGAATGTTGTTTATGAATTAATTTGTGACAGATACTCTGATACCTACAAAGGGGAAACACGCTGGCCTGTACATGATCAAATCGCAGAACATGTGCGTGACATACACCCATAACTTCAGTATTAACAATGCTATTTTGGAACGTTATGAAGAGATATTTTATATACGTCACGTATCCTATTCTAAATGTGGGCTCGGCATGGCCAAGCGCGTAAGGCGCGCGACTCGTAATCCGAGGTTCGCAAGTTCGCCTCCCCGTCGCGCCAAACATGCTTGCCACTTCAGCCGTGGAGGCGTTATAATGTTACGATCAATTCCACTATTCGTTTGTAAAAGAGTAGTCTAAGAGTTGATGGTGGGTGGTGATAACTAGATGCCTTCCCTCTAGTCTTACACTGCTAAGCTAGGAACGGCTAGCACAGATAGCCCTCCAGAAGCTTTTATGCGAAATTCCAAAACAAACAAAAACAATTCTAAATGCATTGATTTTAATAGTTTACTTGAGTTTACCAGATTATTTATTTAGCATTGTCCGTTTTTAATATTTACAACTGATTTATCAGGTTGAAAAGTTTCATGGTGAATATTAAAAATGTGATAATACCAAAACACATCTTTAACACGGATGTTTCGTAGTTCACTCAAATTTCGTCACAGAATTAAAATTTTGGGGAAAAAAAAAAGTTAATTTATGATATTCGAACAACAGAATGCAATAGAATAATAGAATATGATAGCTGTTGAGCGAGTCTGTGCATTCAATTGGAAGTTTAGAAATGACAGATTTAAACAGTAACAAAAGAATGGAATGCACAATAAAATGAGTGCCATATACATGTTTAATAAATACAATTTTTAAGAGGAACTATCACATAAAAAGGCTTAATTATAAGTACGGATATTGCATATTTAACACAGGAATAATCTTCAAATAAAAACACTGAAACTGATTAGAATAATTACAACAGAGAGGAACTTATATTATTTAATGTTGCGTAATCATTAAAAACAGAGTCACTTTCTTCAATCAAAAGTTCATTATCTGTGGTTCCGGAGTCGAGTTTGTTTGTTTGTTTGTTTGTTTTTTGGAAATTCGCACAAAGCTACTCGAGGGCTATCTGTGCTAGCCGTCCCTAATTTTGCAGTGTAAGACTAGAGGGAAGGCAGCTAGTCATCACCACCCACCGCCAACTCTTGGGCTACTCTTTTACCAACGAATAGTGGGATTGACCGTCACATTATACACCCCCACGGCTGAGAGGGTGAGCATGTTTAGCGCGACGCGGGCGCGAACCCGCGACCCTCGGATTACGAGTGCACGCCTTAACGCGCTCGGCCATGCCAGGCCCCCGGAGTCGAGAATTTTGAAGTTGTTGAGAATAATGGATGGTTGCTATTCTTTCTGTAAAGTCGGATACAAGACTCGGATGGATTAGTCAGTAAATATCCGCTTCTAGCTGAAATTCCCGTGATTTACGTTATTTCCATATGATCTACACTTCATAAACACGTATGCTACTCTTTGGTTTAATGACGACAGTGTTCCAATTTAGATTCAACTGTGATGCTTAAGTTATACGATATCTACAGCTCTTGACGAAGGTATAATAGAGAAATAGTGAGCTAATGAAGTTACATATTGAAGATATAGATCGTTATTTTATTTACTTTTATCATATATTAATTTGTAACCCATGTACACACACTGTTGGACAGTAAGGTGACTAGTGAATGTGCATGCCCACATCGTTTTGTTAGAATTGGTCCCAGGAAGAGATTGGCCTGGGGCAGTCGTGTCTCTTGTCAAATTGGACTGGAGTGTTCACTTATTCTAATTGTCAATTGCACTCGAGTAGGAAGACATGGCGCCCTTTATGGTCTGCCGTAAACCGATTACTTTAAACCACCTGCGGTACCGCTGTGAAGTTTAGCTATATGGAACTGGTATGCTAAGGAAGTGGAAAAAAAGGGCAATTGCTCTTGTTCAGGAATTGGCACTGAAACCAACAGTACTTAAAGCGCGGCGTCCATTAAGCGCCGGCACGCACGTGCCTGGTTTTATGGTACAGAAACTAATGGAGCGAGTTTAGTATATAGCTTGGGTTAGGTTAACTGCGAACGTATAAAACACATAATAAAACAAAGACTTCATGACTTTTAGTTATATTAATTTTGGTAATGTTTCTCAATTGAAAATCTGTTTCATAAGTAACCAATTATCATATTTGAACTGTGTGTTAGCTAATTGGAAGAACCAATTAATTTCATAACCTTTACTATTATAAAATTTATAATTAAGCCAAATAAGTTCAAATGAAACATTTACATCGTATTAGCATTTATTTACATAATCAGACATGTGTATGTATGTACTCAAATCTCCAACACTTACAATTAATTCCCTGTAAGTATGTGGGCACAACTAAGTCAGCCCATAAGTGTGACAAAAAAATAGGGTGTGTAAAGTTTTCTTAAACTGGCAGTATCTACTCGACACATATTGTAAGATGGCATGTTGTAAAATTGACCAGTTGCAAGCCGTGTTGTTGTAAATAAATATTCTTTGATTACCACGAGAATTATAAAATCGAAGGGTTTTGTCGACAGTACATTAAATTCTAAAAATCCATAACAGTGTTTCAATAATACAATGATATATAACTTGGAAAATTAACTAAAGCTTCTTAACCATTTTTAGATCATTATTGAACTGTGTTTGTACGGATAGATAATTATAGAGGTACTGAATGGTGAATAATTCAGAAAGAAAAATTCATTAAAGTTCTATTCTGATACTGTCAATATCAATTAGATCGGTATACATTCGGTACATTTGCTAGAATGAGAAACATTGTGAACACCCTCATCTATTCTTTCTACTTACCTACATAAAAAGTTTATCACTTGTTATTTTTAAGCTAACGTTCTTATTCACATAAATATCGGCCCGGCATGGCCAAGTGGGTTAAGGCCTGCGACGAGTCGTTTGAAGGTCGCGGGTTCACATCCCCGTCACACTAAATATGCTAGCCTTTTCACCCATGGGGGCGTTATAATGTTACATTCAATCCCACTATTCGTGGGTAAAAGAGTATACCGCCAAGGTGGGTGGTGATGACTAGGTGCCTTTCTCTAGTCTTACACTGCTAAATTAGGGACGGCTAGCCTAGATAGCCCTCGAGTAGCTGTGCGCGAAATTCAAAAAACAAGCAGGGAGATATCAGTAGTTAAAGATATATTCAAGGTTTCAGTTCTGTAGAGCGTTTTATATTATTACAGAATCCGAAAAATATCTGTTGTTAACAATATGATGAAAGACACAAGTTGCAAAATAAGAGAGATTTCCACTATATTTCAGTGGAAAATTAATTTTATTGTAACATAGGACAAATCTAGAGGTTGAGTACGCTTTTAATAAAATAATTTAAAGCTTCGCCACATCCAATTATGCTCTATCTGATGACGTACATTTTTTTACAATGATCATGCATTCGTTTTCATTGTAAAATATTCCATTCTAAGGCTGTAACGTCCAAACTATACCACTCTCTCCTATGGATTTCAACAATTTATTTAATGTACAAGATCGCGGCTTCCCAGAGATCGTTTAACTTACCCGATCACACAGAAACCACAAAAATACTTTCATATGAAAAATAGAATATTTAACATTTCAAATATATTTTGTTTATAATTTATGTCATGATTAATGATTTTCATTACAAACTGAACTTCTCAGTTAGAAAAAGTAATTTTGATATAGACGGGTACGTTGAATGCTATGATATATTTATCTTCCGTTTAAAACTTTGGACCAAACCAATGAAATTCAGCAATACATTTGTTTAATAGGAATTATGTTGCTTTCTTTTCACTCAGATATAATTTATACCTACAATAACTCTCAACATTAGAAATAGTATTTGTATTTACACCTTAAAAATCGAAAGTTTACAAAAAAAATAACTACAGAACGCATGTTTATTATTTCAGTATATTATACAGTTTACATTCAAAGAAATATAGTAAGGATTATTTACATTTGTAATTGTGAACATTATATACATTAAATATAGATACAAGTTATTTAAAACACAATGTGTGTGTGTGTATATATTAGTTTGTTATAACTTAATAAACAAGCCAAAACAAAAATAAATTAAAGAAAAAACGCTCCACAAATTGAAAAGATTCCAGAGTACAAACTATAATGTGGGATTATAAAATGTACTCTAAGTTTTGGAGGTGACTGAAGAAGTAGGACCCTCATTGCAATAGGGATACACCATCTACCAGTCTTAACATCCATTCCCCAGTCTCACATAATAAATAAAATAGTAGCAATAGATATATAAGTAGAAATTAGGACAGCGATATTTGGATGCTCAAGCCTAGAACGTCTCACATCTGCATCTCCCTTCACTGCCTGCAGACGGTTATCGGAAGGCGACTGCTCTCCAAAGTACTTAACTTTATCAAAATGTATTAATTTTTACTAAGTATATATATATACACACACACACAGATATATATATATAAATTGTTATAACAGTGATTAGAAGTTTAGGGGAACAGTTTAATGAAAGATCAAACATTTATATGTAAAAACGGCTGGTTTGGGTTTAGTTACCTCTTTCTTTCTTTGTAAACCTGACGATTACCGAACAAGGTAGAAACATTGTTCGCTCCTCTACCAAAAAATTTCTCAATCCAAACCAGCCGTTTTTATATATATTTTTCTCTAAAAGTGGGTTTTCTCGTCATCACTGAAAGATCAAACATTTCTTTTATGCTACAAAAATCTCCTAGCTCTAGAAATGCGTATTATATTTGCCTCCTTTTATGTGGTGTTTCTTCTTCATTGTGCAGATGTGAAATAACCTCTGCTCGGGGTATCTGAACGATAATGTTTTAAACTATTACTTTTTGTACACATTAAAACCTTTCAAACGTGCAACATGTAAGTAACAAAATATTTGCGCAAAATGACACTTTTATTTGAAGAAATACATATTATGGATTGTTTGTGAACTAATATCTTTAAAAATTTATTTTTAATTCCAAACTTGTGGTATAATGCACCTACCACTAAATATGTAATCTTAAAAAATTCTGCAATTAAAGAATGAATAATTCCTCTTTTGAAATGGGAATATCTATTTGTAGATTAAAACATGCAAACATATGGTCTCTCCAATCAGCAGTAGCTTCCTTATTCTTTACAGCTTTTCTTAAGCGGTCTTGCTAGGCTTCACACGCACACCTCCCTTTACCCAAGATTTTGGTACAACATCTACCTCTTTTTTTCTTTTTTTTCAGGAAACTTCACAATATAAAACATGCTAATGTGATGTGAAAATAAACAGTAATAGGAAACTGTTGTAAACAAATTCATCAAGAATTTGATTACATAAAACCACAGGGTCAATATAAAGTATAAACTGATAAAATTTGGTTGCCTTCCAGTGATCAAGTTCTTTCAAAGATCTAAGTTTCCCACCAAACTCTGAATGAATGTGTTGTTTAAAGCTAATCAGTTTTTCTGATAAATCTGAAATACTATTAGAAGAAATTTGACATTTCAGAGGTCCTTCCATCCGAAAATTTAGCAAATGTCTCAGAAACCCTAAACAAACTAAATGCATATAATTTAGTAGAAACTGTGAGACAATTCTAACACATAATTCACACAGTGGCAATAGCTTTAGATGATGATCCTTGCCCACTATTTATTAAAACCAATATTTACTCATATTTCTGCATTTGATTTTGGATACATCATTCAATTTGACTCGTATTCTCCAGATTGCTTGCATTTGTCAAAACCATAAAAGCTATTGTACAATTTAGTATTTCTAACGAATGACAATGTTAGAGTATCACATACTATTGAAGATATTTTCATGACCAGTCTGTAGTCTTGGAACTCAAATATTTCCTCAAAATATTCAAGGTCATCCATAAACATGGCTAAGAATTCCTCAGATGAACTCGACTTTTTATTACCACAGAAAAATATAATTATGACAAGAGAAACTTAATAAAAGTCCTGAAGCATTACTAAAATTGACCACAATTGTTGGCTGAAACTTGTAAAATAAGGAAAGTCCATTAACATTTATTTACAAATTCAAACAATGGCCATTGTACATGCCATCCTTTAGAGATACTAATATATCATGGAATGTAGTATGAATTTCAAAATAGTTAAAAGAATCACTTGCTTTTTGTTGAATATCTGATGCTCTTGTCTTTAACAGACGTCTGGCATCTTTGTGCAATGTTGGACGATGTGCTTTCAATCTGACAAGTAAAGAGGACAGCGCTACCAGATAAATTCATATGTTCTTTCTCTCAAACTGTCAGCTAGTAACTTTCCTCATTTTCTGAAAGGCCATCAGATTCAGAATTTGTTGATGTGTTGGATAGTTCATTCACAAAATGAATTTTGTGAAACAATCTGTATGAAACTATTATTTAATATGCCAAAAGAAACGTCACAAAACTGAACCTGATTTGAACAGTCTTCAGCTGGTTCACAAGATGAGAATGTTTCCTTAATATTATTACTACTGTGCACCTGTTCAGTATCATTAACTTCTTGTTTTATTGTACCTTTCAAATATTTTCCTACATTTGTGCGTGAAAATTGTAGCAACGCAGAAGCTGATGGGCATTTGATCTTTTGTTCAACTACTTTTAAAATCCCTCAATTGAAAGTTAATACTTGACAATAAAACTAAATTTTTTTTTTTATTACACTGACATTTAACTACCTCTGAATATCGACCATAAATTTCCTATATATGATGCTATGTTGAATCAACAAACTGAATCACGTGTCTCATTCACGCTGGCATGATTTAATTATACTCCTTCTTTGTTATCTAATCACAATCACAGGAAAATTGTTTGAATGAGATCACATTAAAACCATATACATATATAGTTTAGTAAATGTATTCAGAGGCAGATGAGCAGAGGTGTAGCATTTTTATAAAGAATTCTTACACATTAGACATAAACTACATGATAAAGTAGGGAATAGTAAAACACTTGTTAGATTAAAAGTAATAAAAAATTAAACAAGTAATATTTATTTTCTTCGAGTAATTTTCTATATTTGATTACATACTTACAAATGTATAGTACGTTTACTATTAATTAAGAATTTTTTTCCTGCATACAAAATCTAAGGCTGATTCGTTTGCATTAACGAAAATAAAGTCACAGTTTTGGCTGGGAAAAAATCAAATTTTGTCTAAATACAGTAAATAAATAAAGTAATAATGAAAACATATTTTAAATCAGTTACTGATTGACAATACATAAGTTCTACGCACTGACAACATAGATTGTACATGACGGCATCACACATACACTGGTGTGCATAAGCATAAAACATTTTGAAAAACGTATTTCCAATAATAAAGTAATGTTATAAGATAAAAACACTTAATGCAGTCATTTATTGACAATACATGGCATCTATAGATTCAAAACACCTTATATAATATTGTGGCATTATGTGTACATTCATCGTTTTTAATGCTGGTGGTTAAGACGAATATTCTAGCTGACAGACACAGTTTTGCAGTTCTCCCATCGAGCAATATGCAGGTTGGGAAGACTTTCTTGTAGCGCCCCCCAGTGGCTCAGCGGTATGTCTGCGGACTTACACGCTAAAATTCGGGTTTCAATACCCGTGGAGGGCAGAGCACAGATAGCCCATTGTGTAGCTTTGTGCTTAATTCAAAACAACAACTTTCTTGTAACTGTACATAACGTCGACGAACTCAACGTTGAGGTGGTTGCCAATAACAACCTGCTGTGTGACTGTGTGTAACTGGTTTATAATATTTTGTTTTCTTAATTAATTTATTTATTTATTAAGTAATATAGACATCGGCAGCTTTACGTTTTATAGAGTTGGGCTATGTTACATTTTTTATGTAGACTGAACGCAACAGAAAGACACAGATAGCAGCTTGTATAATTTTATTATAATGATCTACTTATGTGATAGACACAAAATAAATTATCCAATAGCAATAACAGATATCCAGTTTCAACCTTCAAAACAACTTACAATACAAAAAGGTACTGGCCTGTGCTTAATAATATGATCCAGAATGAGTGTCCAAATCCGAAATCCAAAGTTCCAATCTAGGCGGTGAATTTAGTCCCACGGAGAAATTTTCGAAGTTTGAATGGGTAATTTCAAACAAAAATTCACAGTCCAATTCGTATTGACTTTCGGTATAATCCGTAATCCGACTGAATTGTAAAGATTGACGGAATAAAAATTTCACTGCTTTAGTCGATCAAGCTCTATTCACAAATTCAATTTAAATAATCACACGGTAAACGTTTAAACTTTCTCAAACGAGACAAACTTCTTGATCCGAGTAAAAATGGATGATTTTCTTCTCTCGCATCGCCGTACTGTTTATATACTAATCGCGTAACTTCCCAGAATTCCACAGTACAAACACCAGGCCAATACAAGTTATCAATCTACCTAGTTTTACAAATTTCTACATGAATAATTCTAAATGAATTTTAATTAATTCCAAAATGTTATTTTAAATTTCACTGGTTTAAACCTCGAAAATATAAATATAAATAAGGAAATTCAAACACGACATGACATGATTGTCGTTTACATAATATTTACATAACACTCTCGACATGGTTGTCGTTTACATAACATTTACATGATATTTACATAACACTCTCGACATGGTTGTCATTTACACAACATTTACACGATATTTACATAACACTCTCGACATGGTTGTCGTTTACACAACATTTACATGATATTTACATAACAGTCTACAAGTTTATGTACTTTATCCTAGGCTCGGCATGGCCAGGTGGTTATGCTACTCGACTTTTAATCTGAAGGTAACTCGTTTGAATCCCCGTCGTACCAAATATGCTCACCCTTTCAGCAATTGGGGTGTTATAATATTTCCGTCAATCCCACTATTCGTTGGTAAGAGTAGCCCAAAAGTGGGCCGTGGATGGTGATGACTAATTGCTGCTATCCGTTTAGTCTTTTACTGTTAAATGAGAGACAGCTAACGTAGATACCTCTTGTAGCTTTGCGCGAAATTCAAAACAATTAAAAACATCTTAAAACGAGGATATCATGAAATTACTAAAACTTACCGTTTGACTCTTTAATTATAAATCAAGTGATTATTTCAACAATTTTCAGCACTTATTTCACATGCGAGACAAGATATTTCATTTTAGGTATAATATTTTTTTATAGTTTTGTCTCATGTTTCAATCGTTATTTGGATTTTTTTCCAAAATCAAATAAACGACAAGGAGCACAAAACAGTCTACCTTTGCTCTCTGAATAAACCAAATATGTCCGCTTACTTTTTTCGCCATTTTGCAGTTTTCTTTCAAACATGCCTTTCGTTACAGATCTGATTTTCTCCCTGTCCTTTTTCACAGAGTTCTTGAAATCCGAGTCATCGTTTTGAAGGATGGCATGTGTGGCAATATAATCTTTTGTGTAATCATCTATTATCCACTCTGCTGGATCTGAACTTATTTTGTCTGAAAAACTTGCTGGAACCATTGACGTTTCAGGCACGCAACCGGCAGATCTTACTAGGCCTTCTGCTGATGACGTCACTTGTTCAAGCTGCAGTTCGATATGTTCGGGTCGTTTAGATTGTTCAAAACTGCTACTGCTCGGCCCGTCATGTGTATTCCCTCCATCGATGTTGGTTTGAACATCATCGCTAGTAGGCTGTTCTTGCCTTTGTTTAGCAAAAAAGGCCTCCATCGTCGGTGTCTTATCCAAAACATCACGTGTGTTTTCATTTTTTAACTTTGCTATCTTCCTATAAGCTGCTCCACTCAATTTTCGGCGTATGTTACTCATGACGATATCACTAGAATCCACTGATCGTGTATTGAGTATTGACAGTGAATTTGTTACTTTCACATCTCAGATCATCAGGATCTTATTCATTTTCGTGGGATCGAGCTATTTATGGCAGCCGCGCGAACCGAAAATCCGAATTTTCGTATACGCAATTTCACAAAACAAAATACGTTATTAGGCCATGATAAAATATTTTTCGTGTAGGCGTAGCACACTGAGTAGCAGGTAATTCATTGTTTGGTGTGTCAACATGAGTAAAAAACATGTTGGGGGTTTTGAAAAACACAAATAAATAACTGAGGTGAGGGCGGATGGGTTGATGATGTGGGGGGGGCGAGGCGTATTAGGTGGGACTCAAGGAGGGAAGGTTAGAAATCTTTTAAACTTGAAGCGACCGACCCGACGGTGTGGTGGAATAGTGAGTGTGTGTGTGTGTGTGGGGGGGGTCCAGATTCAAGAGGTTATTGGGGCGGCATAAATGGCAGGGGGAATTAATAACCAGGGACTACATTTTAAAATGGTGTCCATTCTTTTTCTTTTTTTTTTGGTCAAAAAAATTTGCCGCCCCAGGCACGTGCCTATGCGTTAATACATCCCTGCTGGTTGTCAATCTTAGTAAATTCTTCTGACCTTCAGTATTAGCAAAACAGATGACACTTTCATTTGAACATATGGATAACTTTAAAAGTCAGTTATAATACACTGTTGGTATCTATGCATTTGTATTATATTTAGTAACGAGATAAAGTATACATAAGATTAATGTTCATTTTACAAAATGCTAAATGTATCCAATTAGACTAAGTTTATGTAATTAACTATTGTGATAAAATACCCGTTTTCAATTGTACACAATATATTTAATAATGAAAATAAACTCTACATACAGTTCACTATAAGCATTTTTGTTTCTTACTGAAATTAAAAAATCAAGAAATTATAGTTCTTTACATAGCATTACAAAACAGTTCATTATTCAGTGAACATACAGTTATTACCTACTCTAACTAAGATACTATCAACAGTAAGTTAAGTCTCAGTTATCTTAAAATTTTTGAAAACGAAAGATCGATTTAGTTCTACTTAAAAGCGTGAAATATTAACATATAATTATTATCTATGTAAATATAATACTGTCTGTATATACATGTGAAAACTTTGCAAACTGTGAATGAATCTTCACTAAATTTGGTCAATGTGAAAACACATACAGATTTGCATTTTGTGTTTTATAGAGGTGTTTCTGCATTTTTTTTTACCATTTCTTCACCCCTGTAGATAGATCTTCACCAAATTTGGCATGAAGATTTGTTGGGATACACCCATATCTGCATTTTCACTCTTTTTTTTTTGCAGTTTTTATGGAGGCAGTTTTTCATGTCCTTAGATAACCTTTCCTTAATTATGAATTTCCTTATTTCTGTCCATGGGGCCCAGCATGAGTGTTAAGGCGTCGACTCGTAATCTAAGGGTCGCGCCAAACATGTTTGCCCTCCCAGTCTGGGGGGTGTTATAATGTATCCGTCAATCCCACTATTCGTTGGTAGAAAAGTAGCCCAAGAGTTGGCGGTGGGTGGTGATGACTAGTTGCCTTCCCTCTAGTCTTACACTGCTAAATTAGGGACGGCTAGCATAGATAGCCCTCGAGTAGCTTTGTGCAACATTCAAAAACAAACAAACAAAACAATCCGTCCATGGACGGGTACTTCAGCTGTGGTCAAACATAATGTTTTGAAACACATTTTAAAATAGTGAAACTGCATATTTAGAATTTCTAGTTATATTTATGTAGAATATGGTTTCACTATTGATCAATAGTTATGATCTAAAGAATAAAAAAATATCAGTAATTAGTCGGAATTTACATACATAACAGAAAAAGTGGAGTTTCGTCCAAAACAAATTATAATATGTAACAAGTAACACGTCAGGATGCTGTACTTTGAAGCCAAAAAGATAAGTCAAATTTTAGTAAGACTTGCTGCAACTGTAGGAGTCAAAACCGAGCCAAATTATTTATTTACGTGCAAAAAAGTGGAAAAAAAAACATACAAACCTGCAGTTTTATTATTGCGCCCCATACAAGTTACCTTACGATCGTTGTCTTTAAACATAATATTGTATCCAGTAAACTGAGTTAACTATAAAAGTTAATTATTACAGCCAAGTAGCATAATTCACCTGAGTGTTTGCTGACATAAAGCTACCGCAACCAACAACTTGTTATTCAGCTCGTTACAGACCAAACATTAACATTTAAGCTATCAAAGTAAACAAAATTACTGAAAAATACAACCTTTAATTGTTGTAGCCGACTAACACAAGTCACTCTAGTCTGAGATCATAATCCTTGCAAATATAAACGCTACAATGTAATTTGTTGCAGTCTATATTAATTGTTAATCATTGTGAACCAACGATTACCATAATTCAACTTAATAACTGCAAAAAAATTAAGATATTTACTCTATGATCTCTCTCTCTGCAAACCCGAGCCCTTAAAAATCACTGAAAATATTGTCACAATTAGTTTTTAAGTTATAGGGTTTGCAGATCCCACAGGTATCATCTACTGATATGAATTTTTACTGTTCTTCTGAATGCAGCCAATCTAGGCAACCCTCGCAGAACAATATTTTTCTGATTTTGTAGATTTCACAAAGATAACACACGGATCAAGTAGCCTCTATCGAATTGTGCTTAACAGTTATCATGCAGAACATGGTATCTTTGGTAACAGGTAGTGGTTCTCTGAAAATTTTTTTATGAGAATAATTTGTCTCGTGAACTCTCAGCTTCGATCGTGTTTTTTTTGTACACGTTCATGAACGACTAGACCATGTTCTGCTTTGTACATGAGAGCCTTTAGTCAGTGGACGTTGTGCAAATAAATTTCGCACATGCGCTCTGTTGGCTTCTGAGTATTAAATGTGACTACCATGGAAGACAACGTGTCGTAGCACATACAAATGTACGACAGTCATCACAATTGGCTTGATGCGATGTGTCAATAGGTTCATAAACACTCCACTCAGCTATAGAAAATGATTTACCAAATGTTGAAGACTTCTAGAAGGATTCGAACATTTCCAAAAATGTATTGGCACCTTACGAGGATTTTACCGTGCAAAAATTCGAGCGCCCCAATCACTTGACCATGACGAATGACCTAACGTTGACCGAAGAAGGTCGAAACGTTGTTCGCTCCTCATCGTAAAATATTTTCTCAACCCAAACGAGCCGTTTTACATGTATATTTCTCTACAAGTGGGTTTTATTGATATCACTGATGTTCATGCACCATTTTCATTGGTGATGACGTGCTTATTTGGTTTGAATATGTGATTTCCCTTGGAGAAGGTGGACTATTGTGACCTGGTGTTTATGAAATAGAAATATCGTCCAAGTCCCTTGCATCTCCTTCATCATTGTTGCCATGGTATCAGGAGCCAAAGTGATATTCAATTCCAAGCTACATGAAACTAGATTTTTTTTCTAGCATGTGTCTCTTTGGAGTATGGACAAATATATTTGCCGTTTGTCTTTTACATCAGGTGGCATGCCTAATACAAGCTGACATACCATGATGTGGAAAGAAAAACAAAACTCACTCTTCACAGAATAAAAATTCTCATTAAATCTCTGCACTAAGAAACACTATCCGGTAGTGTAGATAATTTTCAGTTTTGGTTGACCATCTTGGCCATACTTAATTGGCTCATTCGTGTTTTCGCCAATCGGACTGAGTTACTGTATTCGGAGCTACTGTTTAGTATCCATTACATCTTCCACGACTATTGCAGGGTTGCAAGACATGTATAAAAATGTTTTCTCGGATACTCTGCATTTTAGTTAGGCATACTTTGGTTTCAGCCTGAAATATCTGAGGCAATGATACCCTAAAAAAACTTCATTGTTGTAAAAATTTTATTGTAGTACAAAATTAGTACCATACTGTTGAGTCCCACTTAATTCCTTTCTACCAAATGCTTCAATACCGCATTAAAGCTTTCGTTCGCATCTGTGGTAATCACTGAACCATACCTGTAAACTTGTAATTACATCAGCACCCACTTGTCAGCGGAGGGAAAGATGGCTGTTTCGATGATTTCTGTAGCGAAGCAGTCGAGGAAACTTTGGCTATATTTGAATTTAATTTCACACATCATGGCATTCATCTTGTGTTTTGCACATTAAAACTTGATTTACATGTGTATGATACACCCATATGACTCCCGCTTTACATTTGTGTTTTTTTGCCATTATTTGACATATGATAACAGGTGATTCTAACAAATATGCAAAAACGGTTCGTTTGGGTTAAGAAAATATTTTACGTAGAAGGTCGAAACATTGTTCGCTCTTCTACGTAAATTATTTTCTCAATCCAAACGAGCCGTTTTTGCATATATATTTCTCTACAAGTGGGATTTCTCGACATCACTGAGGTGATTCTAACAGTTTTGTTGCTTATAGAAATTTCCATTTCAAGACATTGACTGTAGCTTTTTTGCGATCGGTAATAATTATAGTTGAATTGTCTTTTCGAGCACCGAAAAGTTAATATTTTGACAAACTCCTCTATATGTTTTTCTTCATTTTTTGTGCACCATTATTGTCACTGGATTAACCATAAAGTATTTATGTCTTCTTCTCAAAGCAAATAAATAAAAATTTCCAAGGTTAACAGTCGCGTCATAAGATAAAACAAAAGCACATTCTGTTTTATAAAGTAAAAAATTCCAGTAGAACTTTGAAGTGGCACACATAATTTTCTGTGTGCTCATTCAATTTGTACATATTATGTAACTTGTCGTAGATCAACCGCTTGTATACTTTTTCAAATATAACTTTATTTCTAACTTGCTTTGGATCTGAAAAATGCAGAACAGTTACACATCGAAAAGGTATGTTTGTCAAAGGTAAATTAATGTAGACTGTTTAAAGATTTTGCACCCTGCTTTTTTCGGCTACCTTATTAAATACCGACGAACAAATACTTACGTGTATATTTCATTTCCTATGTAATGAATGAGTATAAGTGTGCTAGAATTCTAAATAACTTGATACGAATGCCGTGATTTTTGTTGTTGTTTTGAATTAAGCACAAAGCTACACAATGGGCTATCTGTGCTCTGCCCACCACGGGTATCGAAACCCGGATTTTAGCGTGCAAGTCCGCAGACATACCGCTGAGCCACTGGGGGGCAAGTCGAAGAAAAAACAAAAGAAACAAACTTATCAAGAGTTATTAATATAAACAAAAACAAGGTAAAACAAATTGATTTATACTTTACAAAGTAAGCAATTAGTGATTTCGATTAAATTTAAAAGGCGTAAAACATCTAAAATAATGAATTAATGCAAAATAGCCTTATCGTCGTAATCTTCCGATAATCTCGACAAACACTTTAAATGTTTCCATTAAATAAAATAATGGTTGTTATCTAAATAATGATTTATTATAGATCTAAATTGTTATTTAGATAAGCCATGAACAAGTGACTTTTCTGGAAAGAGTTTTTTCCAAACAAATGGTCGAATCCAAAGGATTGTTTGTGAATAAATAACTTACGTCAAATCTACCAACTAAACATCCATTATGAAGATGTAGATCTTTAATTATTTAATATAAGAAAGTAGTATATGAGAAATTTAGTAGTGTGAGACTAGAGGGAAGGCAACTAGTCATTACCACCAACTCTTGGGCTACTCTTTTGCCAACGAATAGTGGGATTGACCGTACCATTATAACGCCCCCACAGCTGAAAAGATGAGCATGTTTGGTGCGACAGGGATTTGAACCCGCGACCTTCAGATTACGAAGCGCACGCCTTAACGTGCTAGGCCATGTCAGGCCCATAATTGAAACAAAAGATAAAAAAAAACGTAAATAAATGTATTATAGGAAATATTATACGTCAAACAACGTTTTTCAAGTACTGCAATTTTAACATTATTTTGAAAAAAGTGAAGATTTGGCTTAACTTTAGACAAACAAAGTTTTGGTGAAATATATATATATTTGTTTCACAAGGATCACATAAACCCAATGGCTTGCGACAAGCCTAAAAACTTGTATTATGCCCATAAAAGCTTCAAAGAAAAATGTATAATATTTTTATTTTTCAATTGTCTAGTGTTAAAAGTACAGGCAAAATCTTTTAATATTTAAGTGAAAAGAATTCTACATTATTTATTTTGTCTGTAGACCGCCTCTTCGTCCCTTTCATCAAATTTGGCCTGGCATGGCCGAGCGCGTTAAGGCGTGCACTCGTAATCCGAGGGTCGCGGGTTCGCGCTAAACATGCTCACCCTCCCAGCCGTGGGGGTGTATAATGTAACGGTCAATCCCACTATTCGTTGGTAAAAGAGTAGCCCAAGAGTTGGCGGTGGGTGGTGATGACTAGCTGTCTTCCCTCTAGTCTTACACTGCAAAATTAGGGACGGCTAGCACAGATAGCCCTCGAGTAGCTTTGTGTGAATTTCCAAAAACAACAACAACAACTTCATCAAATTTACGTCAATTATTTAAAGTATGGAATTTAAACCAATCCCAACTTCAGTTACTTCTCTTCGACAAAACATCTAAAATAAAGGTTTCTCAAGCAATTTCAATTCGAAATCGCAGAAAAAATATTCAAAGATTAATTCCATATCAATACATTTCTTTCAAAGCCTCAACTTTTTCTTTTTAAGAACTAGACTTCTTGCTTCTTTTCAAGCATTAAATAAAGTCAGGTGTTTTAGCCAAAAATGAAGCAGTTGGTTTATTTTCACGAAAGCAATCTAAACCTGTTGTTATCATTAGTTAACAACAATTTCCAACAGTTATTTAAGAAGATGAAAGAAGTCACGTTTAATTTAATTGAAAACCCAATATGTACTCAGAATACTCATCGGATAAAAGCGACTGATCATGTAGTAATAGTAAATACATATTTTGAACCCTTTTCTTGGCATAGTAAAGAACGTCCCCCGCTAGTCTAGCGGTATGTCTCTGGTTTTACAACGCTAAAATCAGGGGATTGATTCCCCTCCGTGGGCTGAGCAGATAGCCCTTTGTGGCTTTGCTACACGAAAAATACACATACACAGTAAAGAAACACTAAAATATCCTAATATTTCAAGCCATAGTTATTCAGAAACATCAGAAAGTTCTAGGTATTTTAAAACTGACAGACATCTTGTATTCTGTACACCTAACCACGTTATTACCAAACCACTGATACTTATAGAGGATCAAAACGTAGATAGCAAATCATATTTTTTGCACGCCTAAAATATTGAATACGATGGAAAATCTTGTTCAGCATCTCGTTTTATATTTCTTTCGTTCAACATTTCTTTAATAAATGTATCTCAGATAAAAGAAAAAATATGAAAAGTCTTCAGATATTTTTCCAAAGAAATGTATCTCTGTTTCATAATTCATTAAATATGTTTACTCTTTGTTATTTCCAATTGTTCACAGATATACACTGCTGGCCAAAGTCTTGAGGCCAATGAACATAAAGAAAAAATATGCATTTTGCGTTGTTAATCTCAACCACGTATTTGAGTAGAGCTTCGAAAGATGAAAATAAGAAAAGGAAAAATTAAAAACTTTTTAGCATTTAATAGGGAAAATGTGAACAAAATGAAATTAGCCTAAATACTAGTTAGTTAAAAGTTTTAAGTATAGAGTGAAACGATGTTGTTGTTGTTTTTGAATTTAGCACAAAGCTACACAATGGGTTATCTGTGCTCTGCCCACCACGGGTATCAAAACCCGGATTTTAGCGTGTAAGTCCGCAGACATACTGATGAGCCACTGGGGGCGATAGTGAAACGAAGCGTTAATCGGAAAACACGTAACGAAATTTCAGTCATTTGTGTTCAAGCATAAGCATTCTCAGCATCTAACACTTGTATGTCATGCGCTATGTTAGGTAAAAATATGGCAAAGGCTATAAAGCTGATAAAGTTTGAATATCACAGGATTGTCGAACTGCAAAAGCAAGATCTCTTTCAACGTGCCATCACTGATGAGATTGGATGTAGTTAAACTGCTGTTGCAAATTTCTTAAAATACGCTGAAGGATATGAAACGATAATTTATAGTGGTCGGCCCAAGAAAATTTCGTTGGCGTTGAGCAGGAGGATTCGACGGGTTGTACGGCAAAACACCAGCCGATCGTCGAACCAGATTGAGGCCCTTACGGATGCAGAATGCAGCTCAAGAACAATAAGACAACATCTATGAGAAAAAGGCTTTAAAAACTTTAAACGTCTTTAAAGGTCACGTCTTCTTCCACACCACGAAACACATCCGTTAAACTTTGATGAGAAGCACCAAACATGGGACGTAGAAAAGTGGACGAAGGTTTTGTTCTCTGATGAGAAAAAATTAACATCGATGGCCCAGATGGGATCCAACGTAACTGGCATGATAAAGATATCACACCAGAGACATTACGACACGACACAGTAGAGGAGGTTCCATCATGATCTGGGGTGTTTTCTCCTTCCATAGAACAATGGAACTTCACGTTATACAGGGGCGTCAAACAGCAGCAGGCTACATTGGTTTGTTCAAGAGTGCATCTTTATTGACTGAAGGTCCTTGCTTGTGTGGAAATTACTGGGTCTTTCAGTAGGACAACGCTGTAATCCACAGTGCCCGCAGGACAAAGGACTTTTTTATGGCGAATAACGTGTTTCTTTTGGACCATCCAGCGTGTTCTCCCGAACTGAACCCCATTGAAAATGTTTGGGGGTGGATGGCAAGGGAAGTCTATAGAAATGATGGACGTCAATTCCAAACAGTACATGATCTTCGTGAAGCCATCTTAACCACTTGGAATAACATTAGAGCCAGCCTTCTGCAAATGCTTATATTAACCATGCCAAAGAGAATGTTTGAAGTTATTCGCAATGACGACCGCGCAACTCTACTGAGACCTCTTGTTGGACATTTAGGGTTAGGTCATACGATGTTTATGTTATTTCGAGGTTTAATGTCAGTGCTCAAGTTATTAGAGAGGCCAAAAATTTCGTTAGAAATTTCTGGAATAAAATCGTATGTCGGTAGAAGGGCTAGGGATTAAGATAATATATTGTAAGTTTCTGACCTTTAATAAAAGTAAGGTAACTGTTCATTTGAAATCACAATAATAGTAGTTTTGAACTGACGATGATGTAATACCAAAGCTTGATACGATGTAATTATTAAAAGTCATAATCTACTTTGTGTAGAAGTTGTTGTTATTGTATTTTGAATTTAATTATTTAGTGTAGCAGATTCCTTACTAGATGTGAAAGTTAGTTTAGATGCTATTTAATTATGTATAAATCAGCATTTTTCATTTTATTTTAGGAAAGTTTAGGGCAATCATTAACATTCGGTGCGGTCTACAAAAAAAGTCAATTTCTCCAGAGGTTGTGATTACCAAAAGGTATGCATTCTGAAGTAAATCCTGATTCTTAGCTCAAGTGGTTGTCAGGGCGCTCTACTCACAATATGCGAGACGCTGATTTAAACTCTCGCCACACCAAACACACTCACACATTTAGCCGTAGTGAAGGACTAATGTCTCTATACCTTGATAAAAGAGAAACAGAACTGTTGACGTTTGTTGGTGTTGAGTTCCCACTAGTTTATAACTGCTCAAAAAGTTAGCGCAGAGAGCTCACGTGCAGTTTTACGAAACAGTTCAAAACAAACCAAGGAAAATTTAGCAGTTAATACGTCATGAAACCTGACTCAGTATCGAACAAACACTTTAAAGCTGTAAAATATTGTGTATTTTTCTTAATCAAATATGACGCAAGCGGTTTAGGAAAAATATATAGCAGTTCATGTCCGTAATCTGAGGATTGCGGGTTTGAATCCCTGTCGCATCGAACATACTCGTCCTTTCAGCCGTGAGGGCGTTATAATGTAACTGTGAATCCCACTATTACTTGGTAAGAGAGAAGCCCAAGAGTTGGTAGTGGATGGTGATAACGAGCTGACCTCAGTCTAGTCTTAACTGCCAAATTAGGGACGGCTAGCACAGATAGCCCTCCAATAGCTTTATGCGAAATTAAAACACAAACAAAACTTTGCTCCTTTTCCGCTCGGCTAAATCTAGTTAAACACTACATGTCATATAGTATCTTTATTTTCAACACTTTCTAGAGTCGTTTTCACTTATCATTTTTCTTTTGGGTCCTTAACTCTTGTATTTTTTAATCAAGGAGAGAAATTTGGTGAAGATATATTACGTAACCCTGAAATAACCATTCCAAATTTAGTCAATATTTATGCCACCATATAAACATTCAAGCACGTTTAATCTATTTGACGAACTTCAACTATCGTTTTTCCCTACAGTTTGTTTGTTTGTTTTTGGGAATTCGCACAAAGCTACTCGAGGGCTATCTGTGCTAGCCGTCCCTAATTTTGCAGTGTAAGACTAGAGGGAAGGCAGCTAGTCATCACCACCCACCGCCAACTCTTGGGCTACTCTTTCACAAACGAATAGTGGGATTGACCGTAATATTATAACGCCCCCACGGCTGGGAGGGCGAGCATGTTTTAGCGCGACCCGGGCGCGAACCCGCGACCCTCGGATTACGAGTGCACGCCTTAACGCGCTCGGCCATGCCAGGCCTTTTCCCTACAGACTTTGATAATTCAAAGTTGTTCTATCTTAGAAACGTTAATGTAAGAAAAAGTTTTAGGAAAATTAGTGAAGTATATTACAAAGTCTACTGAACCTACCATATCATATATTACAGAGAGCGAATTACTTTTGAATAGTTGGCGTATCTTGAAGAATTTTATTTACCTTAATTATTGGTGAGTAATTTCATTCGAATTCTTAGCTTTCACTTAGAAAATTTTCATCAACAGACTATTTCATTAACGGGAATTTAGGGTTAACGGCACTTTAAATGGCTCGGCACGGCCAGATCATCAAGGCAGGACTCATAATACAGTGAAACGTGTCTAAAGCGGAATCAAAAATATTCAAAATATACATAAATACACAAAATCTTAATCAAATTTATTTAAAAAAGTGCCCAATTTCAATTATTTAGTTTTTTTAATGCGCTTTCTCATGCGGTTAAAAAATAATGCTAATATTATGACTTTTCCGTGAAGTTCATTTCCCCCTTCACTTTTGCATGCAACTCGATAGCGTTAATATAACTAAACTTGTGATGAAATCGGAATTTCTATTTCCTCACAAACTTTTACAGGCCTGGCATGGCCAAGCTTGTTAAGGCGTGCGACTTGTAATCTGAAGATCGCGGGTTCGCATCCCCGTCGCGCCAAACATGCTCACCTTTTCAGCCGTGGGGCGTTATAATGTGACGGTTAATCCTACTCTTCGTTGGTAAAAGAGTAGCCCAAGAGTTGGCGGTGGGTAATGATGAGTAGCTGCCTTCCTTCTTGTCTTACACTGATAACTTAGGAACGGCTAGTGCAGGTGACCCTCGTGTAGTTTTGCGCAAAATTAAAAAAACAACAGAGAAACAATCGAAACATCGTACAAAATAAAGTATAGAAAGTTTTGATTGAGAGGTATCAATTCATTCTTTATTATCATTTATCTGAGTGTTTCTTCTCACGTCTCATTTAACAAAATTCGTAGCTTAATAATGACGTCAAGTGGAACTGTGCGAGTATTGGTCGCTGGCTTTTTATTCAGTGACAATGTATTTTACTAAACAATGTTTAACGATACGTTCCAAGTGAGAATTCAAAGTTGTTCTATTTTAGAAACGGTAATGTCAGGAAAAGTTTTCGAAGAGTTAGTGAAATATATTACAAAGTCTACTAAACCTATCATATCATATATTACAGAGAGCGAATTACTTTTAAATAGTTGGCGTATCTTGAAGAATTTTATTTACTTTAATTATTGTTAAGATAATGCTGCAAAATTTTGATATTTCCGACTTGTACAGGTTTTTGTCCAATTATATTTCCGGCTTAGACAGGTTTACCGTATAAGGGTAGCGGGTTTTAACCAACTCTTTCAGTTCTGGGGGCGTTATAACGTGACGGTCGTTTTTTGTATTCGTTAATAAAGGTATTCCAAAAGTTCTTGATGGGTGTTGATGACTAATTTCTTTCCCTGTTGTATTAAACTGCTAAATTTATGCAGTAAAAGATATTTACGGCTCATAAAGAAATACACGTATGTTTTACAAACTTATTGTTTAGATTTATAAATGCTATTTGCAGTTCAAAGGAGAAACCGAATTTAAATATAGAAATTTGACAAAACACTTTGATTTATCGACATTAAAACTTCATGTCCAAACATAGAGAAAACATCGTGTAACAACTTTCGTTTTGTTCTTTTATTTCAGTGATTATGGCTCTAAACAAGGACGTGTTAAAGGACAACCTTTACCGTAAGTTGTAAATAATTTATTTTCATTCTTTTTATTTATCTATGTAAAGAGTAGAGGGAAAATGTTTTTCATATGATCTATTAATGAACTAGATATACGTTTGAAATGAGCAGAACTGTAAAAAAATCATTTACTGAAACAATGTACATTGTTTTTGTTGGTTTATTTCTTTAAACAAAATTTCTACAAGAGGATGATGAAAAACTGGCTATAAATTTAAACTTCCTTTACACAGAGACACAAAGTAACTTGTAATAAATAGTCAACAACATTTCTTTTGATAATATACAGATTAAGTAACACATAAGATTAGAATTTGGTGATTTTAGTTGAAAGGAAATATTACATTAGGTCTACTAACTAGATGGTTCCAGGTTCGAGTGACAAGTATGTCACTGAACACGTTCCATGCTTTTAACTGCAGGGTATTTCAATTACCTTAAAGAATCTCATTGCTCGGTTAAGAAAAGTTGTATAAGAACGGTAACAGTAGCCAGAATCTCAAGTTGTGAAGACTATATTGAACACAACCTTACCTGTTCCTTATTCACTTGTTATAATAGTTCGGGCCGTCCATGTTATAATATTCTTTGTTAATGACTTTTTCAGCATTCTTTTTATTTTGTTATCAACAATTCACTGCGTCATGTTTCAGAATAAATTTACATATATTTTATGTCGAAAATATAAATAACTGTTTATAACCTGTTAGGTTTATTTTGAATTTCGCGCAAAGCTACACTAGGGCTATCTGCGCTAACTGTCTCTAATTTAGCAGTGTAAGACAAGAGGGAAGGCAGCTTGTCATCACCACCCACTGCCAACTCTTGGTCTCCTTCTTTACCAAATAATAGTGTGATTAACCATCACATTATAGAGCTCTCCCGACTGAAAGGGCGAGAATGTTTGGTGTGACAAGGATTCGTACCCACGATCCTCAGATTACGAGTCGAGTGCCTTAACCACACAAGTAAAGGCATTATGGGAAATATCATACATCAAAATACATTTTTGAAATTTTTTAAAACCGCTTTATGAAAAATATTGAGAAGCGTTTTCGTTGTTAAGTATCTTTTTATAAGAGAGAAACAATCCAAACACATAGACGTTGGATATATATGGACAATAGATAATTCACATACAAAAATACCTAGTCATGAAAGAGAATCACAATCCTCTTTCCTTACATATAATAATTTACTCTGTGCTTTATTGTCAATTGTAACTTCGTTACACAATTTAGTTCACTTCTTTTTATCAACCTTTTGGTACTTAAGACCCTGTTTGACGTGTACTTTACAAACTGTACTTTTTCTGAGATCCATCTTCACCTGGCTGTTTGAAAAGCGACGATCCCAAGGAACGTGTCCAGTGTCATTACAGCAACTACTTTGGATCGTATAACTGTTGGTCCTGTCCGAAAGGTCAACATACAAATCCTGGAATGCCCGGCGTGGCCAAGTGGTTAAGGCGTTTATCTCGTAAGCTGAGGGTCGCGGGTTCAAATCCCCGTCGCACCAAACATGCTCGTCCTTTCAGCTGTGGGGGCGTTATAATGGTACGGTCAATCCCACTATTAGTTGGTAAAAAAGTAGCCGAAGAGTTGGCGGTGGGTGGTGATGACTAGTTGCCTTCCCTCTAGTCTTACACTACTAAATTAGGGACGGCTAGCACAAATAACCCTCGTGTAGCTCGCACGAAATTCATAAAACAAATAAGCATATCTTGGAGCTTGCTTCCTGGATGCATGTAGATGCAAGTTTTATCAGACACTATGAAAAACACTACGAAAGTCTTTATATAGAAATTATTTTGATATTTTATTATTGCAAGTGCTTAACTCTTAAATAACTTTACAACTTCTTTTCAGGGTCATTAACAACTCATGTTATTTATGTAATTCGATAATGTTCACTTCTTGTATAGCGAGTGAAGAAACTTCAGTATAAGTTTAATATGGAGTTCAGGTATTTGACACGTGGCCTGTTTCTCCTATTTTGTTATATTTTTATTATTTAGTATCCCTGGTTGGATTTTATGTTTCTTTAAAGGGGTTTGACTCGTTTTAGTTTATATGTTCTTTATCAGTTACGTTTAATTATATATTTTCTCTTTGATTTGTTAAACTTGTTGTCATTTTTCTGTTGTTTTTTATAATCGTTTCTTTCTGATTTTTTCCACCTTTTTCGTCTGTTTTTTAAAAAAACACGTTTAGCATTCGTAAAGATTTGAATGATACGTTATCTAAGTACACAGGATTTAAAGTGTGGTGGCTGAAGTTAAATATTACCAAACTGGTGCAATTTGAAATAATACTCGTTTTCTCAGCAAATAATTCTATCAACACTTTATTTGAAAAGAGTGATTCAGTAACAATAAAAGTGTTAAACAATTATATTATTGTTTTCATTTCAGGTACCATTATTTTTTGGTTGATAACGTTTCCATTAATATTTGTAAAGGAGGGATTACCACTAATGGTACTTGTAGCATGGTAAGCACAAATTTTTTATTGGTAAAATTTGTTTATTGTTAGGTGGAAAACAATCCCAAAGTATCGAACTTCTAACTAATGTTAGAAAAATTCAAAACAGCCTCGCCAAATGTAGCATTTATGAAGTTACGAAAACTGGTGAAGTACTGAATAAACATTTTGAAACTAGAAAGACGTTTCAATGTGTTTTCTAAATCAAATACGACACGTTCGGTTTGAAAAATATACGTATCAGTTAATGTATATTATATATTTTTCTTTATAGTTGTCTTTCAATCACCATGGTGAACATATATATTAATAGATTTGAAGAACATACACCAGTGATGTGTATAGTTACAATCAAAGAGTAATGGTGTTATAGTTGTTTGTTTGTTTTGTGTATTAGCTATTATCAAGTAGTCGTGGTGTTATGATTGTTTGTTTGTTTTGTGTATTAGCTACTATCAAGTAGTCGTGGTGTTATATTTGTTTGTTTGTTTTGTGTATTAGCTACTATCAAGTAGTCATGGTGTTATGATTGTTTGTTTGTTTTGTGTATTAGCTATTATCAAGTAGTCATGGTGTTATGATTGTTTATTTGTTTTGTGTATTAGTTACTATCAAGTAGTCATGGTGTTATGATTGTTTGTTTGTTTTGTGTATTAGTTACTATCAAGTAGTCATGGTGTTATGATTGTTTGTTTGTTTTGTGTATTAGTTACTATCAAGTAGTCATGGTGTTATGATTGTTTGTTTGTTTTGTGTATTAGCTACTATCAAGTAGTCATGGTGTTATAGTTGTTTGTTTGTTTTGTGTATTAGCTACTATCAAGTAGTCATGGTGTTATAGTTGTTTGTTTGTTTTGTGTATTAGCTACTATCAAGTAGTCATGGTGTTATGATTGTTTGTTTGTTTTGTGTATTAGCTACTATCAAGTAGTCATGGTGTTATGATTGTTTGTTTTGTGTATTAGCTATTATCAAGTAGTCGTGGTGTTATGATTGTTTGTTTGTTTTGTGTATTAGCTACTATCAAGTAGTCGTGGTGTTCACTTTTGTGCAGGGGCGTAGAGCCTGGGGGCATGGGGTATACATCCCCCTTTCATTTTAGGTGAGGGATATGGTGCATACAATCATCCCCCCTACAGTTTGGTCTGTTGAATTGTTTTAATGCATCACAGGCCTGCAAATTGTGTGTTTGTTCTTGTGATTCTCGTGTTCTTACCAATTGAATGAAATAATTAGGCCTAGATGTGGGCTTTTTCAGTGTTCGAAATGCACATATTTAATATAAGCTTCTAAGCTTTTCGATGAAAGCGATATATCGTAAGTATCAGTCGGTAGCCCTAAGTATACATCCAAGTATCGTGGCAACAAGATTACTCTGTGACTGCATGTTTACAGGTTTCAGGTTCACGTAATCAGAGATCACCAATTTGCAAATTGAACAGTCCACATAAGTGGTTGCAAAAATCATTCCCCCCCATCGGGTGTAAAAAATTTACGCCCCTGCTTTTGTGTAAATGTACCAAAACAAATTCAGTATTTGTAATTATTGTTTCTATTTCAGTGCCAAAAAATCGAAAAAATCATTGAAGAAGATTTTTCAGAGTGCTGTACGAAACGTTTTCTCGTTGGAGCACGTCTATCGACCTGCGAAAATGGAGAAACGAGACAAACATCGACATTACAGATCCAGACGATCAGGTTATATCATGTTAAGCACAAAGTTACAACACTGGTTATCTCAACTTTGCTCACCACAGCTATTAAAACCAGGATTCTGGCGTAGTAAATCTAAAGACATGCCGCTGGGAGCGCCAACAATTTATAAAATATTTTTAAGAGTAATATTTTATGTTTTACATTAGCACCCAAAAAGAGAAAACATGAAAATATTGTTCTGTGGTTACCTTCATTAAAACGTTTACTGCCATAAAATACACAATATACAAAGAATTTAACATGGAATTAATGTACATTTATCCTATATATAATCACAGTTGGCCTGGCATGGCCAAGCGCGTAAGGCGTGCGACTCGTAATCCGAGGGTCGCGGGTTCGCCCTCCCAGCCGTGGGGGTGTATAATGTGACGGTCAATCCCACTATTCGTTGGTAAAAGAGTAGCCCAAGAGTTGGCGGTGGGTGGTGATGACTAGCTGCCTTCCCTCTAGTCTTACACTACTAAATTAGGGACGGCTAGCACAGATAGCCTTCGAGTAGCTTTGTGCGAAATTCCAAAACAAACAAACAAACAAAATAATCACAATTTGCTTTTATAAATGTAATGTAAGCTATATCACATGACTTAAAATCAGACACATTTATATAAATTACATGCTAGATGCCCTGAAGAAAGCCTTCCATGTACCAGAAAACAGTTTATTGAATGTATTTAAAAAATGTAAAGTTTTCAAATCACTATATTTTCATGTGTTTCATTTCTGGAATCGTAATGTAAAACATTAAAATTATTTTTTGAAAAATATTTGATAAATATTTAGCGCCATTGTGAATATCTCACAGTCAGAGCGCAGAAGAAATTGGTTGTATGAAGACGACAGGAATTGTTAAATCATGAAAACATTTACCAAGACTTACAAAAATAAAGAATAAATAAAAATATGAAATTATATGAGAAATATATTGCATTTGTATAATTATAGTATATTAGTTGAAAAGCAGTATTTGTATGTTTTTCTCTTAAAGTTTCTAAGCAGAACTGTTTCCTGAAGAAGGAACTTTGGAGTTACCAGTAGAAGAAATTAATAATAAAAAAGGAAATACAAGCTAGATATTCCAATATTTTGTGATTCGTATCCACGAGAGAGTCTTTTTCATGTTTTCGACATGTATCCCATTGGCAGAATGGCAAATATGAGAAATTACAACGTCAGAAACCTGGTTTCGATACCAGTAATAAGCAGAGCACAGATAATCCATTGTGTAGCTTTGGTTTAAATTTAAACAAACGAAGAAAGTTTGGGTTAAATATACATATTTTTTGTTTCATTAGAATAACATAAAACCGATGGTCTACAGCTAGTCTAAAATTGCGAAACATGTCTTTATATGTTCCAACGAAAGAGGTAAAATATATCTTTAAGAGTTTCACTGAGAATCTTTATAAAACATTCGTATTATTTGTAAACCAGAAGGAAAACTTCTTCCTCTCACGCCTATCAAATTTACCTCAATTGCAGATCTAAAATACACTATTTTCCTCTAGAAGATGTACATATCAACAACATTCACGTCCTTCTAATGATTATCATAGTTTAAACACCAAACTGTGGAACGTGAATTGAGTGTTGAGTTCTTACACAACTCATAACATTTATAAACATTGTTGTGCAGTGTTTATCAAGTGTATCTCAGATAAAACAAATACATTATGAGAAGTCATTTACAAAGAAATATGTTTGACCTTCGTCTCTGTTTCATGATTCATTGTATTTGTTTCCTCTTTCATATTTCCAATGTTTGACGGATATCATTGGCTCTAATACCTCACGGTTAAGCCCACAATGACTACCTTCACTCATAATATTTTAATTATATTTGTTGTAAATAGTCTGCTTTGGTCGAATTATCATAATATTTACTTCTACATAATTAATGTAAACGATATTTTAGATCACGTTCTGTGTCTCTATTACAGTTTCTTCCATGTCAACATTTAATGCTTGAGTAAATAACATCATTAGGCTAATACAACAATGAACTGGCATTCAAAGATTTATAAATATAATGAAGTGATCTTAATACATTCGTATGGGATACTATGTATGTGCCTTGTTTTGTCCCTGTAGTAGAAGTTATTCAGGGTTAGGTAATAAGGTGTTTATTTTCTTTCAACGTTTAATGTCAATGTTCAAGTTATTCCAGAGAATAGTAATTTCTGGTATAGAATGGAATGTCGGTAAAAGGCTAGGGTTTATATAATATTTTGTAAAGTTTTGAACTTTAATAAGAGACCCATTTATTTTGTATAGGCTTAACCTGTGGACGGTGTTACATTCTTTAATTATTTCAATTAAGTTTCTAAGTCTTTTTTGTAGATACAAAGCTGTAATAAAATGTAATAGTTAGTTTCTAAATGTAGGGTTTGATCCCTAAAAATAAAAGAAAATTGTTTACTTCACGTCTTATATACGTATTTTGATGTGTGTCTGTGTAATTGTGTTTATGATGATTCATAAATATACCAGTTGGAAGCGTCTTAGAAATGAAGTTATTGATGAAAACAATTTTATAATCTTTCTTTTTTAGTTATATTGCCAGACAAAACAAACAAGGAAGAGCACAATGAAACCGGAAAAGTGACCCTACCTGAAAGGTATGTATATTGAAATAAACCTGACACTCAGCTTAAATAATTCTCCGAGCGTTCTTCTCACAATCTGCAGGACGCAGATTTGAACTCCCGTCATACCAAACACACTTTCAGTTCAGCTGGGGGGGAGTAACTGTTATAATATGATGATCAGTCTCATGATTTATTGGTAAAAGTGTAACCCTGTTGTTAACATTGGGTGGTGTTGATTATATGTCCTCTTTTTCTAGTCTATAACTGCTAAGTTAAGGACAATTAGCGCAGATAACCCACATGTAGCGTTGTGCAAAATTCAAAACAGCCTCGCCAAATGTAGCATTTATGAAGTTACGAAAACTGGTGAAGTACTGAATAAACATTTTGAAAGTAGAAAGACGTTTCAATGTGTTTTCTAAATCAAATAGGACACGTTCGGTTTGAAAAATATACGTATCAGTTAATGTATATTATATATTTTTCTTTATAGTTGTCTTTCAATCACCATGGTGAACATATATATTAATAGATTTGAAGAACATACACCAGTGATGTGTATAGTTACAATCAAAGAGTAATGGTGTTATAGTTGTTTGTTTGTTTTGTGTATTAGCTACTATCAAGTAGTCGTGGTGTTATATTTGTTTGTTTGTTTTGAATTTTGCGTAAAGCTACAGGAAAGCCATCTGCTCTAATTGTCATTAATATAGCAGCGGACGACTAAAGGAAAGGCAGCTTGTCATCACCACACACCGCTAACGTTTGGGCTACCCTTCAGTCAAAGAATAGTGGGATTGACCATGAATTAAAAATTCTCCCACGGATGAAAGGGCGGGGATGTTTGATGTGATGGGGATTCGAACTCGCGACTCTCAGATTACGGGTCCAGGGCTCTCCTACCCACGTGGTCATACCGGGCCAGCTAAACCCAACCTTTCATGTCATCTTTGTCTTCAATGCTTTCTAAGTGTCGATTTTAAATTATAATTTTTTTCTGAACCTTTTATTCTTGTATTTGAAAATCAGGAAGACAAATTTTGTGACGTATTTTACGTGACCCTCAAATACACATTGAATATTTAGTCGATATTTATGCCAACATGAAAATATTTTAGCACGTTTAATTTCACAGGACGAACATCAAGTTGTAAACTACATCACATCTTCTAAACCCTGTGTTATCGAAGTATTTCATGTAATATCAGGACTCTTCAGTTTAGCTGATATACGGCAGATCTAGTAGTTGTTGAGACACTACTTGTACTGTCAAATTGATTGAACAATATTTTTTTTTTGTTTGAACTTGTTTAAATTCGTGAATCGTGACATTTGTCAATGTTATTAAAGTTATTAGCCACTAAACCTAATGCCAGGATTTATCAATATAATACAGTTTATATAAATAAATATAGATCTATAGATCTTCTCTGATGAAATTCACTTTTGTGTAAATGTACCAAAACAAATTCAGTATTTGTAATTATTGTTTCTATTTCAGTGACAAAAAATCTTTTAAGAAGTTTCTCCACCGTTTACGAAAATCTGTTTCTCGTAAAATGGAGAAATAATATGTGTCGTCATTTTGAAGATCCAGACGACCATGTGACACTAAGGTAACCAGTGTGTGACGATCTGTAAGTATCTGGATTTTATGATTTTAGTAGGAAACTGAATTTTTATACTGCATATATATAACATGATGTATTGCATTACAAGAAGCAAATTTTAATTCATTAATTGTAGCTATTAACAAGTGGTCAGGCCATAGCCTTACCGCTTTTAAAAACCTACGTTTCTGACTACATACGACTGAATAATCATTTTTCTTAGATGACGACTACACACTTAAACTTTGGGGGTAAGTGGCTTTACAGAGAATGTTGGGTTTGTTTTCTGTACTTTGGTGATACAACTGGAAGTCGTACAAACTAATTAGATGTTTGTGAAATGACGATATTTTGTTAGTGATCAAGTTATCACATAAAAGTGTTCTTTGTACCACGATTATTATCTGATGGTATTATTATCATGAATTTTATCAGGACACTAGTGATCTAGAAAAAAACTCCTTATGAGATTGTATGTGTAGAGGGGGATGCACTCTAACTTAATATGGATATTTAGTTTGTGTTTTAGACTGTCACTCGTTTAAACAGAAATATGATGAAGATCGAGTGTTAATAGTTTTCCTAACCCTTCTGGAATGTCTCTGAATAGATTTATACTGATATTTTCAATTGAAATTACTTACTGGATTTATCTACATTTTGGCTCAAAGTTTAGACACTAAGATACGCAACCTTTTTTATAACCATGCGGTGTTTTTATGTTTTTTTACCAACATCCGTGTGGCTTGACACTAATTGGATACTTTAACTTTTAATACATGTTAATATAAAAGAAAAACAACAATCTGTATTTTAAGTATGACTGTTTTCTCCCCACGTGACATATCAAACCCCACTCACGTCACTCTGTACCGGAGGATACTAATCATATGATATCAATTCTCAACCGCTCTCCGAATACACGGCGGCTCTTTTTTATTATTATTGCGGTGTAAGAGAGCCTTTGGTGATCTTCTGTTTTAACCATTTGCACTATTATACTGCAGGGTGTCATCTGTCTGTCCCTCAGTCAGTAAACACTAAAATGATGCCATATAAGGGGTACTTAACGTTATAATTTGTACTGTCGTGACGTTAGTGTAACGTGCACATGCCATAAATCACGAAAAGAATTATAAACTGTACGATACAACACAACATGACGTATGAACTTGAAAAAATATTTTTCTTACTCTTCATTTTGTTTTTATCTGCTGTTGAAAGAAAACACGTTAGAGGTCGTTTCACCAAATATCTAGTTTATTAATATATTTCGTAGGTTCGAATTTAACGAAAGATAAAAGGATTACGTATTCAACTTATTATTTTATAGTAAATTCATTACAGGAAAACCAAAACTAACCTGGCAAGTATCATGGTATAATATCTCAGAAAATAAGGTAAGACATAATTTCAAAATACAATAACAATTATTTCTTACTGATGATTATGCCTTACCGAAGGTGGTCGAAAGGATGAAATTATTAAAAGTCAAAATTTACCTTATGTAAAAGTTACTGTTATTGTATTTTAATATTAATTATTCAACCTAGCAGGTTCCTCAGCAGATACCAGCGGCCCGACATAGCCAGATGGTTAAGACACTTGACTCGTAATCTGAAGGTTGCCGGTTTTTATCCCTGTCACACCAAACGTTCTCGCCCTATCAGCTGTGAGGCATTATAATGTGATGGTCAATCCCACTATTTGTAAGTAAAATAGGAGGCCAAGAGTTGTCAGTGGGTGGTGATAACTAGCTGTCTTTCCTCTAGTCTTACACTGCTAAATTAGGGATGGCTAACGCAGATAGCCCTTGAGTAGCTTTGCACGAAATTCAAAACAAACCTTACCATTTAATTAAATTATCCTTAAAGACAATAATATTATAGAATAAGTAAAATTAAAAGTATATGTCAGTATAAAGTTCCTAAATAAAACCCACACATTACATCTAATGAAAGATGAACACATAACTGTTACACTGATCTATAACCACTATATTTATACTTATGGCCTGAAAATAAATACTAAGTACCAAATACCAGTGATCTGTTGTTAACACTGTTGCTACAAATACCAATGTTTAAAAACCAATTATTAAAGATGTATTTATATAAAAACGTTTAACAACAAAATCATTAACAACTTTTCTGTTATTATCTCTGTAGGTTTTTGTTATGCCATCCAAGTAAGTATGACAGAAATGAGGTAAGTATTATGATATTTATTCAATCTGGAACCCTATCCCAGCATATTTGGACTTGGATAGAAGATCGTCACAGTACGTTAGAGATAACAACTTTCCTTTTGTTCTGCAGACTACTGACCTGTCTCTTGAAGAGGTTCAGAAATCAATCACTATCTTTTCCAATGCACTTTCTGATTTTACTACCTTGGAAAACATTTCAGTATCTCTATACGTGCTTTGGCTACTTTACATCTATAATCTGATATATCAACAACTTTGGTACACAAGTGTTAGAAAAGAACTCACACCCTTTAATGAAGCTTCTTGGTTCTTCATTAAGTAACAAATAAAATTAACAGCGTTATCTTTAAGTATTTGCTGGGCTCAAGGGATAGATTGACTTCCCGTAACTGTCAACGTCAGGATGTTTAGTAAAAGGTATTACATAACAGTGAGATCCAACAGCTCAACATCTCCATGCAGAGGCTGAAAAAGATGTTTCAAATCAATAAAGCTAACAGTGAAATATCTGGTCTCTTCTTTCGAGTATTTTCAATCTGATGATGACTGTCAAAGAACAAACATTTTTCAGTTTCTATTTTTGTCAGTTATGTTAACTGCTGGAGAGCATGTTCAATGAGATGTATATTACATTTCGGAGTAAAGCCTTCCAATAAGGTAGTAAAATCAGAAAGTGCATTGGATAAGATACTGACCTGTCTCTTGAAGAGGTTCAGAAATTAATCAGTATCTTATCTGCTTGTCTGCTGACATTATTTTGTTTTACTTCTGGGTTCTTTCTGGTTCATTGACCAGCATTGAAAATATTTCCAAGCTAAAATCCTTATAATTAACCTGAGCATGTCGTACCAACCTATGCAGCCATTCAACCATTTCAGGAAATGAAAACATTTCAGTATCTCTATACATGCTTTGGCCACTTTACATCTAAAGTCTGATATATCAACAACTTTGGAACACAAGTGTTAGAAAAAACTCTAACACCCTTCAATGAAGCTTCTAGTTTCTTCCCAAATACGGTTATCAAGAGCAAAAAGTTCAAGAAACACATGTGATGAAAACGATTTTCCAAATCTATGTGGTAGATAAGAAAATGCACTAAACAGAGTATAGCTGGCTAGTTTCCAGTTGTTATGTTAGACAGAATGGATGTTGAGGCAGCTCAAACAAAACTACAAGAAATTAGTGTGAAGTAAGGAATAGGAACAGAATTGGAGAACACTCAAACTCCAAACCATCATACCCCAAAGAAAAGTGTTATTTGTTCAGTTTTGAAGAGGACAATTAGCACACCTTCGGGTGTGATTAGCAACAAAACCTTTCAAAGTCCTCTTGATGTCAGTAATATTCCCATTGTTGAACCAAACTGTGAGAAAACAAAAGACAGATAAGGAAGAAGACAGTTCAACTCCTTTGATTCTTCTCCATCTACAGTCTCCAGAAGTCCTTTGTAAGCCTTGAGGGTGGCACTTGAAAACGTGAACTTAATATGAGAAACAAGGAACCTTGGCTTTGATTTTATTGTGTATGTACATATTTCATGTGAATAGTGTTAAGAATGGGGACACCTAAAAGATGTCTCACTATTTATGGTTTAAATGGATTTTAAAATTCATGCTGATATTGGTAGAACAGATTGTGTATTTTTAAAGTGTAATATTTAAATGGATTTTAAAATTCATTCTGATATTGGTAGAACAGATTGTGTATTTTTAAAGTGTAATATTTTACTTCATAAAATGCTGATATTGGTAGAACAGATTGTGAATTTTTAAAATGTAATATTTCACTTTATAAAATGCTGATATTGGAAGAACAGATTGTGTATTTTTAAAGTGTAATATTTTACTTTATAAAATGCTGATATTGGTAAAACAGATTGTGTATTTTTAAAGTGTAATATTTTACTTTATAAAATGCTAATATTGGTAGAACAGATTGTGTATTTTTAAAGTGTAATATTTAAATAATTTTTAAAATTCATGATGATATTGGTAGAACAGATTGTGTATTTTTAAAGTGTAGTGTTTAAATGGTTTTTAACACTCCTACGAAAAACATATTTACATCAGCTAAAGTAATACCCTTAGTGGATGTTTTAAAAAAAAATTAAATATTATTTTGCAAATGTCTGAAAAGTCAATATATTATTGCTCCTTAAAATATAAAGGGATAGGGTCAGTAAATGGCAATTTCATTTAAATACATCCTAACCTGTCATGCACACAAATTATTCCTTTCACACAATTCATTGTGAACAAAGTAATCCAGCGTTTGTTATTAATATTAACAAGCAGGATGAAAACATCTATCTGGTGTATGAACTACTGAACTGTTAGCATTTTCAGCTGTCAAGATACAGACATCCTAGAAACCATTGATAAGTGGAATGTTAACATTCAACAAGTATTAACACTGATTAGTAATTTCATAATTAAACCAGACGGTGGGAGAATCCAACACTTTAGTTATATGATACAACTTAGTACATGGACCAACTTGTTTGCACAGTTAATGTACTACTCCTATGTTGATTGTTCAATCACTTGGAGATTGGGCAAGAAAAACGACTGAAAAAGGAAAGAATGGATAGCAAATAAACATTATCAGAAATACAGTTTCAATATTACAATTTTTCACTTCCAATATGGTACGTGACCTCCTCTCATACATAGCTAGAATCCGACGTTGAAGTGGTGGGAAGTGCAATATTTATCTAGGTAAGTTGTTGTTGTTGTTTTGAATTAAGCACAAAACTACACAAAGGGCTATCTGTGCTCTGCCTACCACGGGTATCGAAACCAGGATTTTAGCGTGTAAGTCCGCAGACATACCGCTGAGCCTCTGGGGGACATCTAGATAAGTTCCCTTTAAGAAATGCTAAAAGGAACCCGTGAAATACAACACCCCATACATAAGAACGTTATAGAGCAGGCCTCGATAAAAATTTTCGGATGTAGGATTCAGCCACAAAGCTCAAAAATCAGGTGTGTATACAATAACATTACTATTGATTGTGCCAGGATATCTATTTACATGTAACTGTTTGTTCAGATGTATAAAATGAGTGTTAAAGTTCCAACTCTCCAGTTGTTGCTTTGGTGCAACATCTGTCTGACATTTTAAAAGAATGCCTTGCTACGGAAGTTAAAATACCTTACAACTTCCTTTCATTCATGATTTAATAATGTCAGGTTTTGTTTAGCAAGTTTGCACATTGCAGAGAAAGTTGAGTGCTTGCGTCAACTAATAATTTTTGTTCTATATTTATCTATAAGTCAACTGTTGATGAAAGTCCACGACACTACTTAGGCACAATCTCTTATTCCTTACTACCAAAATTGAACTACTTTTAATTTTGTTTTGCCATTCTAGCTGAAATTACAATTGTGTCACCTGAATGCTTGTTTTTCCAATAAGGTTCATGACACTTTTCTTAACAGTTCTGGGAATGTCATTTTGTTATCAGAATTAAAGCAATATATGCATAATAAGTTTTATGTATCAGGAAAACTGAGCAATAGATTGGAGTTCCACACGTGGAAGAGCCCCTGATGCTTACTACTTAATCTACTTCCGAGTTTTAATATTATGGGGCCTTATTTATTTAATTCTACTCGAGTACTCAATATGATTAAGGCCTTTTTCCTGAAACATTCTTTAGTGATTTATTCTTATTTGCTCCAGTTAAAACATTTAATACTCAATTTAATTTTTGCACCTGAACAATTTGTTCTGTTATTTCTTTTACTGAAGAAAACATCTTGGCTCATACACTTTTTTCTTCAGTTTTCCTATAGTAGGTATTTCATTAAATCTACTATAGTTGCTTATAGCGTATTTGCTTCAATTGCTTTCCACTGCGTCAAGTTCTTAATCAGCCTTTTTTCGTAACTAGACTTCGTTTTTTTTCCAGCAGTCTAACACCTAACTCCCACAATTTATGACCAAACACTAACAAATTCGTCCTTCTTATGTGCTTCATTATAGTATTTGACATCACACTTTCAATGCTGTCTCAGCATTCTCCCCGCTAGTAAATTAAAATCTGGAGTTACTCTTAATTCGTTATAGACTTCAATAAATTTCTCTTCCTGGTATTCTTCACCTCAAAACACCTGGTTTTTAAATATCTGCCCAATCTAAAACTCTACCAGCCTCATCAGTTGCGCTAAGAAAAAATTCAGTATTTTTTCATTTTACCATAAAACATTAGTATCGTGTTTGTTAACTGTGTAAGATAACTAATAAGATCGGGGAATTACTATGTCTTTTTTTAAGTCTATATTTGATATTATCCTAGCTCTATAATATGCACCTTCTCTGTTGTAGAGAAAGCCACATACGAACGCTTTATTACTTATTTAAGCTTACGACAACTTCAACCAACCAATCTCATTCTCTTTCTATATTATTTATAACTCATTATTAGTTAACTTAAACTCTTATTGCCCTGGACGAATTTGTAAAGAGTAAATCAAGTTTGTGATTATACATATTTTTTGCTCAATCCAAAGTGTGCTTTTATTTTTGTAAGAGCTAAAGATATATTTGAAAAGTTGACTATATAAATCAGAAGTATCACGTCTTCATTATGAAGTGACTGATCACCAGCTGCAGTAGAGGCCAACAAGTTTGCATGAGAAATTAATAATTTCTTGCAAAATAAAGTGGTGGGTTTAAGCTCAAACTTTAAGCATGTGTACTGTATTAACCAATCACCTGTCCACTGTCTGTTGACTTCCGAGAATTTAGATGTAAAATATAACATGTTGAACCAACAGGAATCTTCTAAAATATACAGGCATTTATGTTTTTAGTAAAAATGGCAACAATGCAAGTCACCACATCTAACACTAAAATTAGCACAACCTCGGTTCCCTTCTTTCTTCTTGACAAACACAATTAAAGGTGACCAAGCATTCTCCCAAGATTGTATGACTTTCTATCATTATGGTATTAAGTCACTGCTGTTTGGGTCAGTCAGCTATTTTGTCTCACTAATACATCAAAGTATTCACCCAACAAGCCAATGAACTGCTTTCATGGATGGGTCTAAATTGTTGAAATGATCCTTGTTATGTAACCTAGAATAAGTCAGTACCAACATATACTTTCACTTTGATGCGACATATTCAGCCATAATATTATCCTAATATTGGTTAATCCCGTTCTTATCACTGTGCTTACAATCATTCTAGAGTTCAGCACCCATAGTTACACAGTAATATTTTGTTTGGCTGATTACTGGTGCAAATAATGGCTATGTGCATTTTGAACAAAAAACAGTTTTTGATGCATAGCTCCTTCATTCTATTATTCAGTACTGTCTCACTAGACAGTGTTTGAATTATACCCTAGAATACCACCTGTGTATTTGGATTAAAATAATTATCTTCATTACCTATAATCATGTAGTTTACTACTCTTGGGTTCAATACGGACACTATTAGATGAATTTCTTATGGAACAAACACTCACTCATCACAAAGATAAAACCGACAGACAACTCCACAGTGCATCCTTCTCAAGAATGCTGATTCCAGATGCAAGATAGGAAATTACTATTTTCTTTCTGGGAGTGGCACCTAGATGAGCAAGAAATTCAATTTTCGCCTAATTCTAGTCTTTATCAATCACAAAAATAAAGTCAGTATGCTTAAATGGTCATTCAGTCCACTGGAGACTTTGTTGAGTCCCTGGTAGAAACAGGAGCATTCTCTCATCCTTACACCCTTATTACTACGTACCAAGCTACATCCTGCCCAGACAAAGATTGACCACTAAATCTTTAGTTGCAAGATTTTCAAAGTGCTATCCAAATTTGCAGTCAAGCCTAACATGAAGTGCCTATTGCTTTACCTGTTTGAAAGACAAAGTTAAAAGTCAGAAAATATTCATTTACTACTTGGTATAACAATCTAACACCCCCTTAAGGTGGTTGATCCTTCGTTCAGGGTCACAAGTTACTTAAGATGTCCCCTTGCGCATATCTCACACCCTATTTGTAGACGTTGCTGTAATTTGTATCATTTGAATGAAAGTTGATGCTGTATCTATCCCATTTTCTGTTCTGTAATGCAAGATTATCTCGTGGTGTTTGCACAACATTCAAGGCATTTACGTACCATCCGTATAAAAATCAGCAGTTGTAAGCTCATTAATGTAATACACCATTGGCAAAAGTTTTATGTCCAAGAGAAAACTTTCCCTAAGCCCAACAAAATAAAATATCAAACAATTGTGACTTTCATACAATATTTAAAAGTTTTGAAAACTTTCCTGACTGTTTTTTTTGCTGTCCATTTGATTTATTCACTGCAGGACGTTTTTCAAACTGGTAGTTGGAATTCTCCCATTGCTTCTCTCGCATTCTTTACACGAATTGACAGTTTTCTTCTCGGGGTTTTCCTCTTACTCTTGGCCATTTTAACAATATCTGCTAGATTGTAAGAATAAATGTACTTTTGTCATAATCTTATCTCTATTTTCCCAAATCCCTTACCTCTTGTTTTTACGTAAAACCACCTTGTAGCTAATGTTGCCCAGACATTTGTATTTTCAATTGGTTTTGTATTATCAACCAATTTGACTCTTATTACTACTGGTTGAAACAGGTTCTGTAGAAGTGAGATGTTTTACAAGATCATCTGCACACTTACCAGATGATATTACCATATTATCATGTACCATCACTCATGGGATATCATGAGTAAAGCAAAAATGAATTTTGACTGTCCCTGCCAATCAGACTAAGTACTCTCGGATCAGTTTGGTTTTACAATTTAAGAAATCTGGTTCAGCTATTGCATTGTTTCCAGAGAAATGTTCATTAAGACTTCTCAAGACACGTTATTCTCCAGATTCTTCCAGTGAAGCTAGGGAGTACTTATCACACTCAGTTTCCAACCACTGAGGTGGTGGATAGAAGCTTTTCCTTCAGAATGTTATATTATGCTCCCAACACTTGGGTAAAGAGGGCAAAGTTGGGGATCTTATATCCCGGTCCTCGGATGTTTTCTCCAAATGTGGTCAGGAGAGGCACTAGCCTCTACAGGAGACTTCTCACAATACTAGCTCAGGTATGACCCTATACTGTCCAGTTTGGGTGTGCATGGTCCTCCTTTTTGAAGAGTGCTGGTTTTGAACATTGTTCATGGAAGAAGGTCTACTGTCGCTTGATAATTCCAAACAAATTGTGGTCTCATATTAGATCCTTAGTAGGACACCGTAGTTCCACCTTCCCATGACATTGTGATCTAATTACTCTAGCCACCAATGTGGGATATAAGGACTAAAAACTCTTAATTCCAATACACTTTCTGTGAGGATAATGTCTGTACCACCTCTTTCCCTTTTCAATACTGGCTATAAATAGCAGCAAAGGTAATTATGTTTTGGAAATTAATACTTTTCTAAACTTAAAATATATTTCCACTTTGTAAGCTCATTATCTGCCCAATCTGCTACTACTTTCTCATCCTTTACTCCTTACAAAGACCCAATGTTTATGACTATGATAATATTAGTCTCAAAATTGTGATTACATTATCTGAGTGAAGTATTTATATATAGTACCAGGACAGAGGTTACACTGACGTGGGTGAAGTGATTTACAAATTAGATATTGCCAAAGGCATTTAAGGGGATGAAAAAGACTAGAGCTTGAGTTACTAATGTTTAGATAACAAAAACCAACGCCGAGGAATCGCTAAAATTGCCTGTGGAAGTATTATAATACTTTTTTTTTAGGTTAAGAAAATATTAACATTTCTAGTATGTGTATAAACAATGAGACTAAAAAAATGTGATAGAAATGAAACACATCTTTATCACCCAACAAACTAAAGAAAATGGAACGTACATATTTGCATACACCACAGCCAGTCGCTTTTAACAGACTATGTCAAACAGAGCATGTTTAACTATAGTTTCCTTTCTCTCTAGATCAGTGGTTCCCAAACTTTTTCAGCTTGTTACCCAATTTAACATACCACATTAAGCATGTTACCCTTCACAAAATGTTTTCAACATTGATATATATGGCTAAATTGAACTAGAGATATATTGCACTTTATTTATTTACAATTTATTTATATGATTTATTTACACTGAATTACACTTTTAATTATTGTATTTGATCATTGTGCATTTCTAATGAATATTGCCTAAGATGTCAAGAATATCAGTGGGATGGATGGAGTTGCATACTTGAAGCTAATTTAGGAATTCTTGGCTTTGTAGTTGAAAGTGCCAGCCTGGCATCGTTTGCAACATTCAAGCGAGTCCTCTTTTTTGTTTTCATCCCCAGCACGGTTGAGAACCCCTTCTCGCACAGATACGTTGTTGAGAATGATACCAACAACTTCAAGGCTCTCTTGGACAGAGTTGGCGAGTCAGCTAGTTGTGAAATCCAAAAGGAATCTGGTTTTGGTTTTGGAATTTGACTTTCAAGGCTTCATTTGCTCGCATTGTGATCCACTCCTCCTTTGCAGGGAAATCAACATCATGAATGGCCTCATCAGCTACAGAAAAGGGATGAATGATCCACAGAAGACTGGCTGTTTTTAGGTCACTTTATGGAAAGTAGTGCTGCATGCTTGTTTCAAGCCCCTTCAAATGGTCGCTCATCTCTTTGTTGATGGTCTGTAAAAGTGATCCAGTGTCATATCTATTCTCCTCAACAAACTGGTCTAGGGTGGGAAACTGAGCGATCACTCCTTTCTCCAAGCGTCGAATCCAGAGTCTCAGTTTCCCAGAAATGCAGTCACAGTGTGATGGGCATCAATGACAGTCGTGTTTTGGCCCTGGAGTTGCAGATTATCACTGTTCAGCTCCGCAAATATGTCAGCCAAGTAAGCCACTCTTTATCAGTGAGCTTGGTTACAAAAGGAGATTCTTCTTGTTTCAGAAATCCATGAAGAGCCGTTCGGAGCTCAATGACTCGACGTACAACCTTGCCTCGTGATAACCAGCAAGCATCGTGGTTGTAGAGCAGAACTTGATACTGCTCTCCCTTTTCCTTGCACAGCTCCCTGAATATGCCCGAATTCACATCCCTGGACTTGATGAAATTGACGATTTTCAACGCATCTTCAAACACTAATTTCAGATTTCCAGGCAGGCTTTTTGATCCAAGAGAGTACCGATGAATGATGCAATGATCTACAGAAATTTTTGGATTCACAGCTTGTATGAGGCCCCATAATCCACGATTACGACCCATCATTGACGATGCTCCATCTACGGAGACCTAGATTAAAAAAGAAAAACTATTAGATTGCGTCAGTTAGTCATTCTTACTTATCTCTTGCGTTATAATTATATGGTTTTAATTTAATTTAATTTATTTTGGTACTTTAGTATTTCAGTACGACAGGTACAATACTTTTTGTGAATTATGTATAAAATATTAGCTACACTACAGCTACTTGTACAATAAATAAAACTATATGACTATATGCATGTAATTTATTGTATTTATACTAATCTAGACTTTATATAAACATCTCTCCCTACCTGTTGAACGCTGTTCCAATCCAATTCATTCGTGGAAAAGAAACTATTGATGATATTGAAGATATCTTCTCCCTTCGTGGTTGTCAGCAGATCTTTGCATAATAGGAACTCTTCTTTGATCTTGTCGTGGTGGACGTAACGAACAACCCCAAGGAAAACAGCACAACTGGCTACGTCACACGATTCATCAAATTGCAAGGAGAATTTGCTATATGAGCTTTCCTTGATCTCTGTTGTAACTTGGGACAAAATATGTGATGCCATGCCATCGACTCGTCGGCGGATTGTGTTGTTTAATAGAGATATGACACTCATTTTCTTCACTTGATCCTCCCCACATACCTTGCTTACCATCTCGTATGCACAAGGCATAATAAGATTCTCTGCAATGGTGTGGCATTTTTGTTGTTCGGCAACTTTATATGCAACAAAGTAAGATGCTTCGACCGCAGCTTGAAGCTTTTGGGCTTGACTTCCAGATGAACCGAACTGGATATTCTTCAGTGCTACAGCCCGGCGCTGAAAATAAGCCTGATCATCATTTTGAAGATTTGGATGGTACTTCTGGAGGTGAGCTGAGAGTTTTGATAGCTTGAAGCTTTCATTTGTCAACACTTTGTGACATACTACACATTGTGGCCGATCCTCTCCACCAGAAGGTAAATTCACAAAGCCATAGCGAAGAAAGGCGCCAGAGTAGGTGCGCTTTTTAGACATTTTATTGTTTAATCTGCAGAAAAAGAAAAAGAAAAACTACATAAAAAAGTGTGAACAATGTGAACTTATTATTTATTTTTTCATGGCATTCCAGATAGCATTAAAAGAGCTTATTCAGCATAGGAATGATGTAATAGTAGGTAAATACTAACTATACTGCACAGGGCAGTACACATACATACCAGGTTTTGTCTACCTCGGCTGATGCTCACATAGAAACTGGCAGTGTGAAATAGAGGCAACCTCAGACAGTGAGTGACGCGTACTGGACACGTCGATGAGTCATCAGGGTTACTGAGTGACTTGTGTTCTGAAGCATATTTGTCAAAATACTTTAAGGTTACCACACACTTAGATACATATTTTTTGTGTTCTACTGTATATTAGTTTTTGATGTTTATTGTTATTTGGTTTAACTTTATTACATACTTAAAATAGGTTTAATTTACAACTTTACATACTGAGACTAAGTTAACATTAATCCTAATACCAGCTACCTCAATGTTTTCTTGATTTTCAGAATTTTAACTTTTTTTCTGTCACCCTTCCATTGCCCCCAATAAATTGTTAAATTACCCCCAGTTTAGGAACCACTGCTCTAGATCATCTTCCAATCAGTTACATACAATGATCTTGAAGTAAATCTTTGCTTGGCTATCTCCTAGATTAACTGAGAAATCACACTTGAATTTTAAAGATAACATTTTTTTCCTTAAGGTCGATATCACCACGATGTGACTTTTATTCTTTCGCAACGTTGGTCAGCTGTTACTATTAGGCGACACTAACTCGTTCAGGAAGTGACTTTACAGCGCCAATCCTTTCAACCTAGATGGTATAGACTACCGTAATATCCTCTTGGGCGGCGTAGACATCTTACAATACAGAGTAAAGATAGAGAGAATCGGGACTAAGGCCATCTTTGTGACTTTCTAGATGATGTATTTATGCTAAAACTTTAAACTAATTGATAAAACAATAAATGAAATGTCCCTACATCAATAAAGCAGCAAGAACGTATATGATATAGTTACATGTTATCAATATCAAATATTATATGTTAAAACTGTATAGGTTATTTAACAGTAGTTGCATCTTAATTAATGATTTGTTTATTGTTAAGTACAAAGTTTCCACCGCGGATATCAAACCCAATTTATTATTTTGGAAGATCTTCGTTTCCGAAGAGACACTGGAGTCGAGTTTTTATAACAGATTTTTCAATAAAATATTTCTCTAAACAACATTTTAACAAAAAAAATTGAAGAGCGAAAGAAATTCAAATATTAGTTTACATTTTTATTATTTTAAAATAAAACGATTTATACCTTTTCTAGTTAAATACAAAGCTCCAAAATGTACTATCTGTGCCCCAGAATAAAATCATAAAAATATTTATTATAACGTAGAGAAATGTAATATTTTGTATTTTGTACTTCATAATATTAAGATTTAGAGAGGGGGTATGTAAAAAACGCGGATATGTCCATTATTGTCTGACTTGTGGATTTAAATGCTGGAGTCGTAGGAACTCAGTTTTTATGCATATAGCATGTGAGCACATATTTTAATTTTGTTAGTATCTAGATACTTTACGCATAAAACTTCCATGCTTTTAATTTGGGATTAAATATAATTTTAGAACAAGTTAGATGCCAGTCAAATTTTCACCGAGTCACAGGCTTAACATTTCATAACAATATTAATACAAGTAAGCGGGTCATTCCATGTCAAATTACCTAGGGGGCTGCAGCTAACCACCATACAATGCCTTGAAAAAATTCACGTGCTCCTCTACCTATATAATGAAAAATTGCCAAAGATTAGATCAAAATCTGTAATAGTTTCTGATTTATAGCCCTGTAAAATTTAATTTTTTTTTGACGAATTCATTTTCGTGCAATTTTAGCAGCTTTAATGTGCTACACTGACTGAATTGATTTCACAGAATTTAAAAATGGTGTCAAACCAAGTTTCTCAGGATTTGCATAGTGAGGCATTAAAATTACCTGAAAATTCAAAATCATAAAAAAACCGGTTTATGTAATAAGCCATAGCTCTAAGACTTAATATGATACAAAGCTGAATTTTATTTTCAAATTTTTTATAACATATCAGTTGATAAATCAGCAACTGTTGTAATTAAAAATCTGTTAGATCTCCTGTAAAAAAATGTAGTTGCATGCAACTTTTTATGATTTAGCTAAAAATCATACTTCAGGCCACAGTTTGACCATGTCACCAGTTATTTAGTCTTTTCAAATTTTTACCATATATTCTTACATCTCTGAATATGATCTACAAAAAAAATCAGGATGACGTTCGACCTACTTTTGGGTTATAATTTTTTAAAGTATCCTCTGACCATACGTTGTTCATCTGAAAAAAAAAATCAATTCAGGTGTGTTGCTGTATGCAAATATATGCATACAATTTTGAAAAAATACCTGTCAAAAATTTATGAATCACACCGAAATATTCTAACTAGCCTTTCACAATGTTAAATAATGAAGTTGTAAGAAACATGAAAGAATTAATTCATTTCTGAACAAGTTTATTAGCATAACTAGGTAGATCACATGGCAATGCAGATATATTTGTATGCATTACAGTTATGCAGATATGGCTGAGTTCAAGGTTTATAATATAATAAATACAAAGGTAAATCAGACACAAAATGTACAGTGCTACAACAGGGGATAACTGAGAAAGATTATAGTCACACCAAACTGCAATAATTGTGACAATGAAATATTTTGAAAATTGCTTTGGTAATAAATTAGCCTTAACAACATCAAATACACATTGCTTTGTTCAGACAGCTTGAATAAATTTCTGAATTTCGAGTTTGTTTATGTTGAGATCACTTTGACTTAAAACATAGTGATAAGCACTACTGCCTTGCACAGTAGGTGCTATTATCAGAAAAAGAATATATTGGAAAGGAATCCAGCTTTCATTTTTACATGACCTTGCAGGTCATGAGAACAGTTAGTTTCTTGATTTGTTCATGAATGACACCAACACAATGGAATGTTCATCTGATCTGTCTTTTATGTTTCCCACATACCATTCATGATACTATATGCATCCCACATATTTCCCTGTCTTATAACTGTTATTGCTGTCATTAGACCCTTTTAGAGCTGCTACAGCATCACTTTCACTGTTATTACCAACAGTTACAACTGTGTACACATCATCATCTGATAGCCTTCTCATATACAATTTGTTGGTAGAGTGGGGAATAAAGTTATGATATGACCTAACACCTGCCATAGTTTTGCATTTTTCATAGCACTCAAGTGGATCAAACTTTACATAATTCTGCAGGACTGATGCCTGATTGACAAGAGAGAAGTGAATGCTCTGAATTTGATACTTTAAAAATTATAACCCCAAAATTAGGTTGAACACCATCCTGATTTTTTCGTAGATTATATTCAGAGATGTAAGAATATATGGTAAAAATCTGAAAAGCCTGAATAACTGGTGACATGGTCAATCTGTGGCCTGAAGTAGGGCTATTTTTAGCTAAATCATAAAAAGTTGCATACAACTTAATTTTTTTACAGATCTAATATACTTTTAATTACAGCAATTGCTTCTTTATCAACTGATATGTTATAGGAAATTTGAAAACAAAATTCAGCTTTATATCATATTAAGTCTTAGAGCTATGGCTTACTAAATAAACCAATGCTTTTTCATCATTTGGAGTTTTCAGGTGATATTACAGTCTTACTATGAAAATCCTAAGAGAGATAAACTTGGTTTGAGACAATTTTTAAATTTTGTGAGATTAATTCAGTCAGTGTAGCAAATTTCAGCCTTTACTCTTGTGGCTTTAAGCAGGCAAAGTTGTCAAAAATGAATTAACCAAAAATAACACAAAATTAATTAAATTTTACAGGGCTGTAAATTAGGAACCATTAGAGATATTGATCTAATCTTTGACAGTTTTACATTATATGGGTAGATGAGCACATTTGAATTTTTTCAAGGCATTTGGAGGGGGTCACCTGGAAAATTTTCCAAAATCTGGATGATTTGACATGGAATGACCCAACCACATCTTTGCTTATATGATAACATTATGATAAATTTACATATCAAAACATTGCTAACAGTTGTTACTACAAGTTTGGGGTAGTACAAACAAACACCACACTTCACTTATTATCATTAAATATTTAACTTGTCAAGCTTGAAGTGCCATAACTTCAAATTGTGGCATGAGTTAAAGTGATGTACATTATGTTTGAAGATAAACTTTTCCAAAAAGGCCAACTTCCATGTTAATGTTAGAAAAATCAAAGTGTAAATCATTTTGCAGTGAAGATGACTTTTACCACGTGCAAACTAATGTTTGTATCCTCTTGTCTTAATGCTATTAAGTACTATAAAAGATATGTACTACTGCCATCTAAGATTCATCTTTGGCTGTCTTAAGCATATTTATCAGATTTAATTTATTATTTTCAAAAGAATATTTCAGAAATATTAAACTATCCTATTATGACAATGTCTCTATCCTAGAAAGTAGAAAGTTTTTCAGATAGAATATTATGATTCACAAAATGAAAGTGAAATGTAATGATGAAATCAACTGAGATTAAGATTTCTGCTGTTAATAATTTCAGACATATAGGTTGAGAATGCTAAAGTTAAACTGTGGGGGAGATGAGTGTTTAGGAACCATTTATGATCAATTCCTCTTGGTGGACTCAGTAGATAGCCCAATGTGCTTTTATGTGAGAAAACACACACACATGCATACCATTTAGGAAGGTTTGTTTAATTTTACAAGTTAAGTAAAGCAGAGGGGGATTGCTGGCCATCCCTTCCATGCCTAGAGTGAATAACTTAATAAGACTGCTTTTCAAAATAAGGTGGTGTGGTCACCCATTGCACTATTTCAGATAATGATGCCTCTCTAGAGACTCCCTACTGCATTGTCACACACCCCTTTTTTTTTTCTTCCAAGTGGACTATGAGAGTCCTTTCCACTTTTAAGCTGCTGGAATGGTTTACCATAGAGACATACTGCTGAATGAGTTCCTCATAATAACATTTCAGTTACAGAATAGAATGGTGGTGCTCTACAGGTGTAGATAATGTGATACCCTCTTTGCTATAACCAATAACAATGAGGTACGAATTTACGTGTAGTTCACCTCCTTTAATTTGAAGCCTTTTTCCTGCTCTTGAGTAGATATTGGTATCATGTGCACAGGTGTTTTTTATTTATAGTGAACCCATCAGCATAACTCCTCAGACAGATCTTGGGTCCTCCCTCAATTTCCCCTGTCTGTGTTGTAGGCTACAGTAGTGGTTCATGAGATTGTTCTGGTTCTGACCTTGGCTATCCCTATAAGAATAAAGACATTATTATTTGGATGATTCTAGTCTATTTCACTGTGGGGGAATTTATTGCAAGTGATAGACATCCTTTCAGTACCAGATGGCAAGTTCCAAGATTGATAGCTCAGAGCTAATCCTAGAGTCATACCTGGGAATTAGAGTAGGTCTCAATCCACTTGTTATTGGGCTTGAGGTAAAAGTGGTGCACTCCTCAACTTGCCCTCATGTGGATGTTGGTACTTCCATGGTTAGGTTTTTGATGTGGTTGACTTAACAAGCACAATCTATTATTCTTTAGCTAGTCTACATTTAGAGACACGTCCTTAATTTACCCACCTTTTTCTTTGCTGGACTGAGTTACAGCATGTTTCTATGAAGAAACACTTTCCTTCCACGTTCTCTCATGATTAGATATTCTTTTCTCATTTTCTGCCGTATCTTACATGTTTCACAGTTGGGCCAAGAGTATACCTCGCCCAGAAGTGACATCGTTCTCCTCTTCTGATCTGATTCTCTCATTTCCAGGGGTATCCTTGGGATGTTTTCAGTGGGTATTTCTGTTCCATTGCACCAGCCCTTTCTGATCAATGTGAGATTCTAGCTGATCTTAGGTATAGGTTAGTAATGTATCAGAAGTTATAATATTTCTTCATTGAAAAATTGGTATTTACTTCCTTTCACATCTCCCACAATTTCTTCAAAGTGATAGTTCAGTAGAAGAAGTAGAAATGTTGGCTAGAAGGTACCACCTACATGGTAACATTGCAGAGGATGTCATAATTGGAAAGATATTGGTCAAGTGTAGATCCATTGATGCTTGTAAACTGAGAAGCTTGAGGGCAATAGTTATGAATGCTCTCTTCGTCAGCTATAGCAGGAACATACATAATGCATAGAAATGTGGCCTGAACAAGGTAATCCTTTGATTGTTTAATTCTAAAGGTTATTAATAATTTGAAATAGTTGTAACCAAGTGGTTATGAGTCATCTGCAACCTGCACACCAAGCTTATCCTTTTTTTTTGGTCAGTTGGAATTATCCAATTTTACATTTTGAATCAGTTTCTTATTATGATCAAATTCCTGGCATTTTTTAGCCTCATCAAGGATTATGGAAGGTTGTTTTGTTATTGTGTTAGTGCAATCAAGCTTAACTACAAATCTTTTTTTATATATATGCACGTATATTTTTATTTTCATGTACTCTTTAACAAAAGTAAGTAAAATGAAAAACTTCTCACACTAATATCACAAAACTATAGTAACATGAAATAATTTCAAAAGCCCTATACCTGCATAAAAGGAAACCTCACACCTATTGTTTAGCTCTCTGAGAAACAGTTACTGCTATGATTTATTGGTTTACTTGAATAAATACCATTACAGTTTGGTGGGTGCAAACAATGGCAATAAAATTAAAGGGAGCAGTGAAAATGTTATTGAAGAAGAAAAAAAATGTCATTCATTGTATTTCATAGCTTTCCAATTTTCATTTAGTTTACATTAATGATTTTTATTATAGTTAGTTTTAAGACAATAAAAGGTTTTCCTGGAAAAAGTTTATTCATTCAGAAGATTTTAAATGTTATGCAAGAGAAGATATGGAACTGTAAGATAAAGTATTTATTATCAATAGTATTAAAATCACCATTCAATCAGATTAACTTATTAAGTGCTTTCATAATTCACAGGAAGTTCTTTACCAGAAAATGATTTGCTGTATACAATAGATAAAACTAGGTAATTGAAACTTGCTAATTGATTAATTGTAAGTTTTATTATTTTGAACTAACAAATTATCCCGTAAGTGGTAGGTATTTTGAATATTTACTCTTTGAATTAATATCAGAATGACCATTTTGTTTACTTTCAAAATATGCAGTAAAGCACATTTATTTATATTTGTAAATTAAATAAGTTGATAACACTGGTTTACAAAGAAATTGAGGCAAGCACAAAAATAGCTATTTTAACCTAATTTGGGGGTGCTGAATTCAGATTTGAAATCTGTTTTTACTCATCACCTCTAGTTTTTTAGATATGCATACTGTACATTTTGTACACATACTGTACATAAAGGCGTATATGCATTCAGGGTTAATTTCTAATATTGTGTGACTTATGTCTTCTTTTTTAGTTATTATGCAATAAATGCAAATAAATCAGATGAAGAAATGTCTCCAAGGGAAGATTCTGCCAAGTCAATCTCTTCCGAAGATATTGACTCTTCTTATTCAGGAATAAGTGGCAACGAGCCACACTGGATCACTCAAGAAGACCTGAATGACCTTGCTCGTGATTTGTATCTGTCAAAACAGCAGTCAGAGCTCTTGGCTTCTCAGCTTAAACAGTGAAACCTAGTCTAGGAAGATTTAAGGATTACCAGTTTCAGGAATCGGAACAAAGACCTTGCTTCATTTTTCGACATGGAAAACAAGTTGTGCTACTGCACAAATGTACCTGGCTTGTTCAATTTCCTTAGTTTGCCACATAATCCTTCAGACTGGCGTCTTTTCATAGACTCTTCCAAGCGAAGTCTCAAGGCTGTGCTTCTGCACAATGGGAATAAATATCCCAGTATTCCCACTGCACACTCTGTCCATCTAAAGGAGTCTTATGACAATATGGAGCTTCTTTTAGAAGCTGTTAAGTACAACCAGTTCCAGTGGAGTCTGTGTTGGGACCTCAAGGTCATTGGTCTTCTTATGGGTATGCAAGCAGGCTTCACAAAGTACTGTTGCTTTCTCTGTCTCTGGGATAGTCGAGCTGTATCCCAGCATTACAAGCAGAAAGACTGGGGGTCTAGAAGCACTTTCGTTCCTGGCAAACACAGCGTCAAGGAGAATCCTCTGGTTGACATAAAGAAGGTGCTTCTTCATCCTCTTCACATCAAGCTTGGTTTGATGAAGAATTTCGTGAAGGCCATGGACAAAAATGGTGCTGCCTTCCAACACTTGTCTACTGTGTTCCCAGGTCTCAGTGCTGCTAAGCTCAAAGAGGACATCTTTGTCGGACCTCAAATCCGAGAAGTGCTGAAGGATACTGATTTTGAGGAGCTTCTTACCTTAAAGGAACTGAGAGCATGGGAAGCATTTAAGTCAGTCTGTAGTGGCTTCCTTGGTAACACACGCGTACCAAATTACCAAGACTGTATTGAGAAGTTGTTAAAGACTTATGAGGATATGTAATGCCGAATGTCACTCAAAATTCATTTTCTCCATTCCCACCTCAACTTCTTCCCTCCAAACTTTGGAGCAGTGAGTGATGAGCATGGAGAAAGATTCCACCAAGACGTTACGAAGACGGAGAGCAACTACCAAGGCAAGTGGAACCCCAACATGATGGGAGACTTCTGCTTGATGCTCTTGCGTGACATCCCGGAGGCAAAATACACCAGGTCATCTAAGAAAACACACTTTTAACTATTTGCGGTACTATGAATTGTGTACATTGTTTCATCCAAGTATATTTATTCCATCAATGTTCTTTATCTATCCTGTTTTATCTGTAATAGGCTGCTGCAATTGTTGAAATAAGCACATATATACTCTGTATATACTAAAATGAGACTATTTAAAAGCCAGAAAACTAGAGGTGATAGAGCAAAACTGTTTATAAATTTGAATTCAGCACACCCAAATTAGTAAAAAACACCTATTCACATTCTTGCCTCAGACAAAAAATATTTTTTTGTAAACCAGTGTAATCAGGTAATGAAAGCATGTTTTATTATTACGGTTAATAGTAATTGGTTTTATTTAACAGATCAAATTTCAGCTAGAAATAGTTATGTAGCTAGTTAGCCAATTTGACTTTGAGTGCTATAAATGTAAAAGATTAAAAAATAAGAGTATGTGTCATTACAATATTTTACTGTCACTTTCCATACCAACTGAACCTCATAAAGCTTATATTTCAAGTATGTATTATATCAATGAAAATAATTACATTTTAATAAAGTTAAAATAAAATTAAGTTGAAATAAAATATATTATATAATTAGAGGTTTGGATTTGCTGTTTTTAATGCAGTTTTTACCACTTCATTAAAATGTAATTATTTTCACTAAAATGTATATAATTTTATACATCCACAAACACTTTTCATTGGCCTAGACATTTACACATAAAACTCTTAAATAATTATTTAAAACCACTGTTTACTGTGACATGTAAAGTTTGCTACTTGATCAAAACATTCATATTTAAACTTTTTTATGCTTATTTTAAATTATTTCATTAATAAATGGTTAAACTACTTGATACCATAAAGAGATGGCAACCAAAACCTGTATAAAACTAAGCAGCAGATAACAAGGAAATGATAAGAAAATTAATGGACAATATGATGAAAGAATAGTAGGATCTTACAATAAATAAATAAAGATGTTCTTTGGGATAAGCAAAAAAATAAATAAAATAAAGAATTGTCAAGTTTATTGTTTATAAATGAAATTCTATGAAGCTGTACGTAAATAAAAATATGTATATTGTTTTGTAAATTATACCTAATAATTTTTTTGAATTGACAAAATATCCATTCTAAAATATTTTTGAGCTGTGATTGTTAAAATTGGTTAGAATTGAAAGAGTGTTTGATGTAAATAATAGCATGCTTCATTTAAAAATTTTGAATTAGAATTAAATTATAAAATTTATTGAAACATTAGTGTCAAAACAGAATTCTAGAGAACCCTGTCTTCAGATACTAATTTTAAACTAGCCACAACCTGTAAATCATTTGTGGTAGTGCTCATTCTTTTTGCTTCAATTTTTCTTATTCTGCATTTTTCATATACGATATTTAAGCTAAAATGTTTGGAGGGTATTATATGATAATCAGTGAATTCTGATCTGTTTCACAGACTTTTAATGTAGTTAGACAAACAAACTCACATAGAAAACTTTTAAATATGTTTAATAAATCTTTGTGAAAAGTAAACAAGAAGATAAAATAATGGTTCTTATGATAGTTTACACAGTATGAAATAGTGATGGGCATACCCTGTATGACATTTTTATAAGTCAGAACAAAGAAATTTACAAAAATGAATAAAACTTGTTGAATAAAATTATTCCATATCAAATTTCCCCAAGTCCCAATACTTTTCTAGTGACCATCTCTATCTACAAAATTTTGCCCTGTTGTACATCTATATACGTGATGACAGCATGCAGAACTTCTGTAAGAAATTTTATTTACATTTGATATAATCAGTTGAAGTTGAAGGGGCTAGCATATTTTCATTCATGACTCTATTAATTTACAACAGAGAGTTTTTGTATGCTAGTAACTTTTTCATTTTAAAGGTATCAAGCTTAAACTTGCTCTACTACATGTTTAAGACATGGGAAATCTGAATTTTTGTTAATAAACAGTATAATAAAAAAAATGTTCATTGTGGTAAACAAAATAATAATTTGATCCCAAGTTTTTGTTCCCAATTTGTAAAGTATCCTTGTGTGATAGCAAATAATTATTTCTTTCAAAATTTTCAAAACTGAATTATGCAAAATCCATTTTTAAAACCAAAAAACTGTTAATTAAAAAGATTAAATTTATGGGTCTGTGTAATGTAATCAACATTTTATAGACTCCATCTTAGTTTATACTTCATATATTCTTACTTTCATGGTCAAACATTATGTAACATCGTGTGTATTCATTAGATGTGCTCAGTTTTTCTGCATATTGTATGTATCTGTAAAACATATGAAGTTTGATTATTAGAAATTTTTTTTCCCAAGGCATTTGAATAGTGTAAAATACCCCAAATGCTTCAGTTGGAGCAAGGTCATCATTGGAATAATTGTATGAATTACTTCAGGGTACCTCAAGTATGACACTGTCACTCCACCTTCATTTCTTTCAATGAAGTTGCCATGCACAGAATGACCAACATTATCTGTTTCTAGTTACTTCAGCCCTTTGTTCTTTGTTAGATAATGTCATTTGCCTGTAGTGATATTTCAGTGCTATTTCTTGAGCTTAGAATGAACCACTTAAAACTGGAGTATTCTTTGCTGGTCAAATTATGATGTCAACTAAAGCTGATAGCCAACCAAAGCTGTCAAGGAATAGAGGTAATGGTATGATGTTATCCACTGAACAAAGAGCCATGATGTTCAAAATCCATATGCCATTGTTAAGTTCTTCATGGATTTTATTGCTGAACAGAGATTTATCTTGAGAGAGAAAATTGGCAGCTATTCACTTACCCATTAGTAGCAAGCATCGACTTATCTATGTAGTTATTCACACTGTTTATACTGATGTTAAAATACAAATTTTTTGTGTCAGTGAAATGTGTCAAACATGTATTTAATGACACTTAAAATTTGGTTAGATTCTATAGATTTTAAATTACAGACCACTGCTTTCTTGATTGAATATGCTGTCATTTGTGGGTTTTTTTGTATGATTCGAGTAGAAAATCACTTTTGCTTGTAATTACTAAAGTAACAGTCTTCAAAACATTCATGCAGTAAATTCAGAATTTATAATAAATATTAGTATAAAAACTCTGCTGGCCAAAATCTTAAGGCCAATGAACATAAAGAAAAAATATGCATTTTGCATTGTTAGACTTAACCACTTATTTGAGTAGAGCTTTGAAAGATGACAATAAGAAAATGGAACATAAAAATAAAAAACGTTTCTAGCATTTAATATGGAAAATGTAAACACAGTGAAATTAACCTAAATACTAGCTGGTCAAAAGTCTAAGACCATACTGAAATGAAGTGCTAATCGGTTAACACCTAACGAAATTTAGTCATTTGTGTTCAAGCATTAGCATTGTTAACATCTCCCAGTGACATCTAATGTGTGACATTATGTAAAAACATGGTAAAGGCTAAAAAGTTGACAGAGTTTTAATGTGGCAGAATTGTCAAGCTGCAAAAGCAAGTTCTCTGTCAGCATGTCATTGGTGGTGAGATTGGGCATAGTAAAACTGGTGTTGCAAATTTCTTAAAAGATCCTGAAGGATATGGAATGAGAATTTCAAGTGGTTGACCCAAGAAACTTTCACCAGCATTGAGCAGGATGATTCAACGGGTTGTCCGGCAAGACACCAATCAATTGTCTAACCACATTTAGGTCCTTACAGATGCAGAATGCAGCCCAAGAACAATAAGATGGCATCTATGAGAGAAAGGCATTAAAAACTCTAAACTTCTTCAAATGCCATGCCTCCTTTCACACGACGAAACAGCTCAGTTAAACTATGCTGAGAAGCACCAAACATGGGAAGGTTTTGTTCTCTGATGAGAAATAATTTAACCTGGATGGTTCAGATGGCTTCTAATGTTACTGGCACGATAAGGATATCCCACCGGAGACATTTTGTACATGACACAGTGGAGGAGGTTCCATCATGATCTGGGGTGCTTTCTTCTTTCATGGAACAATGGAGCTTTAAGTTATTTAGGAGCATCAAACAGCAGCTGGCTACATTGGCATGTTGGAGAGAGCATCCTTATTAACTGAAGACCCTCGCTTGTGTGGAAATGACTGGATCTTTTAGCAGAACAACGCTGCAATCCACAATGTCCTCAGGACAAAGGACTTTTTTAATGCAAATAATGTGATTCTTTTTACCATCCTTCATGTTTGTTCAAACTGAATCCCATTAAAAATGTTTGGGGGTGGATGACAATGGAAGTCTATAGAGATGGACGTAAATTCCAAACACTGCATGAGCTTCGTGAAGCCATCTTCACCGTTTGGAATAACATTTGAGCCAGCTTTTTGTAAGCGCTTATACTGATCACGCCAAAGTGAATGTTTGAAGTTATTCGTAATGATCGCCGTACAACTCACTGCTGAGACCTCTTGTTGGGTATTTCCTACCCTGTTTAGGTATGGTCTTAAACTTTTAACCAGTTAGTATTTAGGATAATTTCATAGTGTTCACATTTTTCCTATTACTTGCTAAAAATAGTTTTTTATTTTTTATTTTATTTTTGCTATCTTTCAAAGCTCTATTCAAATAAATGGTTGAGTCTAACAATGCAAAATGCATATGTTTTCTTTATGTTCATTGGCCTTGAGATTTTGACCAGCAGTGTACATATATATTTATGATTTTTTGGTCGAGAATATGAATGAATGATTTACATAAATTGTAGAAATAAACTCAAAATATGTTTTTGGAACATGAACCTGACAACTCTGAGATTTGTTAACTTTTTTATGTAGTTGAAGAAATCTTGAATCATTACTGTTTTATTTTTTTCTGAATAAAATGTAAATAGAGTTACAGTACACAGGCTTTTCATCAAGAAGTAGAGAAACCATAGTATTTTGATTGAGAAATAGATATTATTAACTTCAAGATTTCTTGTAAAATCTAAATATCTGTTATATATGTATATTATTATAAGTTTTTGATTTTTAATAATTTTATTTGAAAACTTCTTATTGAATTCATAGGGCTGATTATTGGAAATCTCAACCACGCAAGTTCTGTGAATTTTGTCAGTGTTGGTTTGGAGATAATAAAGCTGTGAGTAGTTTTTGATTACCAATAATTTGTTACACAAATAACTGATAAAAATGTCAATTTACTTGTGGAGACAAAAAGTTTTGAGCATTTGGTCATTATTATTATATATTAAATATATATGTGTGTGTGTGTGTAAAGCAGTTAGTGAAGCAGAGAAATTTCATAGGTCAGTATTCATAATAAAAATAATACCAAAGTACCTGTTGAAGTGCAGTTTGTATGGCTTTAATGTTAGTAATCTGTATAATATGTAAAGCAATGTTAGTAAGAGAAACAAAGTTTTCCTTTATAAACTAATATACACAAGTAGTGCTTAGAATTCCTAAGTATAGTCTTGCTTCAACCCATGAACATTTTTATGAATATATTAGGAAAAAATCTTTTTTCTTTTTTGTTTCTGTTCTGTTATACTAAATACAGGGGGTTGAATATGCTGTGTTTTGATATGGTACTCACCCCACTCACAAGATTAGTTGTTCTTGTTCATTGCTGCACTCTATATGCATCATTTTTTTTATACATACCACAAGTCTCCACTTCCCCCTTTTGAAGGTGCAAGATTCCATGATGTCTCTCACACAAATTATTTTGTATCAGCTCATGATCAATAGTAGCATGACCTGCTCATGTGATGCTTTTGGCTCCCTCTACCATTTTCTACCAGACTATCACTTCTTGTTTGGTGGTGTTTTGGTTGGATATGCTTTTTTGTTTGCTTAATGCTTCATGTTTGACTTTGTTTACTCACAAAGTGGTCATTTTTTCAAAATTAATTTGCTTTCATCCAGTCTGTTTTTTTTCTATTGGTATTTGTCAGTAAACTCTAGTGACCTTATTTTTTGCAGTCAAATGTAGTAATACTTTTTGTACAATGCATTCTGAAGTTAAAGTTACTATACTTCGGGTGTCACACTAGCAACCAGTATTCTTTTTCTTGTCAGTATACAATGAAGTATATGATGGTTTTGACTATATTTACTCAGTAGGTTGAAAAAAGTAAAGGCTGCATGAAGGTGTTGGTTGCTGAGTCAAAACATTTTTTTCTAAGAATTGTCTTTTCAAAATTAGGGTGCATCTTCCAAGATGTAATACATGGTATTTATTTCTTGATTTTTAAACATTTTTCTTAATTTCTGTACAGGTCTTGGCTGGAAAGTTTAAGGTATCAACAAGCTTTTTGACCATTTACAGTTGAAATACAGCTTTCATAACAACTATAAAGAAAGTTTAAATATGGGTGGACAGAGTGAAAATTAGATTATCAATTATTAATAAATTAATAAATATAAAGGATTGAGTATTTTTATGTGGCCATTTCATTGTGAACTCTGAAAGCATTTATGTTACAAATTATATTGGGATTAGGTAGATAAGGTCATTCAGTTTAGAGTTAGGTTGAATGGGTAACAGAGAAAAGTATTGAAGTTGAAAAAGTGATAAATGTACAATGTTTGGAAAAGGTTTCATCATCATCATGTTTTAAGTAATTTACTTAAACACGGGAATATATATATATATATACATTAATAATATAGTAAGAAGTAAAGAAGTCATGATTGGAGATTACTTTGGATGTAATAAAGGAATGTTGAGATTTGGTTCTTTGTTCAGATTACTGTTGTTTTTTTTTACTTTGTAATAGGTACACTGATTTTATTGAGTTGCACTGTTTACAAACAAAGTTTTTTTTATTATGTTTATCAAATGAAGTAAAATAATAATCTTCAAATCAGAAAAATTCACTGTTTGATGAGTATTGTTAATGAATACAAACTACTAGGGTGATCCAAATCTTTATAAATGTCGTTTTTGTGTTTATCCTCTTCAAGTAACATACAGAAATAAATCATTGAACAGGCTATTTAATTACGTGTAATCATAATGATGACATATTTAATTGGAATATTATTACTCTTCTTCATGATAGTAAAACATTTTCACATTAATTATCAGTTTTTGATTTACAGTTTGTTGTAAGTTTGCTACATGTTTGAAAAACAAACAGTGGAGATTGCATGGCAGCAGTTGGTAAACATTAGCAATTCATCCAAGTAGGAAGTGCTTGTAAATCTTGTGGGAAGGTTATTATAATTTGAAGAAAAAATATATCTTTTGGAAACTCAAAATGGCAAATTTCAAACAAGGTCTGTCCTATGAACTTAAGAATAGTTTGAAAATTCCTTTTAAGAAACAAAAAAAAAACCTATTAGAAAATAGGAAAATTAATACCACATTAAAATAATGCAGTGGTTGAGAATGCAAAGACTTGTAATGTTATAGTGGGCATTTTGTATTAATTGATTAATGAAACCATCAATTAACTGTTTAGCAAGTATCATGAATTGTGTTCAAGACCCTCAGTTTCATGTTTAGCAAGTATCATGAATCATGTTCAAGACTCTCAGTTTCAATGCTTTTTCTTTGCACGTATATCTTTATGTTTGACAATAAACAAACTTAAAGGCAGTATTTTGATTGCTTGAATAGTTGAAATAATTAAAACCGTATTTTCAGTTGATTAATTTCTTGATAATTTATTTAATTGTAATTTTGATTTATTAGTTGCTGAAATAACCAGAAACAGTAGTAAAAGTCAGAACAACTAATTTTGATTAGTTGACTATTTTTGTTACAATTGGTTCAACTGTAATTTTCGTTAATCAGTTATTGGATTAACCAGAAACACTGATTTTGATTAATTGATTTTTTGTGTGAAAGTATTTGTTGTTCATATGTAATGAATTAAATCTTCTAGCTTTATAAAGGAGTAGTTCCATATATATATAAGTAATGATTCAAAACTAAGTAGCAGTTTTAATTTACCAGGCATTCTTTAAATGTTTTGTGAGCAGTAGAAAAATAAAATTCACCATTAATATTAACTTTCAAGAGAAAATTGTGTACTTGAAGTAAAAATTCAACTTGATAATCAGCATAGTAAATTAGATATGTTTTTCTTACATTTCTGCCTTTAAAAGAATAGATAGCATTGTTCTGTCAGTTAGGTACCCTTGTTGTTAACAATATTTTTTACTGTAATACCAGTATTCCACAAAGTTTGACCAGTGTAGGAGGTTTTTTAATAGTTTTTAATATATATATTAAGTTAACATTGTAAAACGATTTTTCTATTAAAGGTATGATAATAAACATTGAGGCATACTAAAAAATAAAGACATAAATAGTATATTATCAGTATTGTTAATAAAAATAATCAAGTAAATATAACTATGTATATATATATATATACCGTATGTAGGAAATACAGAAACATTAGCTGTCCCTTTGAACTACTGCTAAAGGAGAAATTTTTGAAAAAAAAAACATAAGCATAACACCACATGACCATTTTTCTTCAGCCCTCCTTTAACTTGCTCTTATCCAAAGAAAACTCCATAATTCTTTTGCAACAGGTACCCCTTAAAACACTTTTTTGCATCATTCACCATATTACAATCAAAATTTAATTAAACATCTTTACTGTCAAGATATGTGAATTAAATTAACATTATAATATATGTTATGCTTGCTTCTATATTTTGTTATCAAACTTTTAATTCCTTTATTTTTAATGAAACCTGTGAAAAAAATATTTACAACTTCAGATGTATTGTCATGTGACTAATAAGATATGAATATTCTGTACTTTGGTACTCTGTATCTTCAGTTATATAATTGTAGTTGTGTGTTCAGAGCAGTATTTCTCAAATCATATTAAACGAAAAATTCCTAGAAAATATAAACATTGGCTGTTATTCAGAGGGTGTGCATGTCATTTGATCCACTCATTAGCTAGCCACTATTTAGAAAACATGTGCAATGACATACCAAGAACCATGTTCATTAGTTAGTTTTATACAAAGATTCTCATTTTATGATTGTATGTCTCCCAGTGCTATGAAATTACTTTTTAAAATAAACTTATTTATATAAAGTGAATCAATTTAAAGAAAAATTTATTGGTAAAACTTAAACAATTGTGCAGGTAGTATGCAGATATGGCAGAAATTGCAAGGGTAATCAAATCCATGATTTTAGCATTGTAAATCTGTAGACTTACAAGGGGGCAGCAAAAATTGTGAAAATGGTGTGTAAATGACTGAAATTTGAGAAGCACTGCTCTAGACTATAAAATGTATACACAATGTTTTGACTGGTATGTTTCAAAATTCTCCGAAGGACTGCAGTTTAAACAAGTAATAAATTTTATTAAACCTATACAGGTGCCATGCACACTTTCAACAGGTTTGTTTGAGCTATTTAGCTATGTTTACAGGATATATATATATATATACATGTGCATAGTTATTAGAGAGAGTTCATTTTACACTACAATCTAACATTGGGTATTTGTTATGAGCATGCAGTCGTTGAGTATATGTAATTGATTGTGATATTGCTGGTTGTTTGATCGACTGTAGCACTTATGGTTGTTTCTTACCTAAGTACATTAAGTTAGAGATACAGTTGTATTTAGGTCTTAATTTTATGATTTAGTTAATTATGTAGTAGTTATGTTTTAAAATACCTAATTGAAAGGTTTAAACATTTTTCGAATATATGTCATACTTTGCTTTAGTTCCTGAGGCTTACAATATTACAAAATTCATGAACATTTTACCAAAGGGTTGTGAATGTCTGCCAGAAACACTTTAGTATGCTTCAAGGGCACCATTTACTTCTGTTGAGATAAATAATAAATAGCAAAGGAAAAAAAAGAAAAAATAAAACATTAAAAATTTAATTGTATGTGGAAAGGAAAAAGACTTGAAATTATTATTTAACAAAAGAAAAATCTTTAAAGACATTCTACAGGAAGTTAATGGATTTATGTATATATATTGTTTTCTATTTTCTCATTTTAATATAATGTCATTCTTTGTGTACAAAATACTGATAAGGTTTTTGTGACAAAATCTTGTCAGAAATGTTAAGAATTACCATATGTTTTTTTCATAAGTGTCCTTCCCTGGTCAAACTGATACAAACTGTTACAGTTCAAGATGAAAGGATCAAACTACCTCCATCCCTCTATTGTCTAACATCAGAGGTTAGAAATATTTGTATTCAACATTAAATTAATAATACCCATTGTTTTCCAGAGCATTGACTTCCACGAAAAGGGAAAGAAACACCAGGAAAATGTTAAAAAGAAACTGAATGAGGTAAAGAGTAATTACATGTGTGTGTATAAGCTTGTAAATTTTCTATAACAGAAAGAATAAAATGCCTTATAATGTGAGTAGATTACAGTCAAGTTAATCTTGTTTGTTTTACATTTTGAGATCTTTTTTTTTCCATTGTGTTTTGTTTTTTGTTCATACCAATTACAAGTTTCAAATTTATGTTTTTAGCCACTGTCTTTTGTGAATCAAATCAAAACTTTTGAAGAAATTTTGTAGATATACATAAAGCTGTATTAAAGTTCAAATATGCAGCATTTAATTTTAATGAAACCATAGATTGATTGTTATGACATGTATTTTATATATTTTAAAAGCAGAATTAGTTTTATCAAATATTCACATCAAGCAGAATTACCTCTGAAATGCTGAAAGTCTACCATTGTTAGATTTACACTTTTAACAAAACCTGTGACTAAAATTTTTGAATATTATGCACAACACATGTGACTTATTCATACTTTGTCATTGTTCCACCTTCTGTGTGCCTTATTGTGTAAGCTTCAGGGTATCTGACATAGCATTTTGTTTCCCACCATAATTTAGCTTATTGCATAGCTAATTGTTGTATTAATCTTGTGACAGTATCCTTTCTGATGGAACTATTTTTGTCATAACCAAAATTTCTAGGTCTTCATTAGAGGCCTTACTTACATAATTTGTTTGTAGTATGAGGTTAATATTGTCAGTGCATTCTCAGCATTGATAATTCAACTTATTAATGTCTTTGTTTAGTGATACTCCCAATGTATAACAGTTGTGTGAGCAGTTAATTTTTGTAGTACCATTTTCTTTTGTTTATGATGAGGTCAATTTTTGCTCATGCCTGTTGCTTGCAATGTTTGCAAACAATTTTTCTGGTCTTATTTCTTTATCTGTCATGTATGATATACCGTAAAGTCCGCCGTATAAGACCCCTTTTCAATAACCAAAATTTAGCCCCAAACTTGAGGGGGTCTTATACACCGAGGAAGAAAATCATAACTCAATAAAACAATCTAAATTAAATTAAAATGTAGCATAAAATTATTTAATTTGTTTAAAAAAGGGTATTGTGTAAAAGTATATATTTTTATTAGGAATTTGGCGCTATACAACAGTTCTTTACAACAGCGCTATACATCAATTCTAAAGTCACGGGATATTATGACGTGTGTCTTGCGCAAATCGCGTGCATTTCATGAATGAAATTTTTAATTTTAAACTTTTTGTTGTTTTGACGAATATATTTTGTTACCAAGCTAGTCTTTTTATTACTTTTAATGTATTTTATTATATTTATACGCAAAATATTTTTCTTTCGAATAAACAACTACCAGTAGATTTTTTTCATCTTCATGTACATATATTTTAAATGAGGGGTCTTATACGGCAAGGATATGCTAAATCCTAGTTTTTACTTTATAATTTAAGGGAGGGTCTTATACGCCGGACTTTACGGTATTTCCATAATTACTATATTTTAGTTATTTTTAAGAGTGTTTGTATCTTCATAGAATAATTTTGTACATAAATATTTATTTTTCTTGGATTAGTTTTGTATTCATACACTCCATATTCCTCACCTCTTTCTCAAGTTTTTGACAATATTTAGGGAGAGGAATCTTCCTAATAGTTATTTTACTTATTCTTCTTTAATTTTCTGACCTGAACACTATGATTTGATTTGTTTTTAGGCATTCTTTTTTCTACACCATTATCAACTATTTTCATTCTCTTATTCATCTTACTTGGAATCACATATCTTATTTTGATGTAAATATTCTGTATAGTTCTCATTGCTATTGCTTCTATTACATGTTGCCTCTTCTGTCCCTTTGACACTTTTCACCTATCAAGTTATTTATCAAAAACAAGGTTCTTATTTTTAAACAGATCAACTCCAAACTTTTATGTATGTGTTTGTATTAAATATAGATACAAAACATATTATCTATTGACATTGTAGCTGTTTTTCAATCTCCAGGATTTCTGCTTTTTATCCATCAAAGCTTTGACAATGCATGCTCTAGTCTTTTATACCCTGCTCAAATGCCTTAGACAAATTTTAATTTGCAAATTTCTCAACCAACTGCAATTTGCACTCTATCTAGGTACTGCATACAAGCACCTCATCCCGATAATGTAATCACTTTTTCTTTTGACAAAGCATTTGGCACAGATTTTTATCAGTAGGAGTGTTGTGATTATTCACTATTTACATTGTGAATTTGAACAAGGTTGGCCTTCTGCAGTTATCTTTGCATTTATACATTACTTAACCCCCCAAAAAAACGTATTGATAAGTATGAATTTCTGAGTTAATATTTGCTTTACAGAAGTCAACCAGATCTCATCTCTTCCACACCTGCTATCTGTGGTTTGTGAACAGCTAGGGGAGGGTGGTCACTCTCAGTTGAAGCTCTTTTTGTTATGATTCGTTGACAGGTGGAGATATATTTGCAGCCCAAGTGTGTGTGTCTCCAGGGGGTTCTGAGACAACTTATGCAAATGGCCTGGAAATGATTAGCAAGAAGTTAGACTTTTTTTTTCTGGCTTTTTCTTTTCTTAAGTCAACCTAAATAGAAGGTCATTTTGATTAGCCACCTCTGATCCTCTTTTATTCAGTTGGTTACATAGGTTTGTGATATTTTATGGGTTTTTCCTTTTTCATTTAACTCTACTCCTTCTTTGTCAGTAGAAATGACAACAAGTGACTTTTTGGCTTTTCTTCCTCTTGATATTGCTGTTCATGTTTGGAGATTATGCTCGGTTATGGAATGGGATAGCTGTGCCTTTTTTATTCTCTACAATTATTGGATCATATGCCTTGATTTCTAATGATCAGGATAAATTCTGTTTAAATGTTAAATGAATGGGACCCACTTTTAGACCTGTAGAGGTCAACTTGGAACCAGCAATCACTTCAGACAGATTACAGTTTTCTTTGATTCCTCTTACTCTAACAATTGTCACAAGATATTTATCTTCAAATTTCATCTGAGGCTGATCAGTGTTCCCCTCAGCTATTTGGGAACAAGTGGGAGACTTTGCTGACGTCTAACTAAGTGAGATTATTTTTCTCTGTTATTCATTTGGTTTTCTGTTTTGATTTGTTGTTGAGGAAGAGATGCTTTGTTAGAAATGATTTATTTACTGTCTTTTGCCCTCAGGGAGTTACAGGAAACTCCTTTCTCTGTCCCATGTTATTTGATGGAGATCCAGTGACGTTATGCTATCCATTTTCATTATTCTTTATCTTCATTGGCTTCTCTTCTTCTAATGGCCAGATGATTATGGTGCTCGACTCATAATCTAAGGGTCATGGGTTTGAATTCCTGTCACACCAAACACACTCACCCTTTCATCTGTGAAGGCATTATAATGTGTAAGTCAGTCTCACTATTCTTTGGAAGAAGAGTAGCTAATGGTTACTTTTACATTTCCACAGCAAAATCTTCTTGAAGATTTTTCTGATTTGTGAACAAGAGTCAGGTGCTACAGTTCTTGACTCTTTTTTCTGATTTTACATCAGCACCTTGTGTCTTCATCAGAGTTGTTTGAGGAATTTTCATCACTTGCATTCCTTGAGCATGTACACATATCATTACAGGGATAATTGGCACCATCCAGTAAATTAGCAGAACAACACTCTCAGTTTCTCCTTTCAGAAGCCACAAAAGTAGGCTTCCTTATAAGTTTAGAGAAATCTGTTAAGCCACTGATACAATTTCTTACCTATTTGGGTGTGTTTTTCAATACTCATTTGAGTTGTACTCAACCAACAGCTTAGTCTTCAAGCCATAAAAAGAGCTCTCAGGCTTTTACTTATGTTTCTCAGATGGTTATTTTTAAGGATGTGGCTATCCCTCGAGTCTATCATTCTTCTGAGACGAACATGTATGAGGTCCCTTCAATGGTCACTTTTTGGTTGCATCTTATTGGCCATTTGTGGTGTTTTTTCACTTCTTCAGTATTTGCAGGAATGTCCACCTCTTCCTCTTCAAGACTGGAAGTTTGTTGAGACAACCTCAATCAGACATTTTCTACCCTGATGTTCAGAAACTCAGTCTTCATGCTTGGAAGTTATGTTATACTTTCCAAGGCTTTCTTTCTCTTTTCAATTCTGCACTAACAACCATTTTTACTACAATCACTGTAGGTTGCAACAGTTTCTGTAAAACTATCTAGGCACCTACTGAATAGTATTATTTTATTATGGACTGCCACTCTTGGACAATCATGACTAAAGCTAAAAGGAATTCTTCCCATTTCTGCCAATCTTTAAGTTGAAGAAATTGGGATCAGCTTGCTTTTAAAAGTTTAAGAAACTTGGCTCACTTATTGCATAGTTTCCAGAGCACTGTTCCTTAGGACTTCCACACCCAGTTTCCAGTTGTTGGGGTGGTGGACAGGGACTTTTCCTCCCTAATGTTTGAGTGTGTTCCTCCAATGTTGGAGAAGAGTGCAAAGTGGGGAGACTCTCTTACTAGGGTCCATAAATGTTTTTTCCAGATGTAGGAATGGCACCAGCCTATGTGGGAGACTACATCTAAGACCACTTCAGATTTGACACTGCTATCTGGCTCAGATGTGTGTGAGCCCTCTTTTTGATAAGCATAGATTCAATGCATTGTTTATGGAAGAGATTCAACTATCCTCTCGTAATTCCAGATGCAGAGTGGATCCTTGTTTGAGTGCAGGTTCATTATTCTTTCTATATAACTCCAGGAGAAAGTGGAATTCTACTTGCCCACTTGGTTGGGGAGTGATGATGATTTCCTTAATTCCAGACCAAATAAGTCCTATTCCATTCTAAGCCTGGATTGTTACCTTTTGGACTTCATCAGGTATCTTTCCTTTGAGGTTGGGGCTAGCTTATGCTTTGTTTCACCTTCAGTCTAAGTTCCAAATGAAGAGTATATCTGTTCTGGATATAGTGTGCTTTTACCACTCTTGTACCATTTTTTTTTCTCTTCATAAACTCCAGTTTTGTATGGGTAATGCCTGCAACAGCTTTTCCACTTTATCAATGTGGGATTCTAACTACAGTGGTAGTGGATGGTAAGTGTGTTTTGGAAGTTAACATCTTCCTAAAATAAAAATATGTTTCTATTAATACTTGCCTCAGCTGACACTCTCCTGCCATATCTTCCCACTAAAAGCTAGTTTATGTGATTACATTATTGGGATGAGGTACTTATATACATTACCTAGATAAAGGGTGCATTAAGTTTTGTAGAAAATTTTCCAAATTAGAATTTGCTTAAGGTATTCAAGTGAGGAATAACAAACTGTAGCAAGCATTTTTAATGCTTAGATAGACATCCTTTCTGCACATGTCATGAGGTTCTATGATTATTATTTAAAAGTTTATTAATTTTTTGTGTTTATGTTATTCCTATAAGTGTAACATAAAATTCTAGTTAATAATCCATATTTTAATATGTTGTTAGTTTTAAGTTATTTTTGTTTTTAAACATATTTAAAATACTTTTTAAAAAATCCTGAATTTCCCCTACTCTGACATTTTCTCTATGAATCTCATTGATTTTTCTTAAATGGTTGATCCATTGATCAAAAACCATAACTTTACCCATGTTGCTACTTGGTGAAGTAGTATGGGTACTTTCAGCTGTTCTGCATCTACTGAGTTTTCAGTTGGTACCAATAGCCTTGCTCTTTTTGTTTCTGAGCATAATTTGGACCATTTTTTTGCTAGTGACTTCGAAGCCATAATGGAAGCAGATGCTTTTCTCCTCCATTTGCAGGTGTGGCACATAAACCATGGAAGGGCAGGATAGCCTTGCCTGTTCAGTAAAAACCAGCCAGGATCTATGGTTGCTGCGTAACTGAGTAATGGAAACCAAAATGAGACTATTTTAATCTCAGAATCAGTCATTGGATTGTTTGCTCTTAAGTTCAGCCATTCCAAATAGTAACTTGTCTCTAATGCTTCAGAAAATGGCTCAGATTTTACTTTGCTGTAACTCATTATGACTCTTGTTTTCAAAACAGGTAGACAGAGTAAGTAGCTAAAATTTAATATTTACTTGAGTCCTTTGAGGACCATTAACAATCATCATACATGCAGTTTGTCCAGTAGCTTATAAAACAAATTTTTAAACATTTATTTCAATGTATAGGTTGTTCCAGAGGTTAATTCATCAAAGAAATACAGTATTTTCTTGTCTGTTTGTTTTTAACATCATTGCAGTAAGCAAGTATGCTCACCCCATTCCCCAATAAATGTTTTATGCTTATAATTCCCTGTTTAATAGGAACCTTTCTTGTTAATTGTTGTAAGTAATCTACTTATTGTATTTTCAGTCTATAGTCTGTTATTAGAAACAGTGTAATTTGTAACTATTTTATTTATAAACATATTTCCTGTAGAATATACATATTTTTATGTTGTTCATACTGCATGCTAACCATAATAAAAGCTGTAATGTATTTGATATTTGAATTTTATTCCAGAGCTTACTATAATGGTTATTTTGTTCTGAGGTCCAATCGGACCCCAGGTGTTCATTAACAACTTTTCAGATAAGTACTGATGAGGGTTAAGGAATCCATTCAAGTATAATATTGTGATGTGTGTGTGAAATAAAGAGGTGTGTATCAAGAGGTTTAACACTAATCTTTTATTTTAGCTCAGAAAAAAGGGACAAAAGGAGTATCAAGAGAAAGTTGATTTAGAAAATGAAATGAAGAGAATTGAGGAAGTAAGTTTTCTACATTTAATTAGTCTTATTATGTCACTTGGTATTTGTCACATAAATGGACAAAGTATCCACAAAACCATACATATAACTTTTAGTTTTAGAAATGTATCTTCTTGAAATTTGACAAGCTTTTAGTAAACATTACAGCTATTTTGTACACAAAAAAATCAGGTTTTTTACTAAAGATTTGTCAGTAAATGTACAGACTTTGGCTAGTCTGAGTGTAAGGGTTGTACATGTGTGACAGAAACTCCATAACATGCTTCAAGAGCAGCATTGGCTTCTGTCAAGATAAATAATATATGGCAAAGGACAAGAAAGAAATATAAAATATTAAAAATTAACTCTTAAAGCTTAAGATTTTGCAAAGGGGAAAATAATTTTGTTGATAGCTTGTGCATATGAAGTAAAGGTGTTGTAATTAAGCTCCCCCTCCCTTGGGCACTGCTGATTTGTGCAAAGATGAATAATAAGGAAAATAAAACATTAAAAAATTAATTATCTGTGTTGTAAAGGAAAGTACCTGACATTACAAATTTAACAAAAGAAGAATCTTTGAAGATATTTTTCAGAAAATTAAAAGATAAGTATTTTTTTTCCTGTTTCTTAATTTTAATCATCTCTTTTCATTGTATGTTAATGTTAATAGCTAGATCTGGTGATATGGTGGAAAAAATAAAATGTAAACTTTTACCTTAAAAACCTTTATTCATGTAGGAAGTTCTAGAGGTTGTACAGGTGAAATATGAAACCATAACATGAAGACAGGTATTTTTATATTTAACATGAAAATCATCTTGCACTTAAAATATTTTAAACAGTTTGTGTGCAAATAACTATTATAGATAAATATTTTTATTAAAAATGAATAATTAAACTGATATAATTATTTGTGCACAAGATATTTACAATCTCAACCAAATTTTAATAGTTTTGGTTAAGATATATTAAATCTAAGAGTTACAGTATGTATTATTCTCCAAATAAGGGTGTGTAAAACATACAACTTGTTAAACAAGAGTTAAATGTATTTCTTTCTTACACTGATAATTTTAAAATAGTTGATGTGACTCATTTAAAAAGTATATCATTTTTCAAATGGCACAAAAATATTAAGATGAAACAATCAATTTGTGTGGAAAATAACAAAAATGGGGTCTTGTGCTGTATGGAAGGTGTTTACTGTAATTTCACCTGAAAACTCAGCAACCAATGTAAATCAAATGCTATGAAAGCCAAAGGTGTCCTGTTTGAATATAAACAGGTTTTGACTTTAAAGACTTAGAGAGCTAGAGCATAGGAAAACCAGCATATGTCATTGACTACAATAATAAATCTATCGGTTTTAAGCAAATTGATTTCATTAAAACTATATTAAACATGGAATTTTTTGTTTCGATTCTTTTAAGTATCTTTTCTCACTTTACCTATAAATCAAAGAAAATGGTTCAGAAGGATTTACAGTTTTGTCGTTGTTGCTTATCAGCCACATAGCAGCAAAATTTGCTGTGGAAAGGAGAATTGTATACTCGTGTTTAGATGAGCTGATCATTTCAGAAAATGTTGATAAAAAAATGAAGTGAATCAGTGTTCTGTAGTATGTGTGAGAATAAATAATTCAAACAAATAAAAATCCCTGTGACATTGATACACCTTTCTCTTAATGGATTAGTGATAAAAATAAAACAATTTCAAATAAGGTAGATGTACTTCTAAGGTACTGAAAGCCACCCCTTGTTGATTTGGAACTCATACTATTTACAAACATGTGAGAAAGAATTACTGAATTTCCTTCATGCATTCAAAGCATATATTACCCATAATTCTCCATTCTCCAACCTTCCACATGACTTATTATACAACCATAAATGGCTCTTACATAAGCTCTGCTTTCCTTCCGTGGTATAAACCTCTTTGTTTATATTGTTAACTTTGCTGTGAAATTCTTTTTGAGATAACTATTTCTGTCAGTACTGGAATTGTTACAACTTAATTGGCAGTCTTACATATGCAGTTTTTCTGTGGGTTGCAAGATGAAATTGTAATTACATTGTCAGCCTGATTGTTTAAAATATTTGTGTCATTATATACATTATATTCTCAGTAGATACAACTGTGTAGATGCAAAATTTACCTAATACATGAAATTCTTTTGTTTTTGATAAGGATCAGTTGTTTGCTTAGATGTAATTGCCTTCACAATCTGCAGAGCTGAATTTATCTGCTACAATGCTAGCTCTAATTGTGATAGCATTTCTTCTGGTCTCATTTATTTTCCTATCAAATATGTTATATATTTTGAACACTGAATTTATTTCTGTTGCACCTGATAGATGATTTCAGGACTTTAGTTTTTTCTTCCTTTCATTATCTTCTGATATTTGGTTTCCTCAGTGTGGTTAATTGAAGGTAGGATCTTCACTGCTGTTTTAACTTTGATGCCTGTTGTAAATTTTTTTGCCTTATATGTTTCATTTGTCTAGTTTTGAAACATTATTTGTCTGCACCAGTGTTAATTAATTTCATACTCCAGATTATTTTAATCAGAATTACGGGTCATACATGTCATTTAATCAACTTAGGGTAGTTGGGTTTCTCAGTTGACTTAGCTCATACTTGAAAAATTTTTCTGATGAAAAGGAAAGAGGAGGATAATAGTTTAAATAATTGTTAAACTAAAGGCTTATAGTTCTATTTACCACAATTGAACATTGGTTTGTGGTAATTATTAAAGTAATATTTGTAGTTCTGTTTACCACAATTGAACATTGGTTTGTGGTAATTATTAAAGTAAGGTTTATAGCTCTGTTTACCACATCTGAACATCTGTTTGTGATAATTGTTAAAGTAAGGGTTTATAGTTCTGTTTACAACAACTGAACATCAGTTTGTGGTAATTATTAAAGTAAGGGTTTATAGTTTTATTTACCACAACTGAACATCTGTTTGTGATAATTGTTAAAGTAAGGGTTTATAGTTCTGTTTACAACATCTGAACATCAGTTTGTGGTAATTATTAAAGTAAGGGTTTATAGTTCTGTTTACCACAACTGAACATCTGTTTGTGACAATTATTGAAAGGGTAGAGGTTTATAGCTCTACTGACCATAAACAAGGAAGTTTAAAACTTTTACAGGTGGATTGAGTACTCACACTATCATCATCATTACTGATGGTGGATTTTAATTTAGTGTTAAAAGGATAGAAGTGGCATATATTAATGACCAAATATTCACTTTTGTGTGGTTAGATAAGGATGAGAATTGAGTGGAATACCACAATTATATATTTTTTGTCATATTTTAAGATGTTATTCTAGCTGTAAACGAATGTTGCTAATCATTGATGAAGCAATTTTTATATTTTCTAGCATAGTAATAATCATAAACAATTTCTGTACAAACCAACATATTTTATAATTTTGTATTGTAACTCGAATTTTTAATGTGTTAAAGAAACATAATGTTAGTTACAATATGAAGAGCTGTAGGGGTCTAAAACATAAGCTTTATTCTTTATACTTCAGAAAGCCCTAAAAGCCTTTGAAAAGGATGTACAACAGAATCCTGAACTTATTAAAGAGATTAAAAATGGGGCTGCACCAATGAAGACCTGTGAGCCATCATCAGATTATTTTAAAAATACTGATGGTTGTTCTTCAGAAATGAAAACAAATGTGAAAAAATGGTTTGAAGGTGTGAGTCCTGAAGGTTATACATATTACTGGAATCTGGAAACAAATGGTTTGTACCACATTTTTGAACTTAATAAATTTTGAATTTTCTTATTAAATTATTGTGAAACATAACACTAATTATTGGAAATTGACATTGTTATTGTTATAGTTCATGCAATCACCTAAGTCTAATTACTAAGTAGTTACTTTATTGTTGCCTATAGCTTTCTCTGCAGAAGCTTGGTCAAATTGACTAACCACGTGACCACCTTGTACTTGTTTAGAGTCACTAGTGTTGATACCACTTAATTTTAATATAGTAGGAATATCTTTACACAATTTGGCAAACTTTTTCAGTAAAACTTTATGTTTTATGTGCTATTTTCTCTATCCAAACTCTTTACAAGGTTTGTCAAGTTAACACTTCATAATCACCGAAAGAAAAATTGAAATAAATCTAAAATATGCTTTTTTTTTTTTTTTTTTCAGAATAATTAGATTGTAACATAAAACAACAATTGTTTATCCTAGATAGCTTTAAACTTGTAACAATGTGAATTTATTTATATTCAAATTTTGCTTTATTGCCCTTTGAACAATGCCTAATAACTATTCATAGAATTATAAATCACTTTTAGAAAGCGGGTTTCTTGTTACCCTATCAAATTACATTAATCACAAGCTACCTCTAGCTGTTTGCATGAGTGCCTTATGAAAATTTTTTATTATATGATTGTATTTATTTATTTTACCTAATCTAACCTTAACTAAAAAAAAAAGTTTCCTCTTTTTACATTGGAGTTACTTCTAATGTAATAAATAGAGAATGCACATGAAAAACAAAAGCTACTTTTCTAAACTGCTGTTTACTGTCAGTTATATTTAACCCTACTTTTTGGTACTAATGATAATTAATAGTGCACAAAATAATTTTATTTAAGTAATGCAACAAGGAATATGAAATAATGTGCAAAAAGCAGACATCATCCCATAACTGTTACAGTTTTTCTGGCTTCCTAATGATGCCACTAAAAGGTGATGTGATATAACAAAAAACTGATTGTTTTGGGGTTGCATATGTAGTAGCTTTTTCTGATGAAAAATATTTACACACTCAAATCAATGAAGGTCTGTTCATGTTGGAAAATCATAATTTCCAAGAATGTAATGTTTCTTGTTTTAAATGGCATTGAAAATAAAAGGAGTATGGATTAACTTGGGCAGAAGGAGACCTTCAACAAGTTATATCCTTTCTATGAAAAACAAAATGTCATGGAACAAGTGAGAGCCAAAGAATACAGGGTTCGGTTGAACTCTGGCTCTAAAAGCAACATGTACGTTTTCACATATTCCATACATGACTTACCTTTTACACTAGCAGTTTGAAAACAAAAAAAATATTTATGCCATTCCTTATGAAGTCATATAGTCTAATTGTCAGCTTCAGCTCCTGTAGATTTCTTTTCAGTCTGACTCTTCAAACATTTACTGGAAAACTGTTATCCTTATATGCTAGATGAATTGTGTAATGCTTTCAGGAAGTAGTGGTGTTCTCTAGATTTATTTATCTTGAATTTGGAGCAAGGCTACACAAGGGCTATCTGTGCTAACTGTTCCTATTTTAACATTGTAAGACTAGAGGGAAGGTAGCTAGTCATCACCACCCACATCCAATTCTTGGGCTACTCTTTTACCAACAGTTACTGGAATTGACTGTCACATTGTTCTGTTCCTACAGCTGAAAGGATAAGTATGTAAGGTGTCACAGGGATTCATAACTGTGACCCTTAGATTGCTGGTCGAGTGTTTTAACTACCTGACCATGCAGGACACAAGTTTTAGATATGGTAGTCTTGTAATGAAAGTTTTTGCTGAATAAAATATTTCAGAACTATTGTCAAAATGTTTTGTCACTACAAAGTATTACTGACCATAAACGATTGATGTAGTTCAGACACCAAAATTGTTATGATGTAAAGTACTTAACTCCTGTACATTAGAATTTGTGGATATAAACTCACAAATACCAGAAATTGAAATTGTATAAAATATATAACTTTTTATTTAGCCATGGATATTTAATTTGTAGCTTCAAAGTTTGTATATTAACAAAAACTTTGAGAATCAAGATTATTTACCACTGTGGTTACAAAACAACTATGGAGCCACCAGCAGTGGGTGATTTATATTGGAGTAAGAGTGTAGGTTATCTTTGACACAGTTAAATATTGTATCAAATTAGAACACAACATTATCTTACAATTGTAATTACCACAAGTTCAGTTAAGTGTGTTTGCTAGAGTGGAATAGATAAAAAGAACAGAGTTTGGTTGATCTGGGTGTAGTGTGAGAGTCATGCTAGTTTTCTAGGGTTTTATTCTTGTCATTTGTTGGATCTAAGAAGAAAGGAGATTGCTTTGATTCTCCAGTGTTCACAAATTACTTATTTCTTGTCTGAATTGTCATTTTGCACTGATATTGTGGATGTCCAAGTTCATTGAAATTGGCTCCTGTTTGCACACTGCTATAATGGTGGCATTTCATCACTGTTGTGTACAAGGGTCAGGTACTACAATTCAAGATTTTTACATTCTGACTAAAATCTGCTTTACATAGGTTTAACCATATTTACCAGTTTTTCCTTTCAGTGCCTCCATTCTATGGTACTGTGCACCACCATTCTATAGACAATTGGTTACTGCTGGCAACATTACACTTGAATTCTACTTTCAGAAACAACCAAAGCAGTCTTCATTCTTATAGATGAGACATCTATTTTTTGCTCCAACCAGTATGTCATCAGTTTGTTGTGTATTTTTTTGTGTTTCTCAGTTGGACTTGGCTGACTTCCACCCTGCTCTATATAAGGAACAGGTATCCTGACTCTTCTCTTCATCTCTTACTGTATAAATGGTTCTTTTTCTTCTAGCAATTTGGGCATTGCTCAAATCCTTTGTTCCTTTAGAATGAGAGCACAACAGGTCCTTTTAATGGTCTTAATGCATCCAAATGATCATAAACATTGATTCACTAGATTTGCCAGTTTCCTTAGTCAGAATCATTCTTCAATCTCAATGGATTGCTAATTCAGGAAACTTCTGAGATATGGGTTTCTCTGCTGCCACCTTGTTCAGAGTTCCACCTTTTGAAGAATTCTTCACTTCATGGATTGGGTGCATATATCAATAGTCAGGAATTTGAGGGTCTATGCATGAGTTATGAAGTTTGCCTGTACAAAAATTTAGTCATTCTTGCTCCTCAAAAGACAGTGTCTTGTGGTCTAGGCTTAAGAGAGAAATCATCAGGCTTCACTGTGATAGTTCTGTAGTAGTGTCTTGTGTTTCTTATTCAGGAGGAACTTGGTACAGGGATCTTTATTTTTGAATTTGAGACCTTTTATATCTCCCTACTAGCTTGCAATGTTCTATAGATGGTGACTGCAGTAGCAATTTGGTTATTTCCATTCAAATAGATTCTCACAATAGAATGGATGATGAATTGACTCTCACTTTGCAATTCTGATTGGTGGATTGACCTTTCATTGGAACAGTCAACTATTGGGAGTTTGGTCTCCAGTATCTCACCTTTGGGCTTTGGCAATGGATGTATTCCATCAGGATTGGATGGGATGGGATCAGAACTTTCCTCCTATTCATGCTACCCAAAATACTAACTTTGATTTGTTCCAACACATGGCCAGGTCCTGATGATTGCACTGTATTGGTAGCTACATCCTGGTTTCTGTTCTTGTGGTACCTTCAGAAATGTTCAGTTCTTATTGGGCCATCTCTGTGGAGACAGCCATGACACACCTGGGTATCCAGAAGCTCAGTCTTCAAGCATAGGGGTTACTCAGTCTCTTGCACAGCATCAGGGTTTAATTTCTAAAGTTGCCATGTTTCTGTTTCACATGGACATCTATCAACAGAAATTATGCATGTATTAGCAATGGTGTATTGTGTATTGAACCTATTTCAGTCAGAAACACCAACCATAACTCATTTTTTGACTTTGCTCTTTGACAAGGGTTTTTCACCTTAAATTACTGCACTGTATAAGGAGGCCTCATCAACTACTATTCAATACTTTGATTCTTCACTACTCTCCATATTTTTCAAATCATTTTCAGTCCTTTGTTCCAGATGACCATTGCAATTACCTGAGTGACACATTACAAACTTTTCTCATGCATCTAGCACTTTTGTTTTTTCCCTTTCTTTCTTGGCTCTCAAGTCTTATGCAGAGCAACCACCTCATTCTGTTTGGACTATTTGTTTCTGTGACTATAATCACCCCTTTGCATTGGTAGAACTCAAGCTTACTCTTCATTGGTCTGGCAGTATTTTGGTGATGATGTTCACTATTAGATACTGCAACATCTCTCTCTTGCCTCTCTTGATATTCTTTTGATTATTTTAACTGGATCTGGCAGGAGAATATTTTTCCTAAGGCTTGATGCTGAACTATTTTCCTCCCTTTCCTTAAGCATGAGAAGGATCTTAAGACTCCTTCTCACTGTTGTTCAGTTGCTTTGATTAGCTGTTTCTGTAAGGCCCTAGAGAGGAAAGTTAATGCCCATCTTGTTTGGTTCCTCAAATCAGTCAACCTTCTTTTGCCCATTCAGTGTGCATTTCTTTGAGAATGCTCCATCTTGGACCACCTTATTTGACTTGAAATGTCAGTCAGAAAAGCCTTTCTCAAGAGAAGACATCTTGTTTATGTGTTCTTTGACTTTGGTGGGGGTACAACATTTTGCAGGACCTCCACCACTATGGGTTATGTGGGCATTTACCCATTTTTATCTTGAAATTTTACTGGATAGGTGAGTCCAAGTCCAACATACTTTAAACATTTTCTCATTCTTTTCTACAGGAACTTAAAGTGCCACACTTCTCAGTATTAAGATCAATGTTGTCACTAATCAGCTTCCACTGACTGTTGCGAAAGGTCTTTATTTCAATAAATTCAATGTTTTACATTGGTTGATGAACATGAAATTTATCAATTAGCAGCTTCAGACTGCTGTCATTCATCTTGTGCACTGGACAATTAGTTTTTCTTTTTCTTCTTTGAAAAATAGTTCCATGCAGTTTGGCCATCAGTAAGGTTTGCATCCTGATCTCAAACTTCAAGTGACAGTGTCTTTTATATAGTTAGTACCTGAAATAAAGTACTTGGGGCTTGTTTTTGTCTTACATTCTATACATCGAGCAACTTCATGCAAGGTGTACCAGTGCATTGAACATCCTCCTGTTGTCTTCTGTTCCCCTTGTGGAGCAAATCAGTGTTTTGTGTTAAAGGTCTATCATGCCATTGTAAGATCATAACTCAACTACTGGGCTCTGTGGTTCACCCAGGCTTTCAGCACTTAAGAATGCTGTTTGCCATCAGGGGGCTTTAGCTCAGCACAGGGGCATTCATATAGCTATGTATATGGATAGTTCAAAGTTAGGTGCCTCTGTTGGCTCTACCATGGTTTGATGGTTGTGCACATACTTTCTGTGTTCATAGTATGGTTTATTTGTTTACTGCAAAGTTGTGTATCATCCCTCTTGTCTTGGATCATGTAGCAGCTAACCAGTAATTTGACTGTACTGTTTCACAGACTCTCATAGCTGTCCACAGGCCATAGAGTCACTTGACATGACTCTTAATTCTGTTCTTCTTGATATTTTGAACTGCCTGGCCCAATTTTTTTTATCATCTGTATGTATCTATTTTTCTGAATACTGCACTCAGGAGAATGAACCATTTGACACTGAAACTAACTCTGTCAATTTTGATGCTATTACAACCTGGTCTGTTCAATATATGGACTATAGTCTTGTGGCCAAGGATTGGATTTGTGCCAGTTGGGTTGAAAAATATTGCAACAAGCTTTTCCAAATCAAATCTGCTATTGTTCTTTAGTTGTCTAGTTTTCACAAGGTTTGTAAGGAGGAAGTTCTCTTGACAAGGCTCCACATCGTTTACAGTTTTTTAACCCATCATATTTTTTTATCTGGTACTGATGCTCCAGTGCGTGGCCTTTGTGTCAATCATGTCACAACAGCCCATATTTTACTGTTGCACCATCATTGTGACTTTGAACAGTGGTACCAATTTAGACATGTTTACACTTAGAATTTACCATTGAATTCGGACACTGTCCATCTTGACTGTGTTTTTTAGCTTTTTACAGACAATTATCCTTTTTAATTCTCTTTACCTTTTACCTGTTAATGAGATTTCAACAGTAACAACACAAATCCCATATTTTAGCAATAACTGTTTTTGTGTTGTTTACTTTTTACTGTTGTCGTGTGTTGTGGTTTTTTATGTTTTTGAGGAAATTATTTTGTTTCAAAAAGAAAAAGAATTTCTATTTTTTTTCCAACTGATGGTCTGCTGTTTTACTGTTTGTCACATATAGTCTTGTTTTTTTGTGCGATAAATGCCAAACAACCAAACTTTCCTTCCTTAAACTATAATTATGATGAAAGATTAGGCCTATGAATCTCTCTCTTATGCACTTCTTTTCATTGTGGGTATTTGAGCTTTTAGTATTTCAGACATAAGTCTACCAGATTTGAATAGCATAATTTTACAATTAAAATAAATTTCAAACAGGTACAGTACCTTCTTCTGAGTACCTATTTCTGAAATTAACTCCTACTTACCACTCTTTAGCCAAATGATATAGAAGTGTTTCAGTCATCACTGCAACTTATAAATTTGAGTTTCATAAGATCTTCTGATGCAGGCACAACAAGTTATGTAGAAGTGAAATAAGGGAGAGTTATTGGTAAGTTGATACTTAAGAGTAACTCATCAGAGAAGGGTTTTTAATCTGCTAAGAAGTAGATACCTATTGGAAAATCATTTTAATTCTAAAAAGTAAAATTTTATTTCAGAATCACAATGGGAAAAACCAAATGAAGAATATATCACCTTAACAGAACAACAAGAACATCAAGTAAGTTAAATCATTTTTTTTAATAAAAGTGTCAATATTAGGAAGATAAATCTTATTTTTGGTCAGTTATACAACAGAGAAAAACTTTAGTTTCAAATTTTGTTGTTTTCTTTAATTAACCTAAATAAGTCTTCATATAAGGGTAAGATATTCTTGGTTAATTTTTTCTTCCATTTTGCAAAGTTTTGAACAAACACCTTTGAGATGAAATTGAAATATTATACATTAGATATAAAAAATGTTATTTCACAGAATTGAAAGAAACAAAATATAAAAACTTTAATAATCAAGCAAAAGTAGAACAGATATATTCAATAAAGTCAAGGCTCTCAGTGTCTTCAAAATTCTTAGTTTATTCAGAAGAGTAACTCAGAGAAAAGTAAATTCTGTGGACACTTAGTACATGGTCACTTGCACACTGTAATTAAGAAGTCATTCTTTATTCCATGCAGTAAATATGATATATACTATGTGATAAAAATAATGATCCAAACTACTAACCTCGATTCTAATTCCCCCTCGGTGTGGATTCCTGTGTGTGGTGAGGGAACCTCCCAGGGAAGGTTCTGTTCTTTCAGTTTACCTACTCTGGGATTTAAACATCCACCTGTGTGTTTGGTGTGTGTGGGAGGCAACCTGTGAAGGGGAGGAGAGGATCCTGGTGGTTGAGGGGTCCAACCCTAACACACCACTTTGGCCTTGAATTCCTGTGGACAGGGGCCTTGGGGTGCATGTTCTCAGCAGGTGTTATGGACATTGTATCTGATGCTGATGTTTGTATATAGTGCTCACGAAACCCTGGCATTGCTGCAGTGTCCTTGTTTGACATTGTAGTGCATCCCCTCATAGTACTTCATGGTGTGTGGGGTCAGAGGACACCAAAAATTATTTATTTATTTATTATGGATACTTCAATTACAAATCTTAATAAAATAGTGAAAAAACAGTCTATAAGTGAACAACCACTTCTTGAAGATTCTGAGCAGCAATCCTTACCATCTGTACTACTTGTTGTACCTCATTTTCTTATATTGCATTCACTGTCAGACAAGTCTTTAGGGCAAATGTCTCCCTTTTTCATTCAGGAGGAATAGGAGGGTCTTGCTGGCTCTCCAGAGTCAGTAAAGAAGCTTCAATCTGGTGACATATTGGTGGAAACATTCACATCTCAACACAGTGAACTCCTCTTGCATTCAAAGGCAATTGGGAATATATCTATTGAAGTCACACCTCATGCTACTTTGAATTCATCACAAGGAGTTACTGTTGAGTGGGATTTGAAGAACATCACAGAGTTGAAGATTCTCACTGATTTCTCCACCCAAGGAGTTTCTGCAGTGTGGTGTATATCCACTCACAAAGATGAAATTATTGTGCCAACCAGTGTCCTCATTCTCACATTTATGTAATCACACTATCATGTGGTTCCTTGACATGTGCTCATTGCAGTGGCAAGGACCATGAGTAAGACGTCAAAGCCAGAAGGAATCTTGAATTAAGTTCACAACTGGCATATCTTCTACCACCAGTTCCAAAGTCATATGGAATAAGATTTGAAAGGTCAGTTTGCAATATAATACTATCCCCCTTTTGATTTTACTCTCTGATGGCCAGGAAGAAGCTGATACCAGAAGCATTGCCGATACTCTAGGTGAAAGCTTTTGCCAAGTATCTAGCACTTCTGCTTCTTCCACCTTCTTAGCCATCAAGACTCAGGCAGAGCAGTCACCTCTTTCCTTCTGAGCTGATTGTCTCTATGACTATAATCATCCTTCTATACTTTTTGAACTCGAACTGGCCCTTTATCGGTCTGATAATACATCGGTTGGACCTGATGGTATACACTATGGCATGCTGTGCTATCTGTCTCCTGCTTCTCTTGGTATTCTTCTGATCATTTTTAACTGCATCTGGCAGGAGAATATTTTTCCTGATGCCTGTCACCAATCTATTGTCCTAAGTTTCTCTAACCCTGTGAAGGTTCCCAAGATTCCTTCAAACTACCATCCAATTGCTTTGACAAGCTGTGTCTGTAAGACCTCAGAAGGATGGTTAATGCTCCTCTTGTTTGGTTACTCAAATCAAATAACCTCCTCTCACCCACTCAGTGTAGATTCCACCATAGACCACCTGATTCAACTGGAAATGTCAATCATAGAAACCTTTCTCAAATGACAACATCTTGTATCAATATTCTCTTGTGATAGAATATGGAGGTATGGCATTTTGTGAGACCTCCATATATATAGGTTATGTGGCCATTTCCCATTTTTATTAAATATTTTTTAATGAACAGGATATTCCAAGTTCATATGGGTTCGACACTTTCCCGATCTTTTCTAAAGGAACTTGGAGTCCCTCAGGGCTATGTTCTGAGTGTCACACTTTTCAGTATAAAAATTAATACCATCACTGAAGAACTCCTTCTTACTGTTGCGAACTAGCTCTATGTCGACAACTTTCATATCTCATGTCAGTCGTCAAACATGAAGTATATTGAGCGGCAGCTAGCTACAGACTGTCCTCAGTCATTTACTGAAGTGGACCACAGCAAACAGCTTCAACTTTTCTCTCTCTAAAACCTTTTGCATTCACTTTTGCTGCCAGTTGGGTATTCACCCTTATCTTGATCTCCACATCGGTGAAGTTGTGCTGCCTGCAGACCCTGAGATAAAGTTCTGTGGGCTTATTTTTAACCTTAAGCTTACCTTCAAACCACACATCAAGCAGCTATGGGTCAAATTTACAAGAGCACTGTACATCCTCCTTAACCTCTCTTCCACCACTTGGGATGCAGATCGATGTTCCATACTAAAGATATATCGTGCTCTTATTTGATCGACACTTGACTATGGATCACTGGTCTATGGCTCTACCAGACCATCAGCCTCAAAGATGCTAGACCCTGTTCATCATCAAGGACTTTGGCTTTGCACTGGGGCTTTCCACATTTCCCCAGTTCAGAGCTAATACATAGAGTTTCGTGAACCTTCATTGTATCTCTGCCATTTGCAACTGTCTTTACTATATGCTTCGAAACTTCTTTCCTTGCCAAAGTATCCCACCTAGGGTTGTGTTTTCCCTCCTCAGTGGGCTATACTTTTTCAGAAGAGATAGTCTGCCATTACTCCTTTTGACCTTCGTATCCAGGTGCAGTTGAATGAATTGGGTGTGTCTTTGGATAACATTGCTGTATCCACTGGTCAGTCCATCCCACCATGGCTTCTTACAGTCCCCAATTGTGACCTATCTTTATGTGATTAGTGAAAATCAGACACTCCTGATTGGAAATACTGTCTGCTATTTGCTGAACATCTTTTGAACAACCTTTCTATTCCAATTTATATGGATGGTTCAAAATAAGGTGACACTGTGTGCTCTGCCATGGTTTGTTGCAGTTTGGTGGTTGCACGTAGAATCCCCTCTACAGCTTCTGTGTTCACTGCTGAACTGTATGCCATATATCTTGCCCTTGATCATATTGAAGCTGAGCAGTACTCTGACTGCACTATTTATAGTGACTCCCTTAGTTCTCTGCTGGCCTTGGAATCACTTCACATTGGCTCACACCCTGTTATTTGATTATTAATTTTTATAAGTTCAAACAATCTGTTTGTTACAATTACAAAACATAGCAACAAATTTATAGCTTTATTTGTTTGAAAATTTGAGTTTTTGAAATTGGTGATGAAACTCGAACTTTGCATTTCACAAATTTAAAGCTTTTAAAACTAACAAAATCATAGACACGTCTGAAATCTAGGATTATTTTGACTGAAATATGTTCTTTATATTGTTTAAGTTTATTCTATCAATTTCTTTGAAATTGTCTTCTTTGTAGAATTTTTCTGTGATAAGCTGTAAGGCACTTTATTCAGTGATGAATTTAATGTTTCTGTTCTTTGGAATTATGCTTCTATTGCAAAAATGTTGAAAAATTTTGTAATTTTTCTCTCTTCAGGTCAAAGCATGCAAGTTTAAGAAGAAAATAACACTGAGACTTATTTAAAACTTAGAAAAAACAAGTACAATTTACTGTAATCCATAAAACTACTTTTCATATACAGAGTAATAATGTGCAAGTATGTTGCACGAGTTGCTCAATATTAGAAAACAGGTAAATAATAAACTAAATAAAACAATTGCATAATAGAAATATTAATTGAAAATTTTCAAAATCACGTTTTTAACTAACCTAAATTTATGGGGATACGTCTCACTCCAGATCTGCCCTTAAAATGTTGGACCCCATGTAAGCCACCAAAAGCAAAATAGTGTATAATTTAAATGTAACTTTAAACTTGTATATTTCATATTACTTGTTTTAAAATTGACATTAAGTTATTTCATTTATGTGGCTAGCTAACTCTACAAAATTTAAACATCAAGATTTTCAGTTTGATACCTTGTAAAAGCAGTAATGGATGTTTGACTAAAATTAGAAAATTTAGATGAGACAGACAATCAATATTTTTATGACTTGTTTTCCAAATTTGTGTAGCCTATGTACTTACAGAAAAACTAACAAGTAAACAAAAGTTTTAAATAAACAAAACTATGTCAACTGCAGAGCAATTATATGCAGTAGTTACTGTTCATTTTCTAGACTTAACTTAAATGCGTATTGAACCATTGCATCTTTTAGCTTAATTTACAAGCTCATTATTTTTGCACATCATTCTCTTATTTAGCCAGTTTGTATTTTCTGAGAAACATTAGGATGTTGGATGTGAAATGTCAGATTTTTAAAGGAAATGTGAGACAAGTACATGTTTTTGCTGTTTAATTTATTAAATCAAAATAACTTTTATAGACTTGTAAGTTTATAAATGCCATCTTTAAAGAATTGTAGATCCTTTGATGCATTGAAGTTTTCAAAGGCACTTTCAGTTGACCTTTGATTTGAAAACGTTTTTATCCTTTAAAAAATGTTCAAATGTTTGAAAAAGTGTTAATCTGAAGGAGAAAAGATCTGGTGAATATGCTGGATGGAATAAAGCTTCAAACTGAACTTCATTTAGTATTTGGACAGTAACATGTGAAACTTGAAGTCGTTCATTGTCATGAAGCAGTAGTATTTCACTGTGACTGATTATTGCTGGATGTTTTCATGGCAAATTTTGATGCATATGTTCAAATTTACAACAGTATTTCTCAGCTGTGATTGTTTCTTTTGGGTTTAAGAATGAACAATGGATCACATGATCATCAAACACTGATCATAAGCTTCATATGGTTTTGGTGATGCTTCATAGTCAAGTCACTGTCCAGATTATTATCAGTTGTCATGAAGAATCCATTTTTCATCACAGGTGAAAATTATATGGAAAAATGAGTTGTTTTTATTGCACGTATGGGGTGAGAAATTTGTCAACATGTTCTCTTATGGTTTGGTGGGTATCTGATTCAATTAGGACCTTTAATACATCCTCATTTAATGGCTATTTGAGGGCCACCCAGAGGCTCATTTTGAAGGCTTGTTGCACCACAGCAAAATCTCCTTAACCAATGCTGTGCTATGTGCTCATTAGCTGTGTCATCTCAAAATCTGTAGGTTGTGAGTTTAAGTCACTGTACCACCAAACATGCTCACCATTTCAGCTGTGGGACATTATAATGTGATGGCTAATTCTACTCTTAATTGGTAAAAAAGTAGTCCAAGGGTTGGGAGTGGATGATGATGACTAGCTGCCTTCCATCTGGTCTTTTACTGCTGAATTAGAGACAGTTAGAACAGATAGCACTTGTTTAGCTTTGCATGAAATTCAAAACAGACCAAAGGTTTATGACAAGATTAATCAAAATTGGGATTACTTCAAATAATTTTGAAAAAGTAAGAAGAACAAATACAAAACATGTTTATGTGTTTCTATTTAAAGAATACCTGTGATATTGTTAGTAATTGTCATAGATGCCTAATACAGCTGTCACCATTATTAATGTGGTGAAAAGTTGTATTGTTATAAGTAATGGCTCTTTATGGATATTTGTTAGTGGATATTTTATGCATTTGTATGCTCAGTAAAAGGAAATTACTATGGCAGGATACTTCTTTCCTTCCAAGTTTTATAAAGTTTATAAATTACTTAATGTGTATAATTCATTTATGAGGAATAATGTTGTGTTGTAACATATGCTCATTTGTCTTTCCAAGGCAAATGAAGAGGAACTTCTTGATTCATTTGGTCCACAACAAAAACCTGATCCCTATGGATGTTGGGAACCAGTAATTAAAGAGTGAGTATTGAAGGTATATATGAGGTATTTTAGCTCTGGAATGTAAAATTTGCCATTAGGTCTAAACCTGTCACAAAAATATGATCCCTTTTTTGTTTGTGTCTGTTCAGGAGCCCCTGGTAGATATGATCCTTCCCAGTAATGACTTCCTTTTAAATGACATTTTATTTATATGCACAGAATGATTTTACAGTGATCTGACCTACCAAAAATTACTTCCTGACAGATGTGGTTTCAACTGTGATTTTGGGCCAGAAGATCAAATAAAGACTTTTCTTCATATCAAATATCTAATTTACAGAAACTCTTAAATATGGTGTACACAGAATGAAAAAAAGAGATCACATGACTAGATATTGCTTCACAGCTTAATATAAGTATCATGGTACTCTTGGATGTTCAACTTCTCAGTACTTAAGTACAGGTATTTTGGTTTAAAAAACTTTCAGGTCCTGGTCACATAAAAACTTGTTTATTTTTGCCCTGCTTGTGGAATTAAGTTTTATTCTTTTAGTGAATGTAGTAAATTTTGAGCCAGTGGACTAGATGTTAAGTAGCTTGATTAGGACATACCAGTGGTGTGTAAAGATTAACTCATGGTTTGTTGAATAACAGACTCAACTGATCTGTGTGGTAAGCATGGCTAATTAAATGCTTCAAGGCATCCAGAATAGCTGGAAAAATCTCATGCTGAGAACAGGAAGTTGCTGTAAAGAAAGCTTGAAGTGTTGATGTTGAAACATGACAAGTAAATTGATATTGATCCAAGCTGCAACAAAAGCATCAAAATAAATAAAATATGGAAGTTAGAGAATTTTCAGTCAACTTAAAATTAGTTTAATGCATCATATTATATTTTATGTAGTATTTGTATTCAGAGAGGATTATTTTATTAAATATTGGCTGTAGCCTAGCAGCAGTTCAGTTTGATATTTATTTTAATTTCTTTACCGGTTCTTGTATTCATAGAATGGTCCTTTTTTCAGAGCTGGGTTCAAAGGATCCAAGTTTCCAGGTGAAATTCTTTTTTAAGAAGGGGCTGTTTTGTTAATTTAAGATACATAGTTTCTAGTGTTTAATTCTTTATTTAACCCTATGCTTGAAATGCAAATATTAAAAAAAATTTAAGTGTAAAAGTTTTCCTAATGTATGCTTTTTTGTGTAATGATCATTTGCTACTCTTATTAAGCCTCTTTGTTAAAGGATTTAATGAGTGATATACGTTTTTCTGTATTAAAGTGTTTTTTGTTGTTTTTTTCTGACATGAATTTTGCAATTCACTGTGAAAGGTAACATTCATTCTCATATGCATGTCTTTGCTAACTGATGTTTATGTATGTATACCTCATTTAAGCTCATTAGATTCTGTTAATATTCAGACCTAAGAGTATGATTTGATTCAATTAGAGCAGAATTAGTTGGATTTAAAACTTTCATTTAGGGGATAAAGTTAAAAGTCTCAGCTAAGAATGGTCTTAAGGTAAGATATTACATATAAAATTAATGTATTTTTAATAAGGTATGTTCAAATAGTTTTTCAAAAGTTTTCGATGTGTTTCATGGTGCAAACTCCATTAAATTCATTCCATAGGTAGGAGTGTCTAAAGATGTACATGTGACATATAAATTACATACGTCTTGTTTACGTCTTAGCAACTTTCAGCATGTGTAGAAAATAAAGTTATTTTTTTTGTTGCTGTTTGTTTTTGATCTTCTGATTCGGGTGGCGTGATATTCTGGTAAGTCCTGGCTGATATAATCAACTGAGTAGTGAAATCATAAATTGCTCTTATGGTTTGTTGTTTCTTTTTCTATATTGGCTTTCACAGTTGCACACTGTTCAAGATCTAAACATTCTTTAAGTAAACAAACTTTCATTGTCTAGGAAGTTAAACCTATACATTACTGTAGAGAAGGCCCAGCATGACCAGGTGGGTTAAGGACCTTCAACTTGTATTCTGAAGGTTGCAGGTTTGAATCCCCGTTGCACCAAACATTCTCGCTCCTTTCAGCCATGGGGGCATTATAATGTGATGGTCAATCCATTATTCGTTGGTAAAAGAATAGCCCAAGAGTTGGTGGTGATGACTTGCTGCCTTCCCTCTAGTCTTACCCTACTAAATTAGGGACAGCTATCACAGATAGCCCTTATGTAGCTTTGTGCGAAAGTCAAAAAACAAAACAAACAAACAAACATTACTATTGAGTTGTCTTAGAAAATAAAGCCATGCTTTAGAAACATTGTGATGTAGTAACCGACTATACATTTTGGATTATTGAAGCTATTTAGGCATTAAAATCATATGATTGCTATTCTAGTGGTGAACTTTTTGCTCTAGAGACATTAGTAGTAGTCTGATACAATCACCTAAGTTTCGTTATTAATCAGCATGTTTTTGTATTAATACAGCATATCATATATTGATTAGTTTTTATATTGTATTTTGCCAGCTATTATGCTGCTGTTTTTAGGTACATTCTAAGAATGACTGTTATTATGTTTGTAATAGTTAGGATTTGAACCTGGGATTTCAATCAAGTAACCTGTTTGAATGCTTTTGTGAGAGATGCCTAGTTTTTATTCACTTCAATGTTAGATTGTCTGAAAGTAGTATCAGTTAGGTGGATATAGACTACTAATTTTATCCTTTTTTTTTTCTTGTGCAGTTATCTCAGTATATTTTTCTCAATTTGTGGTATGACTGTCTAGGCAAGATAAGCTGTAGTAGATTTCTCACCAACCATTTCATTTCTGGACATAAATATATTTGTGACTAATGATGGCAATGTCACAACATCTCTACATTACAAATTGATGGGCACACAAAACTGATTATGTTTTCACTCCAGTCATCCTCAGTACATCAAGAGAAATATTTCCAAATAACAACCTACCAGATTATGTAGGCACTGCAGTAACAACCAATATTATAATGACAATTCTATCAACTTTTCCCACTTTTTCAAAAAACAAAGCTGTCCATTAAACATCCAAATTTAATTATCCATAAATTTCTTAGCTTAAATTACATTACCAGTTATAATTTCAACATTGTAGATAATTCAAAACTAACGACTAAATGTATCCAATCATGGTTCATTGAACACATTCCTATTTTCTTATTAAAGTTTTCATACCCATACCAGCTATCTTTAGAATACACTCTTACTTCTACTGATCACATTACCCTTGTACTTGCTTTCTACCCATTCAACACACAAATAACATGTATATTGTTTTACATATTTCAATTTGTAACACAGAACAATACCACTGAATCATTGTCAAGTAAATAAAATACCATTGTATTTTTAAAAACGATTTTTCTCTAAAAATATATTTATTTTATTTTATTACCTTTGCATTGTTATACTCCTTTATTCAATGTATTCATGGAAGACCAGTTTGCTTCTATACTTGGGAACATACTGGTTCCTGTTCTACTCAATTCTGAAGCTGGAGTAAGAAGTGATCATGTTTTTTGTTTTTTTTCATCTGCTACAGAAGACCATGGCCCAGAAATTTCTGTAGGCTATTTTGTATGCTCAGATCTCTGTTATCTCAGTTATTGTTTTTTCTTCTCCACAGTAAGTCCTTTGCATTATTTCTATGCTAACAAAATTCATGCTTGAATGGAATTAGGAAGCTCAAACAGAAATCTAAGCTTAATTCTGTACTAAATTCTAGGTTATACCAAAATTTTAACTATATAATATAGTATGTGGCTATCACATGTGAAACTCTTAACTTGTTAGTAAGTTGTAAGTATCAGAGTAATTGAATTTTTTAGGAAAAGTAATCAGAATAGCATTCAATCAGACTTGACTGAAACAACTAGAAACTTGAAAACAACAAAAGTGTACAATGGTTCTCTGTATTTTTGGTCAGCCATTTTCAAGGACAACAGTAGACAGAATTAACGGCACTTCAATTTAACAGGTTAACAATCACAAAGACATACTCTTGTATGTAATTTTATCTTAAATTATTATGACCATTTGTGAAATTCCAAGTCTTGCACAAGGCCCAGTGTTGCTAAAGGAAAAGAAAGATCACATCTCTGTCCTCCTGTCTGACTGCAAGTAAGTCACATTCAATAGATTGTTATAAGAAGCAACACCAGTTGATCAGTGTGCATGTTAACTGTGTGTGTACTAATATCTTTGGTCATAATGTCCTAATGTGTTAAACAATATTAAGTGTCTTTTGCTTACCTAAAATTCAAGAACAGCCATTCTCTACAGATTTTTAAAAATATATTTCATGAGTATGCTTTAAGAAAGGTACATTAATTTTCTATATTATAAAATGGTTACAGCCATGATATCTATCTATTACAAGGTCACATGCATACTCACTTTTTTAGCCAATTTTTGTTCTTAAAACATATTCAGTTAACTATGTTTTGAAATTAAGTTAAAGGTGCAGCTTAAATATGAATAACAGTTTAATATATCACTGCAAAGTCAAAGCACTTTTTACAGACAATTAATTTAAAATTTTCCTATTGAACCATGACTTCTGAACTCCTATCCAGTTCCAGTAAGAAACTAAGTATTTTAGGTATTATTGTCTTTTTTACTTTCAGTATGAACAAGTTCCAGCTTTCTAACATTTTAAATTTATTTACAGATCTGAATTGCTAGATAATTCTCAAGATACAGTAGAACCTTATGTTCCAGTTTATAATGAGGAAAACAAGTTTAAGTTCCAGGAGAAAGTTGTGGAAACCCTTGCAAGTTCCGAAAATAAAAGTTATTCTGAAGTTGGTTTCAAAAAAAGAAAAAACCTGTCTGAATTTAAACGCAATGTCAGGCGTAGAACTGATAATGAATAAAAAAGTATTTTTGTCACTGTAGATTATATATTATGAATATAGAAAAACACAAATAAACATGTATGCTTATGTGTTTATGTAACCATGTAAAATAAAGGTGAATTTATATTTCATCGTAAATATACAGAGCCTGTTGTATTCTTCAGTATAATCATCAAATCTTTGTGCATAATGTGAAAATTCATTCAAAAATATTAATACCCATTTTATGAATTGTGGCACTCTATTCAATAAAAATACATATAGAAAATTAATTCCTATAAATGTGGAATACAAAAAATTTAGAGAAATTGCTGCATTAAATTTGAGAAAGTTCTTTAAATGGCAGACTTGTTGAATGCAGGCAAACCATGCATTTTGTACCTACTTTTATTTATGTAGAATTTTTTTGTTTGTTACACATGCATGCAGTTTTTACATAATGTGATTATGAAAGTCATTAAGTTAATTTAATTAGAGCTACTTTTGTTCTTGTTATTCCCTTAGAGATAACACTTGGTCTGCCTGTGTAGAATTACTAAAGCTGCAATTTGTAGATAAAGATTTACGATAGTTTTCTTCAGTAGTAAGTTAGGTGATATCTCCAGGTTATAACCTCTTTAAATGTTTATACAGAAATGATCAGTCACATGGTTAGTGCTAGTTTCTCATACTGAGTATGACTTTACCAGTTGAGCTAAGCAACATGTGATTTAGACATTCTATAGCATCATGTTAAGTGAGCTGGTTAGCTTGGAAATACGTTTCAAGGAAGTAAAGAAAGCCTGACCAATTCACAAGTCTGGTCCATAAAATAAAATATGTACACTTTTTATTTATTTTTTATAACAAAGTTTGTTTTTCATTGTATATTATGTTTATTGTCTAGTTCATTTATTCCTTAGTACAAATCAGTGTTACTTTACAATGAACTGCACCATATTTGCAATGTTGACAGCATTTCAGCCAGATATTAGCTGAGAACATGCATGGATAAAAACTCTGGCTACAAGCACAGTTCCCTTTGAATGATGTGAAGTAGATTTTATTTCAGTTTTCAAAGATTGAGTGAAAGAAGACATGAATGATTTTCTAAAGCATTTTAAGCAAATAATTACTTGGAATGGCTAGTCTCAAGAGTGAACAGTCATGAACTTCATTGAGTTCCTAAGAGAAGTGCAACTGAAAGACTTGGATATAGTCCTGGCTGAGTTGTATCAATGGTGCAATCTGGTAGAGAATGGAGTAATCCATCAAGTGGATGGAGTTCACGCCACAGAAGAGAAGTGTCAAATAGAATCTGTTTATGTGAATGATATGTGATATCTGCATTTTGAACCATACCTTGCATTAGCTTGCACAGATTGTGAAGACATCCTCATGAATTATTTTTAAAGCAACTTTCAAGTAAAGGGAAAAAGCATTAACTAGATTGAGAAATATTCCCACCTTTACAGTAGAAGATTTTTGAAGGTATGAAGTGATAATTTTAAATTGATCTCAGAAAAGGAAGAAACTTGCAGAGACAGCTGTTGTGGCTACATTTTGAACAGGCTGTCCTTTCAGGTATCTCCACTATGTCAAGCTCAAGCAATTCCAGTAAATAACCAAGCACTCTCCACATCTTGACACATCAGTTCAGTTCACTAATTTCTATTGATTATGTAGGGTTTTTCCAATACCTCTAAGGTTTTTATGCTGCATTTATTCTGGAAGAGAGGAACAAAGAATGTGCATTTTAGGTCACTTTCAAGTGAACAGCCAAGACATTGCAGATCAACAAGGTAGGCAAGACTATCAGTTTCTGTTGATGACAGAGCAGATTCCAGAGAGCCAATAGTGCCTGTACTATGCCAAGCAGCAGGATGGGTAAGGCTATGAGTTTTGGCCAACGACTTGATGGATCCAGGAGACCTAGCATTTACAAGTGATAAACTCCACTACTACAGTTCGGGAACATTAACAATGCCCACTTCAAGTCTGGCCACGTACTTGAGGAATCATGGTAGATTGCTTGTGTTTGAAAGGCTTGGTGGTCAGCCAAGCTTTCTTAAGCATGGATTGAGGTTGGTATGTACCTGTAAGGATGCAGTGGTGAGTGACAGATCTTGTTTCATACAGGAGCAGCCAGAACACTGGTAAATTTCACAATGTATATCAAACTGTCAAAGTGAAAACACCAGTATGACTGGAGAAAAAAAATGCTTTGTCTAGGATATCTTATTAATAGAATGAAAGTAGTCAATTTGTGACCTTAATTCTGGCATTGGTATTCTCAAGATGGTGATTCCATAAAAATTATCAGTCAGTTTTTATCATGCAACCAATGAACTGATATTCAACAGGAGAGTTATTTGATATCAGCCAGATAGGTAAGAATGAGCTGCATGAGTGTATATTGAGTATATGGATAAGTGGAGTTCATTGTTTACTGTCAACAAGATCTAGTGCACTTAGGCAGTGTGAAGCAAGTATCCAATCCACACGTGAAATAAACTGTTTCCTGTCCAGGAAGCAAATAGCATTAATTTGGACAGTTATCTGTCCAAGGATAGATAAAGTTCCAATGCTGTCTTATGGTTATGAGCAATTGGCTGTTTAACATTTTACTGTATTGGTTTTTGGTGCATCAAACAAATTAGAAATAACAAAGAAATGGTTACACTAGGGTTACATAAGTCACACTGCATCTAATAGTAAGTAGGTTGAGGATTATGTAAACCATGTGGGCAAAACACAGCAAGAGTAATTTAGAGACTTATTGATGATATCATTATATTTATGAAATCATATGATATGGATAATCAGGTTGAACAATAACTTACTGCCACATTGATACAGGTCTTGTACATCTGAGTAAGCAGCTACCACACTATCTTGAAAACTTGAAGTATAGCCAGTTCTGGCATACATTGTAAGTTAAATGATGTGATCATACAAACTTTGGAGAGTGCTTGGTTATCTCTATTAGTGATTGTCAGAAAGAAGAAAGGCACATCAAGTTTCTATGTTGATTTTGATGAGTGAAAGATATTATTAAATTTTTTTTTCTTCCTCTTGCAACTAACACATGAATGTCTGGACATGTAGGAAGGTTTTTGTTCATTCAACACTTTAGATCTGGTTGGTATTTGGATACTGGTAAGTTGAAACTGATGACAAATGCGTACCCAAGGTTGCTTTTAGTATGATAAATAGTGTACATGAGTTTTACATAATGCTGTTTGGCCCATTCATCAAGTTTAAAATGGGAATAAAGTTAATATCAGAGGTAACAATAGAAGAGATCCCAGCTCAACATCAGTGATGTTTTTATGTATGGTTGCAAATTCTAATCAGTGGCAGTGAATGTAAAAATGTTACTCCATCAGGTAAACAAAGCAGACTTGAAACTGAAATTAGGAAAACATTCATATAGTAGAGGGGTACGTAAGCTCTACTGAAATACTGTTAAATGTACCTGATATCACATTCTTTCTCTTGAATACTTTTTCTGAAAAAAGTTTAGGTTATGTCCAGCTGTCATTTTGTCAACTACTGAATAGGTCTGTTTGAGAACTGAGTATTTGGACAAGATAGTAATCATGAAGTTAATGTTATTAATGTTTTGACTAAGTGAGTCATCATATAAAATGCAGTAATGAAATGACACAGAATGAAGTATTGAAAGATACTAATTACTGTATGACTATTCAGTTAGTAATCACCACAGTAAGACTAAAGATAGAATGCAAAATGCAATAGCTTGATACTTGTCATAAGGTTACACAACATAGAAGAAGCAAAAAAGAAGAGCTCATACTAACTGAAGTGTACAGACTTACATGTTTTCACATACATTCAGTTGTTACAAGAAAAAATGAACCAAAACTGGTTAAGTAGAAACAAAAAGGTAGTATAGTAGAATAAAACAGTAACTGTTAAATATTTTAAATGCAATTTTCAGGAACAGATTGCTAGAGATCACATGAAAAGCAAAAAGAACACAATAAGTAAAGTTTTTAATTGTGGAATAAAAGAAATTAGCTCATGAAATTAGATGTTGAAATAAAGTTAATAGCAAACTGATGGTTAAACGTCTAAAAAAGGAATTATATAAGGTTAGTAAAAACAAGTAGTAGCAAAAGTAACAAAAACATAAATCTATTCAAACCACTCAAGAATATTTGAATTACTTCTGACAGTAGTTGTTAATAGATCAAACATGAATGATGCCAGTGAGATTTCCACAAGCTCTACATCCTTACTGCTAAGATCAAAATTAATAGACAAAACCTGCAACTGTGAAGAAATTTCCAAACTGAATATTAATTTATGTTACAGTGCATCCATTTATAACCTTAGAAAACAATCATGTTAAAGAAGAGGTATATTTATAGCTTGAGTATTTGTTTTATCTCCATAAAAAATTGACTTTGAAACAGGTGTTATTTTAGATCAATATTTTCCAAGAAATTATGATTCTGACATATCCATTATATACAAAAGTGGATATCTGAAATTTTGAAAGAAGGTCACCCTCAGGCTTATGTGTAAAAGCATTGCTAATTACTTCAATAATACTGGGCACTGTAAATAGAATAGGGGCTTGTGTGGCAGTGCTTAAGCTATGCCTCTGCATATGTGCTAGTGTAGAAATTCAGAAGCAGCACAACAATATGAACAGATGCCTGAATTACTAAATGACTTCATTCAGTGATCACCACAGTAAGACTAAAGCTAAGAATGCAAAACACAATAGTTTGATACTTGTCATAGTGTTACACAACATAATTCAAAATGCCATTATATTTAAGAAACAAGAAAAGTACAAATACTTATATTAAGGATGAAAAAATAAACTTATTAGTAACAAAATTAGCAAAAACACAAAATCTGTAACCAGAAATAAAAGAGTAAACAGGAATAAGTAAAAGAATGGAAAATTCTAAGAAAGTAATAACTTTATTTGCCCCTCAGACAGTTGTACCTAGAGTTGACAGTAAAACATCCTATCAGGAAATTCTGTTAAAACATGTACATGTGAGATTGAGGTTATATACATACCTGAGAAAAACCTGATTATTGATTGTATATCCAGCTGTCACTTTGTCAACTACTGAATAGGTCTGTTTGAGAACTGAGTATTTGGACAAGATAGCAATCATGAAGTTAATGTTATTAATGTCTTGACTAAGTGAGTCATCATATAAAATGCAACAATGAAATGACACAAAATGAAGTACCAACTGAACAAATATTTATTATCAAACTAAAAGTTTGTGTACTTACTTTTCATTACATGAATTATAGCTTTTATTTCATTAATGAGGCTGTTTATCATTCAAGATCCTATTCCAGATTGTCTAAATACAGTATTTCTTAGTTCAGAAGAAATTTCAGATTTGCTTAAAATGACTAGCCTATTCATTCAAATTCTAACATAGGTGATGGTATAATCTATAGAATTTCCTATCAATGAAAGACCTGAAGTCAAAATCTTTGCACAGTGTGTATATAATGCAGCAACAGGTATCTTGCACCCAAGAATAACAAAGGAATGAAAGTACGTGGAACAAAATCAACTAAGTAGTGTTTGTAAAGACTTTTTATATACCTTTTTCTTTGGTATGGGTTTTATTCTTCATTCTTGTTTGAGCCCATAAAACTGTGTCATAAAATAAATACCTATGACCATTTTGTATTCTGTACACTAACTATTATTAGAAATGCCATTACTATACTTTATTGCTTAGTTTAACTGCAGTTTTTTTAAACAAAGTTACCTCTATGTGAGTTTTCTTATTTGACAATATAAAATTTTGTGAAATAAATATGTTTTATTGTTATTCATGAGAATGACAGAATGGGGAAAATTCAAGAATAAAAAGCATGAAAACTACAGCAAATGTTTTATTTTCCTAAAGTTTTGGAAGTTTTAAATATTTTTTGGCTCTCCAAGTAACCACTGTCTCAAATGATTATTTCTTTTCATGTATGAAAAGGATAAAAACTAACCTACAAAATAATGGCCAAGGAACTACTGGTTCTTAAGTGAAAATTGCAACATTTTTCTGTTGGTAATTTAAAACCCAAAACAAATAATTGTACCGTCATTTTCAATTGAGCACACAATGTAGTATTTTATATACTGTATATTTAGAGTTTGAATGTGTTTCGGGTTAGCGTGGAAAACAAACTTTCCATATGGATTGCATGTTAAACAAGTATATGGATATTCATGAAGTGCACTATATCATGAATGTGAAGAGTCTTGTCCAAAATTCTAAGAATATGCTATAACTTTAACCATGGATCATGCAGTACAAGGCAGTATTTGATTAACCTTTAGAAAAAAATTTAAAAAGAATAATATCAGTGTCACTATATTAAGGTTGAGGAAAATGTTCATTAAACGAGTAAAATAACTTATGGGTAAAGGCAGATGTGAAAATGAAACAGAGTTATTTAAAGTGAATACAGATATAGTATCTGTCTTCCAGTTGGAAATATTTTGTTAATTTTACTTTCTATGATCCAGGCATAATAATATTAACAGGTTGAACGTTTTATTTATAAAGTGACACAAAACAGTCTGTTTCAGGTCCACACAGATTGTAAGCCACATTATTGTGAATATATAAATGTGATGCATTGATTGATATTTAGGGTTTGATAAAACATTTTTAGGACTGAATTTGTAATATGTACAAATGAAAACCATAAGGTGTGCCATATAAATTGTCAACACTAATTTTACAAGTGTAATTTTACATATCCAGAAACTTTATTTATTATTGTTACTGAAGTGAAGCTATTAAGTTGACCCTAATGATAATTCAGAAAAGAATATTTTATTAAAATTTTTGTTTATTGAATTTCATGCAAAGATACTTGAAGAATATCTGTGCTAGTCATTTCCAATTTAAAATTGATAGACTAGAGAGAATGCAGCTGCCAATTCTTGAGCTGCTCTTTACTAGTGAATGTTGAGATTGACTGTCATGTTATTACACCCAACAGCAGAAAGGCCCAATATATTCAGCGATAAGATTTAAACCTGAGACTTGGAAATTGTGAGCCAAGTACCATAACAGTCAGGTATTCTGTTAAGAACTGTAAAACTGAAACAGTATTTTCTTTTATAACATAATGTGACTTGACAATTATGTTTGGAGAGTTTCAACAACATCCTGGGGTGGCTTATTCATAAAACCACATCAGAAATATTCACCTGTACCTTTTAAGTATTTTCAAGTTTTATTCTTTTATTTCAATTTTGTTTTGTAACTAATATTTATTTTAATGTAGTTTTGTTTTATATAGTACCTAATTTAATATATGATTCAACTTGCATGTGCATTCAGTTTGATTTTATTTCTTTTTTCTTTTTTTATGGCCATTTTCAACCTGCATGAAATGTATTTAATATCATGTAGAGTCACTTAAATATAATTTTGTTTTGTATTGTAATTTTGATTAATATTAATTTAATTTGATCTTCAGATTTTCTGTGGTTCAAATGATTGTTAAAACCTTTATTGTTTAAGATGCCTTGGTTTAATTGTTATGGTATCATGCTTGTACTCTAAGGATTGTTAGCCTATAAATTTGGCATTTAAATTCTAATTTTAAAATAAAAGAAGTGTAATCGTTAAACAATTATAATATTTTACCCAAACACAACCAATAATGAATGATTCTTTATTCATATTTATTAAATTCTTGTGCTCTGTTCTGCATATAGTTATGACACCTTTGTAAGCAGTATGTACAAAGACCTTCAGCTTTCACTAACCCTTTTGCTTGGATAAAGATTTCTATGTATGCTGCCCTAAACTCTTAAAGTGAAGGTATACACTTTACAATGGCTGTTAGAGAAATTTGTGTCAGTTAGTATGTTTGAACATTTATCTCCTTTAAGGTGAATTGAATGCGAGATGAAAATACCAGGAATTATTTCATAAAGTACTGACCCCTCATGTTGTAAATGGCTGCCTCACAGAAAGTAGAAATTAATTTATTAATGTTGCATTGTTTCTTCTGGCTTATTATTGTATAGTTAATTCTACATATTTTGATTTTCTCAGTTACAACATATAGTAATTTGTTTTACAACAGTCTCATCCCTATGAAGATTGGTAAAGAACTTGCAAGATTCTCACTTTCATCTTATTAGTGCAGAGGAGGTTGACATTCTGTTAGAGGAGATATGCTGGATTTAAAAAAGGTGTTTCTGTAGCATGATAGTCAGTTTCCTCTTTTAACTTATCCTGTGCATGGTCAGGCACATACATATATTCACCTAATGGTTTTAAAATCAAATTACTTTGCTTTTCGATATCCATCTGGGGATCAACACTGAATTTTAGGAAGTGCTACCTTTGGGTCAGTATCAACTATTTGCAGTTTGTTTCCTTCAGCAATCCAGGGGACAGCTTGCTTTATAGCTTCCAACTCTATCTTTGTGCTGCTTGTGAGAAGCTTGGATGCTACACTTGCCTTTTTCAGAATATTTTTGCTCTATAAGATAGTGAATGCCCAACCAGCTAACTTGCTGTGTTTGGTGTGCAACAGTAATTAGCTGTTGTTATTATGATAGGTAACTGTCAACCATAGTATTTAAATATGTGCTGGAAAGCTTTGTCAGATTCACCCTTTGCCCATTCTTTAATTTTTTATTATCTTAGCTAGTTTCCACAGATCTAAGATGTGGTTGTGATGAATTATCTTAATGGTGGTTGATAGCAAATTTCCAATCATGGCTGCCTACTGAGATGCATTTGAGGCAGTATCATACTTCACTGATGATTACAAGGTTGTTGTGAAACTCAAAGGGACTTTTTGTGATACATGGTCTTTGCACTTTTAAGCCCTAGTGCAGAATATTGCTTTTATAAGCTTTGAGGCTTGTAAGGTGTAATAGGGATTTTATAGTTTAACTGAAGTATACCCTGGTTCCAGTCTTAAACAGTATGTTTTGTACATTTTCAATCTTATCTGTGAATGAATCATTTTGATCATTGATTATGCATAATACAAGATGGGATGGATAAAACCTTGGTAAATTATAAGCAGGTAGTGTTTTGAAGCTCTGTGTTCTGCTACAATTTTCAGTGTAGTAATTTCTTTGATACTTTTAATGATAATGATGTTAATATAGCTGGTGAAGTTTGGTTGTTTGTAAAAGGTAACTTTAGGTACTTTAGTGTGTTTTTCAGAGGGATAGCATGTAACTAGTAGCTAGGCATCTACCTCCATGCTCATTTCACCAGTGCCCTACTGGTACACAGGTAAGTTTACAGATTTACAATGCTAAAATCAGGCATTCGATAACCCTTGATGGAGTCAGCAGAGAGCCCAATGTAACTTTGCTATTAGTAAAACACATACACACTTTCCACCTTCTAGGAATGTTGTGTGACACTATGTGATAAAGCTTAAAGATTCTAAGTTGTATTGGCTTTTGATCTCACATTCGGAAATGAACCTATCTGATGGAAGGGATCTTACCAGTAGTTTAATCATGTGAGGCATTTGAGTAATTTTTTGATAATTGCAAATGATTTGGTATATAAAAAATATAATTTTAGTGAATTTTATTACATACATTACATGTCAAGCAAAGAAATAACATACGTGTTAATAAATGTATAATGGAAATCATATAGAGATGCTTGACAAAAGAAAGAAATTTATACATTAAAACAAATACTGCAACACATTCCAAGCTGCAGTGTAGATAGATGTAACTGTAGCATAAAAAAAGCTACAGGAAGTTTCTATTATCAACATCTGCTACTAAAGTAAAGTTAATTAAAAAAAAACACAATGATGGATACTTTAATCAGAAGGAAGACTGGGAGAAATACGTATAAATAGGCTGTAGCTGTATAACGTTTATTAGAAATAAACATAAACAAAAATTTGATGTAAAGAAAAAACCATAATAATAAAATGTATATACTGCATAAATTAAATACTTTTATTAATTAAAACTTATAAATTAGTAAGTTTATAAACACTATTAATATGGAAAAGTTAAAATTCAGATGGTCATCATCAAATATACATTGTGTTGATTAATTTTGTCACAAGAAGCTTATCAGCTCATTGATGTTTTTAGGATTAATAACACCTAGCTAAAACTTTGTTTTAAAGAAGTTCTAGTTTGTTATTGTTAGTGAGAGCTTAGAAACAAGCAAGAGCCTTGTAGTGACTTTTCCTTGCATTTGGTGCACAAACTCTTGTATATCAACAATGTTTATCTCTGTTTAGTTAGACTATAGGCTATTAGGACATGATATAAGTGTCAGTCTCAGTTCATTCAGGCTAGGCTAAAAAATTTAGCAAACTCAAACTTGACAGTTTGTATCTTCCTTTCTGCTTATAAAGTTTGCATCTTCACGACATCCAAAACTTTACACGTCTCTGAAAATATTTGTCTGTTGATTTTAACTGAGTAGATCTCTTTGATGTATCTATTTGTTAACTGTTTTTTTATAGTGATTCCTATGATGGCTTTTCCTAGCTTTTAGTGCACAAACTTGTGTGTATCAACAAAACACAGACCTTTACCACTCAACATGTTCATGTGAGCACTGTGGGGCATATGGTGACTTCAAGTGAGTAGATTTATCAGCAAATGTATATGCCTTGCTTCAGTTTGTAAAATAACTGATGACTAAAGATGTATAAAGATGATGCGTGTTCATCTCTGGAATTGAATCAACAATATCCAAGGCAATTATTTTGAGAGGAGGATTAACAATGCTCAATTGATTAGGACAACTTTATCTTTGGGTGGCGCACGCTGTGAGGTATATTTATACCAATACTGTATGTCTCTATTCAAATGCAACCAGAAGAATAACCCTGATGTTTTTAGTCTGGAGAATCTTATGCATCAGATTCAGGAACTCACCAGTTTTAACACTAGTTGTGACCACTGCTCATTGATTAGTAACACTGATGCAGCACACCTTCCTGCACTTAATCTCTCAAGTGTCTTAAGTTACGTGTGTCCACATTACATTTCTCATTTTGAAATTACCATGTTAGATCTAGTTTATTGATTTACTCTTATTCAAGCTTTTGGAGCATTAATCACAGTAGTCACCCACTAGAGGAATCCCCTACAATATGATCTATTGTTATATCACAAATTTCCACATGGTGTTCCATTATATGATATGAAACACAATTTCAAAATCAAACCTAAGCATAAAAACACACCATTTACTACATTCTTTGTAATTCTGCTCATAAAACACAAAAGTCACAAATACACTTTAAATAATCGACTCAAGGGACAACAGTGGTGAAGAAATAAAATTCTTAAAACACTCACACCAGTAAATTTTCTCCAGTTATTACTGAAAAAAATCCTTTCGTAACCACCTGAACAAAACATAAAAAACCAATCAACGATCCAAAACTGCTAATGAATTGTTTTTTTTTTAATTTAGTGCAAAACTACACGAGCGCTGTTTGCGTTAGTCGTCCTAAATTTAGCAGTGTAAGATTAGAGAAAATGTAGCTAGTCATCACCACCCACTGCCAACTCTTGGGCTACTATTTTACCAATGAATAGTGGGATTGACCGTCACATTATAATGCTCCCACGGCGAAAAAGGTGAGCATATTTGATGCAACAGGGATTTGAACTCGTGACCCTCTGATTACGAGTCGAACTCCTTAACCCACCTGGCCATGCCGAGCCCCTCATCTGTTGTTTTTGAATTAAGCACAAAGCTACATAATGGGCTATCTGTGCTCTGCCCACCTGTTACGTATTTTTATGTTTTATGTTTTTCGTAGACCTAACGCAACAGAAAAACACATAACAGCTTGTATCATTTATTACACTAAACTAAATATATATATGTAACAGATATAACATAAATTACATAACAACAGTGACAGATATTAAGTTACAACATTCAAAATTAGTTACAACACAAAATAGTACTAGTTTCAACCTTCAATGTTAATTACGATACAAAATGTTACTGGCCTGTGTCAAATATAATGATCTAGAATGAAAGTCCAAAAGTTCAGATCAGAAATCCGAAATTCTAGTCTAGGAGGTGAATTTGGTCCCACGAAGAAATTTCGAAGTTTGAATGGAGAATGACGAAGTGCTTTTTTACGGTGCTTCTTGATGAACGTCTCAAACTTGCTGACTCTAGCACAACCAGTCATTCGAAAGAATCGTAGAGATTGACGAAATAAAATCACAGCTTCTGTAGATCTAACTTCAGTCACAAATCACAGCAAACACTCAAATGAATGACTGACTCTCTTCTTTTGAATAAAACTAATGTCTGACTCTTTTTCTTTCTTCTCACGTCACCGTCCTTTTATACCAGTAGGCCTACTGTTCGAACAATCGCGAAACTTCCATAGAACTCCAGAGCAATCCACGCATGTCCGTTCTTGCACGAGACACAACGACTAGACATGGGGCCGCCAACATTTCATTGTTTGTTTGTTTTGGAATTTCGCACAAAGCTACTCAAGGGCTATCTGTGCTAGCCGTCCATAATTTAGCAGTGTAAGACTAGAGGGAAGGCAGCTAGTCATCACCACCCACCGCCAACTATTGGGCTGCTTTTTTACCAATGAATAGTGGGATTGACCGTCATATTATACACCCCCACGGCTGGGAGGGCGAGCATGTTTAGCGCGACGCGGGCGCGAACCCGCGACCCTCGAATTACGAGTGCACGCCTTAACGCGCTCGGCCATCCAACATTTCATTTACAAACATATGATTGGTGTACTTAATTCTAGAAAATTCTAAATGTTATTTTAAACGAATAACAACATATTTTATTAGTTTAAACTTCGAAACAATAATATAAATATGGAAATATAAATAATAGAAATGAAAATTTAAACACAACACGACATTTACATAACACCACCACGGGTATCGAAACCCGAATTTTAGCGTTTAAATTCGCATACATACCGCTGACCACTGGGGGGCAGCCCCTCATAAACAGCATTGGAAAGATAAAGCTCTAAATGAAGATTTGATAGTCACTGAAATATATTTTGACAGTATTAATTGAATTGCATAACCAGAATAAATGTATTTTTAGAATACATATTCCCATGTGTCGTACCCCGCTTATCCAGAGGTAAATCTACGGACTTACAATGCTAAAATCAAGGTTTCTATTCCTCTCAGTGGACTTAGCATATAGCCCAATATAGCTTTGCTATAAGAAAACACACACACATATCCATGTGTCACAATACAATGATGATGTAACTGTTTGGAGCACGTCAAGAGACTTTATTTAACTACTTAACTTCATGGTATAACAAGTGGCATATAGCTCTGAATTCAAACAAAACACAAGCAATTACATTCTATCGATGCTTTAAAAAGGTTGTTGTTGTTTTTGAATTAAGCACAAAGCTACACAATGGGCTATCTGTGCTCTGCCCACCACGGGTATCGAAACCCGGGTTTTAGCGTGTAAGTCCGCAGACATACCGCTGAGCCACTGGGGGCGCTTTAAAAAGGAAAAGAAAAAGCTGATACGAACAAAACTATTCCTGTTTGGCTCTAATATCACATTCAAATAGTCCATAAAGTTTCTCGATATCAGTTTCAATTGCTCACTAAATTGGACAAATCATTTTCGCAAAATTTGTAAAGCTGTAAACCAAGGTATTACTTTTCTTAGGATAATCGAAGGCATTCACAAGAGATGATCGGCCAGTTCCATCATATCCATTTATGAATTATATATCATACCACTGATTAAATATGGCTGCATGGCCACTTGTAACATGTAAAATTAGCATATAAAAAAAACTAAAATCCCTAAAATATCAAGCAATACGTACAGGTTACCGATTACCGAGGCACATTTCCTCGGGTTACCTAGAGTCACATAAAACATTACTTAAACTCAAAAAAGACAATAAAAATTTTAGCCATAAACTTTTGTCAAATGCCCAACACAAGAAACATGTTAAAAAACAATTTTCAACCTTAGCAGCAACATCCAAACACATAGCGCACCCACCAGTCTCCTTAGTATATTAACTATCAATGTTTTCAATTTTTTTATTTCAGGCACTTTTCGGATGGGTAACGTGGAGTCCGACGAGTGAAAGTGAGTTTTCTCGGAATTCTCTCGTTTCTCCCACATTCAATTCTTGGCATAGGATCCACTGATAGCTGTTGACCTGAAGGATCCTAAGTCTTTCATCGGCCGTTTATCTTGTCATAGTCATCAGTGCATATTGTCGACATTTCTACCGATGCTTGCTTTTCTTCATGCTACTTCAAATAAACTTTGTCTTTCGTAAATTCCTCATTTATCTAAAAATTCCTCAGTATATTTTAAAAACTCTTCTCTATTATATATAGTTATGTACTGTATATGTGTGTGTATACATATATATATTTGTGAATGTGTGTGTATTATTTCACGAAGTCTAAGTTAGTGTCCAAATCTTGAGCGGAACTAAGTGAAAGTTATTTCTGTGCTCCCCTCCCCAGTCACATTTTCCCTAAACTTCGGCTTAGGTCAGCATATCTCAAACTTTCTAGGTTCACGGCGCTATTAGTGTCTCGCCTACATATAAGCCGTTTGAAAGAATAATTAAAGTAAAAACAACATTTTTATTTTATTTTTAAATAACCACAATTAGTAATGAGATGTGCGTGCCTGTTGGACACAGCATAGCCTCTTAAACCTTGGAATCAGATTGGACACCACCATCCTCATTTTCTGTTGGCGGACCATCATGGCCAGGTGGTTAAGACACTCGACTCGTAATCCGATGGTCGCGGGTTCAATTCCTCGTCAAATCAAACATCCTCGCCCTTTCATCCGTGGGGGCGTTATAATGTTTCAGTCAATCCCACTATTCGTTGATAAAAGAGTAACTCAAGAGTTGGCGGTGACGATTAGCTGCCTTCCTCCTATTCTCACACTACTAAATTAGGGACGGTTAGCGCAGATAGCCCTCGTGTAGCTTTGCACAAAATTCAAAACAAACAATTCCTGTTCCACATTAATTTTCGTGTTATATTTGCTTTTTATCACAACAACCGTCGAAAACCCAGCTTCACAAAGATACGATGTCGCAAATTAAATTTTGATTCGCTGAGCTTTAGCACTTAGACGCGGATATTCATCTTTTATTGACATCCAAAACTCAGTAAGTTCCATGCTATCATATTTTGTTTTTAAAGTCTTGTCACAAGACAGCTCAATAAGAGTTTCTTCTTCTTCAGAGGTAAATTCAGACGGGGCTTTAGCCTTGAATGGGTCTTGAATCCATGCAAACTTCTCCATATTCTTCTGAAAAGTAATTTGCAAATCAGTCACTGAGCTGTGTTACGTGTTACTCGAAAACAGATTTTAGTTAGTGGGTCAAATGAACTTTATTGGATGCAACAAACTCCTGCAACAGGGGGAAACACACTTTGCCACCATCTTCTTTCATTTTTCTTCTCTGTAGTTGTAACTTTTTTCTGAAGGCTGAAACCTTCTGTGCGAGTTTCGAAATGTGCATGTTGTTTTCCTGCAGAGAGAGATTCAATACATTCAATTTTCTGAAGAAAATTGTCAAGGATCTGAAACAAGTCTTGAGTCTTTGTACCTATATTGATACTTTTACAAAAGAAAAGGTCATCCACAATTTTGTTACCATCCACGAACCGTAAGTAGTGAATCAAATGAGCATCATTGTTACTGTCCATCGCCTCATCTAGCTATAACATAACTCGAATTCCATCCCTTTCATTTTTTCAATTAGGTAATCTTTGAGGCCTTCAACAATGTGACGGATTCTACGACTGATGGTATTGTTGGATAAAGACAAAGCAGTCTTCCCGCAGATTCACCGACCATAATGTTCACGATATCCACCTCAGGCGGTAAAATCAGTTCTTCTGCAATAGTTTGAGTTTTTTACATTTCACGACTCTATGTGTTACCTTGTAGAAACCTAGCAAAGCCTTGCTTGGTATAGATACTTGTTTCAAAAATGAATTTTTTAGATTTTTCAATTCGTTTAACTTTCTGGTAAAATAATTACGGGATTCACTAGCCATGTCAGGATGATTGTTCTCTAAGTCACGTTTTAGTTTATTTGAAAGCATGCACTCTGGATCCAAAACGTTTAGACATAATACACATGGGTACACTCTTTATGACTTACTGAAGTGAAACCAAAATCTAGACAACTATGATAATATTTTCGATATTTCTGTTTCTTCACAACTTTGCCACTGGCCATTGGTTGACCATCCTTTTCTTCACTACCACACTTCTTAATAATGCTCAAAAATCTTTTTGTTTTGATGCACAAGGATTAAAAATTAACAAAATAATTAACTGAACTTCGCTAGATCTCGCAAACACTTGATCGTAACACCCTTCAGTTATTTCGATTACTGACTGACCCAGAGAGTCCATAGGTATTTATATATAGAATCTGAGAAACGGGAAAGTTCGAGAAATTACTGGTGTAGCCGAAAGTACAAATAACAAAAAACGTAACTCAAACATTCGAGAACGTAATTCCTGCGGCACTCTAGGGCGCCACGGTGCACAGTTTGGGAATCATTGGGTTAGGTAATTTTTTTTTTACCTGCAATACCTACCAAAGGCTTTGCTTTGCTTCGCATGTCCTGTTACTGCCAAAAAGGAAATAATACAGTCTGGGGCTATGGATATATTCTAAGAGTTAAAAAAAAGTAGGCCAAGACTTAATGATGAGAGTTACTGAGTGAGTAGTTGCCTGCCTTCCGGTTTATCGGTTCAAGATTATGGATGGTGAGCACAGATAGCTTTTAGTAGCTGTGTAAAATATCCAAAATCAAACAAACAAGTTCATCTTATTTGACAAGCTGTATCTAGAACATATTTTGGTGTAACCTTTATTATTCTTGTAGACTTAATTTCATTGTTTGCTGTTTTATTCTGTTTTGTTTGAAATTATTTTGATGCCACTAAAATGCTGATGATGCCTTTTCCCTCATGCCTGGTACCAAATGTTTTCGCCGTCGAATATTTTAATTAATATTTTGAAATTACAAAATATTTCAGTTTTTTTTATTAGTGTAGTTTAATGTAAATAGCTTATTTTATTTTTTCTTTCCAGTAGCAAGCGTTGTCTAAACTTTTATTCTAATCCCAATTTATGATATGTCTATTCTGTAGTAATGTTCAGACATAGCCGATATATTTGAATATGTTAATCTAGTTGACTTTATTATGCCTTTTAATCTGTTCTATTATTTGACTAAGCTCTTCAATGTAAGGAGCCTGCCATGGCCTAACGCGTTAATGCGTGCGCTTCGTAATCTGAGGGTCGCGGGTTCGTACCCGCGTCGCGCTAAATATGCTCGCCCTCCCAGCCGTGGGGGCGTATAATGTTACGGTCAATCCCAATATTCGTTGGTAAAAGAGTAGCCCAAGAGTTGGCGGTGGGTGGTGATAACTAGCTGCCCTCCCTCTAGTCTTACACTGCTAAATTAGGGACGGCTAGCACAGATAGCCCTCGAGTAGCTTTGTGCGAAATTCAAAAACAAATAAACAAATTCCAATGTAAATGCTCCTACGACGAATATCATACTCGGTAAATGCATGAGTTCTTTATGTTTAGGACTGTTTGTTAGTTTTTCTTGCTTTAAAAAGAACTATAATACTAAATTTTCATCAAATCCTAAAAATATAAGCTTTACATTTACCTTGGGAATGTAGGGTAACGAAATGATTGATTTGTGTTTGATTTGTTGCAAATGGTTAAAAAAGAACTTGAAGGATACCTGATTTTCCTGAAAATTTTCACTAGTTAGGTTACTTCTTATCAAAAAATGATCTTCATCACAAACTTTTCTGACTCTATAAAACATGCCTCACAGCGGTATGTCTGCCGACTCACACCTTTAAAAGCAGGGTTTAAATAATTGTAGTGAGCAAAGCGCAGATAGCCCATTGTGTAGCTTTGTGCTTACTTCTAAATAATCAAACAAACTGTTCAACATACTTGATATTGTAATTCTGTGTTTAATAGCTTTTTTGTGGTTGAACCTGTATCTTCAGGGTAAATATTGTAATATCTATTAATATGGATGAGTTTCCTTTAAACAGTATTGGTGAGATGGCCTTCATATTAGTGATTAAATATATACAGGAATGGACAGGTCTTATTTTATTTTAACCGCATAATGAAGTTTATGCTGAGATATGTAGATTTTAAATGATAAAGGAAATCTTTAAGGGACGACGATACGTGAGAACAAATAAGAAATGTATCGTCAGCAGAGGGTTTCCAAATTTTAGGTTTCAAATTATATTTTTGTTGGGCGTTAGATTCAAAATATTCCATGAAAATGTCACTTAGAACTGTTCTCAGAGATGATTTCATAGAAAAACTTATTGCTTGTTTATAATTTTTTATTAAAATTGAAATTAGATGAAGTTAATGCAGATGATAAGAAGTTTTAATAGACTGTCTACAATGATTTTTGTGTAAAGATGTTCAGACTCAATGACGTGAGGGTTTCACATCATTATCGGGATTTGTCTGTTTAAAAAGTCTCGTTTTCTTTCTTTTACGATGCAGTTGCAACCATTTTGAAATATATAGCCTTCAACTTAAGTATATCACAATTCTTGTTACAAAATAGCTCAACACAATGTTAAAATTGTTGACGACCATTGAAAACGAACCATTTTCTCCAAATGGATATTTGTACTCTGTCTTACTAGTAGATTTATAATTTCTGTAAATTTAAAACAATAACATACACACACATCTTCTATTCATTTCTCACAATTTAGGATGTCTTCTTTTCACAGAATATTTATTTGTCCTGCTCTATTAATAATATGTTATTTATAACTTACAAGTACACTATATGGCCAAAAGTATGTGACACACCTTCTAATTAGTGGGCTCGGCTATTTCAGCCACACCAATTGCTAACAGGTGCATAAAATCAAGCATACAGCCATGCAATCTCCACAAAGATAAACATTGGCAGTAGAATGGATCGTACTGAAGAGCTCAGTGAGTTTTAACGTGGCACAGCCATAGGATGTCCCTTTTTCAACAAGTTAGTTTGTCAAATTTAATTCTTGCTTGAGCTGCCCCTGTCAACTGTAAGTGTTGTTGTTGTGAAGTGGAAACATCTAGGAGCAAGAACAGCTCAGCCACAAAGCAGTAGGCCAAACAAGCTCACAGAACGGGACCGCCTAGTGCTAAAATTCGTAAAAATTGTTTGTCCACAGTTGCAAAACTCACTACCAAGTTCCAAACTACCTATGGAAGTAACATCAACAAAATAACTGTTCGTCAGGAACTTCATGAATGGGTTTTTATGGCCGAGCAGCCACAAACCAGCCTAAGATCATGCGCAAAGCCAAGCATCAGCTGGAGTGATGTAAAGCACATCGCTATTGGACTCGCATTCTCTGGAGTGGTGAATCACGCTTCACTATCTGCCACTCTAACAGACGAATCTGGATTTGGCGTATGCCAAGAGAATTCTACCTGCCTGAATGCATAGTGCCAACCATAAAGTTTCTGAAGCTGGGCTCTTAAGTTTCAGTGAAGGGAAATCTTAATGCTCCAGTATACAACGACATTCTAGAGAATTGTATGCTTCCGACTTTGTGGCAACATTTTGGAGAAGGCCATTTTTGTTTCAGCATCACAATAACCCAGTCTACAAAGCAAGGTCTATAAAGACATGGTTTGCCGAGAATGGTGTGGAAGAACCATGAGTGACCTGCACAGAGCTTTTACCTCAACCCCATCGAATATCTTTGGGGTGAATTAGAACGCCGAATGCGAGTCAGGCTTTCTCGCCCGACATCAGTTCCCGATCTCACCGATGCTCTTTTGGCTGAATATAATGAAAAGTCTTCTTAGAAGAGTGGAGGCTGTTATAATAGCAAAAGGGGTACCAATTCCAAATTAATGCCCATGGTTTTGGAATGAACTGTTCAACAAGCGCATTTGTGGGTGATGGTCGGGTGTCCACATACTTTTGGCCATGTAGTGTATATGAACATCCTGTATGCGTAACCTAATTTACTTTTAATTCTTTTTCCGATTGTAGCTTTTCTAATAATTTATTCTGCTGACTGTTTCCTTCATTTATAGTGTTAGCTAGTTAACCATCTATTCTTTTCGAACATTGAAACTTTTAAAAACTGTCAAAGAATGTTAGTTTAGAACGTAAGATTAAAGTATATTATTTTTAGCGACGTTTGAACAAAAGTTTATGTTCCACACTTTTTTAAGGCCTGGCATGGCCGAGCGCGTTAAGGCGTGCACTCGTAATCCGAGGGTCGCGGGTTCGCGCCCGCGTCGCGCTAAAACATGCTCGCCCTCCCAGCCGTGGAGGTGTATAATGTGACGGTCAATCCCACTATTCGTTAGTAAAAGAGTAGTCCAAGAGTTGGCGGTGGGTGGTGATGACTAGCTGCCTTCCCTCTAGTCTTACACTGCTAAATTAGGGACGGCTAGCACAGATAGCCCTCGAGTAGCTTTGTGCGAAATTCCAAAACAAACAAACAAACAAAACCACACTTTTTTTTCTAGTGGCGCATCAGAAAGTCTGACAGCTTATAATGCTAAAAGAGCGAAAAATATTACTATTTCAATAAGTTATATTTGGCATTTCATGTAATTTAATGAAGTAAAAACATGCGTTAGTAGTTAGACCTACTGACAAATTTTTAAGCCATTACAAACCACAAAATGTTACAATTGATGATTCCATATGCTTCTTATGTCTTTAGTTAAAATAATTTCAAAACATATAAACACGCTTTTACCCAATTCTCCCAATATACGTCTTACGTCAGTCGTGTTGTCCAATAAGAAACAGATACTATGTAAAATTTAGTACCAGTAGGAAGGTTCAGTCTAGAGATAACACTACAAAAGTTAGTGATGGTAGAAGACAGGGAAGAAATAGCTCGTTAATTGTAGGAAACGAAAGTGGTAGTAAATATAAAATAAAGAGGTAGGTTTTAGGGATTTGGGTGTATGTTCAAATATAATATAGATAGAAATTTTGTTTTTTATATTTTACACCTGTTTTTAGTAGGAGAGGGGGGAATGCTCTTTCGTTGCTCCAGGTCAGAAGTGATTTAAATTAACCACTTGATTGACCATTGGAATGAATTACATCAAATGTGGTGAATGTAGTATACTCAGGGATTTGATTTTAAAGTGATTTTTTTTTTCAAAATTAGGGTAAGTTATTTTTAAAAATTAAGTAGTTTTTGAAATTTGAAAGGAGGAATCCACAGGTTTGTTAGAGGGATAGATACATCCTGTTAATTATTCTTTTTTCCAGTTTTCTCTGTAGGCTTCATAGATTCTTTAATGGATTAAATAAGTGGCATCTTTGGATGACAGTGTTCTCAATACTACACTACACTTTTATAAAAAACATCAAACCCTGTAGAAATAACATTTTAGTAAAAGTATGATGTCATACACTTTTTTGTGTACAGAACATTGTTCTTTACAAGAGAGCCATTAGATTATTCCTAATATTTATAACACCATGCAGACTTGGAGAAACTGAACAATCTGGTAGAACAGTAGCTAGGGTTTCATTACATTTTTAGGTTTAAGTTTAGTATGCTCTTCATTGCACAGTGTTTGTAATTTGCATGCATATTTAAACAGAGCACAGAATTTATAACAAATTTTCTAGCATATAACATTATAGGGTGATATTGACATAAAAAATAAATGTTCCATATCCTTGATATGAAATTATTTACTTAAACCTTTATCACCACCACCACCACCACCTGTCATTATTCATGATCTTTTGAGTGTACTGTGTATAATTAAATACAATGCTATCAACATCAGATCACTTTTCGTATTACTGTAATGCTTTTTCAAACATCGGTGTTTACAGTAATATAAGAAACAATAACCATTGTTAGTTTATGTTCCCTTTTTACAGTGTTGTAATATGTTGTTAGTGTATTGAATGGGAGCTTGCCAGTTATTAGTCTGTCAACAAATTAACATGTTTATGTGTTTGGTAATGTGCAGGTTAAAAACTTCCACTCTAGTAAAATGGTATTTTGGGTTGATCATTATTGACAATTTAGTCTCAATGTAACCTGAGAAAGTCAGTTGAAATGATAGTAGTATATTTTGTAAATGAATAGCACAGCCAGGTTATAATTCACTGATTTCAAAATATTCCTTGCAATGTGGTTGGATTTGAAAATAAAAATAGCAAAGAATAAACACTCCATTCTTTAAAATTAAATACTTGTAATTATGTATGATAATATTGAGGAGAAAGTTACAGCAGTGGTAAAAGCTCACCTGTTTTAAAAATTTTATTAAAAAGTCATTACTTGTACAGTTATTGTTTGTTTGTTTTGGAATTTTGCACACAGCTACTCGAGGGCTATCTATGATAGCCATCCCTAATTTAGCAGTGTAAGACTAGAGGGAAGGCAGCTAGTCATCACCACCCACCGCCAACTCTTGGGCTACTGTTTTACCAACGAAAAGTGGGATTGACCGTCACATTATAACGCCCCCATGGCTGGGAGGGCGAGCATGTTTTGGCATGACTCGGGCATGAACCCGCGACCTTCAGATTACGAATCGCATGCCTTAACGCACTAGGCCGTGCCAGTCCTTGTACAGTTATATTATTTGAATTTTAATGTATTTTAGATAAGAGTATAAAAATTCATATGAGAATTCCAACTTTTAAACAATGAAAAATTGATTCTTTAAGAAGTCCTTCCACATATTTGTGCCTATTTATACAATATTAAACAAGCCAGTTACTAATTTCTTGCACATTTGTGGAGGGGATTGGCTTCCCTGTCTCTCCTCTAGATTTATGCTTGGATAAGTAATGTAACATAATACAGTTTGTAATTCTTGAAGCAGGTTCAGATCCTTTATAACCCTCCCTCCCTTTTCTTCTGTATCTGCATGTGCTTATATAACATTAAGTAATAATTATTAATTTATTTTAAATAAATACTTTCACTAGTTCTGTTTGTCCTCTTAAATCTACATCTGTTCATGGAACATCAAATAATATACCATTGATGCCTGAAAATTTTAAGGAATTTGAACCTCTTGGCTTTCCACATAGCTTCACTTCTTTCTACAAGATTAAAGAATACAGTTACTGATTTCTTTTTAACAAAAATAAACAAAGATTCTAACCTTTTGGACTCTTCTAGATTTATTCCTGCTTGTATAAGATTAAATAATGTAGTTTTTGCATTTTAAAGTTAAAACTATAAAACATTGTAAAAACAGTAAATTTAAAATATTAAATAACACATAAAACCAGAGAGTTGGTGACAGATGATGCCAGCCAGTTATCTTTCCTTTAAGCAGCAGTTAAAATTGGTGTTTATGGCAGATAACCTTAGGGTCATTCCATGTCAAATTATCCATATTTTGGTCAATTTCCTAGGTGACCTCCTCAGAATGCCTTGAAAAAATTTACATTTGCTCATCTACCCATATAATGAAAAATTGCAAAAGATTAGATCAATATCTCTAATAGTTTCTGATTTACAGCTCTGTAAAATTTAGTTAATTTTTTTTTTGGGGGGGATAATTCATTTTGGAGCAACCTTGGCTACTTAAAGCTGCAAGAGTAATTGTAGTAGAAGGCTGAAATTTGCAACACTGACTGAATTAATCTCACATACTTCAAAAATGGTCTCAAACCATTTTCATAGTGAAGCTGTAAAACCACCTGAAAACGCCAAATCATAAAAAAACATTGGTTTTATTTAATAAGCCATAGCTTTAAGACTTAATATAATACAAGACTGAATTTTGTTGAATTATCAGTTGTTAAATCAGCAACTGTTGTAATTAAAAATCTGTTAGATCTGTAAAAAAATGTAGTTGCATGCAAGTTTTTATGATTTAGCTAAACTTAGCCCTACATCAGGCCACAGTTTGACCATGTCACCAGTTATTCAGCCTTTTCAGATTTTTACCATATATTTTTACATCTTTGAATATGATCTACAAAAAAAATCAGGATGGTGTTCAACCTACTTTTTGGGGTTATAATTTTTTTAAATATCACATTCAGGGTATTCACTTCTCTCTTGTCAATCAGGAATCAGTCCTGCAGAATTATGTAAAGTTTGATCCACTTGAGTGCTATGAAAAATGCAAAACTGTGGCAGATATTAGGCCACATCATAGCTTTATTTCCCACCCTACCAACAAATTGTATATGAGAAGGCAATCAGATGATGATGTGTACACAGTTGTAACTATTGGTATTAGCAGCTCAAACAGGATCTAATGATAGCAATGACAATTATCAGCCAGGGAAATATGTGGGATGCATATATGATCATGAATGGTATGTGGGAAACATAAAAGACAGATCAGATGAACATTCCATTGTGTTGGTGTCATTTATGAAGAAATCAAGAAACTAACTGTTCTCATGGCCTGCAAGGTCATGTAAAGATGAAAGCTGGATTCCTTTCCAATATATTCTTTGTCTGATAAGTGCACCTACTGTGCAAGGCAGTAGTGCTTGTTACTATGTTTTAAGTCAAAGTGATCTCAACATAAACTCGAATTTTATAAATTTATTCAAGCTGTCTGAACAAAGCGATGTGTATTTGATGTTGTTAAGGCTAATTTATTACCAAAGCAGTTTTTGAAACATTTCATTGTCAGGATAATTGCAGTTTGGTGTGACTTTAATCTTTCTCAGTTATCCCCTGTTGTAGCACTGTGTTTTTTGCGTCTGATTTATCTTTGTATATACTATATTATGAATCTTGAACTCAGCCATATCTGCATAACTGTAATGCATACACAATATATCTGCATTGCCATGTGATCTACCTTGTCATGCCAATAAACTTGTTCAGAAATGAATTAATTCTTACAACTTCATTATTTAACATTGTGAAAGGCTGGTTAGAATATTTCAGTGTGATTCATTAATTTCTGACAGGTATTTTTCAAAATTGTATGCATATATTTGCACACAGTAACACACCTGAATTGAAATTTTGTTTTTCAAGGGAACAATGTGTGGTCAGAGAATACTTTACAAAATTATAACCTAAAAAATAGGTTGAACACCATCCTGATTTTTTGTGTAGATCATTAACAGAGATGTAAGAAAATATGGTAAAAATCTGAAATGGCTGAATAACTGTTGACATGGTCAAATTATGGCCTGAAATAGGGCTATTTTTAGCTAAGTTGCATACAACTTAATTTTTTTACAGATCTAATGTACTTTTAATTACAATAATGGCAGATTTATCAACTGATATGTTATAGGAAATTTGAATACAAAATTCAGCTTTGTATCATATTACGGCTTTGAGCTATGGCTTATTAAATAAACCAGTGTTTTTTGCAATTTTGGCTTTCTAGCAGGCCCATGCACATGCTCAGTGGGTAAGCCTGGGAAGGATCCCAAGATTCCTTTAAACTATCATCCAGTTGCTTTTATGAGCGTTCTGTAAGACCTTATAGAGGAGGGTTAATGCTTGTTTTGTTTGATTCTTTGAAGCAAACAACCTTCTCTCACCCTCCCAGTGAGGGTTCTGGTGACATCGCTCCACTGTGGACCACCTGATTGAACTTGAAATGCAAATCAGGGAATCCTTTCTTAAATGACATCTTATATCAATATTCTGCAATATTCAGAAGGCTTATAATACAATATGGAGGTATGGCATTTTGCGAGACCTCCATATATATGGGTTACGTGACCATTGCCCATTTTTATTAATTTTTTTAATGAACAGGATGATTCCAAGTTTGTGTGGGTTAGACACTTTTCTACAGGAATTTGGAGTACCTTGGCCATGTTTTGAGTGTCACACTTATCAGTATAAAGATTATTGCCATCACCGAAGAATTCCCTCTCAGTGTTGCAAACAGGCTCTATATCAACGATTTTCACATTTCATGCCAGTCCTCGAATATGAGGTATATTGAGGGGTAGCTGCAGACTACTCTCAATCATTTACTAAAATGGACCATACCAAACAGCTTTAACTTATCTTTCTCTAAAACTGTTTGCATGCACTTTGGCTAACAACAGGGTATTTACCTTGATCCTGAACTCCGTATTGGTGAAGTTGTGTTATCTATGGTTACTGAGACAAAGTTCCTGGGGTTTATCTTTGATCATAAGCTGACCTTTTATGCCACACATCAAGCAGCTATGGGTCAATGTATAAGAGCACTGAACATCCTCCGTATCCTCTCTTACACCACTTGGGAAGCAGATCAATGTTCTATGCTAAAGATATATTGTGCTCTTATTCAGTCAAAATTTGACTATGGATCACTGATTTATGACTCTGGTAGAACCTCAGCCTTAAAGATGCTGGACCCAATTCATCATCAAGGACTTTGGTTCTGCACTTACCCAGTTCAGAGCTTATATGTTGAGTCTCATAAATCTTCTTTCCACATCTGCCATTTGTAGCTGTCTTTACTATATGCTTTGAAACCTCATTTCTTAGCACAGCATCGCACTTTAGGTTGTGTTTTCCTTCCTCGGTGGGCCATACTTTTTCAGAGTAGATGATCTGCCTTTGGTTCTTTTGGTCTTCGTATCTGGGCACAGTTGGATGAATTGGGTCTGTCCTTGGATAGGATTGCTGTATCCACTGGTCAGCCCATCCCATCATGGCTTCTTACAGCATCCAAATGTGACCTATATTTAAGTCATCTGTGAAAAGCAGACACTCCTGATTGGAAATACTGTCTCTTATTTGCTGAACAAATTTTGAACCATCCTTCCACTCCTATTTATACAGATGGTTTGAAATCAGGTGACTATGTGGGCTTTGCCATGGTTTGTTGTGGTTTGGTAGTTGCATTCAGAATCCCTTCTAAAACTTCCATGTTCACCCTTGAACTGTATGCCATTTCTTTTGCCCTGGATCACATAGAAGCTAAGCAGTACTCAAATTGCAGTATTTATACTGACTCGCTTAGTTCTCTGCTGGTTCTGGAATCACTTCATGTTAGTTCTCACCCTGCTCTCGCCGATGTTCAAAACCAACTGGCTAATTTCTCTTTAACATCTACTTCTATCCAGTTCTTTTGGATACTGGGCCACCTTGATATTTGTGGGAACAAGCTTGCCGACACCGCAGCTAAATCTGTCTGCTCTGGCACTATCACCACTGTGCCTGTCCCATACATGGACTATGGTCCTGTGTCAAAGGCTTAGCTTTGTGCAATTTGGCAGTCAACTTGGAGTTAGTGATGTAAAAATGAGCTTTTCAAAATAAAACACTATTTTGGACTTTGGCCGTCTTGCTTCCATAAGGATTGGAAAGAGGAAGTTGTCCTAACTAGATTACTCATTGGTCACAGTTTTTTAACTCATTGTTTTCTTTAATCTGGGACTGTTGTACCAGTGTAGTCTGTGTAACACTCAGATCACAATAAACCACATTTTACTTTCTTGTCATCGTTATGATTCACAACAGTGGCAGCAATTTAAGCATATTCTGTCCTGAGGTTTGTCTGTAACATTAAGACAGTGTTCTTGTTTTACTCTTGCCCACATTACTGTCTGCATAAATTTATTTCCCTGTTGTTTTTTTTAAAAGGATTGAGATTTTGTTATTAAGTGCTTTTGATACTTATCCAACCATTTTCCCCTCCATTTTGGATGTGGTCTTACTATTTTTTTGCCAACATCTGTAACATCTCTTTCAATTCTGCTGTTGAATATACCTGGTACAGGGGTGATGCAGTCTCACATTTGATCTTCTGCCGTGAGGATCTTACCTTTAGGGTATTCTTCAGATGCTTTCAAAGGATATTTCTTTCTGTCACTCACTGGTTCATACACCTATTCAGTTTGGGGCTCTAGCTGTATCTATGATTGAAGATTAATGCACTGTATTGTAAGTTTTAATTTTCCCATACTAAAAATGTATTTGTAGCAGGTACTTACCTTCATTTGTGTTCTCCACCCTTTTTCTCCAGTGAAAACTTATGCATCCATTTTGGGCCAAAACTTGGACTTAAAATTTGGTAGAACTGAATACAGGGAGTTGCATACATTAAGAGGGTGTGTCTCATTCCTGTTGGTGAAGAGTTGTTGCATTATAGCTAGCATATGAAAAGCAATATAACTACAATGACATAAAAAGTATCACAAGTAGGAAATGAAAGTAAAGTATATTATCAATTTTATAATAACATACATCTAAATAAATTTTTATGTAAATCAAATGACAAATAAACTGTTTATAAATAAATAACCAAACATAGGAGGGGCAGAAAGTGTTTGTGCATCTACTTTAATGGTCAGTTGTGTAACCTTTCAGGTGAAATACTTGTTGTAATTTCCCCTCATAGCTCTCCATGATCGTTTGATAGTACTCGACTGGTATTTTCTTCCATTCTTCTTTACAGAAGGCCTCCAACTCTTGCAAGTTTTTTGGATGATGCTGATGAACCCTGGTCTTCAACTCATGCTACATGGTTCGTAACTATAGAGGTGCTTACTTCAACCCTAGCTTCCCTTACCAGTTTATGTATGCCATTATGTGTTAAATAAGGGTTTCTAATAACTTTTCTGAGAACCTTCTTCTTGATTCTATCTGGAATTTTGATGGGGCATCCAGAATGAGGGAGGTTAGCAGTTGGTCCTGTAAGCTTAAACTTGGCAATTATGCTTTGAACAGTAGATTTTAGCAAATTAAGTTGTGTAGCAATACTGTAAAGAGATGCACAAGACTTGTATTTTACAATAATTCAGTATTTTAAATCACTGGACAATTGTTTCTTGTACACCACGATGACCAAGCAGATAATGACTGAGACGGCACTAAATTGCTGGAAGTGCATTTTTTGCTGGCTAAATTCAAAAAATTTTCAACCAAATGTCTAGTTCTGGAATGATATAATGTAGTTTATTCTCCAACTAAACAAAATTTTTATGGGAATATTAATTTTTTCACATGTTCTGAACTGTATGAACACTTTCTGCTTCTCCAATTTTTGTTATTTGTTTATAAACAGTTTATTTGTCATTTAATTTACATAAAAAAAATATGTAGATGTGTGGTAGTATAATATTTATAATATATTATACTTCTATTAGCCTAATCATAATACTTTTTAAATTATGGGCAAAATACCACTCTTGACACAGGGGAACGAACACTTTCTGTCGTAACTATATATGGTTTATGTTAAATTAAACTCAAGTGTAACAGTTGATTACATATACTAAATATAAGTGATCTGGTTCTAAAGTATAGCAAGCTTGAAATTATCACTTGGCTGTTGATCCTACAGTTTAAGAAATTTCACATTTTTAGTTGTAATTATTGAATTATATTTTTCTTATGCTTATAAATAGTTATTGTAATTTTATGATTGGATCATTCTCTTTTGGTTTCTAGGTAGTATTTTGTAGTAAAATTTAATGTTTTAGTAATATTGAATTTGATTTTGCAGAAAAATTTGAAATATCAAGATATTTTATAATGGCAGCAGAAAAGGTGACACTGGCAGATGCTTTATCAAATGTTGATGTTCTAGATGAGCTTTCTCTTCCTGATCAGCAGCCTTATATAGAAGCTCAACCATGCAGTGTTGTTTATCATGCAAACTTTGACACAAATTTTGAAGATAGAAATGCTTTTGTAACAGGAGTAGCCAAATATATTGAAGAAGCAACAATTCATGCTGCACTGGTAAGTTTATGAAGTATTGTATTCATAAACGTGTCATCACTGTTTTGCTAGTAGGGTGTGTGTGTGTGTGATCCATTTTTAACTTTCTTTTTAGGTGTTTTTGTTGTATTTTTCATAAACTTTTAATGAATATGGTTGAATATTTAAATCTTTTATATTTAGATTCAGTATATTTTAGGTTTAAAAGGTTTTGTTTCAAGTTCTTCCATTTGATCATGTTCTGTCCTGGCAATTTTTTAATGTTTCCATGTTAACCCTATCACCCTATCCCTTTTATGTGCAAGATGTAAGGTTTTAGTGTGTTACATTCAAAATTTTATTAAATTGATTTTTATTTATGCTATATAAATTAATATTGAATAAAATATTAGATAATAATACATATGTTAATGGTATATTTAAGTTCGTAATTCCACAAGATAATATTTTGAATAAATCCTTAATTTTCCATAGTGTGACACATCACACATTTTTTTTAGTCATTTTCTCTTCAATATTTTATCTACCATTCCTACAAAAAAGTACAAAATTAAATGTAAAATACTTACTATAACATTGTCACTTCTCAGACAAACCATAATGTCCATAGTCTTCAATTTTATTTGGTTTTAGAACTATTGAATAGGGAATTAGACCCATCCTGTCACATGCTCTTTTTCAGAATTTGTTAATATTACTCCCTTATATTTTGATTTTGTATTACTTGCCACCATTAGAAAACCAAGATTTTCCTTTCTCAAATGACTAGTGTAGTGGTTCCCAATCAGGGGTGTGAGATAGCTTTCCAGGGAGTGCGAGATAACATTTGTTTTGGCCACCTTCATCTTTATTCTTGAATACATAATTACTGTGAGGGATGTGAGAATATCTTAAAATTTTTTTAGGGGTGCAGGGCATAAAAAAGGTTGGAAACCACTGGACTAGTGGTTGTTATGAACAGAATATTGTAAATTTCACTTTCAAACTCTGTTCACATGGGAAAGCTAATGATTGACTTCTTTGGCTCTTGTCACCTAGTTTGAAAGCCGAGAAAACTTTGAGAGTCAGCAGAAATTGTCTTTCTTTTTCATGTTATTAGTCTATTCTTTGGTGTATTATTTAATTACATAAAACATTTTTAATACATTACTACCATTAGTATTAAGAAAATGCAAGAATAAAAGGAAGTTGGGTAATTATTTCTTGTTTTTCATGTCTATTTTTTATTTATTATTATAAAATGAACTAACATGTAAAAATAAGGATGTTTTTAGGTAAGATAAGATTAGGAAAGGTAAAATAAATATTTAAAGAAGTGTTTCATGAAGCATGTACTCTTAACAGCTTGTAGAAGCTTGTGGGTTATGTTATTTGTCTTATAATGATGCAGATAGTAGTTAAACACAGTTCAAAGGGCAATAAAACTAAAAAATATTCTAAAAATAGATTTATACTGTTATAAGCTAAAAGCTACTTAGGATAACTAAATATAGTTTCATTTCAAAACTTAAATCAAACTATAAAGATAAAAATAAGGATAGTTGTTTTTTTATGGTTACAAGGTTGATCAAATAGAACAATTCTATGTAGAGCTAGGGTATTGAAAATAACAGATAAAATACAAAGTTTTACTGAGAAAAGATGTGTTTAATGTATTTAGGAGTTTTTAAGGATTATCTAAAGGGAATGTGAGATTTTTGAAATGAGGGAATGCATTTTTAATCTTAACATGAAAATTACTTTGCACTCAAGACTATTCAAAACAAATACTCAGTATATTCAAAGACTTGTTTTTATTTTAGTTTATTATAGATATTTCAGTAAAAAAATAATTTTCTTTTGTATGTGAAGACATGCTGTTAATTGAAAAGACTCAAATTTTGTGAAGATGTATATTATATTGGTGGTTAGAAATATTAAATCTATAAACACTTTAAACAACTACAAAGATGTCAGATGATTGGTCAAGTTGACAGAGCCCATGTTAAGAGTGGTAACCTTCATGTGTTAAAGAAGGCACAGTTGTTACCCATCTGCATGTACTATGTAATTATAAAATCTGTGAAATTGAAAATAATAAGACTAATGCTGTGAAAGAACTGGTAAGAAGACTTGCATTTAATGAAATATAATAATGTCTTGAATCCTTTTGTGTGTGTGCATTCAGAGTATTGAATTGATATATTTCTCAACTTTTCATCTAAGAATCAAAGGGATTAAAGCATTATCTCTGAGTAATTTGCTCAAAAAGCTGGATTTATCATCAAGTGAGCAAGAAATATGTTTCATGAATTGGAGTAGTATGTGCTGAACCAAATATATTGGTCAATATTCATTGAATATTCATTCATCAAAAACTTCAAATAAAAAATTGTAAAACAAAATATTTTATTTGAATTACACTACTAGATGGAGCTGCACATCCAGGCACAGTCACTTCCCCTATGCATTTACATGTAATTAAATTCTTTTTCTTAGCATTGTATCTTTTAGATATGCTTCATTTTTTCATTGTGATTTGCGTCATTAATGAAACATTTGTATTTCATCTTCTTTCACTTTTGTTTCAAAAATTTCAATTTTTGTCGTACATTCTCAGAGAATGTGTTTCATACTTGATAACGAATGAGCAACTTGATTGACTCTTTGGTTTACTTCTTTTGTGACTTTAAGGAGGCTTATTAGTTTTCATGGTTGATGTAGACATCATTCAACATGTTGTGAATTATTATCATACACTTTCTGGGCTTCCTAATCCATTCCATTGGTTTGGCTTTTTTGGAATTTTTTGCAGAACTACATGAAGGCTATCATTGATTTCAATTTTAAGATTTAAAAACACTTGTCTACAAATTGTCAGATACACATTTTGAAAGTCTAGAAGATTATAAATTGCAATACCAAAACCATAAAAATGGATGTTCCACGTTACACACAAAAATTGATATTTAGCAATTGCTTTTAATATTTATATTTCAATAAAGAAATTAAATAATATATAATATTAAAATTTCAGTTGACCTATAATTTGATGCTAAATTTATTGATATACGTTACTAATATAGTATTTGTTAAAATGTTAAATGTAAATGTACAAAACATGAAGGCATGCTGTGTGAACCCTACTCTTTACCACCATTGCTATTGAGTGTCTATTCTATAAATGCTTCTCACTCCCTGTTCTTTGTGTTTGTTTTCTGTCAAACCATTCATACCCATATCAGGTACTATGTCCTATTGGACTGTTTGATATGTCTTTTTTTTCATGGACTTCTCTCAGGATACTTGCCTTTGTCTGTCCATACCTAATTGCTATACTGCTTTGCTTTGCAGCTGTAGTCAGTTCCATAAAGTGTGGTTTGATTAAACGTGCATACACTATATGACATCTTAGTGTATCTCTAATGCATTCTACTCCTACAGCTGAAATTTATCCTGTGTAGACTGACAGAGTTGCAGCATGCACAAAAACATACTTAATGCACCCTCATCCTGTAGCTTGAGTCTGGTTCCATAGTCTGGCAGTATAGTTGAAGTGAGCACTGGATACTTATTACATGTGTCTTTATTCATCTGATGTGTCACTGTACTTAAAGGAGAGCACCAAAAGTTGTGGACAAGATGATCAAACTGGCACTACATTAAATCTGTTTGTAAAAAAAATAGCATCCTCTTCACAGACAGCAACACCCAAGACCTTTATCATCAGTAAATTTAGTAATTTATTGGCCATTTTCTCTATGTCTTTTAATGCAAGTCAAAAAGAGCAATGGTTCTAAGACTGAGCCCCAAGGTATACTATTTACAACCCCTCGGAGTGGATTCCTGTACGTGGTGAGGGGACCTCCCAGGGAAGGTTCTGTTTTGTCTGGTTACCTTCTCTGGGATCTAAACATCCACCACGTGTTTGCCGTGCGTGGCGACCCATGAAGGGGAGGAGAGGATCCTGGTGGTTGAGGGGTCAAACCCTAACACACCACTTTGGCCTCGAATTCCTGTAGACGGGCGGCCCTTAGGTGGCCCCCCTTGGGTCAATTGGCTGGTCCACCTGGGCTAGAGCCAACCAAGTACCAGTGTTGGAAGTTCTCAACGGGTGTTGTGGACATTGTACCTGATGCTGGTGTTTGGGTATAGTGCTCAAGAAACCCTGGTTGCTGCATTTCCTTGCATGACTTGTAGTGCGTCCCCTTGTAGGGCTCCATGGTGGGTGGGGTCAGTGAGTACCGAAACTTTTCCCTTTCCTATGGATCCTTCAAAAAATCTAAATAAAATTGTAAAAAAACAGTCAATGGGTAAACGACCACGTCTTGAATACTCAGAACAGCAATCTCCAACATCAGTAACACATGTACCTCATTTTCTGATATTGCATTCTCTTTCAGAAAAACCTTTAGGGCAAATGTCCCCTTTTTTTATTCAAAAGGGGCTAGAGGAACTTGCTGGCTCTCCAAAGTCAGTAAAGAAGCTTCGATCTGGTGACATATTGGTTGAAACATCCACATCCCAACACAGTGAACTCCTCTTGAAATCAAAGGTAATTGGCGATATACGTATTGAGGTTACACCCCATGCTACTTTGAATACTTCACGAGGAGTTATTGTTGAAAGGGATTTGAAGAATGTTCCCGAATCGGAGATTCTCGCTGGTCTCTCCACTCAAGGAGTTTCTGCAGTGAGGCGCATCTCCACTCGCAAAGATGGAGTTACACTGCCAACAAATACCCTTGTTTTAACATTCATTTCACCACGAGCACGCGCCACCATCAAAGCAGGTTATCTCATTTGCAGGGTTCGGCTATACATTCCAAACCCTCTTCGATGTTTTCAGTGTCAGAGATTCGGCTACTCAAAGACATCTTGTCGTGGTTTCCTGACATGTGCTCGTTGTGGAGGCAAGGACCACGATGCCTATGATTGTGACATAAACCCACATTGCGTCAACTGCAATGGTTCTCACCCCTCTTACTTTCATTCTTGTCCAAAATGGTTGGAGGAAAAAGAGGTGCAGCGTTTGAAAACGACACATAACATTAGTTATCCTGAGGCTCGGAAATTGATGTCCACAATCCCATCTTGGACATATGCTACTGCACTCCATTCCACAACTACAGTGGAAGTGCAGACAGATCTCTCTGTGCCTCCAAAAGAATCGTTTTCAAAACAAATGAAAAGGCTTTTGACCTCCGTGGTTAAAACAGTAGATGAATCGACTTCCACACCCATCTCTGTTCTCCCATAACTTCCAATAAACCTCAAGATCTACGTCCTTCAGTTTCAAATACAGGCATTTCTTCTGATACATCATTTTCTCCCACCACAATAAACAAAACAATTATTCGTCCGCGTACTCAGTCGCTTGATTCCTCTTCCAATAACAAAAACCTGCCCACTCGACCCAGAGCAGGATCCATGGAGGTTGATAGACCTCCTCCAAATAGAAAGACAGTAAAGACAAAAGACAAGGTCGTAAACCGAAGGGTTCTCCAACCACTTCACCTGCCCGTCTTTAAAAATGGCCACCTTGATACAATGGAACTGTCGAGGTTTACGTTCTAATCTGGATGATATCAAAACGTTGATTGCTTCCTACCATCCTGTTTGTCTTTCTCTACAAGAAACATTTCTCAAATCTGCTGATACAGTCTCCATTTGGCAGTTTTCTCTGTACAGAAATGACAAGTTGTGTGATGGTCGAGTACATGGAGGGGTGGCACTTTTGGTTGATCAACATGTGCCCACCCTGTCTTTGTCACTCAATACACCCTTGGAGGCTGTAGCCATCCGTATTTCTTTGGGTCGTACCATCACTGTTTGTTCTCTGTACCTGTCCCCTGGAGAGACATATGATCAATCAGACCTGGATGCTCTCATTGCATAGTTACCATCTCCATTTCTAATCCTGGGGGATTTTAATGGACACCATCCCCTCTGAGGAAGTGCTGTTATTGATGGGAGGGGTCGATCTGTAGAGCAGATGCTCTCTGATCACGATCTTTCTCTTTTCAATACTGGTTCTTCCACTTACTTTCATGCACCAAGTCAGTCATTCACTGCCATTGATCTCTCAGTATGCTCCCCTTCATTATTCTCCCATTTTTCATGGAGGGTTGACAGTAATCCACTAGGCAGTGATCATTGTCCGATCGTTTTGAGAGAGACTGGCCGTGGTCGATGCCACCCTACCCGCGTGCCGCGGTGGAAGCTGGATCAGGCAGATTGGTCCACTTTCACTGCTCTCGCAGAACTTGATCCTGTCATCGTTAATCAGCCATCAATAGACAACTGTGTTGCAGCGGTAACTGACTGTATTATACATGCAGCTGCTCAGTGTATTCCTAAAACCTCGACACGTTTCCCACGATATCCTTGTCCATGGTGGAATTTTGCTTGCAACTTAGCACGGAAGGCTCAAAAACGGGCCTGGGATACTTTTCGCAGATATCCCACACTTTCAAATCGGGTTGCTTTCCAGCGGGCCCGAGCACATGCTAGGTGGGTAAGACGTCAAAGCCAGAAGGAATCTTGGATTAAGTTCACAACCAGCATATCTTCTACCACCAGTTCCAAGATCGTATGGGACAAGATTCGAAAGGTTAATGGGCACTACACTTCTGTTCCCCTCTCGATCTTACTCTCTGATGGTCAGGAGGTGACTGATGTCCGAAACATTGCTAACACTCTAGGTGAAAGCTTTTGCCGGGTATCTAGCACTTCTGCTTGTTCCTCCACCTTCCTGGCCATCAAGACTCGGGCAGAGCGATCACCTCTTTCTTTTCAAACTGACTGTTTCTTTGACTATAATAGTCCCTTTACCCTGGTGGAACTAAAAATGGCCCTTCATCGGTCTGCCAGTACATCTGTTGGACCTGATGATATTCATTATGACATGCTACACCATCTCTCTCCTGATTCTCTTGATGTCCTACTGACTATATTCAACTGGATTTGGCAGGAGAAAGTTTTTCCTGATGCCTGGTGCCAGGCTATTATTTTACCTTTCTCTAAGCCAGGGAAAGATCCGAAGATTCCTTCAAACTATCGTCCAGTTGCTCTGACGAGCTGTCTCTGTAAGACCTTAGAAAGGATGGTTAATGCTCGTCTTGTTTGGTTCCTTGAATCAAACAATCTCCTCTCACCCACCCAGTGTGGGTTCCGTCGACAGCACTCCACCATAGACCACCTAATTCGTCTTGAAACATCTATCAGAGAGGCCTTTCTCAACTGCCAACACCTTGTATCGATATTCTTTGACATAGAGAAGGCTTACGACATGACATGGAGGTATGGCATTTTGCGAGACCTCCATACATATGGGTTACGTGGCCATCTACCCATGTTTATTAAAAATTTTTTAATGGACAGGAGATTCCAAGTTCGTGTAGGTTCGGCACTTTCACGTTCTTTTGTACAGGAACTTGGAGTCCCTCAAGGCTGTATATTGAGTGTCACACTTTTCAGTATAAAGATAAATGCCATCACTGAACAACTCCCTCTCACCGTTATGAACGGGCTATATGTTGACGACTTTCACATCTCATGTCAGTCATCAAACATGAGATATATTGAGCGGCAACTACAAACTGCCCTCAAACGTGTACAGAAGTGGACTCTTGCGAATGGCTTTAATTTCTCTCTTTCCAAAACTGTATGCATGCACTTTTGCCGTCAACGAGGTATTCACCCTGATCCTGAACTTCATATCGGTGGAGTTTTGCTGCCAGTGGTCCCAGAGACAAAGTTCTTGGGGCTTATCTTTGATCGTAAATTGACCTTTATACCACACTTAAAGCAGCTTTGGGTCAAATGCACAAGAACACTGAACATCCTTCGTGTCCTCTCTTCTACCAGTTGGGGGGCAGATCGCCGTTCAATGTTAAAGATATATCGTGCTCTTATTAGATCGAAACTTGACTATGGATCAATGGTCTATGGCTCTGCCAGACCCTCGGCCTTAAAGATGCTGGACCCCATTCATCACCAAGGTCTTCGACTCTGCACCGGAGCTTTCCGTACCTCTCCAGTTCAAAGCATATACATTGAATCTCATGAACCTCCTCTACACCTTCGCCGTTTGCAACTGTCTTTACAATATACTTCGAAACTTCTTTCCTTACCAAAGCATCCCACCTGGGAATGTGTTTTCCTTCCTCGGTGGGCAGTACTTTTTCAGAACAGACGATCTGTCATTGCTCCGTTTGGCCTTCGCATCCGGGCGCAATTGGACGAATTGGGTCTGTCCTTGGATAACATTGCAGATTCCACATGTCGACGCATCCCACCATGGCTTATTACAGCCCCCAAGTGTGACCTTTCTTTCAATCACCTAAAAAAGGTGGATACTCCAGACTGGAAGTACCGTCTTTTATTCAATGAATATCTTTCAAACAATCATTCAGTTCCCATTTATACAGATGGTTCCAAATCAGGAAATTCAGTGGGCTCTGCTATGGTTTGCTGTGGGTCAGTAGTTGCACACAGAATCCCCTCTACAGCTTCTGTGTTCACTGCTGAACTGTATGCCATATCTCTTGCCCTTGATCATATTGCAGCTGAGCAGTACTCCAACTGCACTATTTATACTGACTCGCTTAGTTCTATTCTTGCCTTGGAATCACTTCACATTAGCTCACATCCTATTCTTGCAGATATTCGAAACCGACTGGCCCATTTCTCATTAGCAGCTACTTCAATTCAGTTTTTCTGGATACCAGGCCATGTTGGTATTCATGGGAAAGAGCTTGCAGACATGGCAGCTAAATGTGTATGCTTCAGCTCCATCACCCCTATGCCTATTCCGTACATGGACTATGGTGTTGTCTTCAAAGCTCGGCTCCGTGCCAGTTGGCAGTCCACTTGGAGTGAACAACGCGACAATAAACTTTTTCAAATTAAACCCAAAATTGGAGTTTGGCCATCTAGCTTCCGTAAAGTTCGGAGGGAAGAAGTTGTTCTCACTAGGCTACGCATTGGTTACAGTTTTTTAACTCATCATTTTCTTTTATCTGGAACTGATGCACCAATGTGTAGTTTGTGTAACACTCAAATCACTATCAGCCATGTTTTACTTTCTTGCCATTGTTACAATCCTCAACGACGGCAATACTTTAAACATATTTTTTCCCAGGGTCAGTCTGTAACATTGGACAGAGTTATTGGTGATGGTGACTATGTCCACCTTAATAACGTTTTTAATTTTTTAATGGCCATTAATCTTTTTAATCTCATTTAAGTGTTGTATATTTATTTATCACACCGTTTTAATTGTGGCTCCTTTTTGAAGTTTTATTCTCTCTCATTCAATGCGACATTAAACAATGGCCAGAACATTAAATAACTCGACACCAGGACTGGAAAGGCCAACTTCAGGTGACTAATGCTTCTGTTTGAACTGTCTGTTTAAACTACTCGTTAGTCTTCCTGGCGAGTTACTGTTATACTTTCGCTGCATATCATTTCGTGCTTTTACAACTTTTTTGTACTTGTGGTTTATATACTACCTGTTAGTCTTCCTGGCGGGTTATGATCATTCCCATTCTGCTACAGGTTGTCCTTTACAACTTTGTTGACTGGATGTCGTCATTGGTTTTTGCACCATTTCCTGTTTTAATTGCCATTTTGTTTTTATCTTCAATTACCTTTACACATTTTACTCCATTTACTTGACTTTTATCTTTTTACTGGACATTTGGCTACTCTTTATTATGATTTTGCTGAGTGTCTTTTTAAACTTTTATTCCATTACATTTTGATATTAGCTACTATGACACATAACCCAGAACCAGGACTGGAAAGGCCAACTTCAGGTGACTTACGGTGGTTTTTGAACTTGTTCGTTAGTCTTCCTGGCGGGTTATGATCATTATTATTATGCTAGAGTAAATAGTTTATAACTTTGAAGACTGGGTGTCACCGTTGGTTTTTACATCATTTTATGTTTTAATTGCTGTTTTGTTTTTACCTTCATTTTCCTTTACAAATTTTACTCCATTTACATGACTTTTCTCTTTTTACTGAACATTTGGTTACTCATTGTTGCGTTTTTGCTGTGTGTTTTTTTAATACTTCTATTCTTTTACATTTTGATACTAGTTGCTATGACACATAACCCAGAACCAGGACTGGAAAGACCAACTTCAGGTGACTGACGGTGGGTCTTGTACCTGCCTGTTAGTCTTCCTGGCGGGTTATGATTATACCTTTTTGATAGAATACCTACCTTACAACTTTTTACACTTTGCCTTCTATCTTAACCTTGTAGACAAGGAGTCAACACTGGTTTTATAATTTTTTTGTTTTACCTTCATTTCCATTTATGTCTTTTACTACATTTTTACCGGTTGTTTGGCGCAGATAGCCTCGTTGCTTTGTGCCATAAAACACTAAATCAATCAATCAATTTTCTTGTACCCCCTTAAATGTATTGTCTGTTACTAATCTTAGTAAATCTCAGTGCATTTGTAATGAAATAACTCTTCCAAATTATCAGTACATTTGGATAGTTGAATGAGTCACTTTAAGTATAGTGGATGCTATCAATAGCATGCATTATTGATCAGTAGATGTTAAGAGTGCAGACTAGTAAGGGAGAACATGCAACTAGTAAATGTGTTATTTCATATGTTGGCAATAATTATAAAAGATGCATAGTTAGTAGTATGTTGTCATTACCTTCATACAAGTTAACATTTTCAAAACAGTGACTTGTACAAAGCTTACACATGCATTGTTCCCTTGTTTAAACATAGCATTTAAATAATGTTGAAATTAAGTATCTTAATTTTGGAGCACTGACTTCATATGACTATAGCATAAATCACATCAATGACCACTGACTATTATTTTGTTTCAATATTCTTACTGTGAAGATAATTTTTAGAAAAGTTTTCATAAAATTGATGCCTATTGCAAGTGCATGCCTTTTATGAACAGTAATTATTTTATTTCCTGTTCTTGACCCTTACTTGACTCTCATGAAGTCATGTACAAATTAATAAATCATCCATCTGTAAGAAATGCACGTTTACTATAATTTTGAACTTTTTAATGCAGACAAACAATCATTGATCAAATATCCTATTTTGAGGTTTTCTATGCTAAAAATCATGCAGATTGTCAGTGTTAAGACTTACTTCAGTTTTTAAAATCAGTAATGTTTGGATTTGATATTTGTTACAAAATTTTATTTATCATTGTTGCTTTATTATATGTTTATGAAAGCCAGTTTATTTTCAGTTTTATCTTCAGAGTTAGTTTATATCTACAAGTTTTTTAAATGTTTCACAGAGTGTAAAGGTTGAGTCAAAGATAAGTTGTCATTGAGCAGTACAATTTGGAAATGGTAATTCCAGTAAAACATTGTCTTCTTTTACAAAATAACTTTTTTTGATTAGTACTGTTCTTTCCTTGTGAAAATTTTCAGATCTTGTCACTTGCCTCCCACCTCATTTCTTCATATCCACATGCAAAAGATTATGCATCAGCTTTCCACCAAAAAAAAAAAAACAATTAATTTGGGGTGGCTTTTCTTACTTTTTTGGTTGTTCTTGACTGACTGACTTTTTTGGTCTACCTTGTAGTCCTTCTCTCTTTGCACCTCCTTGAGACTCATCATTCATCAATTTTTCTGCTTTTTATGAAGTGTTTGGCTACTGCGGTAAAATAAATTTGCAGTGGCTGGGTATTATTGGGTCTGGACATTTCTAGAGTCACTTCAGTGTGCCCTCTCCTCTTTTCCAGTAGAGCATGAGAGGGATCCTTGCCATTGCCACTGGTTGTACAGAGTTTTAGTTGATTGTCCATGACATTGTAATGCAAGTTACCCCCTGTTCCATTGTGTGTTAATTTCCTTGTGGTTTTTACTATTCATATAGGGCAAAGTGTATGAGATGGGATGCAGGAAGCAACCTTAGCCCCCATTCCTGTTTGTTTAGTGAGTAAATTGTACAGCAGAACAGTTATGAAATTGTAAAGTCTGATTATTGCCTTACCCATACTACACCTCATGCCCTTCTGACCAGTTGTATGCAAAAGCTCTGTTGGTCATGAATATATTCCACCCTTCCCTACAATCCATCTGAGCAAAGAGTATACCCTACCTCCCATGAGTGTTGTTCATCTACTAAGCCTTTGCTGGTAAGTGATATGCTCTTTTATCTTTCTCTTTCTGACATTTTGTTTTAAAGAGAGCTAATTTACTTTTTCTTATTTGTAATGGCTCCTCCATCACATCATTGTGGAATTCTAGCTACTTTGTGCAGAAAGGTAGGTTGATCATCTTGGAAATTTATATTTTTCTTACTTGAAAATGTATTTCTAATAGATACTTATCTCTCTGTACATCTTCCCAACTTCCCTTCATCTAGTGGTGAACATTATTTTTCTTTATCTAAAAATGAATTAATTTTGAATGTAAGTGCTGATGAGGATCTACTGTGTATGGACAATTTGTTTCCCTCCAATTGGTGTAGGTTGTTGTTACATGGTAGTGAAATCATGTATTAGTGCTTTTCATTGGAAAATATGTAATTTGGGTGAGAAATAGTTCAAGACCAATGACATGCAATATTTTTATGCCTGTTACAGTTAATATTAACACTATTTTAACACTATTCTTGGTATTGAAAAGTCTGATGAAATACTGAAATGTAAAAAGTAATAATTGTTAATAGAGATATTTAAAAGATGTTAATGAATTTTTTAATTTGCAATTAATGAACAGTGTGGTTAGTATAATTGTAAACTATGGGAAAATTAACTATGTGAATCGTAAGTACATAGTAATATGAATGTATGAGCTTTTAGATGAAAGGATGTTGTTAATGATTCTCTATAACCTTAGCACTTTTGAAAGGTTAACTCTTCTTCTTCAGGGGTAAGCTAATTTTCGACTTGCTTCTGAAGGGGAAAGGTCCTCCTTTCAAGAGAGCTTTTGTTATAGGGTATTATATATTAATGTTAATTTAATTTCTTAAACCTATGTTTTTCTAATGCCACATGGTATACATGCTGATTTCAATGTAATGTTAAGGTGATTTTATAAAGAGTAAATTTTCTTTTTTCCAGAATAAAATGCTAGAAGAAGGTGAAGTACATGCTGTGATGTTGTATACTTGGCGTTGTTGTTCTCGTGCTATACCTCAGGTAAAGAAAAAATAATGTTTTTGCAACAGTTTTCTTTAATCATTTGATCTGACTGTATCATTACTTTTAACAGAATGTGAATAGAAAGGTAAATCTTGTTAAATGAAAGAAAAACAAAAGCCCATTAATTAATTGTTCCTGTACAGTCATTTAACAAATTTAATAATACCTTATACAAAGAATATTTAAACCAGTTTTACTTTTTAAGGTCAAATTGCAAATGTTTTAATTAATATTCAGTTATTTCAAGTACTATCATATAAATTAAAATTTCCTGCTTCTTGATAGCTGCATTTTAAAACAACAATCAAAAGATGTTTTGGTTTTCTATAAATATAAGAAATCTCATTTCAATGTTTGATTTAAGAATGTCTTAGAAACAAGGGAGGGAATTAATGGTTTTTCATTCACGTTTAAACTTGATAGTTACATAAGTTTATTAATCTTCTGGAAAAAAAGATTAAATTTCTTTGTCATCAGCATATTGGAACTAAAATATTTCTTATACATTCTGATCCACTGTAGGAAGTAACTTGCTTTCAAAATATTCCACAAACACATTTCATAGAATTGGGAATAAGGATTGTTCATAAGCATTCCATGTTTTTATCTAACATTGCCCTATCCCTATAAGATGTTTGAACCTGTGTTTAACTTCATGACTTTTACACTGTCATTAATGACAGAAAATCCGATAACCTGAACACTTTAAAAATGCTTGGTTTATGGGGGTTTTACCATTGTGTACTAAGTCTTGTTTTTTTGACATCTTGTACTTTGTTTAGAATTACCAACTTGTTTTCTTATCCAAATTTGTCATTACTAAATATATGCATTTCTAAAGTTTAGTAAGTGCTTGATGTTGTCTGTGGGCTATAGTGTAAGATGTTTTACAGGGTACTGTAAGAGAGAAAGAAAAAGGCAGATACATTATGAAAATAAGTTTTCATATAAAATGTTATCTTCAGTATGTGGAGAGGCACTGCAATCCTTTTAACATCTGCACAAAACTTTAAAGGATTAAAAAAGGTCTAAATTTTTAGTGCTGTTGGAAAAAGGCCAAAGGTTATTATATGAATACTCTTAATATTACTCTTTTAATTAATTAACAGAGTATTACTCTGCTAATACTCTTTATTATTACTTCATTGAAGATGTAATTAGAAAAGTGAGAGATAATATCAGGTTTATTTTTTATGTGCAGTAATAAAGCCAATTTAATTAATGAATTTGGTTTGTATCATATTAGATTAAACACTATCATATTTCAATTACATTATACAACTTAATACAATCCAATTAAAAATTGAATCTTATGAAGCTGACTGCAACTTTTAATTATAAATTTAGCTTAAATTTTATAGCTGAGTTTTTTTGCTTTTTTATATCATTGTTGCTTATAGGTAAACAACAAAATGTGGAATAATGTCAAAATTTGCATATGATTCATAAATGAAGAGAATTTTTACAAGTACAGAGAAGTTTTAATCATTTTAAGTCTTTACAGTTTGCTGTCCTCATCTAGTACTTGAAATCTGAATGAATGATATATTTTCTGGGAACCGAAAGCAGAGCAAAACTTTTTATGATCAAAAAATCTGCTAATAACACTTAATACTACTATGATTTTACTGAACCAAAGTATGTTTGGTTCTAAATGTCAACAACTTTTTACTTTAAAGATCTTACATTTTTAAAAATCTTTCATTTTCAGATTTAACCTTTTACTAATTTACTAATAAATCAAATGATACTTTACTGCTGACAATACTATTAACATTAAGAAGTAAACTTTAATATTCACTATAACTTCAGAAAGAATCCATTGTACCAAATATCTTCAGTTTTGATTACAAATTTTGTTCTCCTAGCAGTTCAACAGAAAGTCTGAGAGTTTATAACACTAAAAATTGGGTATTTTTACTTGTATTGGGCACAAATCTAATTTAATAGCTTTGTGCTTAATAACAGAAAAGTACGTATTTCAAGCAGAAGGACAAGTCAACTTAGATGTATGCACCAATTTATTAAAAAAAACTCCTAATTGCCAATTATTATAAATGTTGAAATATTTATTCAAAAATTAATTTTTAATGGATTTAATGAAAACCAAATTAAACTATTAAAATATTTTGTGATAAATATAAGAATGTATGAGATAAATAAAAAGTAAAAATTAAGGAAATTTTGCAGAAAGTTTCTATCATTAGCTGTTAATATGGTCATTTATACACCTTGCCACTACTATGTTGATGAACAAGTTTTCACATGTAAAGACATACAGTCTTAAAATTAGTAGTTACAGTGAACTTAATGGGTGGTGGTTGGCAGTTATACCACTTATTATAAAAGTCCCAACCTGTTATCTGAACTCATATAACTTGTCTACTGGGCTATAGCTATTAGTGCCTTACCACTGTAATGGAGGCTGGAATGCCAACTTCAGGAGTTTCTATTATTTACCCTTAAGTAGTAGTATGTTATTATTAATTTGTTCTTCACTTTGGAGAGCAGTTATCTTCTGTAACGTTTTTTTTTGTATGTTGACTGTAGACTGAACGCAACAGAAAAACACAGATAACAGCTTGTATAATTTATTACAATAAGCTATTATATATATAACATAAATTATATAACAACAATGACATATTAAGTTACAACATTCAAAATTAATTACAACACAAAATAGTACTGGTTTCAACCTTCAAAGTTAATTACGATACAAAATGGTACCAGTTTCAACCTTCAATGTTAATTACGATACAGAATGTTACTGGCCTGTGTCAAATATAATGATCTAGAATGAAAGTCCAAAAGTTCAGATCAGAAATCTGAAATTCTAGTCTAGGAGGTGAATTTGGTCCCACGAAGAAATTTCGAAGTTTGAATAGAGAATGACGAAGTTCTTTTTTAAGGTGCTTCTTGATGAACGTCTCAAACTTGCCAACTCTTAGCACAACCAGTAATTCAGATGAATCATAGAGATTGACGAAATAAAATCACAGCTTCTGTAGATCTAACTTCAGTCACAAATCACAGCAAACACTCAAATGAATGACTGACTCTCTTATTTTGAAAGACTAATGTATGACTCTTTTTTCCTTTCTTCTCCCATCATCGTCTTTTATACCAGTAGGCCTACTTCTCAAACATTCACGTTACTTCCCAACATTCCAGAGAAATCCGCGCATGTCTGCTCTTGCACGAGACTTCTCGTCTAGACACTAGGCCGCCAACATTTCATTTAAATACATATGATTGGTCTACCTAATTCTAGAAAATTCTAAATGTTATTTTAAATGAATGACAACATATTTTATTAGTTTAAACCTTGAAACAATAATATAAATATGGAAATATAAATAATAGAAATGAAAATTTAAACACAACACGACATGTCGCTTACAAAACATTTACACGACATTTACATAACATCTTCCCACAGCTGTCTGCAGGTAATGAAGAGTGATATAGATGTGGGACAATGTGAGCTTGAGCATTCTAATGTTGCTTTCCTAATTTCTGTTTTTCTGTTTTTATTATTATTTAATTATTTATTAACTTCACAAGAGACTGGCAAATGGAGATGAAGATGCACCACTGATCAGTCTTAATTGCCATGTGCATTGTACTTCTGCATTCACCTCCAAAAACCTAGGGTACATCTTGTATCCTACATGTAGCTTATATTCAGGGGATCCTTTTTGTGCAATGTTTTTTTTTTTTTTTTTAATTACAAATAATATGTCATTGTAGTATTCTCTGAATTCTCTCGTATAGGGAAAAGTAAAATGAAACACTACTTATGCCTCCTCCTCTATCCACTTTTCTGAGGATCAGTTCCACTAAAAACAGTGTACCTGTTGCTTTCTTTATGGTATACTCTAGATTACAGCAATTATTCTCTCAAGAAAATGCATATGATACCTTAGTGAAATGACCTGATTTCATTAGAAAGAGATAAAGTTATGAATTTAGAGAAAAAACTTTTTTTTACTTTTGCAATTAGTCATGTGAATAGCATTAACTGTTAAATATCTGTTTTAACTTCATCTTAAAGTAAAAGTGTTGAATTTTAATTATATTTATGTATATAATATAAATAACTCCATTAAAACTCTTTTTCATAGCCTAAATCCAATGAACAGCCTAACCGAGTAGAAATATATGAGAAAACAGTTGAAGTTTTATCACATGAGGTCAGCAAACTACTTGCTTTCATGCGTTTTCAGGTAAGCTGTTAAATATGTGCAGTGTAAAAGGAAATTTTTTTCCCTTAAGTACAATGTGTAGATATTAATATATAAATATGTGTAGTTGTTATGATGATTATAAATTTAAAGAATTGTATTGTAGAAAGATAGACAAATCATTTGAGGGGATTCATTAATGTATTTCAAAATATATATCTTTATTTAACCTTTTAATTTAGGGAAGAAGAGAAAAATAAATATCTTCGTACCTGATTCGATACAAAGAATGTAATATTGATGCTTTTCACACCCTAGGGACTATAACTATACATCGTTACAAGCTGACACTTTGATACATGGAGTTCGGTTCAAGGGGCTTTTGTTACTATGTATTTATATGGACATTTGGCCGGACCAGTCAATAACTTCGATACAAGTGATATATTCGGTTCTAGCGACTTCGAAACAGTGAGAGTTTACTGTATGAAACTTCGAGCAGACTAAAAACATAACCTGCATAATTTCAAAAATTAAAATGGCAGGGAAAGTCCACTCTGGGGACATTGCAAGCTGTTGATTAGTTATTCACAAGTCATGTATTGAAGTAACTGTATATAAGAGAATGTTTCAAAAAATGGGAAGAAGTGAATGGGGTTTCTGTGTTTGATTCAGTACTTAAGGTATATCTCAGTAAATAAAATGATTCAATGTCTTATTTTATATTCCAGGTTGTTAACATAAATAATTTGAATTCCTAATTTGTATGAAACTAGAGACATAGTTATTTGATCACAAACATCTAATTTTAAACAGTGTTGCTTTCAGCATACCACGTGACTTGTCAAATAAAATCTATATTTGAAGCTCTCGGTGTGGATTCCTGTACTTGGTGAGGGGATCTCCCAGGGAAGGTTCTGTTCTTTCAGTTTATTTACTTTGGAATCTCTAAGCATTCATCCACATGTTTGCTGTATGTGGCAACCTATGAAGGGGAGGAGAGGATCCTGGTGGTTAAGGGATCCAACCCTAACACACCACTTTGGCCTTGAATTCCTGTAGATGGGTGGCCTTGGGGTGGCCCCCCTTGGGTCAGTCAGCTGGTCTACTTGGGCTAGGGTCAACCAAGTACCAGTGTTGGATGTTCTCAGCAGATGTTGTGGACATTATTATATCTGATGCCTGTGTTTGGGTGTAGTGCTTACGAAACCCTGGCATTTCTGCGGTGTCCTTGTTTGATGCTTTAGTGCGTCCCCCTGTAGGGCTCCATGGTGGGTAGGGTCAGTGGGCACCAAAATTTCCCTTTCTTTATTATGGGATACACTAATTAAAAATCTTCATGAAATAGTGAAAAAACAGTCTGTAGGTACATGCCCACATTTTAAAGTTTCTGAGCAGCAATCCTCACCATCTGTACCACCTGTTGTACCTCATTTTCTTATATTGCATTCACTTTCAGACAAATCTTTAGGGCAAATGTCTCCCTTTTTCATTCAGGAAGGATTAGAGGGGCTTGCTGGTGCTCTAAAAATCAGTAAAGAAGATTCAATCTTGTGACATATTGGTGGAGACATCCACATCTCAACGTGGTGAACTCTTGTTGCATTCAAAGGCAATTGGTATATACCTGTAGAGGTTATGCCTCATACTACATTGAATTAATCACAAGGTGTTATTGTTGAGAGGGATTTAAAGAACATCCCAGAGTCTGAGATTCTTGCTGGTTTCTCCACCCAAGGAGATTATACAGTGAGGTGTATCTCCAATTGCAAAGATGTAATTATGGTGCTGACCAAAGTCCTCATTCTGACATTTATGTCACCATGTTCACCTGCCACCATCAAGGCAGGTTAGCTTAATTGCAGAGTTCGGCCATAGATTCCAAACCCTCTCCGATGTTTCCAGTGTCAGTGGTTCATTCACTCGAAGACGTTATTCTGTGGTTGCTTGACATGTGCTTGCTACAATGGCAAGGACCACGATGCTTATGAGTGTGAATGGATCCTCATTGCATCAATTGCAATGGCTCTCACCCATCCTTCTTTCATTTTTGCCCTAAGTGGTTGGAACAAAAAGAGGTGCAACATTTGAAAATGATTCATAACATTGAATTGCTGCCTACCACCTCATCTCGGATGTATGCTGCTGCACTTTGCTTTACATCTACTGTAGGGTGCAGATAGATCTCTCTGTGCCTCCTAAAGAAACAAATGAAAAGTTTTTTGACTTCCGTGGTTAAAAAAGTTGATGAATCAACTTTGACTCCAATTTCTGTCCCTGATATACATTCCAACAAACTCCAAGATCCACATTCTTTGGCTCCAGATACAGACATTTCCTTGGATTGATCTTCCTCTCTCACCCCAAGATGCAAAACAATCATTTGTTCACGTCCTCAGTTTCTGGAATTCCCTTCCAACAGCAAAGACCTGTCCAGTCAACCTAGGGCAGGATTCATGGAGATTAATAGACCTCACTCGAATAAGGAAAGTAAGAAAAAAGATGTGGTCGTAAACACAAGGGTTTTCCACCCAGTTCTCCTACACATAAATAATTATGGCGACCCCAATACAACGGAACTGTTGAGGTTTATGTTCTAATCTGGATGATGTCAAAACAGTGATTGTTTCCTACCATCCTGTTTGTCTCTTTACAGGAAACATTTCTGAAACCTGCTGATACAGTCACCTTTTGGCAGTTTTCTTTATACAGAAATGACAGACTGTGTGATGAACAAGAGCAGACCATCGGACATAAAGATGCTAGACCCTGTTCATCACCAAGGGCTTCAGCTCTGCACTGGGGCTTTCTGCACTTCCCCAGTTCAGAGCTTATGCATAGTCTCATGAACCTTCTTTGCACCTCTGCCATTTGCAAGTGTCTTTACTTTATGCTTTGAAACTTCGTTTGTTATCAAAGCATCCCATGTGGGGTTGTGCTATTCTTTTTCACAACAGATGGTCTTCTATTGCTCGTTTTGGCCTTTGTATCCAGGCATGGTTGGATGAATTGAGTCTGTCCTTGGATAATATTGCTGTATCCACTGGTCAGCTCATCCCACCATGGCTTTTTACAGTCCCCAGTTGTGATCTATTTATAGGTGATCAGAGAAATCACACTCCGTATTGGAAATACTTTCGGCTTTTTGCTTAACATCTTTTGAACCATCTTTCCATTCCTATTTATATAAATGGTTTGAAATCAGGTTACTGTGTGGGTTTGTTGTGGTTCAGTGGCTGTGTACTGAATCTCCTTTACAACTTCTTTGTTCACTGCTGAACTGTATGCCATTTCTCTTGCCCTGGATGACATAGAAGCTGAGCAGTACTTGAATTGCACGATTTATACTGACTCACTTCCCCTCGGAGTGGATTCCTGTACGTGGTGAGGGTACCTCCCAGGGAAGGTACTGTTCTGTCTGGTTACCTTCTCTGGGATCTAAACATCCACCCACGTGTTTGCCGTGCGTGGCGACCCGTGAAGGGGAGGAGAGGATCCTGGTGGTTGAGGGGTCCAACCCTAATACACCACTTTGGCCTCGAATTCCTGTAGACGGGCGGCCCTTGGGTGGCCCCCCTTGGGTCAATCGGCTGGTCCACCTGGGCTAGAGCCAACCAAGTACCAGTGTTGGAAGTTCTCAACGGGTGTTGTGGACATTGTACCTGATGCTGGTGTTTGGGTATAGTGCTCACGAAACCCTGGCGTTGCTGCATTGTCCTTGCGTGACTTTGTAGTGCGTCCCCTTGTAGGGCTCCATGGTGGGTGGGGTCAGTGAGTACCAAAACTTTTCCCTTTCCTATGGATCCTTCAAAAAATTTAAGTAAAATTGTAAAAAAACAGTCAATGGGTAAGCGACCACGTCTTGAATACACAGAACAGCAATCTCCAACATCAGTAACACACGTACCTCATTTTCTGATATTGCATTCTCTTTCAGAAAAACCTTTAGGGCAAATGTCCCCTTTTTTTATTCAAAAGGGGCTAGAGGGACTTGCTGGCTCTCCAAAGTCAGTACAGAAGCTTCGATCTGTTGACATACTGGTTGTAACATCCACATCCCAACACAGTGAACTCCTTTTGAAATCAAAGGTAATTGGCGATATACCTATTGAGGTTACACCCTATGCTACTTTGAATACTTCACGAGGAGTTATTGTTGAAAGGGATTTGAAGAATGTTCCTGAATCGGAGATTCTCGCCGGTCTTTCCACTCAAGGAGTTTCTGCAGTGAGGCGCATCTCCACTCGCAAAGATGGAGTTACACTGCCAACAAATACCCTTGTTTTAACGTTCACTTCACCACGAGCACCCGCCACCATCAAAGCAGGTTATCTCATTTGCAGGGTTCGGCCATACATTCCAAACCCTCTTCGATGTTTTCAATGTCAGAGATTCGGCCACTCAAAGACATCTTGTCGTGGTTCCCTGACATGTGCTCGTTGTGGAGGCAAATACCACGATGCCTATGATTGTGACATAAACCCACATTGCATCAACTGCAATGGTTCTCACCCCTCTTACTTTCATTCTTGTCCAAAATGGTTGGAGGAAAAAGAGGTGCAGCGTTTGAAAACGACACATAACATTAGTTATCCTGAGGCTCGGAAATTGATGTCCACAATCCCATCTCGGACATATGCTGCTGCACTCCATTCCACAACTACAGTGGAAGTGCAGACAGATCTCTCTGTGCCTCCAAAAGAATCGTTTTCAAAACAAATGAAAAGCCTTTTGACCTCCGTGGTTAAAACAGTAGATGAATCGACTTCCACACCCATCTCTGTTCCTCCCACAACTTCCAACAAACCTCAAGATCCATGTCCTTCAGTTTCAAATACAGGCATTTCTTCTGATACATCATTTTCTCCCACCACAATAAACAAAACAATTATTCGTCCGCATCCTCAGTCACTTGATTCCTCTTCCAATAACAAAAACCTGCCCACTCGACCCAGAGCAGGATCCATGGAGATTGATAGACCTCCTCCGAAGAAAGACAGTAAAGACAAAAGACGAGGTCGTAAACCGAAGGGTTCTCCAACCACTTCACCTGCCCGTCCTTAAAAATGGCCACCTTGATACAATGGAACTGTCGAGGTTTACGTTCTAATCTGGATGATATCAAAACGCTGATTGCTTCCTACCATCCTGTTTGTCTTTCTCTACAAGAAACATTTCTCAAATCTGCTGATACAGTCTCCATTCGGCAGTTTTCTCTGTACAGAAATGACAAGTTGTGTGATGGTCGAGTACATGGAGGGGTGGCACTTTTGGTTGATCAACATGTGCCCACCCTGTCTTTGTCACTCAATACACCCTTGGAGGCCGTAGCCATCCGTATTTCTTTGGGTCGTACCATCACTGTTTGTTCTCTGTACCTGTCCCCTGGAGAGACATATGATCAATCAGACCTGGATGCTCTCGTTGAACAGTTACCATCTCCATTTCTAATCCTGGGGGATTTTAATGGACACCATCCCCTCTGGGGAAGTGCTTTTATTGATGGGAGGGGTCGATCTGTAGAGCAGATGCTCTCTGATCACGATCTTTCTCTTTTCAATACTGGTTCTTCCACTTACTTTCATGCACCAAGTCAGTCATTCACTGCCATTGATCTCTCAGTTTGCTCCCCTTCATTATTCTCCCATTTTTCATGGAGGGTTGACAGTAATCCACTAGGCAGTGATCATTTTGAGAGAGACTGGCCGTGGTCGATGCCACCCTACCCGTGTGCCGCGGTGGAAGCTGGATCAGGCAGACTGGTCCACTTTCACTGCTCTCGCAGAACTTGATCCTGTCATCGTAAATCAGCCATCAATAGACAACTGTGTTGCAGCGGTAACTGATTGTATTATACATGCAGCTGCTCAGTGTATACCTAAAACCTCGACACGTTTCCCACTATATCCTCGTCCATGGTGGAATTTTGCTTGCATCTTAGCACGGAAAGCTCAAAAACGGGCCTGGGACACTTTTCGCAGGTGGGTAAGACGTCAAAGCCAGAAGGAATCTTGGATTAAGTTCACAACCAGCATATCTTCTACCACCAGTTCCAAGATCGTATGGGACAAGATTCGAATGGTTAATGGGCACTACACTTCTGTTCCCCTCTCGATCTGACTCTCTGATGGTCAGGAGGTGACTGATGTCCGAAACATCGCTAACACTCTAGGTGAAAGCTTTTGCTGGGTATCTAGCACTTCTGCTTGTTCCTCCACCTTCCTGGCCATCAAGACTCGGGCAGAGCGATCACCTCTTTCTTTTCAAACTGACTGTTTCTTTGACTATAATAGTCCCTTTACCCTGGTGGAACTAAAAATGTCCCTTCATCGGTCTGCCAGTACATCTGTTGGACCTGATGATATTCATTATGACATGCTACACCATTTCTCTCCTGATTCTCTTGATGTCCTTCTGACTTTCTTCAACCGGATTTGGCAGGAGAATGTTTTTCCTGATGCTTGGCGCCAGGCTATTATTTTACCTTTCTCTAAGCCAGGGAAAGATCCGAAGATTCCTTCAAACTATCGTCCAATTGCTCTGACGAGCTGTCTCTGTAAGACCTTAGAAAGGATGGTTAATGCTCGTCTTGTTTGGTTCCTTGAATCAAAAAACCTCCTCTCACCCACCCAGTGTTGGTTCCGTCGACAGCACTCCACCATAGACCACCTAATTCGTCTTGAAACATCTATCAGAGAGGCCTTTCTCAACCGCCAACACCTTGTATCGATATTTTTTGACATAGAGAAGGCTTACTCTTGCCCTTGATCATATTGCAGCTGAGCAGTACTCCAACTGCACTATTTATACTGACTCGCTTAGTTCTATTCTTGCCTTGGAATCACTTCACATTAGCTCACATCCTATTCTAGCAGATATTCGAAACCGACTAGCCCATTTCTCATTAGCAGCTACTTCAATTCAGTTTTTCTGGATACCAGGCCATGTTGGTATTCATGGGAACGAGCTTGCAGACATGGCAGCTAAATATGTATGCCTCAGCTCCATCACCCCTATGCCTATTCCGTACATGGACTATGGTGTTGTCTTCAAAGCTCGGCTCCGTGCCAGTTGGCAGTCCACTTGGAGTGAACAACACGACAATAAACTTTTTCAAATTAAACCCAAAATTGGAGTTTGGCCATCTAGCTTCTGTAAAGTTCGGAGGGAAGAAGTTGTTCTCACTAGGCTACGCATTGGTTACAGTTTTTTAACTCATCATTTTCTTTTATCTGGAACTGATGCACCAATGTGTAGTTTGTGTAACACTCAAATCATTATCAGCCATGTTTTACTTTCTTGCCATCGTTACAATCCTCAACGACGGCAATACTTTAAACATATTTTTTCCCAGCGTCAGTCTGTAACATTGGACAGAGTTATTGGTGATGGTGACTATGTCCACCTTAATAACGTTTTTAATTTTTTACTGGCCATTAATCTTTTTAATCTTATTTAAGTGTGGTATATTTATTTATTACACCTTTTTAAGTGTGGCTCCTTTTTAAAGTTTTATTATCTCTCATTCAATGCGACATTAAACAATGACCAGAACATTAAATAACTCGGCACCAGGACTGGAAAGGCCAACTTCAGGTGACTAACGCTTCTGTTTGAACTACTCGTTAGTCTTCCTGGCGAGTTACTGTTATACTTTTGCTGCTTATCATTTTGTACTTTTACAACCTTTTTGTACTGGCCATATTGACTCATAACCCGGAACCAGGACGGAAAGACCAACTTCAGGTGGCTGACGGTGGTTTATATACTACCTGTTAGTCTTCCTGGTGGGTTATGATCATTCCCATTCTGCTACAGGTTGTCCTTTACAACTTTGTTGACTGGATGTCGTCATTGGTTTTTGCACCATTTCCTGTTTTAATTGCCATTTTGCTTTTATCTTCAATTACCTTTACACATTTTACTCCATTTACTTGACTTTTATCTTTTTACTGGACATTTGGCTACTCTTTATTATGATTTTGCTGAGTGTCTTTTTAAACTTTTATTCCATTACATTTTGATAATAGCTACTATGACACAACCCAGAACCAGGACTGGAAAGGCCAACTTCAGGTGACTGACGGTGGTTCTTGAACTTGTTCGTTAGTCTTCCTGGCGGGTTATGATCATTATTATTATGCTAGAGTAAATAGTTTATAACTTTGAAGACTGGGTGTCACCGTTGGTTTTTACACCATTTTCTGTTTTAATTGCTGTTTTGTTTTTACCTTCATTTTCCTTTGCAAATTTTACTCCATTTTCGTGACTTTTCTCTTTTTACTGAACATTTGGTTACTCATTGTTGTGCTTTTGCTGTGTGTTTTTTAATACTTCTATTCTTTTACATTTTGATGCTAGTTGCTATGACACATAACCCAGAACCAGGACTGGAAAGACCAACTTCAGGTGACTGACAGTGGGTCTTGTACCTGCCTGTTAGTCTTCCTGGCGGGTTATGATTATACCTTTTTGATATAATACCTACCTTACAACTTTTTACACTTTGCCTTCTATCTTAACCTTGTAGACTAGGTGTCTACACTGGTTTTATACTTTTTTTTGTTTTACCTTCATTTCCATTTATGTCTTTTACTACATTTTTACCGGTTGTTTGGCGCAGATAGCCTCGTTGCTTTGTGCCATAAAACACTAAATCAAAAAACTGACTCACTTTGTTCTCTGCTGGTCCTGGAATCACTTCACATTGGTTCACACCCTGTTCTCACCAATATTCAAAATCAACTGGTTCATTTCTCTTTAATTTCTACTTCTATTCAGTTTTTCTGGGTACTTGGCCACATTGATATTTCTGGGAATGATCTAATCAACAATGAAACTAAGTCTATCTGCTCTGACACTATTACTGCTGTGCCTGTCCCATACATGGACTATAGTCCTGTATTCAAGGCTCATCTCTGTGCCAGCTGGCAGTCGACTTGGAGTGATAGCATGAAAATAAGCTATTTCAAATAAAACTCTATATTGGACTTTGGCTGTCTTGTTCCCATAAGGATTGGACTAACTAGACTACATATTGGTTACAGTTTTTTAATTCATTGTTTTCCACATAAAATTCTGAATATCAGCACTTTGTCGCCTTCATGATAACCTAGTCGTACATTATTAGTAGGATTCCATGGTTGGAACTCAAATTCCAATGATATCATCATCATTATATAGACATTGTTGACAATGAAGACAGTTACTAAAAGTAAATTAATTCAGGTGTTTGTAGATGATGAGAGGATGTTGAACTTGTAGTCTTGTTGTTCATTGAAAAAAATTAAAATTTTTCATGTGAAATCAGAAGTGTGTATCAGGTTTCATCTATGGGCTGGGTTCTTTATGGTAGGTGCTTGGGAGTTGTTGGCGGTAAATTTCAATAATAAGTAAACAGCACAAAGTCCACTTATTTTAAAATACATTAATTTGACATGAGAAATTGTTCTTTTTGTTATTTCAATACAGTCTGTGATAATTTTGCTTTAAAACTCACAGCTGTATGCTCTTTATGGCTAAACTTGCAATCACACAGTCTAAATCCATCTGTTGAACTAAATTTTCAATCCACATTTATTTTCTAATGTACACAGTATCTACAAGTAACTAAATTTAATACTCAGGCAATGTAAGTTATCTCATTCATCAGTAAATTTAAATGAAATAATCATGTATATCTGACAGTAAGTCTCTTCAAGAAAAATATTGACAATGTGATTTCTTATACTATATGCTAAAAGTCTGTTTTTAGTTCGTACACAAAGTCTGCTTGTACATTTTACATCAACAATTACCAGTCCCATTCATGGCTTAAATGCTGAACCAAGGGTTATGGAGGTAAAACATCCATTTATTGATCCTTGCACTATCAGTTTTGCACCTGTGGATGTTTGCAAGGGTCCATTTGAATTATAAGCTCTTTCACATAGAGGTAGTTCTGGAACCACTAGATGGTAAATATGATAGCCAGATATAACAGAGTAACTCTCCCTGCTTAACAGCATCTTGCTGATGTTTATTATGGAAAACAGTGTCTTTATACATTCTTGGAGAAATACTGCCCCAATTCTGGCATTTGATACTTAGGCCTGACAATGAGTAATGAATGGTTTGTGGAATTCTGGCATCCTAAAGATTGGCAAACTTCCTAACATTCATTCTGGAATGCAATCTCCTGGAGTTGTTTCCACTTCACCTTGTTTAGTTTGCCTTTTTAAATCTGATCATTCAGTGGTACAGTGACTTCAGTATAATTTGAGATGAACCTCCTGTAGTATCCTGCTAACCACATGAAGGATCTGAATTACTGCTTGGTTGTCAGAGTTTTGTATGTAAAGTAGCTTTTTTTCTTATGGCTATCTGTCATTTGCTCACCTTGTCTACAACAATGTCCATCATAAAATAATTGATGTAGAATATAGATGGTCAGACATATTACCCTCATATGAACAAACAGCTGAGTATTTTTAGTACAAATTCCAGAAATCCTTATTGAGGGATTGAAGGGTGGTATGTGAATACTATTACATCTAAGTTGTGTTATTTGTGTTATCAAGTTGATTTACATAAAAAAATATATTTTAAAAGAAATGGTTTAGCAAGTTGATATACAGCATGAATTATTGGATTTTTATTTCCAGCATGGAGACAAATCATATCTTCTTTTCCACCTTAAATATCTAGCATTGTTTAACAATGTGGGAGGATTGAGGCAGTCAGTGACCTTATTCACAGTGAGAGGGAGACATTCAGTGTGTTTCCAGCAGCCCTTGAGACTGCATGTGAGGTCAATCCTAGACATTGTGGAGAGAATTTATGTGCTTTTTCCTGTGCCTTTCTGTACTTTGTTGACTTTGGGATCAGCTTTTTTTCTTCAGTTAGTTATTAAGTGTGACATTTTGGATCTTTCCTCATTTGCTTTTGAGTATGCACCTTCCTTGATGGCTCAAAGGTCTTAAAGCAAATATTCAGTTTTCTCTCCACCCATTGACTTGTGAACCAACATCATCACTTGAGTCTGGTATTTTGTTGGTAATAAGATCTGTTTAACTTTCCCACTAGAACTTCTTTTATAGATTTTGTATAGCACTCACTTCTGGTCCTCTATTTTGTAAGTCCTTTTCCCTTTTTAGTCTTGTGCTCAACTTCCTCCTGGGCACTGTTCCAAAGTTTCTGCAGTGAAGGGTCTTTGTTCTGTGCTTTGTTCAGTTTCTGTAGACCAACATTTGAGATATCACATTTCAAGACTTGCTGGTGTTTGTCTTGTTAACTTTTCTTGATGTCCTGTACTAACTGCAGATCATTCATCAATCTCCTTTCTGTCTGCTTCCTCCAGACTTCTACTGCTTGGTATGTTGCCAATTACTAAGTTGTAGATGGATGCCTTCATACACATGACATCAAGATTTTTCACACAATATGCTACATCTAACTTTATTTTTGCATTAGGAAACTCTTTCACTGTCCCATCAATCAGCACAACAGATGTACCTTGCCCATCATGTGGTCATTAAATACTTGAATGGATCTCAGTGAAATATTGCTGCACCCAGTATATTGTAAATTTTTCACATTCTTGTCCCCAGTATAGCTTTCACCTACTGGTATATTTTGGTTAGTTGGCTCCATTTGAAGTTTGTCACATGCTCAGATTACCTCTACATTGTTGAACAGTTTGGTAACTTGAGCTGATCATCTTAGTAAGCCACTTTAGATCATCTACTTTTGTCTCCTTTTTTTTCAGTTTGTCTATCAAAAACAGAAACAGTTGTGTATTATGTAACGGTACAGAATTGCAATTGTTGTGTCTTGGAAAATTAGAAACTTTGTTTTTAACATAGTTACAAAATCTATTATGATATTATAGATTGATTATAATATCTACAAAACAAAATCTTTTTTTTGAAATTTAGTATGCTACAGTCCTTCTTTGTTGGGAAAATATGTTGTTTTTCTTTGAGATCTCGTAGCAACAATGACTAGCATCACTAATAAATACAGTCAAGTGAAAAGCCATTTATATCCTACTAAATAGTTTGTTTGATCAATCTGTAATTAGTTGGTATTCCTGGAATTGATTTTGCAACAGTGGGTATTTCCTGTGATGTGGTGCTGATGCAAGTTTCATGACAATTTCCAGAAAATAAAGTGATTGTTTGGTGTCATTTTGTTGTGTAAAGAATGTCACAGCAAAACCAGTTTTACTTTCATAATGTAGGAACATTATAGATGAAACCTAAATATTGTAATTACATTATTAAACATAGGTCATTAAAAATCAATTTCTTTAATAGTTTTATTTTGATCTTTTGTCATAACATCAGAGTATATAGAAAAAGAGGATGTTTATACTGGCTGCCATATAAGTTTGCAGATGTTTAACAACCAACATAGTTAGATGAGGAAAAAAAAGTACATGAATGTTTTTCTGCTTGAGTAAAAAGCTATACAGTGGACTCTCTGCACTCTGTTCACCACTGGTATTAAAATCCAATTTTTAGTACAAGTTCCAGAAATTTGTATTGAGGGATTGAAGGGTGGTATGTGAATACTATTACAGCTTTGTTTGTGTCTTATCAAAAACAAATTCAAGTTTTTTGGTGTAGAAGTTCAACAAATGACAGAATTTATTTATACATTATATCTGAATGTTTGGACATACGATCAACTGAAACTCTGGAAAGATGAATTGCTAATCTACAAAAGCTCATGCAGCTCACTGTTTTGCTGTTATTGAGTCAACTTTAATTTCATGGTGTGGTTTTGTAACAGAAAATATAATAATTTGTATAGAATTCTGTATGTGTGTCACATGCATAAAGCTAAACCAAGACAGATGTTAGGAACAGGCTTCATTCTCTTATACCAGATTTGGAATTCTGTTCTGTGCAATATGATATGCAGTGATTTTTCTTAGTAGGTTAGTGAAATAAATAATTTAGGTTGTTACTTCCATACCGTGCTCCTGTGTGCTCATACTTATTATAAATAGGGAGAGTTGACTTTCAAGGCAGTTGTCCCCAGAATAACAAATACAAGTACAAAATTGAGGTTGAAGTTGTATACCAGCAAATCAATCTTATTGCCTATACTTTCTGAAAATACAACCCAGTGGTGTTTTGTAATATACATCATTGATAAGTCTTCTCTAGCAATGTTTTATCTTTTTATAGCAACCAACAAAAAACCTTGCAAGGTTTTGCAATATGTTTTATCAAAACTTTGGTGAATTTCACCATATACCAAATGACAGTAGCTTCAGGTCACTTAATTAACACCTGTGATTTGAACAACACTTGTAAATTCTGCTTTATTGCCAGACAGTTGCAAATTATCTTTAGCATAAATGAACAGGAAAGACTGTCTGTGAATTTAGGAAAAACAACTTCAAGATATCAGTCATATTTTGTTAGTTATGGAGGGGTAAAATTATTAATTATGTAAGAACTTCAATTTAAACACTGTCTCTGCTTTACAAAGAAGGAAATTTTATCTAAAATAACTGTTTTGAGGTAGGCATGATCAACAAAACTGTGTTCATGAAATAAGCACTATGGGTAGATGTCAGAGAGAAAATAATCTGAGCTGCTTCAGATGTTGCAGTTAAAGATAGTGTTGTAGGATAAAGGCCCAAACAAGAGAAACATAATGATGGAGTGAAAAAGTACAGCAAGCTATCAAGGATAAGAATGATGCCTTCAAACAATGGCAGATGAAGAAGGTAAAGCATTCACAAATGCAGGATAAAAAATAAAGAAGGAAAAGAAAGTAGTAGCAGTGACAAATAACAGTGCAATTTTTATAACAATGAGGAGACACTATAAAGGGAGAGTATATGTGGAATAGTCAAGTATAGGGAAGTGGCAGAAGGAGACATTTCAGGTATCAAAATAATGAAGGACAAAGAAGAGATAAGCAACATAATTATATAATGTATTTTTGTGAGTTCTATTTTAGTGCTTGTTAGATAGAGAGCTGTTAACTCAATGCTGATATTAAATTTAAAGTATATAAAATTAATTCTAGAATATATTGAATATTTACAATTTTTAATGATCCAGAGATTGTACAATATCATGAAATAAGAATATATTATAAATATGAAAAGTGTGGAAACACTGAGTTAGTTTTGGGTTTAATGATTGAGAAGCTAATGAAGTAGTCATATCAGTGTTACTTTATTGATTAGCTTTGAAATTGTACTTCTACATAATTAAAAGTACCATTAGTGAATACATTTATGTTGAAGGTGGATAACTTGTGAACTTCAGTTGAACTGTGAACAAGAAGAATAACCTGTAGCAAATGTTAAGGAAGAAATAAACTGTTTTTACAAGGGCTGGTTTTCATTATTTTAATTAATCATTTAAAATAACTCATTTAATGATAAAGCACATTACAAAAGTATTATGAGTAATACACAGTGTTAAAAATAAGGGTTTATATTAATGATTAAGTTGGATTACTGCAGTTGCAACAAATATGTATTTTTTTTTTACTTGTTGATTATACACTAAAAATATTAAAAAGATTAACAAGAGATTAAATATTTCAGAGGGAAGCTACAGAAAGGTTTTGTGCTGAAGTGAAAAGACTATGTCACCAAGAAAAGAGAAGAGACTTTGTATCAGAAGCTTATCTTCTGACATTAGGGAAATTCATCAACATGTTTGCTGTATTAGATGAGCTTAAAAACATGAAATCAAGTGTTAAAAATGATTATGCAACATACAGAAGGTAATTTTATATACATTATTAATAGAAAGTAGTGTCTTTTGGGATTTCAGTTGTGGCAGTCTGCTAACTCATGTTAAACCTTTTTGTTTTACTTTCACTTTAAAATGAAAGTTTTGAAAATCTGTCTTATATTGTAAAACCTAGCTATTTATTTTTAGTAGTAGATACTAAATGGGATTGTCTATTAAAGTGCTGTATAATTTATAGCAAATTTCACCCCTGTGCGAGACTTTTTTTACAACTTTTGTTAGAATGGAGAAACAACCATATTCTTATTTTTGTACATGATTAACCTAATTGTGGAAACATCATGAGAGCAGCTTGAGTATTTTAATGAAATTATTTTTCACTTTCACAAAATTTAACAGATTTTTAAGGTGTTTTGTTATTTTTTTTGGAAGTTATTATCCTGTATTTGCAGTTGTTGGTGGTCTGTATGATGTAAATTTATTTCAGCTTTTATATTAGATGCAAGTCAATAATGTCAATTGTCTTGCTTTCAATTTTAATTTATTTATGGTAACTTGTGTTTGCTGTTTATTTTTAAATTTCATTCGTCTTTATTCATCTCTTTGTTTTGTCTGTTACCTTCTGTTCTGTGATACATAAAGTAATAGGTATTTACAGACAACAAAAGTAAGATAAACAAATGCAAGTTAACTATTTTAACAAGTAAATGAGTTCTAAGGCTTTTACCAAATTGCCTGGCTTCTTTATATGTTCTGTATTACAAACCTTTGAACATGATAGTGCAGTATTTCAAAATCTCAAGTTACAAGTTTCTACCATTCAAATAAGTATTACCTATGTGAGCATTAACATATTAATCCTATTGCTACAGGTTTTTCTTTGTGTAGGGGTTAAAGCATGTCATCATGCTGTGAATTTCCATTTAAAATTTTATTGAACGAAATATTATAAATGTATGTCAACAAGTTTGGTAAACTGTAGATTATAATTTGAGTCATAGTATCCTAACATTAATTGATATTGTAATTTGAAAGTAAATATTAAAAGAAAAATCCCTAAATACCAATATATATATTTTTTTTATATAATTCCTAATTCTGCAAAATGCTGCTCAACTTGAATCTAACTGAGACAGCTCAACTTTATAAAGGTCCATTATATACTACTGGATATGGTAACATAAGCCTGTATGTGTACTGTGTGTTTGAACTTCAGGAATATTAGTGAGACACAGTTGAAAGGTTAATAAAATCAAAGCAGTATATACAATCGTCATGTTACAAGATTTAAGTTATTTAAAATAAACACTTCTGGTTTTGTATGGTAGTTTGTAGTTATTTAGAATGAATAATGAATAATTTACATCTATTTCCTAATTTAGTAATAAGGCATTTTATTGAAGATACATTATTAGTGTAAGATTCATCTCAAATTTCAAAAAAATTCATCCAATGGTTGTTTTATTTCTTTAATACAAAAATGCACATCAAAACAAGTGCATTGTGATGATTGTCCTGGGCATTTGATAATTAAAGAGTTAAGCAAGCAAGTGTAAACTCCTGAGAACAAATTCTGTAGCATTTAACTTTTAGCTATGCTGAAGGATTATAAGAGGTTTATGATTTTTTGTTACATTTTATGTAAAAGGATGCCAATAAACTGTGCAGAACATGTGAAACAAAACTTAGGAAATGTGTGTGTGTAATATAAAGTAAATAGGTATATTCCTTTTTTATTATGGAAGGTAACTTAGTAAGGTGTATTTTTTATTAATTCTAGTTATGATCTTGCTTTTTTAGTTTTTGTAGTTAGGTTTATCTGTACACTATTTGTTTTCAGTAGTATTAGTTTGACTTAGTAGCCTTTAGCTCAGTTGGTTAGCTTTTGTCTGAATTGTGACAAGTATTGGACTCACATCAGAGTTAAGGAAATAACAGATAAAATTGAAATTTCCTTAGAAATGCACACTCATCATGGGCAATCACATGAAGCTGATGTAAGACCTTATTTGTAATAATGGAAGGATGTAGTAGTTTCAGTTGATTGTTAAAAGGTGTTGTATTAGCTAATTATGGGAGAGCACTTGCTTGGCATGTTACAGATGTTAGATTCAAATCTGAGTTGAGAAAGTAAATGTTTTGCAAAATAAAATTATCACTTGAAAATGGAACTTCACAACATTAAGAAAGGACATTATGCAAAGGAAGTTTCTCTTTGTATAATTGTTGAAAAAATTATTGTAAGCTTTATGTTACTTGTGGGAAGCTATTTATTTCTTCCTTCTTAGCTTTTATATTGCAGAATAATGTTCTTTATAAATGTTTTTGAAATTTCTGTTATATGTAGAATTAGTTATGAAAATTCTTAAGTGTGTTTGTGATAAAACAGTGGTAAATTATGTATGTACAAAAGAAGATATTTTGCAACGACCAGGGAACATTTCCAAGATTTAGGTATTTATTAATCAGTATGCTATGAATATTATGTTTTGGGTTAAAGAAGTGCATAGTGCCAATAATTTTTTTTTTGTAATTATATGTATGTATAATTTATGTCAATGGTAGCTACGTACTTTATTTATTGGAAAATTAATTATGATTACTTACATTTCAATTGTGTAAAATGTGTAACTTTTATTTGTTTTTTTGGAGCAGATTATTTTGTAAACTTAAAAATAAAGTTAAAAATTTGACTTTATTATGCCAGCTGTTAAATCATTTATATTATTTGTGTAGACTTGAACATTAAATAGTATTAGCTCAAAATTTTAATTTTGAGAATGATGAAACTAATTTTTTTCAAATTTTGCTGAATGTGAAATGAATGAACATAATTTTGAAAATAACCTGATTATTAAGTAAGACTGCAGTTTTGTGAGGACCACCCTTTTTGTCATTATGTTTTTAGAGCTGCTCAGTTTTTAAAGGTAATGGCAGATTCTCAGGCCTTGCAGGAGTCTCAAAATCTCTCCATGTTTTTGGCCACACAGAATAAGATTCGTGATATGTTGAAAGAGAACCTGGAAAAGATTCCAGGCTATGAAGAACTTCTTGCTGATGTAGTCAATATATGTGTTCACATGTATGAATCTAAAATGTATATGCTTCCCAGTGAGAAACACATGTTGATCAAGGTTAGTATGGTTTATACATCTTTGCAAATTAAGAAGAAACAAGAAAAAATAATTTCAAATTACATAAATTTAATAATGAAAATGATTTTTTTTTCAACCATTAATTAGAGTTCATGGTTCCTGTGGGTTATAGAATGTAAAAATTCAGTGAATTTTGCATATTTTACTGACAAAATCTTGGAAAAACCATGTGAATTTCATGTGATTAATTGATGCTTTTTAAATGTGAATAGCAAAAACTGATTATCATTAGCACTAGAAAATTCTATACAGGTTAATTCTGAGGTATTTATCATGCTGTTATGCATATTTTATACATGAATGTTGTGTTTGTGTCAGTTTATTTATCATTAATTTTGTGAAATAGGAAGATGTAATTTAACAGATAACTTAGACAGATTCCAACAGAGCATTACGATTCTGGACAAGTTTTTTTTTTTTTTTCCTAAAACTAAATCACAGATTTATTGCATATGAAAACTAAAAGCCTTTAAGAACAAATAGTTAACACTGTGGATTTATATACACTGATATATTTGTTCAGGAAAAATTTGAAAAAAGTAAGAATACAAATGAATAGTTTGGTTATTTTAGTAAAACCTTTGTTTTTGTATTATATTTTAAAATAGCCTGAAACAGAGTTAAACTGTAATTTAGATTTAGAAGTTAATCAGATGTACAGATGCATCAACTTTGTGTTTGCCAACAGTATTTGCTGTCTCTTCATATTTAAGTGGTTATCTTTCATAAGCTTGAGAGTAGAGTTTCTAGAAATTTAAGCTGAGACAACAATACTGATGATCTCTAGTATTTACATAAACACATGTACCTAGTGTTGATTCTTACACTTGAGAATCTTCTACACCTTTAGTGAATAAGCAGGAAATTTGCAATACAGATTTAACAATGTAAGTTACATGCCTTTTTTTAAATGCATATTTAACTGAAACAAACATCAATATTTTAAAATAAATACATAATAGTTAATTTGTCATACCTTTCTCCTTAGAGAATGCTACAGTATATTAAATATAATACATTATACAAGAATTATGCAACTTCAGTAATAGTGACAGTACATAAATCACAGCCAGTACAAATAAATTTATGGTGCTAAAATTACAAAGCACATGAAAGTGCATCAGCAAAGATGTTACTAATCCCTTCAACATTACAAGAGTATGACTTGAAGATAATCTATGTCAAACTGCATTTCAATAATCTTCTGTTTTTGCTCTCCATTTGGTTCAAAACATCAGTGGGTTTGATCAGTGTAAATGACAGCAGGTTGTGGTGTAGATATGTACACACTGAAGTGTTCTAAATATAATATTTTGTTTTGAAAACATCCAGAAATGTACATTTGTGTTCAGTCAGTAAACTAGCAAGCCTGTTTTTCTTTTGAGGAAGCAGGTGATTAAGTTTTGAATAGAGATTGGCCAGAATATCAGAATTATGCAGTTTGATATTGCATTCATCTCCAATATTCCCAAGTTTATGGGTATCTGAGTATAGCAAATGCCATCAGTATTAGAAGAACATTCAATGGCTAAACTACTTTTGAATGCATTTCAGACGTGATAGGGCTTTAATATATTAATATGGAACAACTGGCTAGTCTTTTAAAGATCAGGTGTTTTTTACAACATAATGTATCAATGATTTTTCAAACAACTTCATGGGGACCATGGTACCTAATTTTGAGTGGATGTCTCACAGTGAATAACCATAAGACAATTAATCAAAGTCTTAGTATTGTTTTGGGTTAAAATGTTTCTTAAGGGGATAGCTTCAGGAAATCAAGTGGATGTGCACATGATAGCCAACAAATACTAGTTCCTTGATCAAGTTTGTAGTGAAGCCCCAGCACAATTTACAATCACATAACTGAAGGATTCTTCAAAAGTTGGGATAGATTTCAAAGGGGCAATAGAAAAATTGTGGTTAGGTTCTAATGAATTTTATTTCCTCTTGTGTAAACAGTAGTATTTGGTTATTCATTTTGAATTATGAATACTAAGTTACTACTTCAAAGGTTGTGTTCTAGCAGCATATTTACATGGGCTCCAGGTGATGATATTCCATGGGGAATTTAGAAGCTCCACATCATCAGGAGGTTGATCATCCAATGAACTGACCTTTTTTAAGTCTTACCTTGAGTTTGAGGGGCCCTCATATTTTGAAATACTGTGTTCTGACTTTGGAAAGAAAAGAGCAATATTCTGTTATAATTTTTAAATAATTTTATTACTAATATTATAATCTGTAATTATTTGGGTTCTGTAGTACAGTAAGTGAAATATCTTTTCTTCAATACATCACATACAATTTCTTAACATTTTTACTACATTAACTATTTATAGCTATGTTATAGCTTAATTTTTTACCATCAGTATAGGTCTATTCTCATGGCATTGATTCCCTTCTGTCTTGTGAACTTGAGGTGAAAGTGATTCGATCCTCTTTTTAACTCCATGTGGTGGTTAGGTTTTGGATAGTAGTCAACTTACTGATGATATGGTCTTCATAATACATCCATGTAAATGTTAGCTCCCAGCATTATGGGTTTTGGATGTAGTTGACTTGACTTGTCATGTACAGTTCATTTTGGTCTATCTACCCTACAACTATGGGCACATTCTTTTCAGCTTAATCATTATAATGCTTTCTGGGATTGAATTTAATAATGTCATATGACTTGAATCCCTGTCCTACCCATAGTTCTCTTCCATTTGAATGTGCTCCCCCATCATTCTGCCCATGTGTGTGAAATCTTTAAACAGTGGGCAAAGAGTATTCCTGGTACAGAAGTGGTGTGGTTTCCCAAGTATGATCTTCCACTACAAGGATCTTCTTTGGGAGTGTTCTTTCTTTCTTTCCCTTGAATTGGTCCCTCTACTTTTTTGTTGTGGAATTCTAGCTGTTTGTATGAGAGGAGATAATGTATCATATTGTAAGTTACAATTTTCAAATAATAAAACCCAGTGCTTGAAATAATAATTTGGAAGAATTTAATAAAGGGAGCCAGTTTGAAATGTGCACCATACTCTTATTGGTGGAGGATTGTCATGTGATGATTCGCATTTGAGATGTGTTTGAATCAACTGATTCAAAGGTGGATGGGGGCTTGAAGGGCTAGGGCATGCAAAAACGATTTTTGTATTTAGAAGACACTATGTGGTGATAATAGCTATTTGTGTGAAAGAAAGTAAATATCTATTGGAAATATATTATCATTACAGGAAAATTGTAACCTAAAGACTTTGAAACTGCACCATTTCATTTCAATAATCTTTACAATAATCTTCAATAGTTTGAAGACCTTGTAAATTATTATTCTTCATCAGTAAATACACAACTTTCTGTGACAGTGTCACTCAAAAAAAAAGTACTATTATTTTACACTAACTTAATTATTGTGGGCTTCGTGCATTTTACTTTAATACATTTGTACATTTTTGCTAACATGCCTTCCAACTGATAGAAGGAATACCAATAGGTGGTGAATTTAGTGTACAAGCAGTAGATTTGTATTTATTTGAATTAGAATTTTCATACATCACATACCTAAGAAAAACTAGGATAAAGTTCTACACGAGTCATGCTTACGTAAAGATATATAGAGCTCCTTGTTATACAGAATATGAAGGTTTCCTAAGTAACATTGATTTTTATTTTCAAATAATTCAGTTACAAGTGACCACTTCTAGATAAATAATAAAAACATCACTGCCTTTTGGTTCCATGGTGATATGTCTTCAAACTTATACTGCTAGAAATTGGGTTTTGATACCTATGGTTAGCAGAGCACAGATAGCTGTTTGTGTAGCTTTGTTCTGTAGCAAGCAATATCAAATGTTGCTGCCTTTTCACCATTTAAAAGTATTTACATCCAGGTGCAACTTGTGTAATCTGCTTGGAATTACCCTTGAGTTTCTGAAAAATAATCATGTCAAAATCATGAAATTTCACTTCAGCATAAGGGCAGGAACCATGTTTTTCTTTTTTAATTATAGTGTTAAAAATTTTATTTACAAACATTAATTTATAATGTTATGTAACACAAATTTTGATTCTGGATGGTATGTGTTATTTCTTAAATGCTCATGTTGTAAAAGTACAGAAAATGGCCATTTTTCCCTTCATGGCCATTATTCAAACTTTGCTTTTGTGACCTGGATAATGAAATTTAGAAATTAACCTATTTTCTGTGTAAAAATGCACAAATTTGCACATTTTCATTTGCATAAGGTATGAATAAAACAACATATGAATTGAACTTCATGTGTTTATGCTAAAGTTACACACAAATGTTTAGAGGTGAGTAGTTTTTTGAGATTTGCAACTGTAATGTAAATCACTTTCACATATCAGCCCCCAAGTAGTCTCCACAATGTTTTCGTTATGTGCTCCCAGGTCACAAAAGCAAAGTTTGAAGAGAAAAATAGGTCTTTTCCATTTACTTTAAGCATAAGCAATTGGAAAATAACATCTGCCCGAGCATAAGAAAAAGAAAAATTTTTTTTCCGTACATTCAGTAATATCTACTGAGATTTACTTAACTTAGAAGGGTTCAGCTAGTTCTCAATCCATTTAATGAAGTAACAGTGCAAAATAATCATTTTAATAAAATGATATAAACATAAAATTAGATTAGAAATAATGGATTTAACTATTCTAATGCAAACTATGATAATTTTATTGGTGAGTTAACATAAATTAATAAACTAAGCTGAAAATGTGAAACACATTTATGATTAAAAATACTAAATTAAGTTTATTGTGTGTAAAATAATCATTATAGGAAAATAATAAGCATTAAAATAAGATTAGAAATAACTAATAAATGAGGGTAAATACAGATTGCAAACTATGATGTGTTTCCAAGCATTCATCTGTTGTCTCCCATTTGAAAAGCTGTGCACATTGGCAAAGCTCAACATTCGTTTTTGAAAGGAGAGGAGAACTAGCATGAATAATGTTGATACAAGATATCCTACATTAAAATGTCAGTAATTAATCACACTGTTATTCACATTTCAGAATGTGTTGTGACCTGAAGAATAAAAATGTAGATTCTAATGTTTATAATTGTTGAGTTATTGTTATCATGATTGAAGTGCTCAACAATTACTTTGCAAGTTGGGTTATATATCTATCTCGGAGCTTTGGCTTTGAGTGAAAACGAGAGTGAAACACATTTAACCTTTTTAAATTCCATGAAGAAATTGATAGATTAACTAAAACCTTTTCTGATGCTGAGGGTGGGTACTTTTGCTTGATTTACTTTTCCTGTTAGTGGGTATGGACACTTTTGCTTGTATTGAATAGTTTAACAAACACTGTTTCCACAGTATGGTAAAATTATCAATTTTTTAATCAACATTCTAGGAAAATTAATCAACATATCAATAGACATGACATAGTTAGAACATTAATTAACATTTCTAAGTGGGAACTCATTGTATGTTTTAAAATGTTTTAATTTTAATATTTTTCAAATTTGATCTTTGAGTTACTGAATGCAACCTATTTTAAATTCTGAAAGCATAGTGAATAATCATCAAACTTACATATAGAGTACTTATTGAATAAATAGTAAAGCACATAACATTTTAGACCAGTCTGAAATGGTGAATTACATTGTGTGTGTTGTGATATGTATGTATGCATGCTATGCATTTTATACCCTATTATCTATTAATGGAAGTTATTTCATTGATTTTTTGGTGTGTGCAGTTTTTGGCATAAAACATGCTCGAACCGCATGGAATAGTCCTTGAAATAATCCTTACAGTTCCAACAAAAAGCAATTGTTTGTCATTCTTAAGGTGAAGTACACACATTGTTGAATAAAGGTTACTTGAATGTCACTGAGCTTAGTCTAATTATTTCACAGCACAAACTCAATTAGACTCAGAAAAAAGAACCAGTATTACTTTGCAGTATATTATGCTAAACCTTCAGTTATGTGCTAGAGTTACTTAATTTACATTGTCAGCAATTCGGTGTACTGAAAATACAACACTATTATGATCTTTGTGTATTTCGTTAAGAATATTGTCTGAGTGAATTTATTAGCTTTGTTTTTATTTATTTAGGTAATGGGGTTTGGATTGTTTTTGATGGATGGAGAAGTATGTAATATTAATAAGTTGGATCAGAAGAAACGTATCAATTTGGCAAAGATTGACAAGATATTTAAGGTAAAATTCACTTATTTTTATAATGTGAATGTTGTATATGTATTTATAGTGAAAGAAAATATTTTTTTTACATTTTACAGATATTGATATTAATGATTCTATTTACGATAGATCAACATTTGTTACGTTAATATTATGTTAAAAAATGATGAAGCAAATTAAGAGAAGAGAAGAAGATAATAGAGGAAAAAATTTGATTAAAATGTGATTTAAAATTATGATTTATCTGTTTTAAAAGAAAGTTTTACAGCATTCTGTTATAAAACAAACAAAAATATAAAGATTCTATAGAACATTTTGATTTTTTGTCCAAAAAATGTTAACTACTTTTATGATTTTAGCAATTAGAGATGGTTCCACTGTTTGGAGATATGCAAGTGGCCCCTTTCAACTATATCAAACGAAGTCAGCACTATGATGCATCCCGCTGGCCTCAGGCCAGTTCCACTTCTCCAAGTCCTCAATCTGACCTACTTCAGTATCTTCCATCTATCAGGGATGAATATGTTCATTATATTAGTGAATTGGCTCGACACAGCAATGAGGTAGGGTTTTATACTAAGTTAGTTAATATTTATCAGTATTATTTGAAATTTACATTATAGAAATAGAGATATCATAATATCTATTATTATTTATATTTGTTGGCAAAAAAAACAGAATAATAAAGTGCAGCAAGTTTTGCTTCTGACCAACTACCAAAATTATAATCATGCTGTTTTATGAACTAGAAGTTTTGTATAGAATTATTTTGGGTATTTTAAACCCCTCTTGAACATTTTTTTTTAAAATCACTAAATTTTTTATCCCATGTCAAAGGTGAAATAATCTTTTTTTATAAAATTTACTGTAACATTCATTTTATAATCATTTTGGCATATTTCCCAAAAGATCTTTTATATCTTCAGAGAATAATGTGTCAGTTATTCAGACTTTCCCAGTAATAATTTCAAGATATTTTCTTAAATTAGTGTCTAAGCAAAACAGCAATCATTTTTATTTCTTTAGTGTTTTACTTCAATTATGTAAGATATTTTTTCCTTTCATTGTGTCAAAACGTTTTTCCATTATTTCTCTTGTTAAGGTATTATTGTATAAATGTTTATTTTATAATTTAATGAAATTATATATTTTAAAGTATTTTTTGAGCTACATTTATGGTAGTTTAGTTCTATGTAAACAGTTTTGTTTCTGTTGGGTTGTAAAGTTTCAGAAAATTTTGGAATTTATAACAGTTACCAGTAGTACCATCAACTATCATTGTTTTTAACAGTTTGTACACTTGTTTATTTTATTTAAGCTGTTTTATACTGGTTTTGTGATCTCACCTGTAAACTAAATAGCTTTGGTATCACATCTAACATTAGCAGTGTATGGTACCTGTGCAGCGAACTTGACTCTACATATAATTAATATTACTCTAATTCTGAACTTTTGGAATATCCTGATAAAAAGTGGCAGTTTCTCAGTAAATGTATGTTATATACAGAAAAAATAATATTTTTAAGAGTAAATGTGGAGGTAACTTGTAATTTATTTTATTTGAATATTTGCTAGAACCTCTTAAATGAATATCAAAGTTTTTTCATTAACATTTTACATTTTCTGTAAATTTCTATATACCCAAACAATATAATTAAAGTATTATTAGATATCACCCAAGAATAATCAAAACAGTTGTTGGAAAACATCAAGTAAATTGAATAAATCATTCAGGGGGCTGCAGGTGACCCCTACAGAATGCCTTGAAAAATTTCACATGGGTTCATCTACCCATATAATAAAGAACTGATAAAAATTAGATCAATATCTCTAATAGTTTCTGATTTACTACACCCCTGTGATATTTAATTATTTTTTTTTATTTTTGATGAATTCATGTTCAGGCCGATTGGCTGCTTAAAGCTGCGAGAGTAATGGTGGTAGAAAGGTGAAATTTGCTACACTGACTGAATTAATCTCACAGAATTCACAAATGGTCTCAAATCAAGTTTATCGCTCTTAAGATTTTCATAGTGAGCCCGTGAAGTCACCTGAAAACACCAAATAGTAAAAAAAACATTGGTTTATTTAATAAGCCATAACTTTAAGACTTAATATGATACAAAGCTGAATTTTGTTGAATTATCAGTTGAAAAATCAGCAATTGTTGTAATTAAAAGTCTGTTAGATCTCCTGTAAAAAATGTAGTTGCATGCAAGTTTTTATGATTTAACTAAAAATAACCCAACATCGGGCCACAGTTTGACCATGTCACCAGTTATTCAGCCCTTTCAGATTTTTACCACATGTTCTTACATCTTTGAATATGACCTACAAAAAAAATCAGGATAAAAATCTGAATAACTGGTGACGTGGTCAGTCTGTGGCCTGAAGTAGGGCTATTTTTAGCTAAATCATAAAAAGTTGCATGCAATTACATTTTTTACAAGAGATTTAATAGACTTTTAATTACAACAATTGCTTCTTTATCAACTGATATGTTATAGGAAATTTGAAAACAAAATTCAGCTTTTTATATCTTCTATTTGAAATATTTTCTCACCCCAAACAAGCCGTTTCTGCATATAAAATTCTCAACAAGTGGGTTTCTCAACATCACTGATTGAAAATTCAGCTTTGTATCATATTAAATCTTAGAGCTATGGCTTATTAAATAACCCAATGTTTTTTCATGATTTGGGGTTTTCAGGTGATTTTACAGGCTCACTATGCAAATTCTAAGAGAGATAAACTTGGTTGACCTTTTTTGAATTCTGTGAGATTAATTCAGTCAGTGTAGCAAATTTCAGCCTTCTACCACCATTACTCTTGCAGCTTTAAGCAGTCAAATTGCCCAAAAATAACAAAAAATTAATTGAACTTTATAGAGCTGTAAGTCAGAAACTATTACAGATAGTGATCTAATCTTTGGCAATTTTTCATTATATAGGTAGATGAGCACATGTGACTTTTTCAAGGCATTCTGAGGAGGTCACCTGGAAAATTTTCCAAAATCTGAATGATTTGACATGGAATGCCCATAACATTTCTTTAAATTTATGGTTTAATACTTCCTCCCAGAACAACAATGTTATGCTTTGCAAAGGTGAATCATGTTGAACCAATGTGATGCATATTTTACATACAAATGAGAGTAGTAGTCAGTTAGAAAAGTAACATTAAATTATGTCTGGAATAATTTAATATTAACTACATGATAGTGTAAACTGTAATTATTGTTTAAAACCCATGAAATATCAAGCTGCAATAATTTGTCAGCATTATTAAAAAAAACCCAACAAAAACCTATCGTCATCAATTTGTTTTAAAATGTCAAGAAATAAGCTAGTTGTTGTACTACACTTATTCAGTTTAATAACTTTTTGTCAAGTAAGGATACAGTCCTTAATAGTAAAATTAAAGGTTCAATAAAATGATACTCATGGCTAGAGATTGTTTACAAAGCAGATGGACTCAAATATATTTTCCATTAGCAGTGTAAAATTATTGTAAATGATGTGTGGGTATTACAGAATCTCTTAAATGTTCAGTTTCAGCAATTAAAAGTTGCAATGACAGCAGTGGCCATTTAAATGCAGTAAGAATTAAGTGTAAAAGAAATGTGTGTAGTAGCAGTAGTATGGCATAATTGATAATGAGAATTGTGGTTCTGAGTATAAAGCAAGTGAATACAATAAATTAGTATTTTGAACAAATTTTTTTTGTGTGTGTGCAAAATCGGAGCTTACAAGTGAAATCATGAAGAAATGACTAATTTTTACTCCATGAATACTTTGAAAACTGAAAAGAAAAATTGAAGGAAGACCTCAATTAATGAAATACAGCTCATAACAAACTGTTTATTTAATGACATTCTGGAATATCTAGAAAACATTGACTCTTATGGTATGGTGAGAGATGAGTTATGTGCATGTTTTACAATTTGAAAATGACTAGTCATTTCTGTAAAATATGTATGTAAAGGCAATTATAAGACATCATACCTACAGGTGCCAAAGTTTTGATAATGGTGAATTCTATACAATTACCAAACATTCGAAAGGATATTTTTGATAAATTACGAGCAGACACTAAAAAAAAAAAAAAGATAAATTTGTCTACAGTGGTATGTGAGCGAGCTGGATTTAGATATGCCAAAAAAATTTGTTCTCCACATTTGTCACACTGAGTTGTACTGGGGTGTGTTAACACCATCAAAAACGTTAAACCACTTAACCTTCAAATCAAAGCTCAAAAGTTTTTATTATTTGCATATTTACATAACATTCAGAAGTAAATCAGCTGATTAGTTAATGTAGACAGATCTCGCTGGAACATCACCAATAGATTTACACAAAATGATGGTAGAGCCATTTATTGTCTGGGATCTATATTTAAACATTTTGTTTTTGATGAAGATCTAGTAGGTTACACTATTGCTGATCTTAAAATTTTTATGGAATCAATACTCACCAAAATGTCAAATGATGCCTGGTAAAACACTGAACATTTCAGTAGAAGAGTTGTGGTACTGTATGATGATCAGGTTTCTGACATGTCAAAATTGTGAAAGAGTATGAAACAGGCTCCAGGCAAAATTCAGATACACTATGATGGTTGAAAATGAGAATTGTAACATTAAGTTGAGAAATTTCATTGTGTGTTCTCAGTCTCAGTTAAAATAGTGGGGCAACCATACAAAGGGAGAATTAAGAAAATTAAAATAGATAAATTTGTAACTTGTGTGCATGTGTTTTTGTTGTACTTTTGTGACACTAATTACACAATAAGATAATATTGACACATTTCAAACCTACAAATGATTCAGTTGCTACATAAACCAGTGTACAAATTCTTCTGTCATAAAGGATTAGTGACTACGTTTTGCTGATATTGATATATTGCAAAAAATATCTGAATCATTCAATTGTAATATTCTGCAGAAAAGCTATTTGTTAACAGTCAAAATAATGGATGAAGAAAATAAATGTTACTTTTTAATGTTGCTTAGATTTTGTTTTAAAACCTTAATCGATATTATTAGAAGATTACTCGTGAATTGTATTTGTTGGCTCAAAAATAACATTGTCACTTAAATACTTTTACTGATTTTTTTTTGAAGGGCTTTCAAGCTTATATTATTACTGATTTTTTTTTTCCATCCATGTTTTTACAGTTGTGGTTTGGCTGTGTAGGGACAGTCAGTTTTTCTTTATTCATGTCTTTAATTAGATGATAAAATATTTAACCTTGAGAAAATCATACATGTAAGTGCCAAACACTTTTATGATCAAACATGCTTTCTAGAATAGAAAAATTTTCTGAATAGCAGTTATGTTCTTTATACATTCTTATTGTTTTCTTTAGCTTGCCTGCACCTGATTGTTTCAATATTTTAATTACACTTTTTCCAGTCATTATTTAAATTCTTTATTGCTTTTCCTACTAAAAAGTAGCACATTGACCCCTCCCCCCCACACACAGTGGGACAATGAAAGTTCATTTGTTTTACGTTATGTCTCTGATTACAAATCAAAATACATTATTTTTAAACATAGTCAGGAAAAATACTTAAATTTGTTGTAAAAGTGAGGAAGAACAAGACAATTGTCTTTTTCCTACATACATCATTTATCAATGACCATGGTTTTGTTAGTAAAGGTATCATCAGCTACAGACTAAAGTGTTTTGTAATAGGTTTATATATATTTAAACAAAGAACTGGAAGTGATCTTGACATTCACCTAGAGACATGGGATGTTATTTTTATCAATGAATAATTTATTCTGTAACTTATCCATGAAAACTTGAGAGAATGGAAACTCATAGCTAACCCTTCATTTAGTTCATGTATTTCATTGTTAAAGTTGAAGTACTTCTGATCTAAACAACTGGTTATTCTTTTCAATAAAACTAGTTAGATTTTTAAAGATATTGTGTGTCCTATCTTGTAAGCATTAGTGTAGGAAACAAGGTGTGATAGAAATTCTCATTTTCTTTAGTTTAGGAAATTTATATAGACATGGTAGGCAAGGTTTCAGAATGCTTAACAACTTACCTTCATTTAGTAGGTTTTTGCTGCTCTTCAACAATGATGTAACTTTTTTGATCAGTATTTTAGTGGGGTCTATGTTCAGAAGTCTGAAAATGTTAAAATGAAGGAAGTTCTTGATTTTATCCTGATAATCTAATTTTTCAAATACAACAGTTGCGTTACCTTTTTTTGCTTTTGTGATTATTAAATTATCATTTTTAATTTTAGATTTTATTGGCTTGGACTTTTTATTTTTGGTTTTATGATAGTTCTTGGAATAAGTTTGATTTCGTAGTACATACTTTTTGTTAGTCAAATTCAGCATTAAGTGCTACCTCTGTCTTGCAAGATTTTAAAAGACTCTTATTACACTTAACTTGTTTATGTATTAAAATTGATCCCAAACAAGCCCTCATTTTATTGTTTCATAATAAATCAGAGACTCATCCAAAATAAATTACAGTATGTTACATACATTATGCATTTATGATTTCAAATAGCCAGAAGTTTTAATTTAATATAGAAGTTAATTAAATGTGGATATGTATTAGATTTATGATATTCACCAACAAGATTGATACACACAATTTTCTTTCTTAACATGCACATTTTAATATACAAATAATACAATTGATGATAATGGCTGTTACAAATAATGGTTTATGTACAAAAATTTTATAAATTTACAAGTGTCCAGTCTTCTATTTGTTCTAAAGCTGAATATTTTATTCCCAGTTTAGATCGATGAGGCACAAATTAATTTTATGTTGACATAAAGATACACTTCACATGATGCTAGCTAGCTGTATTTTTATTTGGCATAATGCATTTTAGAAGCTTACTTTTCACAGAGGAAGATAGATATCTAATGTCCTCATAGAAATAGTTATGTCTGAAGGTAATTATCTGAAGTTGAACAACTCGTAATGTTCGAAAGCTATAAACATTTTTAGCCATACGTCTGTAGTTTTCCAATTAATAAACATTTATCACAATTACAATTTCTGAGGTCAGGTCTTTAGAAAGTTCATTTGGCAACAGTGCTGGCAGTCACTACTAGTTTAACATTTATTGTAAAGTAAATACAAAATATCAAATCTGTTACAGTAGATTAGACTCAGTTTTTCTGAACTTGGATTTCAAAAGGTTTACTAACTTAGGATAGAATATTTACATAGTAATCTTCCACAAGATTTAAACTATATTTTTATTTAATTAGATAATGTAGTATTTAGGGATAACAAGGGATTCTTTTGTCTATCTTGGCTCTCCCATCCTCAAATTCAACTGTAAAGGCAGTCCAAATGTTTTTGGTATTGCACGAGCAGGCTATATCTGGCATAATTGCTTAACAGTTCTTGTTTATTTTTGTTTTTTTCTCATGATACTAGGCTATTACCTCTGTAGTTAGTCATCTTTTACTGCCAAAGTATTAGATTTCATATTATCTGAGCAAAGATCTAACTTGTTCCAGAAACATTGTGAGCTCCACTAATATGTTATTACTATCTCATTTTTGCACACCCCTTTTCACCTTTTTATGCAGATGCGTAATGCATTAATCTTGCTTTGACTGGCCCCCTCCATAATGTTAATGTGAGATTCTAGCTGTAGAATGAAAAGAGGTGTTCTTTAGAAGTTAACATTTTCCTACACTGAAAATGTAAATGTATTTCCAATAATACTTACCTTATCTGAGACTTAATCTTTATTCACTTTTATGACAATAAATAGAAAATACACATGAAACATAAGAAATACAGCACTTTCCCTTGCACTTCTGTTCTTTTTGGTAGCGGTTGCTGATGAAATATAAGCCTAATTTTTTGTAATTGCAATAGTTGTATACTAAATAATTTGTATTTACTTAATTAATGTACCTTAGAACACAGAATAATATGTCAAAGCAAACAGTGTCTTATAACTATTATAATTTAACTGGCATTCTGACTATGATGTAAGGGCTTTAGAATAATTTTCTAAGCTTTTTGATCTGAACACCAGAAGATAAACTTTAAACCCAAAAGTGAAATAGACAACACTTTGTACTGAAAGCAATGTAACATGCCATTTGATAGGTTGAAATTTTGGCTAACTGTTGGTTAGAAAACATTAGAGAATTATAGGACACTACACCCAATTATTATACATTTTGATTATTACTTGTAAGTTTCATGTGAGAATAATCAAATAATTAATGAATGAATTCAATGGTTAATTGGTTATCAAAGTCCAACAGTCACCTTGGTTTATTCATAGGTACTTTTTTTCAGTCTTGACATCTCATTTTGGTTGAACATAACTTTTGTTATGTCTAATCAGCCCTTTTATACATATCCTTTGGTGCAGCAGAGTGTTTTTCGGCTGCAAGGAGTTCATAACAAAGGGTCACTGATAATGCTTCTGTTAGTTATGTTATGGTAAGGGTTTATTCTATTACTTTGAAATAATAAACTTGATGTAGGTTAGCAGTGGGGTTGTATGCCATAACCTTTTTACTGGGTTGCATTTAAAATCTAATTAAATTACTTTTTAAACCAGTAAGCTTGGCATAAAAAATTAGATAATTCAAATATTTATATTATTGTCTAGTTTTTAATTTCTTAATTTTTGAAGGAAATATTTTAAGTTCACAATCTGCATCTGTTTTTTGGTATTACTGTGTTTTTAATATTTTATAAAACTCAATTTTCTGCCTTATGAATTGGTTCCAAATACTCTGACAAGGTGATATGGATATAAAGTGGTTCAGTTATTTCATATTTTTGAAAAACTTGTGTGAAGCTTTAACCATATGTAAGAACCATGAAGTTTTTTTTTTTTTTTAATTCCTGAACTTTTAGACATCTAACTGTAATCGTTTATATTTGTGGCTTTCACTGACCATGTAGTACTGTAGTATATTTATAAAATACTTTCATTTCAACTGTGAAAGTACATTTAATAAAAAAACATGAAATATATACATTATCATTAGATTCTAATATACACATGTATAAAAATAACAATCATTTTTTGAATTGAATATATATAATGGATTATTATGAAAAAATTAAATATTTAGGAAAACATTGCTTGGGTCTTTCATGGTAAGATGTAGAAAAATACTTGTGAATACATTGTTAAGTGATAAGTATTTCTGTTTTTAAAAAATAGTTTTGATGAAATATGTAGTAGTTCTAAAATGAATTCATAATATGTAAATATACAAGAATATTTTAATAGATTTGCCTTTGGGTTTATTTTATGGTTAGGTTACAACAACTGTTAAAGAAACTCCTCGAACAGATGTAGAAAATAAAGACTTAACTGACCTTGCATTGAGAGGACTACAACTGCTATCAGACTGGACAACTCATGTTACAGAATTGGTTTGTGGTTTTCATTGCTTTTAAATGTGTGTTGTTATTCAAATATATTATATTTATGTGAAAATGTGTTCTTGAGCTATATTAATTAAATAATCTATATCTGTTGATGAGAATTTCTTTTAATCTAAGAATTTAATATTTTTTCTTCAAATGAATTGTGTTACATATGATTTTCTTGCAAGTGAATTATACTTTTTTCCTTCCTTTGAAGCACAAATTAATTTTTATCTATTGAATTTTCTGTATTTGGTACTTCTGTTGGTAATTCTTATTAAATTGTTTCTATGTATATATTATTATCACATGTTACTGAAGTATTTTTATGTAGCTAAAATAGCTGATAAAGCTCAAATGAATGAAACCCAATTGGCTTTTTAAACACACACCTAAACTATATATATAATAAATTTTGTGGATTTATGATCTTTTTTTTGATAACAGGTTCTCTATAGTAAAATATTAGGCAAACAAAAGACTAAACAGAAATAACATCAGTAATGTGGGTCAGTTAATTACTTCTGAAAAATAGTTTTGTGTAAAATTTTAGTAGTTCCATTTTTTTTGTAATTTGTAAAATATGCTGAAAAGTAATGCTAATAAACCAAGAGAAAATGGATAACATTTATTAAATGTGCATTTTTCACAGCATGATGAAAAGATTATGTAACTATGACTACTTTACATTACTCAAAAGGAAAGTGAAATTTTTGTCACTTTCTTAATTAGTGGTGATAACTGGAATTAACTAACTTTAGTTTCTGAAGCGAAAGAATCATGTTTATTTAAATTTTAAATAAAAAATTAAAGGTAGCTAAACTTTGAGTTTCCAAAGATTAAGGATTACGATTTTTATTCTAACTGAATAATAGTTTGAGTAATTAAAAATGAATGTTAATGTTTTATACTTCTTTTTTAAATGTAAGAAGAAACTTAAGTTTAAATAGTTTTAATGAAAAGAAAAAAATCACTTTTCATGATTACTGGGAGTAAGATGTTTTTATCTAATAGCAGGCTTTTAAGGCTACCATGGATTTCTAGCAATGATCTGTTTAATGATCTTTATTTACGAACACTAGGTATATATTGCTTTTAGCAAGTAAAGCGTGAACAAGGCAAAGCCCTCTGGTTGCATTTGTTATGGATTAACCTTTTAGTTCATTTGGTAATTGTTCAACTTGTGTACCAAGAGGTCTTGAATTTCGTGATAATCTAAGAAGATCAGAATGTTCTTCTCTTATATATATAATATATATATATAATATCTTATTTAAAAGTTTTAATATCCATTCTAGCTGTCTCAAGATACAGGTCTTGAATATAAATCTAAAGTGAGGAAATATAAATAATGGTATTTGTCATGGAAAAATTGACATTTTACTGGCATTCATTTCACTATCTGTGGGATATTTTTATGAGAGGAGAAGAATATGGTAGTTTGAGTTGTTAAAAAGTGTCTTACTAGGTAGCACTAGTGGTTTAACCCTTCAGCTAAGTTGGTATAGCATTTTCTGACACGAGTGTGTTCAAGTTCGAATTCGTGTTGTAGTCTGTTGTTGAAAACTTTTATCTTTTTGTTTTTCTTTTGTAATGTTAAACTTATGACAGCATACATCTATTTGTAATTAAATTTTATTGTTTTATTGCCCATTGATTGATGTTTAACTATAGTTAGTGCTATTATAAGTTGTAAATTGCTTGGGGAACATGCAACTTGTTACAATGTATGATTACATTACATATGACTTATTTTGAGCTGCCTACATGTGCTCCTTGTGAAATATTATTATCATTATTGTGTTATTTTACCTAATCTAACCTTAACAAACCTAAAGATCTTATTTATATTTTAATTACTTTTTTTAATAATAAATAAAGAATAAACATTAAAAACAAGAAATAAAGTAGTTGCCAAATCTTTTTCTTATTGTCAATTGTTGATGAGAGTTAACCCTACAATATTATGCAAATAGTAGTAATTCATAGTTATGTTTATTTAATTAGATAATGCACCAAAGAACTGACTAATGAAATAAAAAAAAACAACAGAATTTTCCTTAACTCTCATTTTTTCTGGCTTTTTAACAATACAACAAGAGTCCTCACAAATTCATCCATGCTAGTCATTATCTTTTCCATGGGAATAAAGCTTGTATTGCAAGTGAAGTTGACAATTCTTTGTTTAGAACAAAATGTAATTGGATAAGTCATTTGATAGATAAACACTTTAACTTTCCGTTGGTCATAGATATAATATAGAATTAAATATAAGGGAGAACTGTTAAATCCTAAAAGAGAGGATTTGGGATGAGGGGTCTGATTTTAAATTCAACAGCTTTATTATGTTTGTCTGAGCAATATTGATTCTACAGTGAGTGATTTGTTTAATTTCATAGTTTTTTTTATGTGGTAGTGGATGAAAATGTCACATGAGTCACTAGGGGAAATTCAGGATTTTTTAAAAATATTGTCTTATAACATTAGAACTTAAATTTTGTATACTATTAAAAGATAGGTTATTAGCTAAAATGTTATGCTGTATCAGTTGATATAACATAAACAAAAAGAAGAGTAATAATTCTTTGAATATAAGACTAAAAAAATGTGTTTAATGCACTCACTGTAAAGGATACACAAGATGAAAAGGTTAATATACTGAATAATAATGGGTAATTAATTGTGATGATGTAGCCTTTTATCCAAACACCAATAGTATTCTTATAAAAAGGTATTAAAGGAATATTCATTAAGACCAAACAAACTAATCAAAAGTAGGTACATATCTTTTGTTTAGGTTTACAACTATTATTATTATCAGTTATTCAAAATATTAGTTATTTAATTAAAATTTTGTTTCATTTAAAAATGTTTTATGTGAAATTTTACAGTACTCTTGGAAGTTGATGCATCCAACTGATCATCATCAGAATAAAGAATGTCCTTATGAGGCTGAAGAATACGAGAGAGTGAGTTGTAAACAAAATTTATCAGTTATTTTAAAAAAATGTTCTGTCCATTCTGAAACGCAGGTTATTTGCTAAGAAATTATTTTTTTGTTATTTTGTTTAAGTTTATTATAACAGAACTTCATTTGTATCAAATGCTATAAGGCCATGAAAGGATTGGAACAACTATTATAAAAGAAAGGTTTAAAAACCAGTATGTAGAACATATTATAAACTATTTACATTGGTATAAAGTGAATAAAAGGGTAGAAGAAGAAATTTATGAAACTAGTTGGAAGTAACTGTTGCAGAGAATAATGATGGAATTTAGTGAGAAGTTTACAGATCTTGAGAATAAACCAGAGATCTGGGATTTTTTTAATAGTTAAACATTCATTTTGTTTCTGAAAATGTTATATTTATTAGAAAATTATCAATTTTCTTCTATGGCAAATCACTAGGTAAGCATTATTCATCTGTGTATGGGATGTGTCAGATTGTAAGTTATGATCGTATACACACACAGAGAGAAAGTGGACTGTATGGAGGTGGTTATGGAAGTGGTGGAGGAGGTGGTGGCAGTTATGGCAGATTTAGAAGGTTTTAAGTTCAGAGAACAAGAGTTATATTGAAAATTTAATTAAACAGCTTTATTTTAAGCTTATGTGAAGAAACTTCATGTTGAAATATGGTTCATATGAACTTTTTATATAATTCAAACTTTAATTTCTTAATTTGTAAAAAAACATACAGTGTTCCCTCGCCACTTTGCGGATCCTCTTTCGCGGCTTCACCACTTCGCGGGCTCGGCCAACCCCCACATATATATAAAATAACAAACATTAAATCTAAAATATAGCATTAAATACCATTAAAATATTAAAAATAAATATAATTAATAGTGTAAAGAAAAAAAACAGGTTTTTTGAGATATAAACATATATTTGAGTTTATAACAGCGTAAAAATGGAAACAGAACTAACTGGAAAGGCTATAGATGTACGCATTATGCGTCTGCGAAGGCTACGCTAGATCAGCTTCATGGCGTAGCGATGTGCAAGACGAGCTATGATTGGTGCAGAAATGAAAGACGGCTAATGACAGCTACCCATTTTGATTGTCTTTCACCATTGCTACATGTCTTCAAAATGTTCATAAGGCATTGCAAGAGATGAAGCCCTGCACCGTTAATGCAAGCTAGAAGAAGTTGTGGCCTGAGGTTGTGCACGACGACAAGGGATTCACGCCTGAAGAAATCCATCACTCGGCTGTTTAAAAAGTTGTGCAGTTAGCTTCGTTAATCAAAGGTGAAGGATTTGCCGATATGACGAAGGAAGATGTAGATGAACTGATTGACTAAGAATCTGAACCACTCGCCGACCAAGACTTAGAAGCACTGACGAAGTCTGCTGCTAAGGAAGACGACGAAGAGGAAACACCGAAAGAAGCCGAGGAAACAATCAAGCAAAGTGGATGGTTGTTAGAGCGGTTAGGTAAACTAATGAAACTAATTAATGAAGTGAAGGAGTGCTCACAGGAATGGGACAACGATATGGTTTTATCAGTACAATTTTGCAATAGAGGCAGAGAAAACAACTGCCAATAACAATGTTTTTCCAGCCGAGCAAGAAAGAAAGGGTACCGTTGGCAAGTACTGTTCCTGAAGTTGTAACGACCGACGAAGAAATTGCCGATTCACCTTCCACAGAAGAGGAAGTGGTGTCCCCCGAAAAGACACCACGTGCTGAAGATATGTAATTTTTAATTTTAAGGCTTAATATCTTAATAATTGTTCTTATTATTTCAACAATGATGAACAGTATTGTAATGGGAGGGTTAAATAGTTGTACAGGGAGGGTTTTAAAAGTCTAAATGCACATAAATATATACGTAAAAATTGGCGATCCCACTTCACAGAAAATCTCCTTTCGCGGGGGGTTTTGGAACGCATCTACCACAATACACGAGGGAACACTGTATTTAATAAATTTTCAGTTTTCACTTCTTTATGTAACACAACACTATTTTGCTCTGAATTGCATATTTTATATTTTTCTTCTATCTCTGTGCAGCCTATGTATCTGATGGATGTACAAGTTTAAATGAAACTTTAAAGCCTCTTACATTTCTTGTGTATTGAGATATATGCAGCAAAGTGAAACTGACTTGTCATGCACCTGCTTAACACATCCTGTCTTTTGAAAAATTGAAATAATTTACCAGAATTACTTAGTTAGAAAACCACTTAAATTACACTAGATTTAGAACATTTTTATATGTAGCATTATTTTGTATGATGTTGAATTAAGAAAATTGTTAGTGAAAGGACGCTATCATTCCAAAAAGGAAAAAGTAGGCCTAGTGAATGTCAGACATTTTCTTATGAGAACAAAAGCTTTAAAACAACAAAATTCTACAGATGTACAAAATGACTTGTTTTTCATTTGTTATAAAAGTAACCCAAATTTAAAAATTAGAAATGTCTAAGCTAGAAAAGAAAATATAAATGAAAAACTTTTAAACAAATTACTTATGTTATTGTGATCATTGTATTGCGTGATTGTTTAATTCAACCTACATTCTGTTAACTTGATAATTTGTTTATGCAAAGTTATGCAGTAAATATGTGTTGCTGTACTCTAAGAATGCCTAAGTGCAACTGTAAAGAAATGAAAACAAATGAAAATTAGGACAGTACAAATATTGCGTAACTGTATTATAACATGCAGTCCATCTGGAAATGAAAATTAATTTACATTGTATTTTTTTAGGTTATGTGTTGATTGGAAGGTTTATCAAATTGACTGAGCACATACTCAGTTAGTGTTAAGGTAGATATTCATTTAGTAAGTTCTATAAGTTATGCAAATGAAATATATAATGTTTAGGGACTAAAAGGGATCTGGTGGTCCATCACGGATGCTCAATCCTCTAAGCCAAATGAAAACTACTAAATAAATAAATGAAAAAAAATATTAAAGGGAGCCCTTATCATTCACATATATCTATCAAGCCTTTTATTAAACTCATGAAAACTTGCTGTCTCTCAAGGCAACCCATTCTGTAGGCCAACCACCCTATTTGAAAAATAAAATTTTTTAAGCTGAAAATGATTTTTACCTTGCATAAATTTGTATTTGTCCCCTAGTTCTATAATTCTTGCTTTTAATTATGAAAAATGTTGATGCATCAACATTATTGATTCCTTTTACAATCTTAAGCATTTCAATTGGATCTATTCTCTTAATTTTTCAAGAGAAAATAATGATAAGGATCTTGATCTTTCTTCACGTGACAATTCTTCAATCCCAGATACCATTTTAGTAACCCTTCACTGAATACTTTCTATCAGTTCTGTGTCTTTTCTAAGATAAAGAGCTCAAAATTGAACATAGTATTCTAAATGTGGCCTAACCAATGACTTGTACAATGAAATTATAACCTCTTCAGACTTGTATTCAACATTTCTGAAGGTACAACCAAATATCCTATTTGCCCTACTATTAGCAACAGCACACTGGTTAGATGGCTTAAGAGGCTGATCAACCATTACACCAAGATTGTTTCTTATGACACTGTAAAGGTTATTACAATCAAATCATACATGTAATTCAATTTAAAACTCACATGCAGTATCTTATATTTATAATAATTAAAACCTACCTACCATTTATTTGCTCAATTCACTAAATGATCTAAATCTTTTGTAAAGCAGCATGTTCCTCTTTGCAGCCAACAACACCCAAAACCTTTACCATTAACAAATTTAACTACTTTATTGACCATTACTTCACCCATGTCATCACTGTAAATCAAAAAGAGCAGTGATTCTACAACTGAGTCCTAATGCTTGTAATATTAATCCAGTTTGACTGAACTCCATTTATAACAACACTCAGTTTTCTTCCATCAAGCTACTTTCAATCCAGTTGGTGAACTTACACTTTGTCAAATGATTTATGAAAATCCAGATACACCAAATTTACACCTTTACTCTCATATACATATACAGTAAGATTTTCAAAGCATGTCAGAAGACCTGTATGACAAGTAATTTTTTTAGTGAAATTATGTTGACTGTCTGACAAAATTCTAAACTTTATTGAATGACTTTGAAAAGTATATTTTATTGAACTTTCCAAACCTTTTCCCATAACTGATGCAAGACTAATAGGCTTTATAGTTACTAGGATAACTTTTGTTACCTCCTTTGAAGAGAGTAGTCACATTAGCTAATTTCAAGTCTTTTCTTGTCCAATATTCAACTCATAATCTTATAATTGTTGTGGCAGAAGTTCTTGTAACTTTGTAAAGTTTCTAGAAACAATAATATATTTTAAATACAATGACTAGGGAGAACTGAGTTGGTTGTTTTCCAGTTGGTAGAGTGTTTGTAAGTCAGTTTAGTTCAGTGGGGTATTCAGTTTTGGTGAATTATTTGGTTGAGTGTTACTTGATTGAGGGTGAACTTGTACAAGTATATCTTTTCATTAGCTATAGTACCATCAGTGAGGCATTTTCAGTTGAACATCATTCGTAAATTTAGAGCTACAAGGTACAACAGCATACATGTGAGAACAGCTTATAGAAATGTTGAGAAATAAATAAAATAATTTATCAATATATGGATTGGACTTGGTTTTCTTTTCATAATTTTAAAAGAATTGGCAAAATAAAAGAAAAACATGATAATATAAATTGGTTACTTCCATCCTTACATACAAGACTACATAAGTGCAAAATATGTTGATAATGAGATGTCACTTGTATGTTTTAAGTATTTAAATATTGGGGTGTAGACGTTTAATATTTAAGGTAGCAGTTAAGAACAAGGATCATCCAAACTTTTAAGGAATAATATAGTAACAGGTGATCATGTAACAGAATCATAAGTAATTAAGACTAGTTCCCAAGCAAATGTTCATAAGCCTCAGTGATGTGTAAAAAGTAGCAGTCAATATTAAATGCTTCTGCAACTATATAAGTTTGTCTGCTTAAATAATTGTATTAAATGGAGGGAAAAAGAGGATTTGATGGGCTACTAACATGCAAAGACATTAGACTAAGTCATAGTATATGAATTCCTTTTACAGTGATCAGGATTTGATTCTTTAATCCCATTGGGCAAAAAATGTTACTGAAATAGTGATAAGAAAATTAATGACTTGTTTTAAAATTGCATATCTAAGATGACAGGCAAGTTTGAGCTTGTTTTCTGTGAAAACTAGGTACAGCAGCTACTTAAGATGATACATTTGGTGAATTGAGTTTCACTCTTTTGTTCTGCCGGTAGAATTATAATCTGGAGAAAATTTTATAAGGATCTTAATCCTGTCTGTGTTATAACAATGTAAGTTGCATGAAATGATGAGAAAAATGTATAATGATCATTCTTGTGGCAGTTTTTTACTGTTTGAGTCATTTCTGCCTTTTGAATACACTTGTTTAAAATTGCTTTGAAGAACATGAAAACAACGTGAGTAATAATTTTTGTTCAGCACAAAACTGGATATGCAGATTCCAGGTTGTTACAGAAATGAAAGATGGACTCAAGTGAGGATTTAAATAAAGAGGCTAGTTAATATGGGATATACCAGTGAAAGATTTTGATAATCATTTGACCAACAAATGTTTATCTGTTTAACCCTTTTCTGACAGGCTATGAATCAAAGTGCATATAATCGCAATTGTTGACTTGCATTCAAAATTTTATTGAAATACTATTTTATGATTTATATCAAAGTTTTGAATCAAATTGTAGATTGTAACTCAAATGTAAATATTCAAGTTAATTTCTTAATTTGAAACTAAATATTAAAAGAATCAACCTAAATATAGATTTTAGTGATTCAAGTAGTATGTTGAATGCAAAACTGGTTAAAATTAGATGTTTGTGATATCAAAATACAAAGCCAATAGTTTTATACAAATTAGGAACTCAAATTACCTAATCTTTTTATATTGCTGAGCTACAGGTTATGTATTGAAACAGTGACCCAATTGTTACTTGATACAATATATGACGTGAATAACCAATTCATCTGTAAATACAATTGATACAATATATGACGTGAATAACCAATTCACCTGTAAATACAATTGATACAATATATGACGTGAATAACCAATTCACCTGTAAATACAATTGATACAATATATGACGTGAATAACCAATTCATCTGTAAATACAATTGATACAATATATGATGTGAATAACCAATCAGTAGATAAGAATGTCTCCCTAGTGATTTTCTCAGCTATTTTAATTTGTGAAAAGGCTACCACATTCTCTCAGTCCAAAATTTCAAGGAGGTAATTTGTGCCTTTAGTCTGTTTGAAGTTTAGTACTTTTTCAGAGATAAATACAGTTTAGTTACTAAGCTTAAATTATAGTGGAATTCATTGGTATCAGTGTAGTAATTTATGATTTTTTGGTTATTCAACTGTATATACAAAAACCTAAAAATAAATATTTTGTTTCATATCCTTCATGTATGAAATTTTAAAAAGTTTAGTGACATATTAGGCAGCAACAGAGTTCAATGGTTGTAGTTAGAAGAGATAATTTTCTTTGTCATTTATTGTTCTGTCTTTTAAGAAAAATGTTTCATAACTTATTTCCAAAAAGTAATTTGTATAGATGTACAGTAACATTTAAATTATTTTTCATTATATAATACAAAATACGATTTAACTGAAACGCAGCCAAAATTGAGTCAGTTTTGTGTTATTGCATACATTAACATGAGTGCACATGCACCACAGTAATTTATATTAGCTAGGCATGACTGAAAGGTCAATGTAATATTAAAAAAATAAATAAACGTAATGCTATGGGACTTAAACTACTTAGAGTGAACATTTATATTTTCCTGTTGTGATACATAATCATTCTGGCATGAAAAAACCTAACATGTTTGGTTTCTAATATTTTTTTATGATGGTTACAAGGTCGGTCAGTTGACAGTATATGTGTGCAAAAATAAACTTGCTATATTTTATGAAGGTACGCATACAGTATCAAACATTGTAGGGTAAATATTTAATGTATCCAAATGTGTATGTGAACTTGTATATTATAGAGCTCCTTGCAAAGGGTTAATACACAGTTGCTGAAATCTAACAAAAAGTGGATATGCTATTATAAAAATCTTCATTACATTAAATTTTAAATGACTATTTTTAAGGAATAATAAATTTAAGCAATTGAGCCCATTAGTATATCCTTTTATTGGAGGGTTGTGGGTCATAGGTGCATGTAAGCAGTTTATTATGGTTATCAATTGTAAATATTGCCAAAATTGTTTTGTTTTTCTTTCCTCTACAAAAAATTGTTAGAGTTCAATTTATTACTGTGGAAAATTTCCATATGCTGGCATATCCTGTGCTTATTTGAGTGTTCTGAATTTTGCTATGTAAATTGTACTGAAGGGTTTTAACTTTGCTTGGAGGAACTATGTATACATTGTTTTTTGTGTATTTTTTCCTGAATAAACATACATCATAACAACCTTGAATTTACTGATTTGTTTTATTTATTATAACTTTGATCACTTGCAAAACCTAATTCTGCATTTTAAATTTGTTAGCAGGAAGTCAAAAGTTTGGTACTTAATATTACATAAAGTGGGCGTGAATAAAGAATAAGAGTGATGTGCTTAATTTGATGTTATTTATGCTGAAAATTATATGCTTTAACAAAAATGTCACCTTGCTAATTTATATCTATTTTAGGCAACTCGATACAACTACAACATTGAAGAAAAATTTGGATTGATTGAGGTGGGTTCAAGTACCATTGTAGAGCCTATTGTGTTACAGTTTGTAGTTTTCTAAGCTGAAATTGATGTGGCAATGAACTTTTAGTCTCTAGTATACTGTAATTTACACTCAATGTTTTTTTTGTAAGAATTAAATTTGTACTCTTAACAAATGTTTGAAGAAACTAACAACAGCTTCAGTCATAAAATATTACTTTTGTTAAGTAATTCATACTTCCAGAAGAACTTTATTTCATTGAGTAATCTTTTGTATTGAATGAATTATTTGGTATATAGTTGCCACTTAGAGTATTAGTCACTATAATAGGTATTATTACAGTAAAATAATAATTTTGAAAGGATAACTCACCTTTCCCCCCCCAACAAATGTTGTTTCACTTGCCCATTTCATTATGAGATTTGCTTGTCAGTAGCCTTGCACTAATTTCCATTTTAATATGTTTAGTATGAATTTGTTCATGCATAATGAAGCCTTTACATAAAGATCGCTCTCTAATAAAGACTAGGTAACATAACCTCCATGCACAGGAACCCTAACTAGGTATGTGCACTTATGATTTTTTTTTCTCAACATTACAGTGAACTATTATGCTCAAGTTTCTCATAAGTTCAATATGCATTTGTTAGTGAAAGTTTGATTTTAATTTTACGTTGACTTTTGTTTCAAAAGCATTTATTATTATTATTTTAAATTATTAACTGATAACTTGTACTCAACCCTGTTTTTGTGATAATGTTAAGCACATAGCCCTTCTTTCTACTATGGCTTCTGGAGGCTTGTTGACTAATGGGGATATTGTGGCCTTTGCTTAGTTGTCTTGTAGATTGTCACTAGCTTACTAGCTCTCTTACTCCCATTTCTTCATCAAACTTCCTTTCTCCTCAGTCATGAATGTCCAATTGGAAATTAATAATTTAACCTGATTTATTTTGGGCAGTGCCTTATCATTCATTGAATTAATTTTCCAGCCTCTTTCTGAATTTAATTTTCAGGTATACTCATTCCTTATTTTGCATGCATTCTTTAATAATTCTGTTATTCACTTCATGACATCAGTTTTTGGAATTTGTGATGACAAGAAACCCACTTGAAGTAAAAATGTACTCTAAAGATGGCTAGTATGAATATTGAAACTTCAATTAAAATAAAATACAGAACTTTTTGACCTTCTTAGGTCGTCTTTAGATTACAAAGAGAGTTTGTGAGAATACAGTTCTTGGGATTGCTTTGCCTTTCCTTTCTACCTTTTGTGTTATTGGAGTTTTATGTTTTTCCTTTCTCTAACAACTTATTTTCACTCAAATGCCTCATGTTTGTGACAATTTTGTACTGACTCAGTGACATTCTTGCATAAATTTCTAAATTCCATGTCTTTAGTATCTATGTGGCCTGCTTAGGTGTAAAGCCCTCTGTCTTCTGTTTTACTCTTTTATTCCTTATATTTTGTGATGTTGTCTTTATCTTACAGTATATTTTTCTTATCTCTTCATTTTTTTATTTTTTCTGAGACATTTCATCTTGCTCCAGAGGGGTTTTCTGTAGAGGTTCATTCCCTTCTATTTGTCAACTGAGCCTCTTTCACCACTTCATCCTTGCTTAGTTTAACCTATCAGTGTCCTCGTTTGTTTTATTTGTATTTCTCTCTACTGTGTGTACACCTTCCTTCCTTCTCATGTACATGGTTTTCATCAGGCTTCCTTTCATGGCCCATTCTCAGATGCTTGCACCTCTCTCGAGATATCCAAATCTTTCTTACACCCACTCAGTATTGGGTATATCTAGACATTTCTTCATCTGTTTTCTCACCCAAGCTCAGCCTTCTCCTTTGTTCTTGCTTAAACTAAACTAAACTATCGTGGCAGGGGTTCAGTTTAGAGAGAGAGAAATCAGAAGAGTTCTCTCTCCAACTGGGGTGTTCAGGAACTTTGTAGTTCCTCTTCGTCCCCTTTCGTGGATTGTTAATTTAAGATTAAGTGGTGTTTATTATAATTTAATAAGTTAATTGTCGTTATAATTCTTTTACTTTTTCCGGTGAGAAGAGTCTCACCAAATGTTATTTTGGGTGGAGGCAAAGGCAGCAGTGGAAAGGAAGGCTGGGACTTGTCCCGAAAGGAAAAAGTTCAGCAGATGTTAACATGAATGTAGTTTATTTGAATTTAGATCAAATCAAACGGCCCGGTTCTGGGTCTGGCAAAAAGGTTGCCTAGGCTGGGATCTACAAATCCGATGCCTGAAGATTTTGAGGTGGGGGAAACGGGAGTGCCCCGAGAAAACCCACTTTCACACGACAGGCGCCGAAAGATTTGCCTGTCGTGTGCCCTTTACCTGAAAAAAAAAAAAAAAAAAAAAAAGGAATTAATGTTAATAACATAGGTTTTATTTGTTTAGATTTTTTCCTGAGTAGATTGTGATTCTTGAAATATGTTGTAAGGTGATATGAATTTTGTTGGTGCACTTGATAATTTGTGTAGTGATGCCGTTAGTTTATTTCTATTTTCTGCTTTTAAATAATATTTCAGAGAAAGTTCTGTTATTCTATCTTTTATAGTTGGTAAATTACTAATTTGGTGTAGATAATTTGTTGGCGTAAAAGATGGTAAACTGAATGCAGATTTTAATATTTTGTTTTGTTGCACTTGGATTTTTTGGAGTGTATTGTTTGACATGTTGTATGTTACTTGACATCCGTACTCTATTAGTGGACGGATGTAAGCCTTGTATATTTGTATGATGGTGTTCGGTGCGCATTTCGATTGTTTACCAGTGATGGTCTTGAGATATGAAATCCTTTTTCTGATGATGATGAGTGTATATTGTTTATGTGTTTTTTCCATGTTAACTTTGTGTCGAAAGTGACGCCAAGGAATGTGATGTTTTTGCTCGTGTTAATGGTTGTGTTTCCAAGTGATAGTTTTATTTTCTCTAGATTTTTTCTTTGCTTCTTTAGTTTTCTATAAAAGGTGATTGCTTGTGTTTTTGTCGGATTTAACACGACTCTCCACTTGTTGCTCCATGTTGCGACTTTGTTTAGTGATTCTTGTACGCGAGACATGGCCATTACTGGGTTTCTGGAGGTGCTCCAGATTGCGATGTCATCTGCGTACTGCGAGTTGTGTGTGTATGTTAGATTTGGAAAGGGTATGTCACTGACGAAGATTATGTATAGAAGTGGAGAGAGGACTGATCCTTGGGGCACTCCTGCCGTTATATTGAATAATTTAGATATGGTTTTATTGACTTTTACTTGTGCTGTTCTGTTGGTTAAAAAATTTGAAACCCATTTGACTATCATAGGATTTATTTGAAGATGATTTAGTTTGTATATGATGGCATTGTGCCACACGCTGTCGAATGCTTTTTTGACGTCTAGGAATACCCCTATAGTTACTTGATTGTTGTTGTAAGCTTTGTAGATTGATTCTGTGAGTCGTGTGAGGTGATCTGTTGTTTGTCTATTTTTTCTGGAGGCATTTTGAGATTCTGGAAGTATGTTGTTTGATTCACAAAAATGTAGGAGACGGTTGGAAATAATTCTTTCCATCAGTTTGCCAAGGCAGCTTAACAGACTGATTGGGCGGAAATTATCTGGATTTGTTCTGTTAGTTTGTTTCTTGGGGATCGTTGTTATGATGGCTTTTTTCCACGTGTCAGGGTAATACCCTGTCGCTAGTGAAATGTTCATGATGTTTGTGAGGTGTTGTAGTAGGAGAGTGGAACCTTTTTTGAGAATGATATTTGGTATTTGGTCATGTCCAGGGGAAGTATTCTTCAAGTTTTTGATATTAATCTTTAGTTCGGTAATGGTTATTTTTCTATTGATTGAGTTTGAGTATGCTTCTAGTGTCTCTCCGGGAAATCCTGGTGAGAATGAAGCTTGGTTTATACTTATGTAGTTGTTGACATGGTGTTTGTGTTGTGTGTCAAAATCTGCTGAGTTTAAATCGCTAAAAGCGGATTTGTAATAGTCGGCTAATAAGTCGGCTTTCTCTTCGTCCGTCCTTGCGATTTTATTGTTGTGTGTGATGTGTTGTAGCATGTGATTTGTGTTTTTGTCTGAAGCGATACTCTTGAATTTTTTCCAAAATTCTTTTGGATTGTTCTTGGTTTTTTCTAAGTTTTTGCAGAAGTTATGCCAATTGTTTTCTCTTACTTTTTTGATTTCTTGTTTAATTTTTGTATTTGTTCTTGCTTGTTATCATGTTTTACACTTAGTTGTTTTGCAGGAAATATTTTGTCTCATTTTTGTGGACTCTGGCTCTTTGGAATTTCTCATTCCTTTTGGGTGTCCATGCATACACCTCCTACATTGGATCTTGTGGATCCAAAGGATTTTTGTTTCTGAGTTTCCATTATTTATCATTGTAAAAGTAAATGAAGATTTATAGAAGGAATTGCCATGGTGGCTTGATCATGTTAATATTACTTTCATCATATTTTTACAGGTTCCTAAGTTGGATCTATTTCTTGGATTAAGGTTCTTCTCTATATAACATGATTTCTGATATTTGGATGTTTACTTCACATCAGCATGCTTAAACTACTCTCTGTTTATTTTGCCTGTTTTATTCGATAAGTTGGTCATGATCTACTTTGCCATTTCCAAAGTTATTTTTGAGATTAGTTGTCAAGGTACTTCTTTCACAACTTTTTGCATTCAGGCATTGGAACTACATTTTTTAGGCTCATTTAAATTGAACTTGTCACATGCCAGGAACTACATACTTTGTGACAGATTGCCTCTCATTCATTTAGTTTGATTTCAGGTATGGATTTGTGATTAATGTAAAATTGAAAAGAAAATTCAGTAGAGGAGTGTCATAATGTAGACTACCAATTGGTAAGTAGAACATGTGGTTTAAATCTGCTTTTCCATGTACACACCCTTACCATCCTCTTAATTTCAATCTTTCTCTCTTCTGGCCCTCTGTATCTAATGTTTTGTCTTTTGCTGTTGATGCCCATTGAATGAGGATTAGTGTCACTTTTTTACTATATGCCTATTAGCCTCTTTGTCTCCTCCCTTGAATTATTATGTTAACACTCAACACTTTCTCTTGATTTTTACTGTGGTACCTCTGTATGATTGAGCCTTGGTCTTATCTGTATTTTTGATTGGTATCCAGACCTTCCCTTTATATATTCAACATATCTTCATTCTTTCTTCAACCTCACATGTTCCTTTTTCAGCATGTGATGTCATCTCACTATCTTCATATGTTGTGTTTGTCAGATCTGTTGCCTGTTGGGTCAGATTCCACTATTATGAAACTGTCTTCTTGTTTCTTTCTAAGTGCTTGAAAGTGGCAGTGTTTTGTCATTGATTAATCTCCCACTTATATTTTTCTAACTGTTCTCCAACCTTTCTGCTCTTTGTAATTGGCTGTTCAACAATAATTTGTCAATCTTTGCCCTTGATACCTACAAGATGGGATTGTACTTGTGCTTCACTTTTTTTAATACCACAAGGATTTTTCTTTCTCTTTTCTTCCGATTCTTTCCTTCTTCACTAATCTTTTCACCTAAACCCCATGCCTTAACCCTGTTCACCCAGGTATATTTTACTGCACCTGAAACAAAATTTTAGTATCTTACATTGAAAAAAAAATTATTAAAATACTTTTTGCTTATGTTATGCCATTTAGAATAGCATAAAGTAATGCCATTCTTTGTGTACAAAATAATTTTAATCTTAGTGTTTTTTAATGTATAATACAATAATTTTGTACAAGGCAACTACACTGAACAAAAATATAAATGCACCATGTGAAATATTGATGTCACATGAAGAGCATCACTCAAAGTTAGTGTATACTTTTTCTACTTGTACAAAATAGATATTTTTCTTGATTAGTGTCCCAAATTTGAGTCTACCAGTGCCTGTGAGCATTTGCTCAGTGATGCGTTAACGTCATTTAGTGTATATCCAGACGCTGTTCAAACAGAATGAGCAGTACTCAGACACTCTTTATACTGGGGACAATAAAAGACCACCCCAAAAATGTCAAATTTTGACAAAAGCAGCAATGCTTCAGATGATTCCAGTTATGAGGTAACGTGCCATTGGCATGTTGGAAGCAGGAATGTCCACCAGAGCAGTCGCTGTGCAACTGAATGTTCACTATCGGACGATAGGACGTTTGAGAGTTTATTTTCAACAACCAGGCAGTACTGCAAAGAACACAGTTGCACTTCATTGAGGGGAACTTGAATGGGCTACGATATTGGGATGAGATCCTCAACCCAATTGTAGTGCTGTTTGTCCGGCAGCATAATGTCACCTTCCAACATGACAATGCTCAACCACATGTTGCCAGGATCTGCACCCTGTTCCTTGAAACTGAGCACATTCAAGTTCTAGACTGGCCTGCATATTCGCAAGACATGTTGCCCTTAGAGCATCTTTGGGATGTTCTGGATCGATGTGTTCCAGTTCCGGATAATGTGCGTCAGCTCCGTGTGGCACTCCAGCAAGAATGGAATAACATCCCTCAGGCCACCATTGACAACCTGGTGAACTCCATGTGAAGGAGATATGTTGCTCTGACAAAAGCAAATGGTGGACACACAAGATACTGAACAGTGAATTTCTTTTGCCTGACCCCTACCATGTTTGGAGGAGTGACAGTCCTGTTCTTATGCCAATATCAAGATGTAATGGGCAGTGATTTGAAGATTATTCAATAACAAAATGAATTGTGGTTGATTTCATATATTGCATGTCCCTAATGTTAATAAAAACTCAAAAGTCTGACATGGGACATTTATATTTTTGTTTCGTGTATTTTCAATTACAGTTCAAAGTGTGCATGTCACAACTCTTTACATTTAAAATTTAAATTACTTTATTATCATGATGTATGAGTAAACATGGCATTAAAACACAGTCAATAAATCAGATTTTCATACTGTATAAATTTTAATTTGTTTATTTTTATAAGCAGATATTTGAAAGAATCCTCAAGATCTTCCATCTTTTCTAATTCATTACACCTACTTGAAGTATGGAATTTAGCATAAAATACTAATTACAATATAATTTTACTCAGGCAAAGCATTATTTTTATTATTTCAATCTTATTTATGATGCCATAAAGTAGAAAATTAGACCTCCCTACTATTTCCACCTGTTACATATTCTCTTTCACAAATTTACACTGGATCTCTTTGACCTGTAAAACTTATTTATAATGAATTGAAAGTGGAAGTTTAAATCTGTCAAAGGTTGTATTGTGATATGTTGTTTGATGTAAGAGTTTTAAGAGTCTGTTTTACTCTCATCTCCCACCTTATCCCCATGAACATATCAAAAAGCTCAGCTGAATTTTGAATTACTCTTATTCCATAGTTAAAGTCAGAAGATTTATGATAGCTAAAGGACATTGTCTGTTTTGTTGTTGTGTATCTTTGGGTGCATTATTGTTACGTATTTTTTTTGTTTTATGTTCTTTGTAGACTAAACGCAACAGAAAAACGCAGATAACAGCTTGTATAATTTATTACACTAAACTATTAACAAATATAACAGATATAACATGAATTATATAATAACAGTGACAGATATTAAGTTACAACATTCGAAATTAATTACAAAAAAAAAAATAACTAGTTTCAAACTTCAAAATTAATCACAATACAAAATGGTACTGGCCTGTATCTAATATAATGATCTAAAATGAAAGTCTCAAATTCCAGTCTAGGGTGTGAATTTGGTCCCACGAAGAAATTCCGAAGCTTAAATGAAGAAGTTCAGCAACGATTCACAGTTCAATAAATTCGCCGTCTCTCAGCACAAGCAGTAATTCAGATGTATCGTAGGGATTGACAAAATAAAATCACAGCTTCCGTAGATCTAACTTCAATCACAAATCCAAGTTGAATATTCACAGCAAACACTTAATCTTTCTCAAATAACTAACTCTCTTCTTTTGAAATAAAATTAATGTCTGAATCTATCTTCTTTTTTCGAATAAAAACTGATGACTGAATCTCTTGCATCTTTGTCTGTTTATATATTGTAGGCCTAAACTCCTCGAAAGACCGCGAAAGTTCTACAGGTCTCCGGAGCAATCCGCGCATGTCCGTTCTTGCACGAGACTACACGTCTAGACACGAAGTCACCAGCACTCATTTACAAACATATGATTGGTCTACTTAATTCAAGAAAATTCTAAATGTTACCCTGAATAAATAACAAAATATTAGTTTAAACTTCGAAACAATAATATCAATATGGAAAAATGAATAACAGAAACGAAAACTCAAACACAACACGACATGTTGTCGCTTACAAAATATTTACACGACATTTACATAACAATTATTTAGTTAAAAAAAATATATAGTGTAGTAATACCAGCACTTAAAAAACAAGTTGGATTTAATTTCATTGACAGTTGATGCCAACAAAAAGACAACTTGAATAATTACTGTATATTTTTTTCATCTGTATTTTTTATTTATTATTATAAAAGGAACTAAAATACAAAAATTAGGTAAGGGTAGATTAGGTAAGAATAAGACAAATGAAATAATTTTTATGATGTAAGATTGCAAGTGGTTTGTGAATTACATAATTTGATAGGGTAATGCATGTTACACATTTACTGAGTGATTTACAATTTGCATGGTGAGATTCTTAATTATACAGTTCAAAAAGAAATGCTACAAATACAATTTAAATTAAAGCAGGTATACACTGCTATGATCTTTATGTTATTTATAATAAACAAAAATAGTTTCCTGTCACGACTTGAAGCCAATCAAAAATGAAAAAAATGGTAATTTAAATTTTACAAACTTAAAGCAGGTATACACTGCTATGACCTTTGTGTTATTTAGAATGAACAAAAATAATTTCCTGTCACGACTTGAAGTCATTAAAAATGAAAAAGGTAGTTTAAATTTTGCAAACTTTTTCTTAATCTGAAGATGACATAAGGTTGAAACATTGTTCTATTTTAAAGTTTAATACCTGCATCAGCCATCTTTAAAATGTTTATTTATTTATATACTACATGTGAGACATTACAGACAAAATATCTTCATTAATTATTTGAAGATAAGTTTTTAAAGGGGTGCTCTTTTAATTCTGTTCATTTTGTCGTAGCTATGTATATAAGAGAACTTCAAAACTTGTTATACTTTTTGACTATTCAACAGAAATACACTGTTTAATAAAATATTTTTTAAAATCCTAATTAACTGTTGACCTTTCTATACAAAGAGGTAAGAGTGTTAAGAAGTTTAGGTGAAGGGAACCAGTTTAGTTTCATCCTATTATATTTGCTCTTTAAGTGTTATTTCTAAATTTTATTAGTGTTGTAGCTAGAATTTGGTTTTTGGCTAGTTGTTCACTTTTATTTGTTTCTTATTACAGAATTTTTTATTTTTCTCAGGTCATTGCTATGATTAAAGGTCTTCAAGTTTTGATGAGTCGTATGGAAACTGTATTTACAGATGCCATTCGTCGACATATTTATGCTGAACTTCAAGACTTTATCCAATTGACCTTGAGAGAACCCCTTCGTAAAGCAATAAAGAATAAAAAAGATCTGATTAGAAGGTACAGAATAAGTTCTTAAAGTATTTTTTCCACATCTGGCCTCTTGAATTTGTTTTTATGAAAGCTTTAGTCTGATGAGGAAAGGGGTTAATATTCGTATAAAATGTTAGTGTTCAAATAAAGTTTAATTTCATGGTAGAAAGGATGGACCAAGAATGACAGCTTTAATTTGGTGGTTATTTTTAAGTAATTTTAATATGTTTCATTTTGTTGGGTTATTAGCAACAATTACATTTACAGCTTTCACTCAAGATTTAATCCAGTTTTCAAAATTAAACATGTAATTTTTATAAGTTTGATTCCATAATTTTTTATGTTTTTAGTAAACAGTTTGGGTTAAAGCAGGAGGGTTAAACTGACCAAAGAGAAGACATATTTGATTTTTATTTTGACATCGAGTGGAAAAAGTCCTTCAAGAAACTTGAATGTTGTCAAAATGTTGTTTATCTTGGTTCATAGTTAATCATAGATAGAAAGGAAGTTTTCAGTCAACAAAGACAACTTGCTTGATATTATATGTAAGTAATGCCTTACATTATACAGAAGAATAAATGATGGGTTGAAAGAAGTAGAACATGAGTTGAATGACAGCCTATCACAAAAAAGGTGTTAGATGCACAAGGAGGTGTAGATTTGAGGTACCAGCTGTGTTTGGAAAGGGAAAAGAAGCTACCTATTCTTACAAGTAATGAGCTGACTTATTTGGAGACAACAAGCAAAAGTTGCAGTCAAGTGTAAAATGTGTTATAAAAAAGAATTGGAAATAGAATTTTTTGTAAAATCAAATACTTTTAGAAGAGGCCAAGCAAACATCAGATGGAAGAATTTGAGAAGCTTGAGGAGAAATCGCTGTGTTTATATTTAAAAATAAAATGAAGTGCAATATTGTAAGTCAGTATAAACATATTTTTCATTTTTATTATATGTTCTGAATTCAAGTAATTGAGTTTTAATATCATGATGTTAAATCTTGCTTATAGTCACATACCACAGCTGGTTGAAAGTTTCTTGATTGAATTTTAGTGGCTAGTGTATGGTTTCATGTTGTAGTCTTTCTTTTGAACAAGCAATTGTTCATCTAATACAGCATGTAAAGTTGAATATGAGTTAGAATGATGACTAGTTCAAGTGTAACATGATTTTCTTGTTAAGGTTAAAAATACCTTTTTCATCTTATTGTTCTCATATTTCACTTACATAATTTCTAAACCCTTTGAGATGAATATGATTATTATCAATAAAACTTCATGCATCACTTGCTATTTTCTGTGCCTTTATACATACTTGATAGATTTAGCAAACCTTGTAATCACCAGAAAAAATAAAGAAATCTAAATTATCCTTTCTTTTTAATTTTGCAAGGTTGTCCAACCTTGTAAAATTATGTATTCACATTTTCTTTTCAAAACAGGTCACAGGTCAAAAGCCAGGTCATCATGTTTTATTGAACTATTCTATAATCTGTGGACATTCTAGAATGAAAAATACAATTATATCGATTTCCTAATTTTATATGGTGGTTATGAGATTGGTGAAATTGACTGAACCCATGAGAGATATTTGTTAGTAAAGATAACACATAAAATATAATTTTTTTTTTGAGAAACATTTGATAAAAGTACCTCGACGTCATAAATTTTTGTATGTGAAATTTGATAATTTTTAGTATAAAAGTATTTTTAATATTAAAATGAAAATTACTTTGCATATTAAATAGGCAAAAAAATAAAAACCTTAAGTCTTAGTTTAAAAAATCTAATATTTGTGTATGAACGTCCTTAATGTTTACTGATAATCTGCCAACTTTCATGAACATATGCTAATTAATCAAAAAGTAATAAAATGAAAACTATAACAAGCACAAAATGAACAGTTAGAATGTCTTACGTGAATAGCACAAAATGTAGAAATGAGAAGTTTGGACTGAAGTGTCCTATGATACAAAAAAGTTCAGAATCTATTTGTATAGCTACTTCAAAATTAAAAAAAAATTAAAGCTTCATATAATGTTAAAATGTGAACTATAAACTTTTAATAACAGTATAAATTCATACTAAATTAATTTAATTAAATTCTGAATGTAATTCTATAAATTGTCATGACAATGCATACTTAATTTATCTGTAGTGAGGGAGTTAAATTTAGACTGGTTTGCAGATAAAGATATAAAATCGTATATTGGATATATATATGACTAACTTAAAACAAACTGTATTCAATTTTTAAGAATTGTGACAAAACACTTTTAATACCTGTGTCTTCTGCACACAAATTTTGTTTCATGTTGATATTTTTTTTTATTTTAAGCATCATCTTGTCAGTAAGGGAGACCTGTGCCGACTGGGCACGAGGAGTTGAACCACCTGATGATCCAGCTCTGAAAGGAAAGAAAGACCCAGAAAATGGATTTGATATTAAAGTACCAAGAAGAAATGTTGGACCATCAAGCACTCAGGTTTGGATATTAACTTCTTATTAGAAAAAAAAGTAATATATTTTGTCAGTATATTTTATTACATTGAATTGTGTTCGCATTTTGTGAGTGTCTTTTGTAGTATTCTTTTGCAAAATTGCTGCCTAATGCATTTGCACCATTCTTTTGTGCTACTGAAATCTTATCAAACAGATCTCAAGTGTGAAAAAAAGGTGCAGCAGAAAAAGATTCAACATATCATTTAAAGGAATGAAATAAAGTTGACAACCAAACTGGTAGTTACACCTATAGCACTGATAAAAATTTAACACCAAATATTCGTTTATTAATTCTCCAGGCTACATTTGTTATCAACCTGGGGCATGGTGGTGGGTAGAACAAAATGCATGGCCTAAGTACATAACGGATGAATATTTAATTTTAAAATTCTTATCAATGCTGTAAATATAGCTAATACTTTAGCCAACAGTTTTTATTTCATTCCTTTAAGTTGCATCCTTTTTCCTCTTTCAGATTGCACCTTTTTTCACTCCTAAAGTATTTCTGATTGTTTGTTTGGTAGTATGCATTAACAAACCATAGCAAGTAAGAAAGCAACACTCAATAACCAACGTTAGCTATAAATTTACGACCCTATTATTTGAAACAGACATATATTTTACAATTCAACCAGATTCTGTGAGATATATACAGTGGTAGTTTTCCTCTCTAAAACAGTGTTATAATTTCCTTTATAGTATTACCACAAAAACTAGATTAATAGTTCATCACCTGCACTCACTTGGTACAGCCATATCCAGTAGTTATTTACACTAATTACTTATGCTAGTATGATGTGATGCTAAACATTCTTTAATACAGTGGTTCCCAACATCTTTTATGCCCCACACTCCTAAAAAATTTTAATATGTTCTTGCACCCCTTACAGTAATTATTTATTTAAGAATAAAGGTGAAGGTGGCCAAAACAAATTTTTATAATTAGTTTTTCATGATATATATAAACAGAAACAAAACATTCAGAAAAGAAAAAATATTACAACAAACTGAAAGTTGCATAAACCCTACATGGCCTACAAAAAAAAAAAAAATTTCATCCATGCATGAAATGAAATTTTTTTTGAATTTGAAATGTTCAGATGTTTATAAGCCAATTTAAATATAATGACTCTTTTGTTCCTGTTTATTTCTTGCGAGTGTTTCAAAGCATGGCACTTTGTTGCTGATAGCAATTCACTAGTCTGCCTGTGCACCCAAGCAATTTCTAGGTTTTGTCTTGATTGACAAAAGGGCACTAAATCCAAACTCGCATAAGTATGTTGTCGTGAATAGGATGAGCACATTTTGTGCTTTTTCACAAAGTCTTGGAAACATGTCCATTGATGAACACCAATATTGTTCTTAAGTTTTGCTTTCAAACTGCATTTCAAGAACTCAATTTGGCGCAGTTCAATAAGATCTTCCTTCAGTTCTTCAATCATCCAACATATTATCCAAATTGAAGGAGTATGGATTCTTAATCCGTTCTTCAGAAGTTTCCAGTTCTCCTCCAAAATATCCATCAAATGACTTTGATAGTATTTCCAAATGATCCACAATTTATTCACATGCACATGGAATTAGGGAATCATCCTCACCTACCATTTCTTCAAGTGATGGAAAATTTGAAAGATTTCCTCTTTTAACTCGTCGATACCAAAGATGTGACTTTTCTTTGAAAGCATTTACCTTTATGCATCATTTCAATATGTTTGTTTCTCTTTTGAAGAAATACACCCAGGTCATTCATATGAGTGAAATTATCACTCAAATAGTCTAGCATGTGGTTGAAGTATTGTGATTCTATTTCTTCGAGCAGATCATAGTCACATTCCATTAGAAAAGTTTTGACTTCTTGCAGTTCAAAGAAGCATGTTAAAGTTTTCCCATGTGACAGCCAGCAGACTTCTGTGTGGAAAAGCAAAACTGAATGCTCACTTCCAAAATCTTCACAAAGCAATTTGAAAAGGCAGTGGTTCAGACTGCAATCCCTAATCCAGTTGTTGGTCTTCACAGAAGTGTCAAGGACCTTTTTTCAACTTTGGAGGCAATGTTTTTGATGCCAGAGCATGTCGAAGAAGAAAACAGTGAGTACCTTGCAAGTGCAGAATCTTTTGTTTTATCAGTGCAAAAAAATCCGGATTTATTTCCTAGCATAGCAGGGGCACTGTCGGTACACATTGAACCAATAATTTGGATATCTAAATTATTTTGCAAAGAAGTCCTTTATGCAGTGGAAAACATCTTTCCCTTTAGTGGTTGTTTTCAGATCTTCACAGAACAGGAAATCTTCCATTATTGCAGCATCACAGACATACCCTACTAGTGCAATGAATTGACTACAATTTGCAACAACAGTTGTTTCGTCCAATTGGAGAGAGATTTTCAAGGTATTAGCCTTGATATCTGCAATAACTTGGTCCAAAATGCCCTAACTGAAATCACCATTTTGGTTTTGAATAACGTTATTTGAAAATGGCACTAATTTCAGCTTGTTTGAGGCTTATTTTCCCAGAAAAATTGTTGCCATTTCTAATGCACGTGGTTTTATCACCTCTTCTGGAATTGTATGGGGCTTCTTTGATTTGGGTACTTTATATACCATGTGGTATGAAGCCATTAGCAGTGGTTTGTCAGCAGATATAAAACCTAATTTTGGAAGGGTTGCTCAAGAATCAAAGCGGGCCCTTCTACCTTTCAACGATTCAACATTATGGCCTGCAACAGCTGCTCCACCCTACTGGTTGTTGAAGTGTTCCTGCAGCTTAGATGGCTTCAAATTTGTGTTTGAAAAGATAGGGGTACAAAGCATGCACTGAGGTTTTTGCAGATTCTCAGTTGTTCCGATGCAAGTGAAATCAAACTTAACATAATCATCATTCTATTCCATTTCCTTTTCTTTGACATAGTGAAGTTTTTTTGCACAAACACAGAATCAACAATACACTGATTACCACAGCATCAGTTATAGGTTTATGTACTCTGCGAAACATTCTAGAACATTCTCGAATATACGTCACATAATGTCATCAATTAATTCTGGATACTTTTGGAACTTTGAGTCACTATCACATGAATACATAACATCAATAAATGATAGACACATTAAGACTGCATTCACAAACATAACATAATTATTTGTGCTGAGTATTTAGATCACGTTTAAGTTTTGTGTGTTGTTTGTTTGGAGTTGTACATTAAGATTTCGGTTTGTGCTGGTGACAGTAGAAACAGTAGTTTATCGTAAAAAGGTAAAAAGCTATGTCTGTAACAAGAAAAATAAAAAATAAAAATTGAACTAATTTTTGAATATAAAGGACAGTATCCTCAATATAAACAAACAAACAAAAAAACAACTGAAATGTTATCTTGCACCCTCAAGGGGTGCAAGCATCCCTGGTTGGGAACTACTGCTTTAATGAGTAGAATTTTATGAAGTTTAGAAAAACTTTGCTTAAAAGTTAGCAGTGAATAGGAAATAATAACCACCTATTTATATAGTTATTTCTAAAATAGTTTTGTTGCCCTAATTCAGTTATTGTCAATTCAAGTTACAAAAAACTAAAAATTCCTACCTTTACTCTTAGATGAAACTGTTGCAAAAAATTCAGACAAAGCTCAATTTAATTTTTGTGTAGGTGTGTGCAAATATTTTCATCACACCTGAGTGGCTTTTATTGAATAACTTCGCACATGTTAATTGTATTTAAATGCCTAACTGCAGATTGTTTACATGTTTTTGTGTGTGTGTGTGTGTACCAAATTTGAAAAAGAAGCCATGTAATTCATATATACTTTACTGTCAAATAAAGGTTTCATATTTTTGATGTGAAAAAATAGGAAAATATTCAGTCAAAATATGAAATTTTGTATCTCATGTTTTTCTTAATGAATTGCCTTGAAATGTAGTATGCAAAGTAATTGTCTGGTGAAGCACATCCACTGAAATTAAATGACAGTCTGAGCTATAAAAAATGGAAAATGCAAGTTGTTGTGGCCACATGACTGAGTGTGTATTTTGATATATTTGGTCAAAAACAAGTTAACTTTGTGAAACAGAATCAAGAAAACAACCCAGTCAACAACAACAGCTCTTGATCTTTGTTTTCTAACTTCAGTTCTTCCAGTAAATTGTATTAGTCACTGATCCTTTCAAACTGGATACTGTATGCTAGTGCAATACCCTCTGTTGCAGAATAGACATTTTGCATTATGGAGGACAAAAATATGAAGCAACTAGCACAAAGCAAATTCAGTAATTTTCTCAGCCGTGCATTTATATTAAAACTATGTAGAAACCAACTTAATAAAAAAACTTGAGAAATTTCTTTATAACTAAAACAACAGGTATAAAGCATTTGATATGCCTGTATGTCACAAAAAATGAAGGAAAATGTGAAAACTAGTAACTAAAATTTACTACAAAGAATTATTCCTTAACAAAAACATCACAATAAAATGTTTCCAAAATTTCGAAGCTAACGATTCATACAAACATCACATTAAAATAAGATAATATTCTCAAAATCCACCGAAAATATAGAAAGTTTTTGTGAAGTGGTAAACTATTTCATCTAGTAGTAAAAGTTCACATGGGTCAAAGAAACTGGGAAAACTAAGTATATTTTGTGTCTTGTGTTTGTGGGTCAAGAAACATCAAGGAATTTTATTTTATAGATTAAGGCTAGGAAAAGCTGTTAAATTTACTTTGATTCTTTGATATTTCTAGGACATAAATGGCAATAAACTGAATTATCATTTGTGTTAAAAAACTGAAGTTAGGTTAATTTGGGTGCATTATTGTCCTTTGGTTATTTTCTTTGATTTTAAAAAAGCTTTTGATTCAGTTTCTCATTTTGTTTTAATTAAAAAACTTGAACATTATGGTATTAGAGGTACTGCTCTAAATTGGTTTACATCTTATTTGCAAAACAGAGAACAATTTGTTGATGTTAAAGGTTTAAGGTCCTCAAATATTGTTATTAAATGTGGGGTTCCACAAGGTTCTATTTTAGGCCCAATTTTATTTTTGATTTTTGTCAATGATGTTTTTAGTTTGCCTTTGAAGGGTACTTTGATTGGTTATGCTGATGACTTGGCTCTTGTTTTTTCAAATTCTGATTCCCAAAATTATAATGATGCTATACATGACCTTAAAATCCTTAAGAAGTGGTTTCAAACTAATTTATTGACTGTTAATATTAAAAAAACTGTGTGTATGAGATTTGGATTTTCAAAATGTAATATGCAACCTATTAAGTTTCATAATTTTTCTTGTTTGTTTGATAATTGTAGTTGTCCTGTTTTTAATTTTGTTGCTAAATATAAATACTTGGGAATTTTACTAGACAATCATTTAAGCTCCTCATATTGTTACTATAACTCAGAAATTGAGATATATTGGTATCATGCTGCAACCTTTAAGATTTATTTTACCTTTTAAGTTTTTGAAAACTATATATATTGGCCTTTATCAGTCTGTTTTACAATATGGTTTGATTTTTTGGGGTGGAGCTTATAAGTCTTACATTAACCATTTACAAATTTTTCATAATCAATTTTTGCATATGCTTTTTATTAATGAAATTAATTTTTCTAATTTAAATATTTTTACTTTGCACAAGTTGTATTTATTTAAACTTGGTTGTTATGGTTTGAAATATATACGTGATTTTCCAATTGTTAATTTTGATTATAATACAAGAAGTTTTTGTCATGTTAAGTTTCGCATTCCTACAACTAAATACACTTTTATGTTTCATCAATTTTTGGTAATAACTGCATATTTTTTAAATTACCTTCCCACTGATTTGTTTAAGGAATCTTGTTATGCCAAGCAGAAGTTATTGTTGAAAAATTGGTTATTTATTTCTGAGCAGCCTAACAATTTTGTTGTTTCTGATTTGATTGTTCGTTAGATTATTTTTTGTAAATATTTTTGTTTTTCTTCTGATTTTGTATTTTTTGTGTTCTTGATTTATTTTATTTTGTTTTGTATTAACTTGTGTTTTATTTTATTTTGTTTTGTATTAACTTGTGTTTTATTTTATTTTGTTTTGTATTAACTTGTGTTTTATTTTATTTTTCAAGTCCATTTTGTAATGAATTGTTGAGCCTTACAGTACGAGTCCTTGAACTCAGTGTTTGGCTCTTTCGTTATTATATTCTGTATTTTAGTTAATTAATAAATTTATTATTATTATTATTTAGCATGTTAGTATGCCTATTTCATGTTTAAATGCTAATTTGTTTACATTGGTCTTTTTATTTACTTTTAAATGTGTCTGCCCAGGCATTATTTACTGAGCATGTCATGAGATTTTAGGGGCTTACATTCAAAATTTTATTAAACTAATTTTCTTTATGTTATAACAATTAATATAGTGTAAAATCATAGCTAATAATTCATGTTTTAATAGTATCTAAGTGTTAAGTTTAAATTTTATAAGGCAGTATTTTAAAAACAATCCTGCACTTCCCTTAGTGTGAGAAAGGTGACACATTTTCTTCAGGCAGTATCTTATTTTATTCATCTTCTCTCTAGTATGTACAAACTTTAGCATAAATTGTTCACTGTAAAATCATCGTTGCTCAGACAAACCATAATTTTTATAGCTTTTAATTTTGGTTTGTTTCAAATAGAATACCAGAACCTTATTGCCACATCCACCTGTTACATCCTGTTTTTCAGGATTTATGAAAATTCTCTCTGATTTTTTGTACATGAAGATTTATTATATTTGCTGAAAGTACGACAAATTTTGTTAAGATGCACACATTATATTAAAAGTTAGTGGTATCAAATATATAAAGACTTTGAGTAAAGAGAGGTCATGTGGTCAGTCAAACTGACTGAACACATATGGAAAGAGTTAATTGTTATCGAGTTACACTGTGTAAACAGTAGTTAGATTACCACTTGATTAGAGTATAAGGGCTCTGAATCACTGACCCTTGTGCACTTATCAATAGCATACATTAGGCTGAGGGATTGATTGAAGTCACAAGAGGACTGCCCATGGTTAACTTTTCACATTCGTATATGTCAACCCCACTATAATATTGTGCTACTATTGTTCTGCAGTAATTTTGATCCAAATTTCTCACTAAGCTATTCCTAGATTCTGCCACTGGTAAACTGGCTTGAAAGACCCTTGACAAGAATATTTTGTTTAAACACCAGATTTTTGGTAATTGTTTTATTATCATGTGTAGCAGAACATGCTATTAATTTTAATTGCTGTATGTAATAGAATAAGACCAAATTAATTTGCTCTATATGTAACTTGGATCTAGTAGGGCCGGGTAGTTGAAGTGCTTGTAACCTGAGGGTTGTGGATTCAATTCTGTATCACAACAAATGTTCTCAACCTTTTAGCCATGGAAACATGATAATGTGACAATCCCACTATTCATCGGTAAAAGAGTAAACCAGGAGTTGGCAGTGGGTGGTGACGACAAGTTACTTTTATGTTTGTCTTAGACTACTAAGTTAAGGAAGGTTGGTAAAGGTAACTGTTATGTAGTTTTGCAAAAAACTCAAACAAACAATCAGTGTGTGGTGTGGTGCTAATTCTAATACCTTGGGTATATTATGTGATATTAAGCACCTGTTAATTACTGTTCAGTGTATAAAGGTCAGTAATTAATAAGTTTTACTATAGACTGGAAATGTGATAAATTCTTAAAACCAAAAGTAAGAAAGGTCTTTAAAATGTTCTATAAAAACTTTATTTGACTAACGATAATGTTAAAATACTACTAAACATCCAAATACTAAATAAAGAAAGAAACGCAAATTAAAAAAGCCTTACTTGTACAACAACTCAAGCTCAAAATAAATCAATACAAAAGAACACCTTTATACCTGTATTAATAAATATATTCAACATTTAAGCACACCCTCTACATTCCTGCACTCAATTACACAACTACTTTCAGACATGTGGTCAGCTACTGGTCAGTAATCCTTTCTTTCTTTGTGAACCTGATAATGACTGAAGAACATTGACACATTGTTCGCTCTTCTATTAGTGCTTTCTCTACCTATACCAGGTGTTTTCAAATATATAAATTTCTACTTGTTTTATTAGCTTTAATCTGATATTATCAGAAGAAAAGAAATCCATGAGAAGCAGTTAGGAAAGGGTTTAACTTGCTGTGATCGTAAATGAGTATTTCTTTTCAAAACTGTGCATCAGTAAATAATTATTTAATTTGTAGCATATAATTTATGTTGATTCTCTATTATTAAAAATTTTTTAGTGTTAGATTTATTTAACTTGTTTTATGCTGTTATACTGTGTGATTTGTTTTGACAGCGGTCCAACAAATAAAGAAACTTGCATTGTTTTATTATGTACAGGGTGGCTCATAAGTCTCTGCCTATCCATATATCTTATGTATCTGTGTGCTGTCCCAAATTTTCACTGCATAATATTATGCGACTCCATGTTCTGCGAGACATTTTCCTCAACATAGCAGGGGTTATTTATCCAAATTCCACAGTAACAGCTGCCTTCAACTCATCATTAGTATTATAACGTTGTTTATATTAACATATGGATGGGTCTTAGGGCTACCCTGTATATAACCTTCATGTTCATTTAAGAAAACATGACGTAAAAGTAAACAGTGTCTATGATAACAGAACAAAAATTAATGCAGTAGTATTAACATACAACTAGCCAAGTTGCTAGAGTATTCAACAAATATGATCTTATTCTTATTTGCTATCCAGTTAATGACATAAAAGTAAACAGTGTTTATGATAACAAAACAAAAAGTAACGCAGTAGTATTAACATACAACTAGCCAAGTTGCCAGAGTATTCAACAAACATGATCTTATTCTTATTTTCTATCCAGTTAACAACAATAAAACAATAGTTTCTTATGCTAAGAATAAAAAAGATATTTGTGAAATTACTTGTGAATGCAGTGAAAAATAAATTGACTGAAATAACTTTAACTTAAAGTATCATCATAATGAACATAGAGGTTATGTGTTTATTAAATAGATGCTAATTTCTCCACTTACTAAATACGTTATTGAAACAGGCCATTCAGTACAGTGGTATGAAACAATTTTTAAATAAACTTAGCTGTCAAAGTAAACTGAATATCAGAGAATCAATAGAAATTCAATGGAAGTTTTGTGCTCTAATTTAAATAATTATTTGCTAAATAGAAGTGAATGGTTAGTTGATGCTAATGCATACCTTTGGAAATAAATATTGATTTGTATGTGTAATATTCAACCACACTTAAAGTTTAGGGAGTGAAATCTGTAAGTGTGTCATGTTTTGACTCTTCATGATGACAGCATGGAGATATTAAATGATGTACAGTCTTTTTGTATTCTGAGTAAGCTTAATAATGTTTTTGTTGTGCATTTGAAACATTGTTTTTAATTTTAACAATTTTGAACAAGTTGTCTTCATTGAAATTTCATTTATCTTTGAAACAAGTTTATAGGTAGGCTGTTTACATTACAAAGATTATTTTGATCTTACAAATTTTAATGCATTAATAAGATAGTTACTGTATCAGTAGTCACAGAAGACACTTAAAATGCCTTGGACATATATAACTGATATATTTGTGTAGGACAGATTTGAAGCATGTCTAAACAAGAATGACTTGTTTAATTAATTATTTATAACTGAAGTAAGTGGATCATGAGGGTGGACACCTAGGTATTGTTATGTATTGTATCCACATGTATATCAATGTTTGTCTGAGTGCTGTAGCTCAAAGAGGAAAGAATCTAGAAATCTGACATTTTCCACCCCCTACTAAGTGGATTCTGAGGGTGTGCATCTGGGTATCATTTATCCATGTTGTTTGCATATATAATGTATTATAACTGAAATGTAATTGTATTTTTTTAAAATATTAAGCCACTAAAGCACATCCAAGATAGGTTACTTTGTAAAGACTAATGTCAGTTTTATATTATTTGATATGGTAACATGAGTGCATGTGTGCTGTGTCATTGTAACTTCTGTATTGTAAGCCAGGAATGACTGGAAGGTCAGTAAAAAAAAATCAGAATTATATATAAATGTATAATCTTATAAGATTCAAGCTACATAGACCAAATATTTGTGTTTTGACATAATTTATAGCCATTCTAGAACAAAAAAGCATAATTTGTATTTATTTCCTCTTTTTATGGTAGTTTCAAGATTGTAAAATTCAACATAATTAAGTCAGAGAAAATAAGAGACAAAATGTAAAGCATTAATGGAAACAAACATTGGAAATGTGTTTAGGATGTTTCAGAAATTATAACAATAATATTTGAGATTTTTTGAAGAAGATTAGTTTTAATCATGACATGAAAACTATTTTGCCCTCAGATTAGTGATCAAATATACTTTATAATTTTACAAAACAACTTCACATAAAAAAATCTGATTTGTGTTGAACACACATACACTTATATAGCCATACAACATTTTAACTTTTAACTTAGGTCATGGGCTGGCATGGCCAGGTGGTTAGGTTGTTCGATTTGTAATCTGAGGGCTGCAGGCTCAAATCCCCATCACACCAAGCATACTCACATTTTCAGCATTGGGAGCATTATAATGTTGCAGTCAATTCTGCAATTCATTGGTGAAAGAGTAGCTTAAAAGTTAGTGGTGATGACTAGTTGCTTTCCCTCTAGTCTAACACTGCAAAATTAGAGATGGACAGCACAGATAGCCCTCGTGTAGCTTCATGCAAAATTCTAGATTAAATAAACTTAGGTCATTATCAGATATAACAAAATAAAATTTGCAAGCAAAAGAAAATAAGGTCAATAGAATGCTGTAATGAAATAAACATTTTGTTTATAAACTTGTTTATCAGATCATTTTATCAAAATGTTTCAGTGTACTTTAAACTAATTATGAAATTTAATGTGGCTATATTGTAGTGATAAACAGTCAAATATAAATGGTCATACAATGCATGAATACACCTAAATACTCCTCATGTCATGTAAATATTAACAGTATTGACTTAAATTTGTTTTCATTCACTTGGTTAAAAGAATAGCATCCATTTTTTTTTTCTTTTTGTATATTCATTGTTGTTACTATGAAGTTTGTGGTATTGAATATTTTTAATGTTTTAGCTTTATATGGAAATAATGTATTTTGGTTTTTTACTTGTAATTTTAGTTTTTCTCATTCAAATTTCTAGTGGGAAGGAGGTTTTTCTGAAATAACAAAACATTAGTGTTGTGAAATGTGAAAAACAAGAAGTGAAAAAATATTTTGGGTATTTTAATTTACATAAAAGGAAAAAAAAGTTTGTATGTGAGACCCTGGTGAAAACTACTAAAACTGATGTTAAAATAAGCATTGGGGCAACCTTTTAAAAAATATTTTTTTTCTCGACAGTTGTACATGGTACGAACAATGCTGGAGAGTCTTATTGCTGACAAAAGTGGTGGAAAGAGGACACTGAGAAAAGATATTGATGGCCCTTATCTAGTTGCCATTGATAATTTCCACAAAGCTTCATTTTTTTGGAGCTATTTACTCAATTTTAGCCGTATGTATGATAAAATTGATAGTTTCTCATTGTAACATCTTACTTTTAGGTTAAATTTGTATTTCGAATTTTTAATGCTTCCTTGAAAATAATTTAGAAAAATGCAAAACAGTTGAATATTGGAGGTAAAGTGGTAATGTGTGATATATAATTTTATAACTTTTATGTATTAATAGGTATACTGATAATTTTCATGACATTTTATTTATAATTGCAAAAAAAAAATATTTCATACATCTATGATTTGAGTTCACTAAATAAATTAGGATATTAACTTCAGTACTTTTGGTCAAATATTTTCTTGGTGTGCTGTTAAAATTATTGTAACTTAAAGATAACAGTACAACTTTGAACAATTATGACATTGTTATTCAATTAGAAGAGCTGATGATTCCTAATGATTGGCTTGATGTCTACCATCTTATTTGTAGTTCAGAATTGGGGATCTCACCTAGTTGTTTAGCGGAAGTGTTAATATATATATATATGGTGCCATTCAGGTGGAAATTCAGTTCTTTAGAGCTAAAAATGAAAAATCTTTCATGCCTGTGTTATAAATTGAGAGAAATTGCAAAAACTTCAATAAAATTTAAATCAAATTACAAAGCCATTTTGAACAATTAATAATGTTATTGAATTGCTTTCTATAAACATTTTAACAGTCTTATAAGCTTTGTAGGTCTCAAAATTAACAATACAGTTTGAAGTACATTAAATGATTACTTGCTAATGTAGTAACTTTTTTAACATTAAGTTACATGAAATTTATATCTGAAATGCAGAATTTACCTATGACTTTCACCTTTTTTTTAATAACATAACTGTTCTAAAAAAGGCAACCAGGAAACATCTTACTAAGTGTACCTAAAAACAAGGGGTTAAGAAAACTTTTGTAAAAATAAAAGTTTGGATCATATAAAGAAGTATGGAAGTATTAGCTTTTGTTTTTAAATTAAATTTTACATAATTCTGGAAATTATACTGAAAAAGATCAGTGCAATAAAGAACAACAAAAATTTAAGTTTATTAAATGTTATTCACTATACAATTAAATACATCTGTAAGTAAAGATAATAGAAGCTCAAACAGAAATCATAGCTGCTGGTAAATAAGAAACATCATAAATAACCTTATAGGAATGTTATGATGTGATAGTAAATCCTGCTATTCATTGGTAAAAACAGTACCTCAGGAGTTGGTGGTGGGTCATGATGACTAGCACATTATCTTTCCCATAGTCTTACACTGCTAAATTGTGGACAGCTTTGCTCGAAATTCACAACAAATAAATGGTCACACTTATCTTACTTCTATTTCCAGTAGCTCTATTAAAGAAATACAGCACTTTTTGTCATTTGTTATTTATTTGACATTATGACTTTCATTCAACTTTGGGCATGAAAGTGATATAAAAATATTGTTTGCGAGAGGCTTTGTTGGGTGAAACATCATGTAGAGTTGTGTACTTTAATGCAATTTCAACCACATGAAACAAAGCAGATAAGTGGCTGCTTGTATAGTAAAGTGACTCAAAAAGGAGCATTTCATAAACTGCACATTACATGTAACAAATAGCACTAAATTTCTTGTTTGCTCTCTTCATTCCTGAAACATGTTTACTGCCAGCAGATCAGTCTTTACATTCCATCACTTTTGTGTGATTTCTGAACATGTACATTTCATGCTACTAGTCTCCATCAGTAGTATTGTGCCATCTATACTGGTACAGCTAACTTCCTCTGTTATCCCCACTCAATCTTCACTTTCTCATTTGATACGAATTTGTTTAGGTATGTAATTAAATTTTCAAAGTATGACTACAATTTTTGCTTGTTTTTGCTGTTTATAGTGAAGTTCATTTATTAAGTTATGTGCTTGAATTTCAGTTGTTTACACAATTCAACATAAAAATGATTTATTGTTTCTGAATTCTATACATTCTTAGTATGAATTAAATGTTTAATGTGGAGAACAAATAAATTCCCATGACGAGACAACACACGTGGCATGACTTCTCAAATTTATGTGCTGAGGGAGTTTAAGCCTCGGTATCCAGAGAGTTTGATTCTTATGTTTGTCCAGTAAATATTTCTTTTTACCTCATCCTGTTTGAGGAAGATGACTACCCAGGCAAAGAAAATTTGTACTCTATTTTGTTTCAGTGGCACCTTCTACATCCAGTCAAGAGATTTTAACTCTCACTCTTTTTTTGCACTGGTTAATCAGGTTTGTCCTGTTTTGAGTATTTCCACTATGGCTACAGATTTCCCATCTTCCATGTTGGATGAACTTCCACCTTCAGATTATCATATTTTCCCTTCTTCACATGATGTAAATATTCTTTGTCAAGAACTTAATGACAAACATCTTTTTTTTTGGAATCCCAGATTGATGTAGCCAGGTTATGTTTTTTCTTGTTCTCTTGATTCCATACCTCCTGATCCTAACTTTCCTCCAGGCATTCCCATCTTTACTTTCATTTTTCCTGCACCCATTTGACCAGAAGCTAGCATTAGCAGTGACTCAATGAAGGTTCCCAGTTTTTGACCATGGGACGACAATTCATGATCTATCCATGATATGCAGGCTATGTTGGATGGTTTCTGCCTTTGATTCCCCACTCCCATTTAAATTTCTGCAATTTTCTTTCCTCCTCCTTAGGATCATTGCTTTTTGTTCTTTTTTCTGAAATTGTTCAAAATCTTCTGAACAAAAAAAAACTATCAAGCAAATGTTACCTAATCAACTGGAATTTTATTTCTATCTCTTTACTGTCTTACAGAAGATGAGCAATTGAATAAATTCACCCTTTACATTCTAGTTGCTAAAGTGTCACATTATATTTTTCAGTTCGTCCACTACCTTTCGGTCTCTCTGACTCCGTATGTGTTCTCTGAAGTGGTTCACAATTTTACTTGTTACCTTCACTCATAAGGTCTTCAAACTAACCATTACATGGATGACTGGCTCCTGCTTATCACTTCCTGTGCACAATCAAATATTCACACACAGTGACTTTTCCAAAAGGCACTGTTGGTGGATTTTTTTTTATCAATATCGAGAAGTCTGTTGTAACTTCCACACAACATCTGGTTCATTTAGGAATTTTCACTTCTCACTTGCACACAGATTTTTCCTCTTCATTTTGGGGAATATGGAGCTAGCAGTTATGAACTCTTTAAGTACTTAAGTTCCAAGCATGATAGAACCAAATCCTGGTCTGTTTTTTCAGATCCTGAATCTTCTAGACTCACGATCATCACAACTTGGTCTTGGCTTATGTCCATAGCAATATGAATCTAATTTTCAATCATTTATCTTCTCTCAAGCAAGTTATTCCTGTAATGTGGTCCATTCATCCACAGATCTGTTGGTTGGTGCATTTTCTACTGGTAACACTTCATATCAATACCTTTGCCACCCACTGTTTCTTATTGTCCATCTTCCACATTCTTTTGTGGAATTGGGATCTTAATATGATCCTGTATACTCTTTCTTGCTCTCTCTCTCTGAACCTATTTCTACAAGTTTTTTCTACCATCTTTCCCTCAAGACCTATTTCATTATTGTCAATTTCCTAATTGTACTCCCACTTCAATCTGGATAGAATTCTTCAACCATTTCACTGAGGTACTATGTTGCTCCTACTGCCTCCTTTTGGAGTTAACATTCCCAACTGTTTATTCCCTGCAACTCTTCATTTATCATGATCTGTTACATGTTACTCTCACTAATTGGGTTTGCTAACTCTTAAAGCTGCTGTGTTCAGAATTGGTCAGGGAAGGTCACTATCTCCACAGTATCTTTTCACATCAACTTCATCTTGTTACTGTCTTTGGCTGCTCAATTTTCCTGTCTTTTGAAGGAGATATCTCAGATTGGAATGTGGACTATTTCCAGTATTTTTGTTTCACATTGTATGCATGTGTTTGTTTCTCTCCTGTAAAGATTCCATGCATATTCCAGTTTGCTTTTGACTTGGGTAGATCTAATCACTTCCTTTGTTTTGTTTTCATTTTAGTTTCCCTAATTGAAACACCTTTATAGATTCCATCTTTTGGTAGTTGTTGCTTGGTCAGGTTTGCTTTATTTTAAACCCATACTAGTTTAGAGTAACTTTATAATGCCTGTTGTTGAGATGGGGTGGATGATTTGGCTCTTGTAGACTGCTTTAGAAATTTTGTAAACAAGTCATGCACAATTTTGTTAAAAAAGGTTATATGTCCTTTGGTACATTCAATGCTAACATCATTTGTCTTGTGCTGTAATGCAGCATTTTATTGTACTTGTTTCTTTTATATATATGCATTTTGCCCATTTTGTGTTACTTTCCTCTTTCCTGGTCAAAGAACATAACTGTTCCAGAAGTAGTGCAGTACCTGTTCGGTGTGTTTAATTTTCATCTTGCAGGTCACCTGTTCATTTTCAGTGATTACTTTCTGCTTGGTATATCTAAATTGGCCCTCCAACTTTGCAGTGTTGAATTCTAGATTTGCGTGACAGCAGCAAAGATTGTTTTGAAGTTATTTTAATACACTGAAAATTTATTTCTGATAGGTACTTGCCTCATTTCAAACACTTCCCACCATTCATCCTCACTACTTGTGTATTTATCTTCATGCCTGCCAATTCTTGAAAGTGAGTACTGTGTAGAAATATCAGTATATGTAGCATAATACTATTTATCGAGAGTAGTTGCATCATATGTACATCTTCAGAAGAAACAAGAACTGATGGGTTATAAGGACTGCTCTGTTAGTGGCAAAAATTAGTTTTAGCAATTCACAGAGGGCACACAAGGATTGAAAGAGCTTTTTGTGAGGAGAGCTAAAAATAGTGAAATACATTTTGATTGTGAGAAAATATTAATTTCAATATTTGGCAGCTGTTTTTTGGTAATTTTTGTGGATATTTTGAAACCGTTTGACCAAAGAACTTAACTATGCACAACATACTCTAATTACATCACGTAGTATTCTACTTGCAGAATACATTACTTGTTATATTTTAAATCATAGCTGCTCTTGAATTGTTTTTTATACTGTTGCAATTTCATGATTTTTTTACACTTCAAAATCATGAAACCTTAAATTAAAACAATTATGTTTTATGTTTTTTCTCTTAATAGAACAACAGATGTGTATAATTTAATTTTTAAATTTTAAAAATGAACATGAAGCCCAATCATTACTTCAGTTAACTGTCTGTTTTGTTACTGAATTGTACAAATTGGATGAAAACTTCCACCTCTCATTGCAACCATCAGCAAGAAAAATTAAAAACCACAAGTATGTGGTCTGTCTGAGCAATGAAAATTTTATCTTGAGTAATTTACATTAAATATCATACTTATTGGAAGAGTGGTGAATAAATTAGTGAAGAATGCCTACTGATAAAATGTCATTTCTTACACTAAAGGAAATTTAGGATGTACTTCTAGTATTTCCTCATAAAATTAAGAACTTGAATTTTACATTCTACTATGGATTATTAGCTATGATTTTATGCTATACTAATTTTATAACATAAAGTAGTTTAATTAAATTTTGAATGTAAGACACTAAAAACCTCATGATGTGCACAGTGAAAACATTTCACATATTCCTTCTTTTTTTGCCAACTGATTTTTCAGATTTATTTTTCCTTCGTACCTTCCCTTGTGTGACAGTTTTTTCCACAGTAAATTAGAAAAATTAGAACAAAGAAAAAGGAACAAAATTTTAAGCCAAATTTAAATTTTTGGTTTTGTTGCTCTTGCTTAAAATTAAAACTAAATGAGAGGAGGAACTAAAGGAAGTTTATCCATTCATACTTATTCACATAATAATTTCAAACTGTATATTGGGGGCCTGGCAAAGTCAGGTAGTTAAGGCACTCACAATTCATAATTTGAGAGTCATGGATTCAAATCTCCATCACATGAAACATTCTTGCCCTTCCAGCCATGATGGTGTTATAAAGTGACAGTCAATCCAACTATTTATTGGTAAAAGAGTAGCCCAAGAGTTGGCAGTGGGTGGTGATGACTAGCTACTTTCCCTCTAGTCTTACATTGCAAGATTAGAAATGGTTAGCACAAATAGCCCTTGTGTAGCTTTGAGCAAAATTCCAAAACAAATAAGTATATTGGTAGTCAAATCTAATGCCACAAAAACCATATGTACTAAAAATAAACTTTGTGGAAATGCAAAGTTTAATATGAATTGATTAGTGTGGCAAAAATTATAATTATTAATTAAATGCATGTTGGTTTTCAAAGTTTAAAAGCTGCATGATGTTAAATATTGTCAAATTCATTTTATTTATGCATTACAATGAATGTTATATATGTTTTTCAGCATTGACTACAGTAAATTTTAATTGATGCATTATATGCAAAAGAAAAAAGCTCTAAAGCTCTATATATATATAGTTTACACCAGTTTTTGTGTTTGGACTCCTCATAATAATTTAAATTTCCTGAGTGTTGCTACTAATGATATTAAGAAAAGAACATGATGGGGCTTTCTAATATACAACCTGGTTATAAACTGTTACACAATGAGTTGGGTTTATTCAAATATATGGAAATTCAATGGACATATAACATTTTATATTGAGTCACAATAAAGAACAGCTAATCTGTGTCTTTCATGATTTCATGAAGAGTGCTAAATGCTTGAAATATTAAAATCACATACATGCCAAAAATAAAGAATAATGGAAGGCAGAATTTACTTGGTTAATTTCTAGCACACATATATATATATGTATGTATGTATGAAAAAGTTCTTTTATAATTTCAGTGATGGAATATATTTAAATTGAAGCAAGTACTGTATGTTGTAACCAGATTTAAGCTCGATCGTTTATGTCTGACTTAAATATCCAAGATATTGAATTTCATAGAATTTTTAATTCAATATATAGAGTTAGAGAAAAGAACACTCTTCTTTTGTATGATTATAGAAATATGGTCATCCTTTAAAAAATCATTTTATTTTTATTTTTAGTAATTTTATGGAATTTTGACAGCTATGATTGAAACTGAAGGTTTTCTTTTTAATTTCATCTCACTGTGAGTGCAAACAATGAGTGACTTGTTTTGTTATTTTTTTATGTATATAAATTCTAGTCGTTTAGAGTTTTAACAGACTGGGGATGTATCGTTTGGCAGACATGCTGCTGTAAATATCTAAATTCAAATCAGGATGGGATTTTTCTGTAGTGGAAGGAGTTGTATGTTAATTACTCATAGTGAGGTTTAATTTTATATTATGTGATTACTAGTTTATCTAGTTTAAAAGTTATAATCTGTTTGAGATTTCCTGAAAATATTTGCTGCAGATATTGTTATAATATGTTGTAATAAATCTGTTCTGATTTAGATTAGAAATATTGAAGAAGTACTCTATAAATAAATTAGTTAAGTTTCTTGAATGAATTTGAACATTTTGAGTATATTACTTTAAGTTTTAGGGTTTTAGTATCTCAGTTTTGTTTTTCATAGTTGCATAATGTTCAAAAACACTAAGTATTGAAATGAAGCAATAGAATCTTTTACCTAAATATAACACAAAAGTCCATACAAGTTTTTAAAACTTTATTCAAAAGCATATTAACCCTGTCATTATTGGCAGGTTCACTGTAAAAAACTTGTATGGAGAGTGAAATACAGTTGAACAATATGTGATAAATCTGAGACTTTATAATGTATTTTTGTGAAAATTAGAAGGATTTTCACGAAGATTATAAGTATCTTTAAACAAAAAATGAACAATTTTAATTAACTATTATTTCTTAAATTTAGTACTTATTTATTGTAGTTATTTTCATTCAGATTCTGAAGTTTAAATTTTTAATATAACTCAGAAAAATTTTATAACCTGCACACAAAAGTGTATCCACTATAAACATACGTTATAATTCTTATTTAATTAACATGCATACATAATGAAGTTGTTTAATTAAATTTTTGACCTAACTCAGTAAAATCATGTGAAATGCACAGAAAAGTGTATGAACTATGTCCAGTGGATCTACCTGTAATTAATCAGAGGGTTAAGAAAATTATAATACAATGTCCTGAAAAACAGTTAACTAGTTAAAATACAATAATGTAAAAATTTATTTGTGGAACATTATTATATGATTATTAATTATTTTTAAGTGATTCAACAAATGTCATGAAGTTGCATCATGAATCTGCTGATCCTAAAGATCAGGTTAGAGATATTTATTGAAACTGAAGGAAGATAAATCTTTTAGCTAAGAAATAATATTTGAAAAATTTAACCATCAGGTACTCATCCTAGAATTTTGTTTATTCTACCTAAAAATGACAAAGAAAGATGTTTATTGAGACTTGTAGTTTTGAAACTTGAAACTTGTAAATTTGCTTTGGATGCATTTTTTTGTTAATTCCATGTAAACTTTTTCAACTGAGTAGTTTGGTAGCAAGTTTATTGTTCCAATTTTGATTCTGAGTTTGTATGTACAAATATTTCTTTATAAGAAAGTATATAGCTGAGTGCTATTTTGGTTTTTGATACTAACTCTTGAAGTTTTAACATTTCACACCTTATTTTTATGCTGATAAATTTCACAGTTAAGAGATTGCATTTTCTGTTTAATGTCAATCTTTATGATCAAAGTGGTGGAATGATTGGAGAATATTTCTTCATTGTCATGAAAAGGAGTGGTTGGAAAACTGTCAGCTGACTCTTAAATCATTAAACTACTGTATATATGTAGATAATGATTTCATAAACTTTAGTAAACATTTTTTTAAGAGTATTTAAACAGCAAATGTAAAAATAGAAAATTACTGTTGAGCACCAACAGTATCATAACCTCTCACTCTTAGATACATTGATTCATAACTGTGATAGGAACTTCAGAGTGTAAGCATGCCATAATAACTTTAATGGTTTGTATTTTAACTTTACAAGCTTTATAACTGAGTTTAAGTAAAGTTTTATTATTTTCATAATTTACTGTGTATGTATGAGTTTTTGGCTTAAGCAGTTTAATAACATCAAAGAAATGAAACAAATCTTATGCAAAATATGGTTTACCTTTACATGTTATTAATCAAATACTTTGCAACTATTTTAACAAGCAAAATGGTACTGAATCACATAAGCACAAAGTTTAAAAGTCATTACTTAGCGCCCCCCAGTGGCTCAGCAGTATGTCTGCGGACTTACACGCTAAAATCTGGGTTTCGATACCCGTAGTGGGCAGAGCACAGATAGCCCATTCTGTAGCTTTGTGCTTAATTCAAAACAACAACAACATCTAGCATTTTGTAAGGTGTATTTTCGAATACAGAAGGGATGTATTTTTATACTTGATTGCCACTTACAGTATTTTTTGAGATCCAACAACTGTATTCCATCACTGAAATTGTTAAATGCCATTTATAAATTTGCAGTTTTTACTGTCAGTATAATTATATTGTTTCTACGACAAGAAATTTCCTTACTCATGTGAAGGAAGATGTAATTTTAAAAAAGTTTAAGTGTACTGGAATATGTCCTTGATGAGTGTGTTGTAGCTGTTTACTATAATTACTTCAGGATCTTTCTAAGGGATAATTATGAACAGAGACTTTTTATAAAAGTTTGTGTTCTTATATGTAAAATAAAGGCAGAAATTAACTAAGCAAATTATCTCTTTTTAATGTACTGTTGATTTTATGACCAAAGCTGTTGTGTCATGTGCAGTTTAATGCATATTCCAAAGTATCATCGTGTTATATGAAATAAGCTTCTCAGATGAAACTCAACCCCATTAGCCTTATAATTTCATGATTCAGAACTTGAAGAATGATGAAAGTAAAACTAATGTATAATGAATTTGTTAATGTATTTGTGAAAGTATTATCCTTTAACAATTATCAGTGCATGCAAATTCTTGCAATAGCATGGTCAAGGTATGCCATTTATTGGCTTTGCAGTTGTCTTTGAATTTAAAATTTTTGCAGCAAATATCCTATGTAATAGTTGGATGTGCTTGATAGTTATCTGTCACATTGTTTTTTGTTTGTTGAAAATATGTAAATTAAGATGTTTGAGTTGAACATAATTGTTTTTGATGTTGAATAATTTGAAATCTTTATCGTTAACCATTTTGGTTAACAATTTTTGTTTCCAACAGTTGTAAGCCTGTTATGTTATAATTATATTCTGGCTATTAGATTAGGGTTATTTTCATTGAGATCATTCTGAAATACCAGTATGCTTTTTTTCAGAATGTTTTTATTTATAAGTAATTGTTCTTTCATACATTTTAATCATAGAAGTCTTGCAAGAGTGTTGCGATCTCTCTCAACTTTGGTATCGAGAATTCTATCTGGAAATGACAATGGGAAAGAGAATTCAGGTAAAAAACTTAATATTTAAACACAAAATATACAAAGAAAACATTTATTTTAAAACACTTAAGTTTTTTCATGAAGGTTTTATATAATTTACAATTATATAATTGTAACACTCATATCAATTCCTATTATTTATTATACTGTATTACTAATTAGGCAAGATTAAGGTAGCACTGACCATACAACTGTTAAACTTCTTATAATCTTCAAGTTGAGTAAAAAAAAAAGTATGATACTACTGTCACTGAAAGTACATTTCAGTCGTATATGTGCATAATTAATGTGGCGAGAAAAGAGAAAACATAATTTGTTTTAACACCATAACTTTACTTTGGAATGATAAAGATGTGAAAGTTGATAAACTTGCTTTTTTTTGTACATTCTGATAGTGTGAATTAAAAATTTTGCAAATTTATCGTGATGTTAACAAACTAAGCAACTAATTCTAATTAATACTTCATTAGTGGTAATGATATTCACAACTTGACCACTGTTAGAGATACAGGGATTTTAAAAACGTCAACCTATCGAAGGATGTATTTCTTGCTAATATTAGCTTTAATGACATTTCACAGTTAGTATGCTATTTGTTTTCTCCTTTTTAGAACTGTTTGCTGGATGTTATTTATATTCTTGGTGCACAAAACTATTGCTTTTCCTTATATTTTTGTCTACATTTTTTTCATATGCTTTAAAGTGCTGCATATTGCTTCTTTTTTTAAGTAGCTTATAGAATTCTTAAGTTGTGCAAAGGAGAAAATGGAAAATAAACAATAAGCAATTGGCGCACATTTTCTAACAGAACATCTGTTGAAGACTTCATTTCTAAAAAGCATTTCACAACTGTTTAAAAGCTTATAAGCACATTTACTGAATGTACTTGGCAAGAACAACGTGTATCTGAAAGCTGTACCAATTTGTTATGTTTTAATCCAAGTTGAGTCTGGACATTGCCAAATCTTTGGTGGTGTATTAGCAATGTAGAAAAGGTGTGTACACTTCCCACTGTATTGAAGAAATTAGCAGTTTCTTTGATTGAATTATGTGTGTGACAGAACACCAGGTAGAGTTGGTGGGGCTAATAATGTAGCATAAATAGCTTGTGAGAAATACTTCTGAAACTGTGTTTGAGTATCACTGCTTATTCCATCATATGTTTCATGTTACATATTGAAGATTATCTAATTCATTGACTCTTAGGAACTGTTGTACTGATTCAGTGACTTAACTCTCATTAAAAAATCTTTTAATTTGCTGAATCTTTGAAAATGTACTTTCACTGAATTAGTTTCTTTTTAACATATTGTACACAAAAGGTTAACTGCTTCATATGTTTGTCCCTTGCTTTTTCTGCCGTTATCACATACATTCTAGATTTCTTTAAATTACTAACTGTGCTGTATGTCAGTTGTTCTGAAGAGCACTGAATAACTTCAGTATGGGATGAAGGGAAGTATACCTGGCATTGGTTGGTGTTTTGTAATTTTGAAAAAGTGGATAAAATTTCATAAATTCAAGCAGTTAATAAATTTTTTTCAAATCATTGTGGCATCTAAATTGTAATCTTTGTTGTGCAGGACATTATGTGACAGCAACATTGCCCTATAAATGCACGTTTCTTTCTCTGATATCATTTTCATTTGCTTCATGTTACTTGTTTGTTATATTGCAGTAGACTTTCCTATCTCTGAATTCTGCCCAAGCCAGCATGCTTACTTTAGAAATAACTGCCTTTTCATGCTCTCTAAAGAAATCTAATGCTCTCTTTCAGTTTTTGAAGCCAATTTTAATTAATACATAAGAAAGTTTGGCCAGAAGTATTTGCACAGAAAATAAAATGCAACATTTTATTGAATAGAATATTCCAACCACCCAGTTCTCTGCTGGGACAGTGGTAAGCCTTTAAATTCACAAAGCTAAAATCAGTGCTGAATTCCTCTTTGTGAATACAGCAGCTAGCACAATGCGGCTTTGCTGTAAGACACACACACATGCATGCATGCATATATACACACCTACACCTCTCACATCAGGGATAAAGAAAAGAGCATATTTGTTGTGTTGTAGAAATAAACAATACCCTGATAAGGCTGCTCTGTGGTACTTGTTTTATGTTGCTGGGGTGCAAATGTATTGTTAAAACTTGTACCTATTTATGGTGGAGGAGCAAAATTACTTTCTAATTGTTAAGAATGAATGAAATTAAATACTAAATTAATGAGACATTAAAGTGAACAAAAGTAAACATTCAAATTCAGGTTTTCATTGATTGGAAGTACTTCCTGATTTAGTACATAATACTATATTCTAATTGATTTCACTAAAGAGTAAACACCATTGTATAAATTACCAATTAACTTATTTTGCCAACACTTACTTCATCAACACTGATCTTGTTATTAATCAGCCAACAATTATCAATTAATAAGAAAGTTCATGAAAATACTTTCAAAACAGTCAGACAGTCTCGCTAACTAACATTTGCACAAAGTTTGTAAATTCATATACAGTAATTCAATTATCCAAGACAAGTATCAAATTAAGAAAAAATTTGGTTACAAACTAATTATGAGAAATACCTCCCAAGTTATTCACAAAATAGAGAATTAAACAGTTGCTCTTACATTAAGATGTTAAAACCATGGTGAAGAAACGTCCTTTTTACAGACACAAATTCAACACTCCAATCCATGTCAGTGTTCACATCACTGCTTTGTCCACCAAGGTTTATGAATTAAATCAATTTTCGTACATTTATATACTTGGGATAAAAATAAAACACTCGGGTGTGTGTAGTTAATTATCAAACTTTTAACTTGATAAAATAAGAGATTTTCAATATGTTTCTGGGTGGTTCTGATAAATTAGTCTTTTACTTGACACTTAAAGATGTAAAAGCCTGGCTTGACCAGTAATGATTCTCATTTTTGCAGATTTCTTGCTATTTTTTTTTAAATTTTAGATCTTGCTGGAATTTTCGGCATTTAAGTATGATATTGATCATGATTTTCAATTTGATTTTTCTGTATGTCAACTAGATATTTGGGGCAAGGTCCCCATATGCCAGTGCCTAGCAACACTTCTGAGTAAGCGACTTACTCTTGTTAGATTTATTTCAGTCTGTTTGCTCAATAAGTTTGTATAAATTGTTCCCAGTCTGAACAAAAATCTTACAATTAAATATTTAAAACTATAACATCATGGATTCCATTATTTCATGTGACTGAAACAGAACAAGTAGTTATAGCAAGAGGAACTTAATGACTTTTTTGAAAAATACGTTGAATGGAAATCTCGCACACACCTGAACATATTTGAAAAATTTTATGTTTGAACAGGGAGGGGGGTTGTAAACACGTGTTGTGGCAGCAAATTATAAAGTAATCATTTTTGTTCAAGATTTGTGTTTGATAAAGTGTTATTCATTCTAGAAATGTTGATGCATGTCTGTATAATATGTTTACTTCATCTATACATCTGTGAAGATATTGACAAAGAAGGCCCAATAATTATTCTAGGTTTTATGAAATAAATATGATTGACACTTAAGTAATCAATAAAAGTATATTACTAATACCATAAACATACATGCTTTGTGTGGTATCACTGCTACTACAAGCAATATTGTTTTTCTAAAAAAAAAAAAATAATTCTTAATTATACTTTGTTTGATCAACCTCTTTTGACACTCATAGAAACATTCTGTAACACACAATTTGGGATCAACTGGATTAGGGAAGGAAAACAAAATATTCCAAATATTAGTAATAATACCTAAATTGTTTATGAGATGTATTTTTATGTCATCTAATGCAATTTCATGATGCTTTTCTAAATTGCATATAAGCTAATATGCATTTTAAATACTTACAATCATAAAGAATTTATGCTTTTAAACCGATGAAGATAAACTTGTGTATGTTTATTAATTCATGCTTTTAGTTTTTATTTCAGAATAAAGACAAACTTTGTAGAATAATGTGTACACAATAAACGATATTCATTATAGAATGATTATACTTTCAGTTTCAGGCATATACATGGATTTAACATAAAGTGCTCTCAAATGGCCCTTCCCATGAATTACAGAGATACACATGCATTCATCTCGTTGAAGACATGCATGTATCTACTATGTGAAACTCGTGGTATTAGTTGTCCATATGATGTAGATTTGTAATGGGATTTAACAAATATAATTATTTTATTTTTTAATTTTTACAATTTAGAAAATAATTTTTTTTAAGTTTCCCATAGAAATGTCCCTTCCTTGGATCCTAACTGACCACATTTTGAAGACAAAGGATGCTTCTATGATGGAGTAAGTCCATCTTTGTTTCATAGCTCAATCTTACACACAATATAATTGTCTTGTTACGTGTATGCAATTTTGTGTCTAAACTAAATAGTTTGTTATTGTAAAAACACAACTGAAATAATTTGTAAACATTCTTTCTGTTAAATGGTGTCTTTACAAATTAAATCATCTCAAATGATACTTTTATTTAAAAAAAATTAATGAAAAAGTGGAATTATACTTCATAAAATTATGTTCAGGTTAGTTGAATAGCTAAGTAATTTAAAAGTACAGCAATAAATAATAAAATATGAATATGTCTAAACATAAACATATTAAGTAAACAAAAAACATTAAAACAATCTTAATTATAAACTAAGAAAATATTAAGAATTATGTGTACTGAACTTTTATTTAGGACAAAGTAAAAATATGTCAAATAAAGAATAAATGAAAACATAAACAAGTTACTGAAAAAAGAATGAAGTGTATACATAACTAATGTAGAAGTGAATTAATTGAAAGAATATAATCCACGGTAGAGATAACCATCAGTGAATTAATAAAACTTATTTCAGATTGTTTCTGTTCAACGTCATGTTTATTAATGTTCACTAAAGAAAAATGGAAAATTCTTTAATCATGCACGTTAAATTGCAATGTTTAATAATGCTTTTTGATTAAAAAAAAATAGGATGGTGTAATTGTTTTGATAAAGTTGCTTATATACTTTTTTGTTTTCTTTCTGGTGTAAAAAAAGTCAGATGGTGCTTGTTTGCAATAACACAAATGGTATTTAGCTAAACTATACATGTGCATTAAGGATGCTAGACTATTGACTTATCTAATACAGTAGCCCTTCTTGGATACAGTTGATCTGTCTGTTATTATAAAATAGTCAGAGCTGACAGGAAGTGTCGTTATTCAAAAGATTAGTAACTAAATAATAATTACTGAGTTCAAGCTATGCCAGTTGCTGTTGCTGTACTGAGTATAATGGTATATATGTTATATAGGTAATCGGATGACATACCAAATTGGTATAAAAATAGTTATGTTGGAAAACAGTACAGTAAGGATGATCTCATTATTTTGTGTCTTATGTAAAATAATTTATTCCTTTTACACATTTAATTTATAATTCATCACATCTGAATTTCATAAAATGTAAATTTACAACATTCTTATTTCATACGTGTAAAATTTGACAAATTGATGCCATATTTATTTCGTAGAGAATGTGTTTACTTTTATGTACTCAAGATGTATAATTTTTATTCAACAAGCTGTAGGTTGACTGCTCATTGGGAGTAATACTTACATCATGCATTATTTTACATTTCATGAAAATTCTTGTTCTAATTGCTGATTGGTTGAAGTCATGGTCTCATTTTCATGGCACAATACTTGTCCAAACATTAACATGTCAACTGGTGTAATCACGCATTGATTGCTGTTGAAAATATTAATTTTTCTGATCACTTTGAATAAATTAAGTAGATATATTCATATTTTGATAAATATTGCACAAATTTTAGACATCTCCCAGCCTTTCATATTCGTTTTTGTTGTGGGATATTACCCTGCTGCAGACATCAACAAAATGCAGGTGCATCCTCAGATATTCAAGCCATAGTACATATATGTACATGTAATATAAGATAAATTAACATTCAAGAAATGTGACACATTTATTCATTTTCATCAAAATAATAAAAAAAACGTTGTTGTAGAGAGGTCATTTTTTGACTTTCCAACCAAAAATTAGTCGTATGTCACATCTGTTAGAAAGTCATTTGTGGGAAGTCAGATCAGTGTAAAATGTTTCTCTTCACGGAAAAACAGTTGTATGTAAAATGAAGTCATTACTTGAAAGGGTTGTATTAACTAGGAGCTACTGTATGTAAATGTCATGCTAACATCTTGTTAGAGTGTCAAGAAGTAACAGGCTAACAGAAAAAAAACAATTACAAAATATATAGAAATTGAACTTTGAATTATATATATTTAGAAACAACCAATTGCTTCATCTTCATGCTTTTGGGTGTTAATTTAATGCAGTTGTTAAAATTATAATTTAATGTTTATTAGCAGTCAAAGTGGAATTATTTAAGAATGCTTGAACTACCAAAGGAAGATAAATATGCCACTATGTTTTATGCTTATGATAATTTAACATTGGTATTGCACAGATTCTATAATAATAATAATAATAATTTAAAGAAACATTTTCAAGGTCTGTTAGAAGGAATGAATCAAATGTGAGTTCCTAATCTTATATTCATATTTAACAATAATTTTAATTTGTTTTTCACTGTTTTCTTAAACATCCAAGTACAAATTCAGTGCAATTTTTTTGTAAGATAACTGTTATCCTCAACATTTTAAGAGTTTTGATTTATCTTTAGACTTTATCTAATTTCTAGCCTATGTATTTCTTGTAAAATCTTTATTATATGCACCTTACAATTTGATATTTGGTTTTTCAATTAGATTAACCCTGCTGACATGAGTCTACTTATGGTCTTGAGTCAAAAAACTTGTCATTGTATTTGTAAATTCTCATTCAAAACTTTATTAAACTACTATTTTATGAATATTAGTAAACAAGTTTGATATGAAATTGTAGACCATAATTCAAATTTCAATATCAATATATTAGTTTTTTTCCTTAATATAAAAGAAGGTATTAAAAAATCAAAAATATCAACTTTTCACATGTCAAGTGGTATGTTGAATTGATTCAAACTAGACGTTTATTATATCCTAATAGTCTCTAATAGAAAATCTATAGTTTTTTCTGTAAAAGATATTCAAGTTATTGATATTGAAAATCTAGAATATAAAATAACCTCCTATCTTTTCTGTTTTTCGAGATATTAATACATTTATTGAATTAACCTGGATAACCCCACCAACCTCTTCCATTTTTTCAAAATATTTGCTTACATGCATGTACTTTACCTGATGATGTGTGTACAACCAGTCAAAAGCTCAGAATGTCTCCCTACTTTTTTCTTCACCTCTGTGAAGTATTTATAAAGGAAACTTTTTCTTTTCATGCTAGATTTCAAGTGAAAACTATTGAAGACATTAGTGAGCTAAAAAAAATCATAATTTTTTAAGAATCAAATACAACTCAGTTACAAGCTTGATAAATTATAGTGAAATTCTCTGATATTTGAATAGTAATTTATGACTTTTCTTTATATCAACATCCCCTACATATAAATACGTATTATCCACACACACACACACACACACACACACACACACACACACACACACACACACACACACACATTTGTATAACACCTAAAAGAAGTTTTCTTTAACCTCTTCCACATGCAAAATTTGATAAGGGATAAGGTGTAGCAACTTACAAGAACAGCAAACAAGTACAAAGTTCATATTTTGAAGAGAATTATTTTCTATACGTCTTTATTTACTGTTATATTTTTTTAAGAAATGTGATAACTTATTTTTAGATACCAATAACATATACACATATATACGATGTATTATAATTGAAATATTATAATATTTTATGAGGTACTAGACCACTAGAACAGTGGTTCCCAGTTTTTTTACTACTGTGGATCATCTTTGTTAGTTTATTTCTCATGTTTTTGAAGAATTTTATCTACATAGCAAACCACTTCTACTGATTAATAATTAACTTCTTTTAATGGCACTTTTCACATACTTATATACAGAAAAACTGTGACACTTTAAAAACAGTCTCAGTTTTTTACATGTTATTATTCTGTGTCCTTCGATGTGCTATTTAAAGAATGGATCCCCAGAATTGGAAAAGTGATGCATTATGATTTGCATAAGAGATACAATAGGATCAAATGATTCCAGTGGGTGTGGTGTCAGAAGGATTGTGACATATGTAGTAAAAAAAAGTTTGCATACAGAAGACAGTAACAATCAGGAATAACTAATCTTGGGAGAAGAGAGAAGTACTGATTGGAAATATATTTTTCAGGATCGGGAAATTATACATATAACAGTTACTTTAAAATTTCATTGCCTTGGTCAGTCCAGTACACCTACATCAACATCTTTGAACTCTTTCACCACAATCACTTACTAAAATACAAAATATTCTTTATGGTTCATGTTGTAGTAACTTTTATTATTGTTATTAATTCCAATTTTACAAATAGTCTAAATCTGAACAAATATAATAAAATTAACAACATTCTTGAGATCCTTGAATTTAATATCTCATAAACCAATAGAACTGAACTAAACCTATACATTTTGTTGTAAAAAGTGTTTTCATTGAAAATCAAATTGAGAAATTTAGTCTTTTTCATATTATTGTATTTTACAATAATATTTCTTATCACTAGGTTTATGTACAGTGTGATACACTTCATAACATTTAATTGATGTGTACTTGGGTCTGTGTACATTATCCATTAACATCATTAAGAAATATTTGCAACATTAGGTTTAATGTTAATGTCATTTGTATAAAAATGTGGCATTTTACAAAAGTTTTAATTTTTTATGACAGTAAAATTTCTCAAAACATTTGCAAATTCATAAAAATAAGCATAAAAACACCATGGTTGGTTCTGCCTTTAAATGCTCCCAGTTATAGTAAAAAAAAAACCCAAAAACAATTTATCCATTGTGTCAATAGGAACATCTTATAGAAAAGAATTGTTCTTAAAATACTTGGACTTCAATACATGTGAAATGATAAAGAACTGTTTAAGATTATTGAAGAAAAATGCAATATTGATTGCTGTACCACTTCTAAGCTATAAAATATTTAAAACTTGTAGTAAGATTTTATATTGTTACTTAGGTGTGTGCTATATCCTTTGGACCTGTATAATGACAGTGCTCATTATGCCCTCACAAAATTCAGAAAACAGTTTTTATATGATGAAGTTGAGGCTGAAGTCAACTTGTGCTTTGATCAGTTTGTGTACAAGCTCAGTGAACAGATATCTGCTTACTACAAAAACTTAGCAGGAAGGTAAGCTCTATTTTTCTACAATACAAGTCAGAGTTATTTAAACATTTATGTGAAGTTACAAAATGTTTGGTAAGTATGTGTAACTTTATTTAAATATGTAGTGAAGTTTTTGTTTTAATACCCAAGAAAGATGCTAATAATTGATCTAATAATAGATATGTGTGACCTGTGAAAAGTAAAGGAACAAAACTGTATTAATTATGTATTTTTAGTAGTACATATGAATATTTTCTGGATAGAAAAAAATTCTACAGTACTGTGCAAAAGTGTTTAGGGCAAAGTCAAAGTACAATGAAAAATAAATCACAAGCAGAACATCAAAATTTTTTAAATATTTTTCATATTTGGTATTTTGTGTGAACTCTTTTTACTTTGGTAACTGCAAACAGTCTTTGAGGCATTGTTGCAACATATTTAATGAAAATGTCTTTTGGGATTTTACACCAAATATCTCTAATGCACTCATAAAATTTTTTGGAAGTAACATTTGATTTGTCAAATCCCAGATTTGCTCAGTTGGGTTGAGATTGAGGCTCTGTGGGAATCATTGTCATTTAATTGATTTGATAAATATTTTCTTAAATAATTTCTACATGAGTTGGATGAGTTTTTTTGAGTCATTATCTTCTTAATAGAACATTCCTTTACCAATAACACCCAAATTGCTGATGGTACTTACACTGGCTTTTTATTCTATCTGTTTTACAAATATCTTCTGTCAGAAGAAAAATGCCCCAAATCATCACACTGCTTTTTATTGAGGTATCTTTCACCTTTTTTTTTCAGATGTAAAGTCTATGTTTTGAAGCAGATATTTCAGACTTAGACTTGTCTGTTCATAATACCTGTGTCTAATCATTAACAGTCCAGTGTTTGTACTTTTTAGAAAATTTCAGTCTCTTGGTAGTATTTGCAGATCAAAATTAAGGTTTAACTGCCACATCACCAGATATTCCATATTCATTTAGTGTTCTTGATACCCTAGATCTTGACACTTTTCTGTCATTTGGTACATGGTTGTTTAGCTCATACTGGAGACCTTCTCTGGGATCTGAATATCCACCCATATGTTTGTCGTACATGATGACCCTTGGGGAGGAGTCTGGCGTGGTTAAGAGGTTCAATCCAAACACACTGGTTTGGTCTTGAATTCCTATAGATGGGTGGCCGTGGGATTCCCCTGTTTCTCACCACCACCAGGGTCAGTCACTTTGTTCTGTTGGGATATGGTCAACTGAATACCAGTGTTTCATATTGCTGCAGCATCCTTGTTTTGGACTGTAGCACATCAACTTTTAGGACTCTGTGGTGGGTAGGGTCAATGGGCATAAGATATTCCTCTTTTTATTATGGTTCCCTCATGTCCAAGTAACAATAAAATAAAAAGATAAAACTTATTGATAAATGATCACATCTTGAAGACCCTGAACAGCAGTGTCAAAATAATTTTACATCTTTTCCTCTTTTTCTTGGTCTCCATTCCTTGTCTGAAGAAAATTTAGGGCATATGTCTTCCTTTTTTATTCAGAAAAGGTTAGATTGGTTTGCTGGCTCTCCACAGTCCCTCAAGAAGCTGTGTTCTGAGGACATCTTGGTTGAAGCATCTACACCAAAACACACCAATGTCTTCCTGGGAATATACCCATTGATTTTATGCCCCATGCTACTTTAAATTCTGTATAAGTAGCTATTGTTCAAATGGATTTGAAGAACATCCTGAGTTGGAGATCCTTGCTGGTTTCTTCAGCCAAAGCATCTCTGCTGGGCACCATACTCTACTCTCAAGGACAGAATTATGCTGCTAACCAGTCTTAAATTTGACACTTATATTACCATCTTCACCTGCCTCTGCCAAGGCAGGTTATCTGAACTGTCAGGTACAGCCATACATTTCTGACCTTTTCCAGTGTTAATGGTTTGGACATTAAAGGGCATCTTGGCATCATTCTTTGTGTGCTCATTAGGATGGCAGAGGCCACAAAGCTTATGAGTGTGAACTGTAACCTCACTATGTTAACTGTAGTGTTTACCACTCCTCTCACTTTAGTTATTGCACTAAGTGGGTGGAGGAGAAAGAGTTATACAGTGATTGAAAACCATTAACAACCTTTCTTACCCTGAGACTTGGAAAGTATTGTCCTTTACTTCATATTGGACATGTGCTGCTGCACTATGTGCCTCTGCTTCAGAAGAAGTGCAGACAGATCTTTCCGTGCAACTATCAGAGTCATTCTCCAAACATGTGAAGAGTATTTGCCCTCTGTGGATAAGCCAGTTAACAAGAGAATGTCTATTCCTGTTTCTGTCCCCACAATTTCTTTCATTGACTGTCCAGCTTCTAGTATCTGCTGGGGTCTGCCTTCTTTGGCTCCAAGATATAGAATGATTTTTAGTTCATGACCTCACAACTTGGAATCTATATGTACTGACAGAGACCTGCCCACTCAACCAACAGCAGTATGCATGGAGGTCAAGATACCTCCAAATAAAGAAAAACAGTGTGGTTGTAAAATAATGGCTCTTCTCCACCTTAGTAAAAGTGGCCACTTTGATACAGTAGAACTGTCAAGGTTTCCATTCTAATCCAGGTGACATTAAGCATTAATTGATTCTTATCATCCTGCATGTCTTTCCATATGGGAAAATTTCTAAAACCTGCTGATACAGTCACCTTTAGGCAGTTTTCGTAACATTAGAATGATTGTTTTTGTGATGGACAAGTGCATGCACAGGTGCTCCTACTGGTAAACCAGCTCATGTCTACCATGTCTTTACCTCTTGATATACTCTTAGAGGCTGTCATTATCTGTTTCCTTGGATTGTACCATTACTGTTTGTTTTTTCCACCTGTCTCCTGAAGTAACTTATGATCAATCAGACCTTGATGCTCTCAGTCAACAGTTGCTGTCTCCCTTTTTAATCCTGGAAGACTTCTGAACATAGTTCCCTCTGGGATGGTGCTGATATTGATGGGAGGGGTCATTTCATAGAGTACATGCTCTCATATCACAACCTTTCTCTCTTCAGTACTGGATCTTACACTTATTTCCATGTATCTAGTCTGTTTTTACTTCTCTTTTGCTTTTCTTGGAGGCTTGACAGTGATCCATGAGGCAGTTATCATTTTCCTTTCATTTTGAGGGAGATTGGCTGTGGTTGCTACCACCTGAACCATGTGTTTCAGTGGAAGTTGAACCAGGCCAACTGGTCATCTTTCACTGCTCTCTCACAATTTCATCCTGCTATTGTCTTAGGTTTCATTTTTCCCATCTTCTTTTTACATTTTCTTGTGTTTTTCATTTATTATGGGTAGTTCACTGTTATTTGATCCATACTGCTATTTTTTGTTGTTCCTTCTCTCATCTCTTTCTTGACTTGTTTCTTGTCACTGTCAGTCTGTAATAGCTAAAAACATGGTTGAATAGGTTTTTCTTCCTTCTTCAAGGATTTTATTCCCATCTATTAGTGGTTCTTAATGATTGTGTATGTGTGTCAAGATTTGGATATTTCATGTTTCTGTTATTTTTCAACCACTATAGATTAATGCTGGGGACCTTTCTCATCCTGTGGTAGTCTTTTGCCTCAGGTCTTGTAACTTTCAAGGTGAACATTTTGGATGCTTATTTTCTCTTTGGCTCCACACCAACGTGCCTTATTCAGTCGTCTTCTTTTTCTCTGAAAGGTGGCATATTTGGTTAACTCGGCAAAGTTGCATCTTGTTCTTTCTCAGGATCTCATTTATGTGGATGTTTTTCAGCTTGCATTGTCAAAGGACCGTTGCACCACAGTCCTCTCTTTCTTCCACTGTATGGAAAGTTCTCACATTCTTGTGGGGTTTTGAGCTTCTGTAGAATTTTTTAACCCCTTTGGTTGGACTCGTTTGCAACATTTACAAGACTTTGCTCTGTTACTGGTACCTTACTTGGGTTCTCTTATCCTTCATCAGTGATGTTCCAAACTCTATTCATGTGCAGCTTCCCTTCTTTTGTGTTCCTTTCATACTTCTTACCTTCTTGTCTGTTAATTACAGTGGTGCATATTCAGCAGTTGGTTTCTACTGTGGGCTTTCTTCTGTCTCCAGTTTTTGCAAATTACATGATTTTTCAACCATTTTTGACTACAAGGTGTCACTGTCAAAGACTTTCAAGTTTTCTACTCAACTGACTCTCTTATTCTCATTTATTCTTTTTTATCCTCTTCATCTTCCTCAAATTCAGCTGTACTTTATGGTTAGGACCTGCATATTGTTCTCCAAGCCCTTACCATTACTCCCTTTTAATCTTTTTATTTTTGTTCATTGTACAAAAAACTTGTTTTTTACTACTTTTTACCTGTGGTTGTGGGAGATCTTTTTATATTCTGTTGTTGTTTTTCATGTTCCTACCTGTCAATCTTGCACCCTTAGTGGTACAGCTGTATGTCTGCAGACATACAATGCTAGAAATAATGTTTCAGTAGCTGTTGCTTTGTGCTTAACTCAAATAAACTATTATCATAATCATGTTTTTCTCCCAAAAAACTTTTTTGGCTTATGACTGAGACTGTGTTGAGAGAGTTAACACAAATAGTCATTCAATAAATGATGATGTATGAAGTACCTCTTTGTTAGAAATCTTTGTCTGTGTCATAAGTTGAATAGTACATTATTAAAATGCATTTTTTTTCAATTCTCTGGAATAATGACATAATCATGTTATGGTATTTTGTCTCGATAGTATCCTTCTTGACAAAAGATTCAGAGCTGAATGTGCAAGTTATGGAACAACATTCAGTTATCCAGCAGCTAACCGTTACGAGACTTTACTGAAACAAAGACACGTGCAGTTGCTCGGTCGTTCCATTGACCTAAACAGGTTAATTGCACAGAGAATCAATGCTACTCTACAGAAATCTCTAGAACTGGCAATCAGTAGATTTGAGGCTGGAGACATCACTGGCATTGTGGTAAGTTTATAACATTCTTAATTCTATGTTGTTGATCAAAATGCCAGTTGTTTGTAACACAAGGCTGTTAAACACATACTTTAAACTGTGAGTATAAGAATGGAAATTAATCTAACTGGTTAACAGTTCAAATAACCATACTTGAACTTTAAGTGCATCTAATCCAGTTATTCAAGTTGAAAAATCAAAACACCAATTGATTTCTTGTGTTGTGATTTGAATTTATTTGTCTAAATAGCAATTATTTCTTTAAATATTATTATCCAAGGTACAAGAAAACAATTATGACATATCTGAAATTAATACCATACAAAAGTTGGTTGATTTTTATTTCTACAAGCTACTGCAAATTTCCTTAAATTTATATACTAAAATACTGTAGAATGAAAATAAACACGAGTTTTTCAGCTGATTTATAATTGTTGTATTTTGGTAACAGATTATTCAAGAAATTTGATATATATTTGAGGATTTCTACCATCCCTGATTTTCCAAATTTCTTTCTTTCTCTGATTTTAATTTGTAGTTCAAACATTATGCACTTTTTCTTTCATCATGACTTTAAAATTGACATTGAATCTTGGGCATTAATTTTTAGGTTTGTAATTTCCATACGTACAACTATATTTTGTTTGTAGTTTGTGTATGACTGCTTTCCACCAGTTGCTTCTTAGTTTTTCTAAAAGGTATTTGACTAATTAATGGCTGAACAGTAAAAAGAAAGATACCTGTTTTACCATTTGTATTAGTAGGCTTGGCAGCTTGACTTAAAATATAAGAGAAGGAAATGTTTTTATGGTATAAAGCAGAGGTTTAAGTCAAGAAATTAATAATTTGGAGAAAAAAAATTTAAAGAATTTACAGGTACTGTGGAAAATATGAAATTCTGTAGGTAAGGAAAATTTCATTTTTTTAATCTGTGAGTCTTCAAGGTAAGTCCTGTTTTTGCTGTTTATTAATTTTATTTATAATATTTTTTGCATAAATTATATTTCATACTAAAATATGATGAATCAAGTTGTAACTTTTTTCTTACCTGCCATGTACTTTATATTTTTATCCCTAATTTTTTGTACAAATTTTTAATTCTTAAATAATTTGAAAAAGAGAAGAAAACAGACCAAAACAAATTTTAAAATATCTAGTATATGACATAAATTTGATCATGGTGTGTGATATGTAAGAATGTTTTTTGTTGTTGCATCAGCTGATTTAAAAACAAATTTTGTGTAAAAATAAAATTATTTTGATAATTTTTGAAATAATTTTATTTTTACACTACTGACAAGACAAAATTTCTTCTCATCTGTTTTTCCCCTTGGTGTGGATTCTTGTTCGTGATGACGGGACCTCCCAGGGAAGGTTCTGTTCTGTCTGGTTACCTTCTCTGGGATCAAAACATCCACCCACGTGTTTGCCATGCGTGGCGATCTCTGAAGGATCCTGGTGGTTGAGGGGTCCAAACCTAACACACCACTTTGGCCTTGAATTCCTATAGACAGGCAGCCTTTGGGTGGCTCCCCTTGGGTCATTCGGCTGGTCCACTTGGGCTAGAGTCAACCAAGTACCAGTGTTGGAAGTTCTCAATGGGTGTTGTGGACATTGTGCCTGATGCTGGTGTTTGGGTATAGTGCTCATGAAACCCTGGCATTGCTGCATTGTCCTTGCATGACTTTGTAGTGCGTCCCCTTGTAGGGCTCCATGGTGGATGGGGTCAGATGGGTACCAAAATTTTTTCTCTTTTTCCTATTGATCCTCCTTCAAAAAATTTAAATAAAATAAACAGTCTTGAAGACTGAACAGCAATCTTCAAAATCTGTAACACACGTACCTCATTTTCTTATATGACATTCTCTTTCGGAAAAACCTTGAGGGTAATTGTTTCCCTTTTTTATTCAGAAGGGACCAGAGGGACTTGCTGGCTCTCCAAAGTCAGTAAAGAAACTTCGATCTGGAGACATATTGGTTGAAACATCCACATCCCAACACAGTGAACTCCTCTTGAATTCAAAGTCAATTGGGGATATTCCTATTGAGGTTACATCTCATGCTACTTTGAATTCATCACAAGGAGTTATTGTTGAGATGGATTTGAAGAATGTCCCCGAGTCAGAGATTCTCGCTGGTCTCTCCGCTCAAGGAGTTTCTGTAGTGAAGCGCATCTCCACTCACAAAGTTGGGGTTACACTGCCAACAAATACCCTTGTTTTGACATTTACCTCACCACATGCACCTGCCACCATCAAGGCAGGTTATCTCATTTGCAGGGTTTGGCCATACATTCCAAACTCTCTCCGATGTTTCCAATGTCAGAGATTTGGCCACTCAAAGACATCATGTCGTGGTTTCCTGATATGTGCTCGTTGTGGGGTCAAGGACCACGATGCATATGAATGTAACATGGACCCACATTGCATCAACTGCAATGGTTCTCACCCCTCTTACTTTCATTCTTGTCCAAAATGGTTGGAGGAAAAAGAGGTGCAGCATTTGAAAACAATACATAACATTAGTTATCCTTGAAAATTGCTGTCCATCACTCCATCTCGGACATATGCTGCTGCACTTCATTCCACAACTACAGTGGGAGTGCAGACAGATCTCTCTGTGCCTCCAGAAGAATCGTTTTCAAAACAACTGAAAAGCCTTTTGACCTCCGTGGTTAAAAAGGTTGATGAATCGACTTCCACACCCATCTCTGTTCCTCCCATACGTTCCAACAAACCTCAAGATCCACGTTATTTAGTTACAAATACAGGCATTTCTTCTCATACATCTTTTTCTCCCACCCCAAGTAGCAAAACAATCATATGCTCAAGTCCTCAGTCACTGGAATCCCCTTCCAATGACAAAGACCTGCCCACTCAACCCAGGGCAGGATCCATGGAGGTTGATAACCTCCTCTGACTGAGGACAGTAAGGAAAAAAGACGTGGTCGTAAACCAAAGGGTTCTCCAGCTACTTCACCTACCCGTTCTTAAAAATGGTCACATTGATACAATAGAACTGTTGAGGTTTACATTCTAATCTGGATGATATCAAAACACTGATTGCTTCCTACCATCCTGTCTGTCTTTCCCTACAAGAAACATTTCTCAAACCTGCTGATACAGTCTCCATTCAGCAGTTTTCTCTGTACAGAAATGACAGGCTGTGTGATGGATGAGTACATGGAGGGGTGGCATTATTGGTTGATCAGCATGTGCACACCCTGTCTTTGTCACTCAACACACCCTTGGAGGCCGTAGCCATCTGTGTTTCCTTGGGTCATACCATCACTGTTTGTTTTCTCTACCTGTTCCCAGGAGAGACATAGGAGCAATCAGACCTTGATGCTATTGTTGAACAGTTGCCATCTCCTTTTCTAATCCTAGGGGATTTTAATGGACATCATCCACTCGGGAGAAGTGCTGTTATTGATGGGAGGGGTCGATCTGTAGAGCATATGCTCTCTGATCACAATCTTTCTCTTCTCAATACTGGTTCTTCCACTTATTTTCATGCACCTAGTCAGTGCTTCTTTGCTATTGATCTCTCGGTTTGCTCCCCTTCATTATTCTCCCATTTTAATGGAGGGTTGACAGTAATCCACTGGGCAGTGATCATTTTCCTATTCTTTTGAGAGAGACTGGCTGCAGTCGATGCCACCCTACTCGTGTGCCCCAGTGGAAACTGGATCAGGCAGACTGGTCCACTTTCACTGCTCTCACAGAACTTGATCCTGCCATCGTAAATCAGCCATCAATAGACGACTGTGTGGCAGTGGTAACTGACTGTATTATACAAGCAGCTGCTCAGTGTATTCCTGAAACCTCGACACGTTTTCCAAGATATCCTCGTCTGTGGTGGAATCCTGCTTGCTACTGAGCATGAAAGGGCCTGGGATACTTTTCGTAGATATCCCACACTTTCAAACCGTGTTGCTTTACAATGAGCCTGTGCACATGCTAGGTGGGTAAGACGTCAAAGCCAGAAGGAATCTTGGATTAAGTTCACAACCAGCATATCTTCTACCACCAGTTCCAAGATCATATGGGACAGAATTCGAAAGGTTAATGGGCACTACAATTCTGTCCCCCGACTCGATCTTACTCTCTGATGGTAAGTAGGTGGCTGATGTCTGGAGCATTGCTGATACTCTAGGTAAAAGCTTTTGCCAGGTATCTAGTACTTCTGCTTGTTCCTCCACCTTCTTGGCTATCAAGACTCAGGCAGAGAGTTCACCTCTCTCCTTTTGAACTGACTGTTTCTTTGACTATAATGGTCCCTTTACACTGGTGGAACTAAAAATGGCCTTTCATCGGTCTGCCAGTACATCTGTTGGACCTGATGATGTACACTGAGATGCTGCACCCTCTATCTCCTGCTTCTCTTGATGTTTTTCTGATTGTCTTTAACTGGATCTGGCAGGAGAATGTTTTTCCTGATGCCTGGCACCAGGCTATCATTTCACCTTTCTCTAAGCCAGGGAAAGATCCCAAGATTCCTTGAAACTACCGTCCAATTGCTTTGACGAGCTGTCTCTGTAAGACCTTAGAAAAGATGGTTAATGCTCGTCTTGTTTGGTTTCTCGAATCAAACAACCTCCTCTCGTCCACCCAGTGTGGGTTCCGACGACAGCACTCCACCACAGACCTCCTAATTCATCTTGAAACATCTATTAGAGAAGCCTTTCTCAAACGCCAACATCTTGTATCAATATTTTTTGACATTAAGAAAGCTTACGACACAACATGGAGGTATGGCATTTTGCGAGACCTTCATACATATGGGTTACGTGACCATTTACCCATGTTTATTAAAAAATTTTTAATGGACAGGAGATTCCAAGTTCATGTTGGTTCGATACTTTCCCGTTCTTTTGTACAGGAACTTGGGGTCCCTGAAGGTTGTGTTTTGAGTGTCGCACTTTTCAGTATAAAGATAAATGCCATCACTGAATAACTCCCTCTTGCTGTTGCACACGGGCTCTTTGTTGACGACTTTCACATCTCATGTCAGTTGTTGAATATGAGATATTTTGAATGGCAACTACAAACTGCCCTCAATACACTTTTGCTGCATATCATTTCACACTTTTACTACTTTACTTTTTAGTACTGGCCATAATGACACATAACCCAGAACCAGGACTGGAAAGACCAATTTCAGGTGACTGACAGTGGTTTTTATACTTACCTGTTTGTTTTCCTTGCAGGTTACGATCATTACCATTCTGCTGTAGGTAGTCCTTTACAACTTTGTAGACTGGATGTCAACCTTGGTTTTTATGGCATTTTCTGTTTTTACCTTCATTTACAAATTTTACTCCATTTATTTGACTTTTATCTTTTTACTGGACATTTGGCTGCTCATTATTACAAAGTTGCTATGTCTCTTTTAAACCTTTTATTCTTTTACATTTTGATAATGGCTGCTATGACTTATAACCCGGAACCAGGACTGAAAAGGCCAACTTTTGGTGACTGACGGTGGTTCTTGAACTTACCTGTTAGTCTTCCTGGCGGGTTATGTTCTTTACCATTTTGTTAGAGTAAGTACTTTACAACTTCTTTTACTGTGCTTTCTCTCTTAACGTTGTAGACAAGGTGTCAGCATTGGTTTTATCCTTCTTTTCTTTTTTTTACCTTCATTTCCTTTTATGTATTTTGCTACATTTACTTTATTTTTACCTTTTTACCAGATGTTTGGCACAGATAGCCCAACTGCTTTGTGCCATTAAACACTAAATCAATCAATCAGTCATCTGTTATTTCAGTACAGTTGGTGATAAATTCATTTACAGTGTCATGTAGATTACCTTAGTTGTATCCAGAACTTTAGATAATTATATTTTTCTTGTTAAAACTTTACAGGCTTGTTTAGTTACCTTAAAACCCAATTGGCAAGATGAATTTCTTCTGCCTCTATTATTACAATGCAAGCTGTGAAAGTCATTTCAAAATCATCATTATAACTCATGGTTATTGCAGTTGTATCTTGAGTTTTAAGTGATTGTTTTGTTTTCATCAAAGTCTACAAAGATTTTCATTTAGTTTAGAACACCGTTTGAAAAGCCAAATTATTATTCTTTGTCTGTATTATTGCAATACAAGCTGCAAAGCTCTCATTTTATAAACTACCCATTATAGTTTAACTGACAGTCATGAAGTCTGATTTCATTTCTACGAACTTCTTAATTCTTTCAGCACAGGCTTGGTCAATTGAGACTGAACTTGTGACCATTTTGTGCTTGTTATAGTTTTAATGCTATAATGTTTAAATTAAAAAAGTGAATGTTCATGAAATTTGGCAGGTTATCAATAAACAGTGCAATGGATTCATACACGAAATATCACTCATTAGCTCTTAAGGTTTTTAAGCAATGTTTTTCTTGTTGCAATATTGCCAATCCAACATGCAAAATAATTTTCATTTTGAGATTAAAAATCTTTATATGTATCAGAAAATTTTGAAATTTCACATGAAAAATCTTTATAATGTCCAAACATGTTTCTTAAAAACACTTTATATTTTGTTATTTTCACCAATGAGTTTCTTTATGGGCTCAATTGAGTTGACCATTCTTGTAACCACCACATAAAATTAAAATATAAAACAATTTTTTTTGTTTTATTTTGTTCTAGAATGACAGCAAATTGTGACAAAAATACGAATGTTTTGAATGAGTAGCTTACATCTCATATTATTCCTTAATTTAGATTTATTATTTTTATTACATTGACCTTTCAGCCATGTCTGGCTAACAATACGGAAAGTATTATGATGCACTGGAGATTCACTCATTGCTGTATCCAATAATGCAGAACTGACTGTTACTCTTTACAAAGTACTAATTCACTGAAACACAGCCAAGATAGGTCACTTTATATATGTGCATTACATGACATGCAATATATATTGATTATTAGTATTTACAAACAGGTTCATGAACTTATTTTTTGTAAAGCATAGAACACTAAATACAACAAACAATTATCTCTTCTATTTATGACCATTGTACTCAGTTACTGCTTCTTGTAGCTTACTGAACTGTAAGGAAAGGAAAAAATGTAACATATATGTGATATTAAGTCTTATTAATATAAGTTTGATAGTTCTCTTCAACAGCAAAACAAAGAAGAGGAAACAAATCAGATTTGCCTTTCTGTAAAGGAGGAGGAGGAATGTATAATTTAATCCACTACTCGATGCACAGTGGTCATCATGCCATTGTTAGTCAGTGTTCCTCCAGAAACAGTAGTTCATATTTATGTGAGATAGTTCATCACTCACACAGGTTGTAGTAGTTGTCACATTAACGTGAGTTCATGGTGCAGAAAAAAAGGAAATAAATTTCCTTAAACTATGCAAAGCTCATAACACTGAAGTAGTAAAAATAGTTGATGTATTCAGTGTCAATGTGCAGGAATTTTGCTGCATAGTAACATCATTTTATGGGTGTAACTCATGGGATGCATTTTTAAGAAGATAGCTTAACTGTGTGAAGATATTTGATAGTCTCAAAATACTTTTGAATAAACAATGTGTATTATAATATATATTTAAATTATACATGAATGCTTGATTTATGTGTACTTTTTGTAAAATAAAAGGGTTTTCAATCAGATATAAACATTATGGCAATATCACTAGTAAATTATGCAAATTAGTGTTGTCATTTGTTGTCATACAACAAAAGGAGGAGGAAAAATCAAAGAAGAGTGGGAATAATTATGATGAAAAGTTTTACAATAAGGAAATATTAACAGACAGACTTGACATTGAAAAGGAAAGTATGGATAAAGAAGACAAAGGCCCTTTTATCCTTAATATCATAAGAATTAAAGGCATGAAGGATGGGAAGACCAAAGAAATTGATGGAAATTTTTTGAAATAATATAATTATTAGGAGAAGAAATAAATGATTTCACCACATACTCCACCAAGATATGAGAGAAGTTAATGGTGAACAGCTTTTTTAAATGAGCAGTGATGTTAATCCCAAAGAAATCAAGTATAATTGATCTCTCAGATTTTAAAACAATTAGCCTGGTAACATGGATGGCCAAGATCATGCCAGAAGTTATTCACTTTAGTATTAAAACAGATCAAGATGTCTACATCAGTCTGGAAGATGATGAATTTATAACATCATTCCTTATGACATATAATTTAAATTTTGATTTCATTAAACAAACTCAGTTGTTATTACTACAATATTAATTGATTTTTGTATTTCATTATGTCACATTTATTGGGGTATATAAACATACTATGCAATTTTTTTCCTTTTGTTAATATAATGTTATTCTGTACGTGTCAGTTGGCAAAAATCTTTAGGCCAATGAACATAAAGAAAAAATGTGCATTTTGCATTGTTTGACTCAACCACTTATTTGAGTAGAGCTTTGAAAAATGAAAATAATAAAAGGGAAAATAAAAATAAACTTTTTAAACATTTAATGGGGAAAATGTGAACACTATGAAATTAGCCTGAATACTAGCTGGTCAAAAGTTTAACACCATACCAAAAAGAAGTCCTAAACAGGAAACAGGATAGGAAATGCCCAACAAGTGGCTTCAGTGGTGAGTTGCAGGACCATCAATGTGAATAACTTCAAACATTCACTTTGGCATGATCAATATAACTGTTTCCAAAAGGCTGGCTGGAATGTTATTCCAAGTGGTGAAGATTGCTTCATGAAGAAGATTGTGCACTGTTTGAAACTGACATCCTATTTCTGTAGACTTCCCTTGCCATCCATCTCCAAACATTTTCAATGGGGTTCAGTTCGGGCGAACATGCTGGATGGTCCAAAAAGATCACGTTATTCACCATGAAATCATCCTTTGTTCTGCAGGCATTGTGGATTGCAGTGTTGTCCTGTTGAAAGATCCAGTCATTTCCAAACTGCAGCTGGCTGTTTGACACCCCTGTATAACCTGAAGCTCCATCATTCCAGTGGAAGGAGAAAGCACTCCAGATCATGATGGAACCTCCTACACTGTGTAGTGTAGAAAATGTCTCTGGTAGCATATCCTTATTGTGCCAGTAATGTTGGAATCCATCTGGACCATCTAGGTTAAATTATTTCTCATCAGAGAACAAAACCTTCCCATGTTTGGTGCTTCTCAGCATAGTTTAACTGAGCTGTTTCATGGTGTGAAAGGAGGCATGGCATTTGAAGACATTTACGTTTTTTAAAGATTTTCTTTGGTAGATGCTGTCTTATTATTCTTGAGCTGCATTCTGTGTCCATAAGGGCCTTAATAGGGTTCGACGATTGGCTGGTGTCTTGTTGGACAACCCATCAAGTCTTTCTGCTTAATGCCAGCAAAATTTTCTTGTGCTGACCACTTGAAATTCTCGTTCCATATCCTTCAGGGTCTTTTAAGAAATTTGCAACAGCAGTTTTACTGTGCCCAGTCTCACCAGTGATGGCACGTTGAGAGAGACCTTGCTCATGCAGCTCCACAATTCTGCCAGGTTCAAACTCTGTGAACTTTTTAGCCTTTACCATGTTTTTACCCAATGTACAGGAGATGACAGTGGGAGATGTTGACAACACTAATACTTAAACACAAATGACTAAATTTTGTTACGTGTTTAAAGATTAATGTTTTGTTTCAGTATGGTGTTAATCTTTTGACCAGCTAGTATTTAGGCTAATTTCACAGTGTTCACATTTTCCCTATTTAAATGCTAAATAATTTATTTTTTTCCTTTTTTTTATTTTCATCTTTTGAAGCTCCACTGAAATAAGTGGTTGAGTCTAACAATGCAAAATGCATATTTTTTCTTTATGTTCATTGGCTTTAAAATTTTGGCCAGTGCATAATTTGGAATTTTCACATAAATTCCTGTTCAAAAATGTCTTAAGTTTTTGTCATTCTTGCCACTTTTGTGTCTTATTATTATTTTGAATACACTTTTGATTTACCCATGGGAGGATGATTATATTTCATATTGTGCATGAAGTGTAGACAACAGTGTTCTTCTGGTTTTAGAACAAGAGATATCCAGGGGCTGTGGCCTTTCTTGTGTTTCAATGAGAATAATTAGTTAACTTGTATAAGTAGTCACTGTGGATAAATGCAGTGTTGTCTGTTGAAGTAAGGAGCACTAAATTTAAACAGGTCAATATATGATCACCACCACCTAGTCATTAGAAGAGAACAGCTTTAATGCAATAGAAGTAGCAGTCCTTTGTCCAAAGCAACTACACAGTGTGTTTATGTTAAATTGAAATAAAATATGTGCTTTTTTTTTCCAGTCTCTTTATTTCATTCACGTTAATTTAGGAATTCAGAGAAAAAACATTGTAATTCTGTAAAAAATATCTTGTTGAATCTCCCATTATACTGTAGACACCTCACAATTCTGAGACATTGTCTATATCATATATATATAGAACAAAAAAAAGCTATTATTTTCCATCATATATTTAACGTACATGATATAAACACTGAAAAATATTCCTGCTCTTAAGTGGTAGTTTAGCAAAATTAAAAAGAAAAAAATCTTAAAATTTCTAAAATAATTATTCTATTTCACAGGAATTAGAAGGCCTTATCAAAGTTAACCAGATGACACACAAGCTCTTAAGTAAATATATAACTTTGAATGATTTTGATGCCATGTTTCGTGAGGCCAATCACAACGTTCTGGCTCCTTATGGTAGAATCTGCCTTCACGTATTTTGGGAACTCAATTATGACTTTCTTCCTAATTATTGTTACAATGCTGCTACATCAAGGTAAGCTCATGGGATTTTTCTGTAGATATTTTGTGTATTTAATATCTGATTGTTTTATGATGAAAGCTAGTTTAAAAAATATATCCATAAGGTTGTTTAATAACATCCATACTGTTATAAACCACTCTTTCTGTTGTTGTCACAAGTTCTGTGGTAATTTTTTCAATGAAAGGAAAACTTTTCTTTTTTAAATTTTCAGACAAACCTGATACAGTTGCTATTTTTGTATACTTTGACAGCAAATATATTTTACTAATATATTTGTTATATGAACTGAATTTTAGAGACCAATAGATTATTTTTACAGTTAAAGAAAATGTTAATTATTTATGTAACACAGATTTTGTTCCTGGATAGCGTGTGTTATTTCTTAATTACTTGTGTTGTAAAAGTACAGAAAATGGTCGTCATTCCCTTCAAACTTTGCTTTTGTGACCTGTAAAATAAAATTTACAAATTAACCTATTTTCTATGTAAAAATGGACAAATTTGCACATTTTTATTTACATAAAGTCTGAATAAAAGAATATGAATCAAGATTTACATGTATTTATTCTAAAACTACACAAAAATATTTAGAATTGAGTAGTTTTTTGAGACTTGCAACTGCAACGTAAATCACTTTTATGCATCAACCCCCAAATATAGTCTCCCATCATGTTTTCATTATATGCTCCCATGTCAAAAAAACCAAGTTTGAAGAGAAAATGTCTTTTCCATTTACTTTAGGCATGAGCAATTGGGAAATGACACTTTTTGCCCAGTAACAAGTAAAGTAAAAATTTTGTTACATAGTGTTGTGTGTGTGTGCTTGTTTGCGCGCTCATACATGAGACATATGCAACTAGTTATGCATAGTAAATTACTTGTGTACTTTAAGAATAAGTTGATGTACTTAGTATATTTTGAAAGAGGAAATATAGTGTCAGGCTACAATATAGGAATAAGGCTTGCAATAAAAACAAAGATGAAAATGTAAGTTATTATTTGCTCTACAATTTAACAGGACATGTAATATCTTGAATATACTAAAATACTTAATGTTCACATATTAATATAAAACTATGTATATATAGCTTTGCATCTAATAAAAAACATAAATGAAGAAACTCATATGAAATTAATAAAAACCAGTAACAAGGAAGAGAGGAAAGAAAACAAGAGTGTAGAAAATTGTTGACACTATTAACTGAAACCCACACCTTGATATTGTACTACTATTTGTCTTTTACAAAGATATTGTTCAAACAAGTTGTTGAAAAGTACTTCAAGTGAAAAGCAATTATTAAAAATGGAAAAATGCAGAAAAATGAAAAAAACAAACAAAGCAGGGGAACATAGAAGTAAAATATCCCAAAATTAGATCAACAGAGGAAGAAAATAGTCTGTTTTGATAAACATACAAGGATAAGAAAAGGAACAATTAAAAAACTACCAGAAAATAAGGAAATGAAAGAGAAAAAAAGATAAAAGAATGTGCAGAGAACGAAGTGGGAACTCATGAGGAGAAATAAACTGCAAAGACTTTATATTCTCTAAAAATTAAGTAAATTTTAATTAACATCTAATATAAATGAACACATAATCTCCAAAATGGATCTCTATTTGCTTAATTTTCCACAATTATAGCTGTTAATGTGCTGTCAAGTGTTGTTAATGGTCCACAAATTTGCTAATCAACATAAAAACAAAATTTAGTTTCAAGTGGATAAATGAATTTGTAATTCATCAGTAGCACCTGTTTTTCTTTACATGTTCTATGAAAATAATTCAAGTTGTTATAAAGAAAGTTTTTGAGTAACTCTAAAATTATAAAATTCAAAGATGTTTACAAGACCATAAAGTTGTAAAAGTCATAGAATTTTGAGCTTGACAGAGCTGAAATTTGTGCATAATAGGCCCAGATGTAATCATAGGGGTAATACAAATTTCAGAGTAAAAATGTAGAGTGTACATCATCTATTTAGTGCAGTTTAAAACTGTATTAGTTTGTAAATGGTAAATTAAAATATTTTTGAAAAATATATTTAAACTGTAAACATATTGCATTTTGTGTACATATATTGATAACAGATGTTGTGTCATGTTGGTTAAAGAATATACAGTTTATTTAAAGGAGATTCACAGGGAATTTTCATATAAATAAATTTATGATCCTTACACCAAGCATTTTAGAGGTGCTGTATTACTTGTACATACTAATATACAAGAGGTAAACAAGTAATAAATGACTGCAGTGGTGAACAGAACTGTTACATATATAAATTGTTTTCTTTGTCATGTTTTGTCAATAAAATTGCCATCAAGTTCCTTGTGTATTTTATTGGTCAGGATATATTCATTATTTTGTCATTATTTTTGTAGCTATTGAGTCATTATTTACTATTTGTGGTGTAATCTTCTGCAAACTATTTTAAGATACTGACAAACAGCATTGTTTACTTTGTCTATATAGAACAGTGTCATTTAACTACTTTACTGATAGTTTTAGGTTTTCTTATACATGTCATTATGTTTTTAAGGTTTGTCAAAGTGAAAGATATAATGTTCACTCAGTCTGTATCTCGAGATAAGCCACCAGCAGCCCAACCTCATTACTTTTGGGGAACAAAAGTAAGTAGTGATTAAAGTTTCAAGCAAGTAAAAACTTAACAGTATTTTCATTTTCTTATCTGATAAGAATTCAAGCATCGTAAGGTCATGGTGTCTGAAGCACCTGTTACTTAGTTGTCTGCTAATTATATAACATGCAGCTACTACCCACAATAACCCTAACATTGCTTTTGATGTTTTGAAATACACTTGAATGTAGTCTCTTTGTTTACTTTATCATTGAACATTCAACTCAGTTTTTAACAAAACTACATGAAATGTTTCATACAGGTTCCTCACACACACATACAGCCTTCCCACCCTTTCAGACAATGAACAAAGAAAGAATATAAAAACAAGAGGGAAAAATCAAGAAGGGGTTAGCAACAAAGAGTTTTAGACCTACGATTAATTAGTGTATGAGCATACACAAATTCCGCCATAGACATGTAAAGGATGATTCAAAATAATTAGTATAATTTTGATAACAAACAGGTACAATTTGTAATATTGTAGGGTTATATGACAAAACTACTGTTGTCAGAAGTATCTGACTGCTTTCAAATAAGTGGCACAGTTTTTGGAACACCTGATCGAGTTGAGCATGAGCATCATTCTCTGCTATAAGCAAGTGACCCCATATGTTAGGTCTGGGTTGCCACACTTACAGGGGAAAGGTTTCAAGATTAACTATGTTGCTATGAGTCCAGTATAACATTAACATGTTTGTCTATGCAATTCCACTATAAATTTTGATACAGAATCTGTATCTTCACAAAATTTGATAGACTTTTTAGTAAAGTTTACAAGTACTTTATATATAAAAAATCAGAGTTTTTGATTAAATATTTTTACTGAAGATTTGTTTGTGAATTTAGAATGTTTCATTACTAGTCTGTGTGCAAAGTAATTTCCTGTTGTAATACGTTTGAAGTGCATGTTTTTGGTAAGATTTTATATTTTATTTTCTATACCATAACTATGTGGGGTGTGTTGTCTGACTAACCCCCTATACATTGTAAAAAAATTAAGATAATTTTGACCTTTGTATTCAGTTACTGCTAGACGTAATATTAAATATTAAGAGTTAAAATAGTGCACATAAAGTTTGATATTTGTGTATCATATGGCATGTTGAATGCAGCAATGGTTCAGATTAGATTTTTGTAATGTCAAAACACAAAGTTTGCAGTTTTGTACATATTAGGAACTGAAATTACTGATTTAAAAAAAAAGCAAAAATATAAAAGAACTTGCTATTTTAATTATTTGCTGAGATATCACTCTTCTACCGAATCAAACATGGTGATCCTTCTCACATCTATTCATTTATGAAAATGCTCCCTTATATACATATGATATTATATACATATTGTGTATATGATGTGAATAACCAATAGAAAGTTCAGAATTTCCCCCTGGTCACTATCTCAGGCATTTTAAAGTGCTAGAAACCCAACTTGTTCTTTCAAAGTAAATGTTCAAGCAGGCAGATTGCATCTTTAGTCAGCTCAAAATTTTTACACAAAATAGAGTTCAGTTACTCAGCTTGATTAATTATGGTATTGATATGGTTATTTATGATTTTGGGGCTATTTCAAATGTGTATATGAAACTGTAAAAAAATTATTTCATTTCTCATCTTGCACGTGCAAAATTTAAAAATGCTTAGCATCCTGCATGAAGCAGCAAATTAGTACAGAAGTTGTCATATCAAGAAGATATAATTGTTTGCTGTACTTATTTATTTTGTGTTTTATGTTTTAAGAATAATAAGCTCAATAACTTATTTCAAAATAGTATTAATCTATATACGTATATAATATATAATAATTGAAATTTGGCTGTATTTTACAAAATTATAGTCCCATAAACCACAAGTCACTGTGTAAAGATTAAACATCAGTCTCATGTTATTGGATATGTAACACAAATGCACATACACTGTGCCAATGAAACTGGAAGAAGAAGTGAATATATATAAATGTGTAATGTTATGAGACTTCAGCCATTTAGACTAAATAGTTATTAAAAAAACTAAAACTATTATAATTTGTAGTTGTTCTAGAACAAAAAAAAAGCACAATTTATATTTGTTATGATGGTTATGAGGTCAGTCAAATTTACAGACCCCATAGGCTAGAGTAAATAATGGACAAATTATAAAGCTTCAGTGAAAACTGATATTTGAAATGTATTTAGGAGATTAAATACTAAATTACTAAATTACATTTAGTAATTAAAACACTAAATTACATTTTACTTCATTCTATTTAGTTAATTGTATTTGAAACTGTACCTATTTACAATTGTATTTAAAATTTACAATCACATAAATATACTTAGGGAAAAAATAAAAAAACAACTGAATATAAACAAGAAGGAAATTACAGAAAACTATATTCTCTTATATTGGTGATCTCTGAAAGTGATTAAACACATATTTTATTAGATTGTAAAAAGACTATAAATAAGAGGCTATACTTGCACAATTAGAAAAGGAGAAGGAAAAATATGTGAGAAATAAAACCTTGAAGGATTTCAGTTTCTTTATCAATTTAAATCCCTGACCTGAAATAGACAGTAAAATTATAAAATTGATGAATGTGCATTTTACTGACAAGATACTTCAGAGATTTGCAGTAATCAAAGTTGTAATTTTCGTTATGACATTCCTCTTAATTGAGACTAAATGTTATAAAACAAAAATATATCAGTTAAAATATTTTTGAGTAAGAAATTGTTGAAATGCTGTAACAATTTTATTGTTTTTTGAAATTTAGTTTCTAGATGTGCACTGACATCTAAAATTGATGCTTTCCAGTCTGGATAGGGTTAATACTTCATTCCACTATTTATGAATTTCACAATTCCTTTAGTATCATAAAGGTGCAATCAAAGCTTAATTATATTTCAACATGGAAGAATATCCTGCTCATATAATAACAAGTTGGTAAACAATAACTTATAAAACTAAGGAAGTGATTTCTTTTAGGGGGAGCATCCTACATGTTTCAACAGAACATGTAATATATTCTTAAACTGAATCCCATTTAATAAATGATGTATTTTTGAATGCATAAGCTACAAATAAACTTGTGAAGTATAACCTAATAAGACAAATATTTTTATTTTCAGGCTCTGAATATGGCTTACAATACCATTTATAACCAGTACAATCGTTTTGTTGGATCTCCTCACTTTCGTGCTATATGTAAGCTTCTTGGTTATCAAGGAATTGCTGTGGTTATGGAGGAATTACTGAAAATTGTGAAAAGTCTGGTAAGTTGTGCAAATTATCATTGTTTTACAATATCTGTTCAGTAAGTTTCAAATTGTGCTTTACGTAATTTTAGGTGGTTGTTGTGAGTTGAATTTAAGAATTATTCTTAAGTAATTTTCAGTTGTACCTTATTTCTTTAATAATTAAAGATAATAATCATATAATAGAATTTCTTTTTATCTTACACCAATTTGCATATGATTCAAAAACATTTATGAATACATTATGCTGTTTTTATATATTTTGTAATATCAGGAATTGTTATAGTTATGATTATCTATTTTGCAAGTTCGTAGACATCCCCATACATCCTAGATTAGAATATTCAGGATCAGTTGTCAAGCAGTTGATGAAAGACTACCTTGGAAAAGGTTATATATTATATACTGATAAGTATTTTAGAAGTCCAGAATTATGAAACTTTCTCTGAAAATAAGTGTGGTTTGTGCAGAACAGTTAAAACTAATTGCAGGAACATGCTTAAATTTGTGCTTCTGAAGAAGGGAGATTATGAGATCAAAAAACAAGGGAATATTTTAACACTGCAATGGAAGGACAAACATCCTGTTTGGTTAGTATGGTACATAAAGGTGAAATGAAATACAGTGGAAAGGATGATTACAAAATAACCAATAACCAAATCCAATATTATTTTAGATTATACTATCAACATGAGGCAAGTTGACAAAAGTGACATGCAAACTGGACAAATTGATTGCCTTTGTACATGAGTAAAGTGGTGCAAGTAGTTCTTTTTTCACCTAATTGATATCTCAATTTTTAATTCTTATTATGTGTATTTTATAAAAATGGCAAAAAGTCATAACTGAGGCAATTTAGTCGCGACATAATTTACCAATTACTGGAAAGCTATGGAAGGGTGACAAGACTTTTCCCAGGAAGACAGCTTTACTCTTCCTGATAGACTTGTTGGAAAAGAAAATATTTTTATGGAACATTTTAGAAAGCATTCCATCCTCAGGAGCTAGAAAAAGTGGACAAAGATGTTGAATGCATACAAAAAGAAAAGAAGCAAAAGATGATGACTACCTGTTGTTAAGAATGTAGAGTGGCATTATGCATTATAAAATGTTTTTGTGATTTTCATATCCTAAAAAAACATTAAAACTCATAATAAATAAGTCTTTATCATGCTTTTCTTTTCATTTTCTTTCATATTCTGTTCAGAATTCATTACAAAAATGCAAAGATTATGCTTAAATGTTTTTATGTATGTGGTGATCTGCTACCTACAACATTCCTGCTGTTTAAGGGTTAAGAGGTTATAGAGGTTAAGCAAATGAAATATGAGAACTTTAAGATGAAGAAAAGTATTTTTGTACTTAAAATGAAAATCACCTTGCTCTTGAATTATTAACATGTTTGCCATGTGTGGCAACCTGTGAAGGGAAGGAGAGGATCCTGGTGGCTGAAGGGTCAAACCCAAACACACCACTTTGGCTTTGAATTCTTTTAGAGGGGTGACCTTGGGGTGGTCTCCCTTGGATGTGTTGACTGGTCCACTTGGTCTAGGGTCAACCAAATACCAATGTTGAATGTTCATAACAGGTGTTGTGGACATTATATCTGATGCTGGTGTTTGGGTATAGTGCTCACGAAACCATGGAGTTGCTGCAGTGTCCTTGTTTGACATTGTAGTGCATCACTTCATGATGGGTGGGGTCAGTGGGCACCTAAATATTCTGGTATAGTATAAAGTGGGTATAGTGATAAGCTTATAGAAATGTTAAACTAGTCAAAGAGGTAATGTGGTTGTTGAAATTGGTCAAGCTGCTATTGAGAGAATTACAAGTACCTTAAAAACTAAGTACAGAGCACAATTGGAACAAAATAGCTTAATTTGGCACATGATCTACAGTAGATGATAATGGGATAAAACTAACATTCATTGCTTTGTAGTTAATAAAAAGGGACAATTGGCACTTTAAGGATTCAGATGCACTTTATTTGCCAAGTATATACCAACTGTGTTAATTTCATTTTATTATAATTTATGCTATATGTGATAGATAGGTTGATTTTGAAATATTGATAAATGTTTCCAATGTTATGTTCAGGTTCCTTGTTTGTTTTAAGGAGCTAGATGATTATAACCAATGTAAATAGTGTAACTCAAATTAGTACAAAACCAAAAGTACATGGTGAACAATTGTTTGTAACCACAACTTGCCTGCTTCTGCAGATTGGTCCCACATATAGAAGCATATATGATAAACTTAGCACTAGATGGGGTTAGATTTGTAAAAGATGATTGAAATGACTCATCTTTATAAAAATATTCAAAAGTTATCTCACTTTTTCATGTATTACATAAATTTTTTAGGAGTTGGTTTTTCCTTAACTTTATAGACAGAGTTGCATAGTTCAAAATGAGTACTTTTGACTGGTTATATACTTTACTTGAGAAAAGTTGGTGTAGATAAACAAGGATAAAAATACACACACACAGAGAGAGAGAGAGAGAGGTGGACAGAGCCATTATGGAATTATTTACGGAGTGGTTCACAAGATTTTTAGTGAGTTACATTAAAAACTTAATTTAATTAAACTATGTTTTGTTGACGTTATACCAATTAGTGTAGCATAAACCTGTAGTCAATATTCCATATTTTAATAGTATACAAGCTTTAAATTCTTATTTTTATAAAGCAATATTGAAAAAATCCTAAATTTCTGATAGTGTGAGAAATGCAAAGTTTTTTCCTTTAGTCATCTCTTTAATTTGTTTATCACCCCTTCAAAAAGTATAACATTTAATGTTAATTCACACTAGAATATACTCATTGCTCAAACAATACATAATTTTCAATTTTGTTTGGTTACAGAGTCATCAAATAGAAAATCAGACCTCTCTTGCCACACTCACTTGTCATGTTCTCTCTTTCAGGATTTATCAGTAGTTCTTTCTTACATTTAATCCTACATTATGTTCATTTATTAAATGACCTTTTATGTTGTTTTTTCTGCAGAGAATTGTCAGTTTCTCATTCAGTATAAGCTACATTCCCATGGGAAACATACTGACTAGCTTGGATGAATTTGTATTCGTTCTTCTTGTGTAGTTTAAATCCAGAAAAATTGTGGTATTTATGGTACATTATTTGTATATTATTGTTATTATTCTATGTTCTCTGGTACATTATTTAATTAAATAAAAAATATTGATTGCACTGATTTCATTAATATATAAATATAGGGATAAGACAACACCAAAAAAAAAAAGACCCAAGTAAATACTGTATTTCTTGTTTTTTCATGTGTATTCATTAAATGTTATTATAAGTTACTAAAATGTAAAAATATGAAACTCTAGGTTAGCTAAGGTTAGGCTACGTAAAGTGAATAATAATAACAAATTTTCAGAAAGTGGTAGAATGAGTGAGCACATTAGAGTAATTTATGGGAATTGTAAGTTGATAGCATAAGGTAAGCTGCACATATTTCCCAAGTAGTGTACAACTTGTAATAGTGCAAACAGTAGCTAGTGATAGTTCAAAGTGCAATAAAACATTACAATTTAAATATGGATAGATGTTTACCATCTTTCAGGTTTAAAGCTGAATAAACAGATATAGTTTCATATTGCAATTTGAAATCATTCTAGAAAAAAAAGGTATTTTAGATTTATTTCAATATTTTTGATAGTTGTGAGGTCAGTCAAATTGACAAACTTTGTAGAGAGTTAGAGAAGAGAACATAACTGATAAAACGTAAAGTTTTACTGAATAAAAAAAACATTTGAATTAAGGAGACTTTAGAACTTACACAAATGAAATTTGAGATTTTTAAGATGAAGGAAAGTACTTGTAATCTTAACATTAAAATTAATTTGCATTTGGATGAGTACAAAAAAAAATTTCATATATTCATGGAGGAATGTTTATTAAAAAGCTTGCATAACATTATGAAGATGAATATACTATATATTAGAAGTTTGTGGTGACAAAAGGTATAACAATTATAAAGTGGTCATATGATTGATCAATTTGACCAAACTTGTGTTGAGAGAGTTAATGTAAATTATATGTTTTTAGTATAACTGTAGTACAGGTAAATAAATAACATCAGGACAAATATATCAAACTTTTATGTTATATGTATATTTTATGTTAATTGTTATGTAAATAAGTGAAATGTAACAATTCTAAACTAGGCTAAATAAGAAAAAATAATAAATGAAAATGTTTTATAAAAAATTAAAATATTTCTTGGGGATCTATGTACGCAAGTTGCTCATGAATTTATATAATTTGATTTTAAATCATTCCATAACCTAAGTCCTTGGATCTAACTCGCAGATCAATATGAAAAGATTGTCACACTTACCCTATCTAATCAGTATGGCCAAATGCTTGCTTCTGTAATTGATAACATATTGACTAATAGCACAGACAGATCTCTTATTTGCAACTTGTATCAGAATTTATAAATTCACAACAACAGTATATATTTTTCTTTATTGTTATTCAATGAGAAAAATGAAATAATCATTCAGGACTGCTCACATTTTATACTCATATTAAAATATGTTTGAATAATATTAAAAAAACTGTTTGCCAAGATTTTGGGAAGGAGAAGGCAATAGATATGCTACTGAGATGAACAGAATAGGTTTGAGGCTAGTAACAGGGAAATATTTTCTAAAACTCCAACTAGAAACTAGAGAAATGAATATATTTCAAATAATGATGGAAATAAATGTTCTGAAAACTAATTTTGTTTATATTGATATGGCATGATGTTACTGTTCTCAAATTTATGTTACAACATTTCATGCAGTTATAACATACATATATAAAAACATATATATATATGCTAATAACTTGTTGATTCATCATTTATCAAGAATACGTATATATAATGAAATATTAATGTTTAGATCTTATTTATTAGTTTTAAAACAGTTTCTGTAAAATGTTGAAGGCAAATAATAATATTTTAGAAGTGTTTGAAGAGAAATATGCAAACTGATTAATACATATAAATTTACTGTTCACAGATTCAAGGAACCCTCTATCAATACACAAAGACTTTGACAAATGTTATGCCTAAAATATGTAAGCTACCTTTATATGACTATGGGTCTCCTGGTAAGTTTGTAAATAAGTCCTTTCATTCAACTTCTTGTTAATTTCATAATTTTATTATTTAAATAATAAAACTTGATATTTAAATATACAATAATTATGATTTGTATAACAAAGCTAAAATAGAACCCAGGAAAATTATTTTACTAGTGGCCAGATTATGTAGCATGTTATTACTACACCTGGAGGTCGACAGAATTTAAAGTTGCAGTTAATTTCTTGCATACAAACTAAGATTTATCAGTTTGTATGGCTAAATTCCTTTTGGTAGTTTAACAAAGAAAAGAAAAACTGCACATAACTGTTTACAAAAACTTTGAAAATAATGGCATACCATAACTCTTAAATCATTCTGTATATCTTGAATATAGAAAGTGATGTGTTGAAAAAAGTAAAAGAGGTAAGCAAAAATACAGTCATGAATGGTATAGACCTGAAATGAAGGACAATCCAAATTACTTTTACTCAAGTAAAACTTTTTCATAAACCTTCTGTTTTACTGAAGGATATCTTTACTAAACCATTGTACAGAGAGGTTTCAACTAAAAATCCAAATTTATCATTTAGTATTGTATACCTTTAAGCAAATGTAAATTCTCTTTGTCAGAACTTTTGTGTACAAAGAGAGCTGCCCATAAGGAAATAAGTAAAAGCTACATTAATTCATGTACTTGTTTGTAAAAATTGTATTTGCTAATACTTACATACTTTAATTCATAGATAAACAAGTATGAGTAACTAATTCAAATAATCATGATTTCTATAGATCTAGTAAACTCCTGGAATTTCATAACTTTTTGGTGTTAAATTGGAAAACTCCTGGAATTATAAAAACTATCTCCTTGAATTTATATAAATGGTTTACTTTTAAATTTTATTTCAGTCATTTATTTTAATATAAATCAGCTGTTGAAATATTTTTTATAGCTAAATTTAATTCACTGTGTTGTGTGTTTACTATTTAAAAAGCTTTCAGTATCTTATAAAATCACACAAACTAGCTCAGTGAATTCTTCAACAAACTTAGTGTTCTGTATGCACATATCACAATTCCAACTACAGCTTTTCTAAACATATTGGAGTTTGTATGATTATTGCATCCTATTGATCCCAGAGCTACGTAACCAACAATACAAATCTAGATATTTAAATCATAGCTCACAAATATATTTTAATTAAATTTGTGCTTAAATTATAGCTCCTTTGTAGGTGTGAAATGCAAAATGAAGAAAATATTACTTTTGCTAGACGTCTATAAATATATAAATATACTTGTCATTCTGATAATAAGAGATAATAAATAATTATAAGTATATAGGTTTAATCAAACATTAACAAAAGGGCATCTATTTGTGCACGTTTCATTATGTTTCAGTGAATTATATTCAAAATTTGTTTACATTGTTATCATGGTATATGAATAAATTTGGCATTAAAATCTAACTAATACTATACAGTGGAACCCCTCTAAAGCATCCACCTTCAGGACTGAGACAAATTGGCCTGATTAGAGGGGTTTCACTGTACTCATCAGTTTCTGTTAAAACATTCTTGTCAACATTCACAAAATTTTTCATGTTCACAGAATCATCTGCATCAATCTTCTCAATCAGAGTTTGGATTTCACTAGAATTGTCATAACAAACAACTTCTCCACAGTCTCCACCATTATCAAGAATAAATCCACATTTCTGAAAGCATTTTCTTATGTATTCATTTTTTATGCATTTGATTGAATGACTTAAAAATGCAATTTTCGTGGTCATTTCAGATGCTCTCTTACAGTCATCCATGTTTGCAATAATATACTGAAGCACCAGTTTTCTGTATTTTGATTTTATATACTGTATAATTCTATGGCCAAGTTACTGTAGAAATGATGTACATGGAGGTAGAAAGAGTAAACAAACATTTGAAAATTGAACTTTTGGATGACAAGTTGTATTATCTAGGAAAAGTAGAATATTCCTATTTTCTTGTTTCATTATTTTGTTTAATTTGTTCAAAAATTCTTTGAATATAGCATTTGTCATCCACTCTTTATTATTCACTTTTCATTTCACAGGAAGTTTATTCTTACTTAAATTTTTGAAATAGTGCAGGTTTTCACTTTATCTGTTACCCATGGTAAATTTTCCCTAAATTTTAAAATTAGGGAAGATAGGAATTTATTTTTTCATGAGAATTATGTAAAGAGTAGAATTTTGCACTTAAAAGACAAATACAGGGTGGCCGCTAGAAAAGCGGAAAATTTGAGGGTCAGATGAGATCATGAATAAAATGCGTGCTTACTCATTTCTATTTTGAGTTCTTTACATCATGAATAAAATGCACGGATGACGTTTTGAGCATCCATGAGTGTAATATAACATATGCCTTTAAAAAACTTTGTAAAAGTTATTCTTTGTAAAAATAAATAGCTGTTTGACAAATTTTCCGCTTTTCTAGCGACCACCCTGTATATTTCTACAAATCATGAATCTAATTTAACTGGAAAAATAATGATAGCAGAAAAAAGAACAGAATATATTTAACCAATACTTACTGTAACAAAATGTTTGAGAATTTATTAATTAAATATGAGATTAATATTTAATCAAAAACATATTTTCTGCCTTACTCACTTCCTAATACTACTTGTTTATAGATGAGGTAGGTGAAAGATAATTTTATTTCTGTATTATGCAGGCTACACCATATAAAGGGCCTTTTACAAGAAAAATCTGAACATAATGCTACAAAACTTTGATAGTTTTTACTTGTACAGGTTTCTACCCTGTGCAGTTTCCGGCTTAGATGGTTTTACTGTATTATAATTGAAATGGGACTGTTTGTTACAAAATACTAGTCCACTGAAACACAGCCAAGGTAGGGTCACTTTGTAAAGACGAAAGGTCATTCTTATTATTTAATACAATAACACGAGTGTACAATGCATCATCACAAGTTATGTAATGTTAGCTAGGCATGACTGGAAGGTCAATATAATAAAAAATTATAAATGTATTATGCTATGAGATATCAGCTATTGAGACTAAACATTTGTGTTTTCATATTATAATTTGTTGTTATTCTTGGACAAAAAATGCACAATTTATATTTATTACCTAATTTTTGATGGTGATTATGAGGTCAGTCCAATTTACAGACTTTGTGTAGTTAGGGTAGAGAAAATAACAGACAATATATGAAGTCTTACTGAAAACAAATGTTTGAATTGTATTTAGGAGGTTTTAGAGATTACACAAATAACTTTTGAGATTTTTGGGCCAAAATTGTTTTTTAATAACATAAAATCACTTTGCACTTGAACTAGTTAGAAAATAGACTATTTTCATGAACAGATCTTTAATAAAAATACATCATTAAATTTTTTGTGTTAAAAAACTTGTAATTTTTACTAAAAGTCTACCACATTTTGTGAAGACACACTGACTGCATCAAAATTTAAAGCATAAATACTTAACATATGCAATTGTGCATACAATCTTGTATATATTATACCTTGCACATTGTAAAACGGTTAAAACTATTTGGAATAAACGATTGTAGGTTCATATTATGATATGAAGTCACTCAAAAAGGTAATTTAAAGTTTTTCTTTTTGTAGGTGCAAAGTTGACCAGTTACGTATGGAGTTAGAGCAGAGCAAATAACAAATCAAATATTAAAGTTTTACTGGAAATTAATGTTTGAAATTTATTCAGTAGGATTTTAGTGGTTATACAAATGAAATTTTAGAGTTTTCAGATGAAGTTTTTAAATCTTAACATGAAAACAGCTTTGCAAAAGAAGTCAACACTTTGACTTCATATGTTGATTGTTAAGGTTTCAGTAAAAATACTTCACAGAAAATTGATTTTTTTTATGTATAAATAACTAACTAATTATTGAAAACTTGTGAAATTTCACTAAGATACAAAAATCATAGAAGTTAGTGTGAAAACTATAAAGATCAATTTGGAATTGTGAACTCGGCCAATTCAACCAAGTCCATAGTGAGAGAGTTAGCTTGGTAAAGTGAGGCTTGGTCATTCTGAAATAGAATTTCAACCAAGGCAGTGAGAGCAACTTTTCATTGTCCAAATGTAAGCACACTGTTTTTGCAATAAATAAATATTTTAAATTATATTTCTTTACAGTTTTGTGATTTTTTTTATGAACTTAGTTGTCCAGAAAAGTCAAAATTACTTGGTAACAATATCAATCTATAGATTAAAAGGAAATTTAAACAAGATGTTTACCACAAAGAAAAAATGGTCTTTCTTTTGGCATAATTGCAGTTTGTGGACTATTGCTTCAAATATTCATTCTTCAAAGTTTTATAGATATTTAAATGTTTTAATTGAAATCTTAAAAAATGATATCTGTGTAATATTACATCAAAGAGCATACGTGTAACATTAACTAGTTACAAAATATGTGAATTGTAACTACTATAAAATTTAAAAATCTTTTTTTCAATCTCAGTTTATCCTGGTAGTAAAGGTTAAGGTAAATGTTAATAATTAACCACAACATACTTCAGTGTTATGTAAGTGCTTGTTCAGTTATTCTCTCTGATAAAAGAATTGTTTGAAAATTGTAGCTCTCACTGTTGTTTTGGGAGTTTTTACTTGAAACATTTAATTTGTTTGTTTTTTTCTTTTCTTGTCTTAAAATAGTGTTCATAATTGATTACTAGTTATCAAGTTATCCCCATTTAGTATTTATCTTACAGATGTAACAATAGCCTACAAACAAATAGCCTATGATTACATTTTTCTAGAACTCTAAATTGAGTAACCTAATAACATAAAATAGACTACTATTTTCATGTTAGATATTTTTTACTATATTTTTTCATTTGGAGTTAGCTCAGAGAAACAACTCTTACTAGCATTATTAGGTCCTAAATACCAAAAATATTACATTTCTTTCTTTGTTGTATTTGATTATATTTTAGTACAATGCTTTTTACCTTATGTCACACAGAAAATTGATGTTTCTCTTTAAGGCTTTTGTAAAAAAAAAAAAAAGTGATTAGTTTCTGGATGGTGAATACAACATTTTTGTCAGCTTGTTGTAATTCTGATATTGAATAGCTTAGAACTATTTCAGTTTTATGTTAAATAAAACATTATTTATACTGTTTTTGGTTAATATTAATTTACTTGTACAAGTTTTAAGATCTTAGTTTTAAGACCTGTGATTCCTGTGAATGTTCAAATTAAATTTCTTTCAGCAATGTTGCTGACTGTAGGATTAATCTTTATGTTCTGGTTTAAAAATCTAGAGACACCTAGACCATATACAACATTAATGTTTGATAAACTAATAAAACAAACATTTAGCAATATATCAACATGTTTTACTCTTAAAGGTTGACTACAGAAATTAAATTTAATTCATAACCCTAAAATTGAGCAAGAATAATGAAATATTCTTTTAGTCAGCAATGCTCTAACAGAAAATTTGCATTAAACTATAGCATTATTCAGCAGAGTGTGAATGGTGCATGAAGCCATGTCATGACCAGGTGAGTTTAAGAGTTCGACTTCTTGCCTGAGGGTCGTGGGTTTGAATACCTGTTGCACCAAACATGCTTGCCCTTTCAGCCATGGGGGTGTTATAATGTGATGGTCAATCCCACTATTCATTGGTAAAAGAGTAGCCCAAGAGTTGGCAGTGGATGATGATGACTAGCTTCCTTCTCTCTGGTCTTACACTGTTAAATTAGGGATGGCTAATGTAGATAGCCCTTGAGTAGCTTTGTGCAAAATTCAAAACAAACAAACAAAACCATGTCATACACATCTTGACTGATGAATATTCTTGTTATATTATAACTATGTGCAGGAAATGTCTGCCTTAACTTGGCAGTACTAAAATATCAATTAATTAATAAGACTGCATTTTCATATTTTACATGCAAAGAACAGGAAATTAAAAAAAAAAGTAATTCGGCTAACCCATCATGCAGTGAAAGTCCTACTAGGAGTAGTTGCCACACTGGTCTGTAGATTTCCAAATCTGTCAAATTTCATGTATTTTCATCTTTGTATGAACTTGGGTTCAAAAAATGGATGCTAGATTTGAGAAAATGGTGCTTTTGACAATTTTTCTTTGACTAATAATTTTTTTAATAAGAAAGTCAGTATACATTTGCTTGGGTAAATTTCACTAATGCTTTTATATCATTTTTTTGTGGCACCAAATTATTTTTTTAGTTTTTCTTTAACTTCGACAAAATACAGGGTGGTCGCTAGAAAAGCGGAAAATTTGAGGGTCAGATGATATCGTGAACAAAATGCGTTCTTACTCATTTCTATTTTGATTTCTTTACATCATGAATAAAATGCATGATTTTAATATAATTTTGAGCATCTATGAGTGTAATATAACATATGCCTTTAAAAAAACTTTGTAAAAGTTATTCTTTGTAAAAATAAATAGCTGTTTGACAAATTTTCCGCTTTTCTGGCAACCACCCTGTAGTTTCACTAGTGTATTTGGCTTTCCAAATAAGGAAATTGCAAAATATGAACAGTATTATGATCTGTATTGTTTAAGACATGTTGTATATTCGTGATTCATATCCATGTTACAAGCAACTAAATTTCATGCCTTTTTTACTGTTCAGAATTTTTTTTGCAAACTTTCAGGAATTGTGTTGTGTCTAAAAAGACACTTTGATTTGATGACTGTCATGGCACGCTTACTGAAAATGTTGTGATCTGAAAGTTTTTTTTCTGAGAAGTATTAATCACTTTTGATGGTTTTGGATGAATAATTTGTATAGCAAGTTTTGTATAATGACAGGTTTAACATTAGTAGATTTTACAAGAATGTAAATCTTTCTGTTAGAAATAAGTTTTGAATAAATGCTAACAAACTAGCTAATTACTAAACTTGAGTAACAGGGTTAGATATTAGCCAAAAGGAGGAGGAACAGTTTGTCAAAATATGGAAACTTGTTTATTTAAACATTTTATTCTTATTATCCTATCTTAAAGGTCAGAGATAATTCCCTAATTAATTTTTATTTCAGCTTATTAGTTTTATTTTGTAATGTATACATTTATTTATTATTTATGATGAGGATGAGATGTTTGTAAATAATTTTTGGGGTAAAATTTTTTGTAAACTCAAGTAACTAAATGACACACTATTGTGTAAAAAATTAAAGGATTAACTCATGGCATAAATTAATATCTGTTGGCAACCATCACATAAATACTATCACTTTAAAGATATAAAACAGTTTATCTCTAAGCATGCATACATGTTCATGTGTATAATATGTATCTTTTTGCTTGGTTGGTGAATGCAAAAATTTACTGAAATTAATGATTTTTGTGTATATATTTACTTAGATGTCTTTTTCTCCACATGAGATAATTCAAAATGTAGAATAAAAGTTAAATTGTAGGTAACTACCTGGGAGGACCCATCCCCTAGATGGAAGTTATAGAAATTCATGATTCAAGAAGGTTATCTTAGAACATGAGTTGCTTTCTTTGTATGCAGATATCATAAAAAAGTGCAAAAATACCCATAAAAACAGCAAAGCACAAGGTGAACTGCAAATTTTACATGTATTTCCTCATGAAGTCAGTAATTACTTTCATGGTAAATTTGGTGAAGATCTATCACCAGGTGGCAAAATAGTGGCAAAAATGCAAAACAACATACATGAAAGTCTCAAAATTAAAAATTTATATGTACTCCATGTGGACCTAAATTTTGGTGAAGATTCATCTATGCCAGCACTATTATATATTTTTTATAAAGTTACGTTAAAAGTGATAGTTTTACTATATTTAGAGTGTAAAAAAATCGTACTTCCTGAGTGCTTTATGATATTACAATTTATTTTATAAAAGGAGTAATTTGTGCTTAGCTTCATTGTTTTTCTCCCCAACTTTAGGTGTACTAGGGTATTACCAGGCCCAGTTAAATGACATTGTCCAATATCCAGATGTTAAAACAGAAATGTTTCAAGGATTTCGGGAAGTGGGAAATGCTATTTTGTTTTGTCTTTTAGTGGAACAAAGCTTGGTAAGATTTTATCTTTAAACTATAATTCCTTAAAAATATAATATTAGTCACACTTTTTCCATAATTGGCAGTAAAATATATAAAACAAGGTATTCATTATTCTTATTTTGCATAAATAAAGAAAATATACATCATAAGTTTATCCCTAAACAGTAATTTTTTTAATATTTGCTAATTGTTGCCTTTTGATGTGTTTTAATATAGCTTTATAAATTTAAAATTAAATAGTTATGTAATGATTTATTGTTGTTATTGTGGTATTCTTCTGCAATGCCAACAGTCTGTAACCATATTCAGGGTACCATGATTCAACAGGCTTTCTTTACATATCACCATAATTTTAATTTGTACATCAGACATTGCACTGGATAATTTTAAGTTCAAAAAATTGTGTAAATAAAATGTGGTAAGAGAAATTCTTTAAATTGAAAGAACTAAGTCCTGAGAAAAAGGCTTAGCTTTGAGAGAGAGCTAAGATTCAAAAAGTAATTACATAAGAAGATTGAAAATGTTTTAAATAGTACTTGTTTTGACAACATAGATACAGGTGAAACAAATATCTATGAACAACTTATAAGGATGGAATTATAGATGAGACTGCAAAGCAAATAGAACTTTGTGCCATAAACTGACCTAAAGATTTGCTGTTAAAATGTTTTAAGAAGGAGGGATCACAATCCTACAAAGATAAAAGTCCAAAACTTTTTCACCCCCCAATTCCAAAATATGTTTTAACTGATTTTTGTATGGGATTCTGAGTCTTTCCTCATTTAATGTTCTCAACAAGGTGTATGCTTTCCAACTACTTAAAAATTGTCAAAAATATTGTTTAATACTCTCTCCATTGATATTGTGTATTAATTTCTCCAAGGCTGCATGCTGAGCCTGTTAAATCATTATTAACCTATATGTTTAAGGTTTAATTTATCTTTATAATAAGAAATAACATATGTTGATTTTAAGTGATTTTGATGATAAGCTTAACCTGAAGAATAGATTTTATTTACAATCAAATCCTTTTAGATGTAAAAAAAATGTATATTAGCTCTCATGACAGAGTTGATGCCACATTTTAAAGAGTTAGCTTTAGAGTTAAATGACTTTATTATCATGTTATATGAAAATAAAATTAATCAATCACAGTGAATAAATTAAATTTTAATATTATGTGTGTTTTATGTTCTTAACTTTATAAGAAAATATTTTTTTAAATCCTCATTCTTCCTTAGTATAGAAATTGAGGCTTATACTTTTTAAGTCTTCCCTTTTCTCATATATGTTTACCACCCATTAAAGTAATATAGAACTTAACATAAGTTATGTATTATAATACAGTTAGTATTGCTCTGGCAAAGCATAATTTTTATATCTATCAATTTCATTTGTTTATGGACCAATAAACTATAAAATTAGACTTGGTTGCCATGCTCACCTATCACGTCCTTTTTTCTTTTTTTTTCAAATTTCCAATAGCTGTCTCAAATGTTTAGTACAGTATTAATTACATCAATAAAAAGAAAAGAGATAGTATTTTATCAGACTGTTTAATTTTATGTTGTTTTTTGAACTGAGAATTGTTTATTTCGCTTAATTCACACTCTGCTCCCATGCAAAATGCATTGACAAGCCCAGATGAATTTTAATGGCTCACATCACACAGTTAGAAATTAGAAAAATTATAATAGTTATAGAATGTTGTATGTTTTTTGTGTTATTATTGTGGTTTTTAGGTGTATTACATAATTAAAGTTATTTAGTGTGTAGTATTACCATTAATACAGAAAAGTAGGGTTCAGTATTACTGGCAGTCAAAGAGTGAGTAACATTTTTTTTAATGTATTTGTTATTCTTATAAAAGTAACTGAACTGTAGAAAGTAGAAACTTGTTAGGTTAAGTAAATATAATAGTAACTGCAAAATATTCATGACTAATGCTTGCAATAAACCCTTGAATTACATAATTTGATAGGATAGTATGTGCTGCATGTTTGCCAAGTGATTTACAGCTTGTGTGGTGTGATTATTAGTTGCACACAGTCCAAAGAGAAATAAAGCTTAAGTGTAAATTATTGTACTGGTATGAAACTTAAACTGTTTAAATTAAACAGATGCAGTTTGAAGTAATTCTAGAAGGAGAAAAGGATAACTGAGATTTATTTCTTGTATTTAAGGCAGTTGTGAAGTTGCTGAAATTAACAAATTTTGTATGGAGTTAGGGAAAAGAAAATAACAGGTAAAATGTAAAGTTTTACCAAAAATGTTTCAGGTTTATTGAGGAGGTTTTACAGATTAAATGTATTTGAGGATTTTCAGATAAAGAATAGTAATTTTAATCTTAACTGGAAAATCACTTTGCAACACTTTTGACTCCATATATACACAGATAAATATTTTGCTAAAAATACTTCATTAAAAATTCTGACTTTTTTGTCTATGAAAGATTTATAATGTTTACCGAATGACTTTGAAACTTTGTGATGATACAAAACATTTTTGAAGTTATAGTATGGAAACTATGGTTTTCTTCTTTACACTTTTACCTGTCAACATTTCAACAGTTCTCTGTCTTTACCTCTAATGATTTAAATTTCAAAAATCCAAACCTGTGTGAAAGTAATCAGAAACTTTCTCAATAAACAGTTTACAAGCTGGATGAAAGAGGGATGTAAAAATCACTAGTTGGAGAAAGTTCCTTTCCTTCAAAACTAAACATCTTTCACTATTTAAAAAAATGAATTGTGACCTCTAAAGGTTAGTTTGGGGTCACAAACTTGGCAAATCAACTGAACCCATAGCAATATAGTTAAGTACTGAAAGTATTAATAGTAAGGCAGTCTTGGAAATATTGTCCATAAAATGGGAGCAGTAGAGTGAGGAACCCAACGAAACTACTGCTTCTCTTTGTGCAGTTTGAAGGCCATCACATTCTGCCTGTATTTTAGCTGGATATGTGGAAATTTTTTCTCTACCCATAATATAACATAGAACTTTAACTGACACAAGTAAACACTTGGTTTCAGTTTCAAGCCTTCATTTTCATCCACAGAGATATCATTGCTGTTGACGGATGCTGCTTTTAACATGAGAGGACGTCAAGTACTTCTATGTTTTTCAATTTATTCATATATATTACAGACAAATACTTTTTTGTCATATTTTACAGAAATTCCTGTATTTTCTTATATTTACAAAATTTGGTAAGGAAGAAATACAAATAATAAAAGTGACATGAATATAAACCTTTTCCTAAAAATGTTAAAAAATTGTGTGTTTGTAAAACTGTTCATATTTCTGCACTTTTATTCAATATATTGTTTTCTGGTGAGCCTTACCACTAACAGCTTCAGTTGTTGGGTATACTTTCTGTATTCATTACGATAATTGAAACTATTGTTCTCATTTTTACTGGACTAGTGTTTTGTGCATAAAAAATATAAATACAATTCTTATAATAAATTTATCAGTTTGGGAAAATGGCTTATTAACTAATATTGTAGTAATAATAGAAACCTTTGTCAGTTTTGAAGGGAAGTCCAAAATATTCATGTTGGGTAAATGTTAAATAGAACAGTTTATCAAGGTGTTTTGTAAAAATGTGTCAAAAATGTGTTAATATATTATCCAACAACTAAAGCTGTTTTAGTAAATTTTCATGACAAATTAGCATTTTAATATTTATTTCAAGTAGTTTACTAGTTGTTAATTACTTGGTGAAAAAACTAAGCTCAGCAAAAGGTGGTTGTCTGAGGTTGATGGAAATGGATATGAATTGAAGTTATGATGTGTTAAAAGAAGTATCTTGAATCATGCAACATGTATAAGCTGTAAATCTAAATTTGTATGTGACAAAGCAGGCTTAAACGTTTCAACATGCACCATAATCCCATCATGAGAAATTGTTAGCCTCTACTTTCACCAAATCAGACAAAATTCATGTTCAAAGTCAACCAACCACTGAAATCTCAAAGTAAAGCACAAGTACATAGTTTGCATATGAAATGCAGGACCTTCTATTTAAATATCTGGAACATTAATTGGAAAAGAGAAATACGTAATTCTGACTTACACTGTACAAAGAGAGGGTATCTCCTGTGCAGAATTTATCTGAGCAGCAAAATGTGTACTGTCTATAGTAACTTTCAAAACTGCTGATATTATTGCTAAAACTTTTAAAGCCGTTTTCAAATACCTGATAGCTACCAGTTTCAATATTATCTGAACAAAGTTATTGTTTGTACCATTAAATGGTTTTGGTCCAGTTTTTACTTCAGCTTTGATATATAATCTATGAAGCTACAAGAATTCTTTTGCATTGCAATGTGATGAAACAATGAGGCACAGATAAAGAAACAAATGGATTTATTGACGAGGTAGTGGTCTCCAACCCATGAAAAAGTCTGTAAGAAATATATTCAAGATGTGGAAGAAAAGAAAGATTACAGACACATACAAGTAGATCTTGACCTTTTAGTGGAAGTCATTATAAAGCACTTGCAGGTTTGTTGGCTGAACATTGGGCCAATCATAAGATGTATCATTGAGTATTGTTCAGAGATTAGGGAATACATGTCAGATTTTAGAGATGGACCTAAAGACAATTCTGAGGAGTATCAAAATGAAAGAAATAGTGAAAGCAATAAGATAACCAGACATGGAAGTCAATTTGTTGTTGCTATTGTTAGTTATCCCTCTGTTTGAAGATTTTGTCGAGCTTCAAACTTACTAAGTTATGATTTTCTTGCTATACAAATAAATGACAATGTCAGTTTGGATAATTTTGAGATTATTTGTCAAAGTAGGTACTTATTGGTATAATGACAGAAGACTTGAAAAATTTAGATATTGGTATTAAAAACTATTAGGTGATGAAGATATATTATCTGTGGGGAAACAAGACAGGAGCATTCCAAGATGAAAACAAAGACCCAGCATAAAGAAATCTCTTGGACTATGGCTTTGCTACACTACAGTATTAAAGTAACTGATTATTAGGCTTCCTTTTGAAAAATAAGTTATCAGAACACAAATTTGTTTGTATTCAGTGAAAAGATTTAATCAAGGTTCTCAAAGGTTGTTTGTCTTCACCAGAAAGAACTGATCAAGTTTCTTTGACAGATGTAAAGGTTTCACCTAGACAACTAATCTTTGAAGAGAATGTTATAACTAACATGAAAAATGAGTGGAAAGTGTACCACACAAAAGATGATTTAGAAGACATGGAAAGAGTGGATCATTTCTGAGAGCAAATCTTCTCAAACAACCTTTACAGTGGAAAGAAATTTGTTTTTTAATACAAATGTTGTCAACAAAATCAAGTTTGCCACTGGGAAGAAAACTAATTGTTATTGTAACTGTAAAAGCCATATAAATTATCAGATCCTGACTAGCTTCAGCCATAAACTTCTTCCTTCCATAATTATTTATTTTCATTTAACAATTTCACAACTACATGGTATTTCATTGATTCATGTAAGATTATGATAGGATAATATTTTGGGATTTAAAGCTGTAGTTTTGTGCTGGGCAAGCGGTTACTCCAACCAGAGGTATTTTGTAGTTGGAAATGTGTTTGAATTATCAAATATTTCTTTTTATTTTGATTTTCCACCATTTTCTCTTGTTATAAAGTTTATGTAATCTATGAATGGATTCTTCTGTGTGGTATATTAATGCTCTGTTCTTCTGTCAGAAAAATGTTGGGCCATCACCGTTGATCAGGTTTTATGTTAATAACAGCTTTTCAACTTTGCACTGTTGAAATTACTATAAGAAATCAATTATAAGCCCTTAATTGCCTTTGACCAAATGAATATCACAAACTTAATAACTGAATAATAGTTAAATCAGAATGAAAATTTTTATAATTGGGTTTTCACAATATTCATGTGTTTAGGGCAAAAATAATTTAGATGAAGCTAGCATTCAACCCATTTTAAAACTTGTCATAATAATATGTAGTGATGAAATGTATGAAGTTGATCAAGAAGTTCCATTTGTTTTTATTGACAATGCATCAGCTGTTGGGTATAAACAAAACAAATGTACTCTTTTATTTATGTTTTATAATTAGCTAGCATTATTTAAATTGATTGTTATTTTTATTGTGTTCTTTTAACATTGATTTGTTGAGGTTCTCAGAATTACATTAATTTTAACCTCAGGTACAAGATAGTTTCATTTTCAGTTTATTATTAGTAATGAAATTTTGTTTTGAGCTGTGATAGTTTTAAGTAGTGCAACAAAAGGGTTGTTATTATTTAAATAAAAAAAATGAAATGTGATACCTATGAGATTTCTTTCAGCATAGAAATTGTATAAACTATTACTAATATCAATTTGTATGCTTAAAATTCATTATTATTGAATGTTATCCTTGAATAATGTAAAAAGAATAAAATAAAAGCAGCTTTTCTGAAATTTTGGGAAATAGTTACTCATATCAGAAATCAAGAAATTTTTTATAAACTTTGTTTGATTAGTAACTTTTGTTAATGAAAAGTTGTTATGACCAAGATATACCTTTTTGTTTTCATTTACAGTCAACCACTGGTTCACTCTTTTTTTATATTAAAGAAAGTCTATGTTTTAATTAGTTTCATAATTGGCTAGTATTTGTAAGAATGATGTGTATATTATTATCTTTAACAAGTTCTTTTGATTGTGAAATTTGTCAACTTTTTGGTTAAGATTTATGTTTAATAGACATTAAGGAAGACATTTATATAATTTTGTATGAGCAGTCAAACTTTGCATTGATCAATCAGATTTATATTCTTGCCATTGAAAAAGCACTTCATATATTTGATTATGTTACTAAAATGCATACCTTTATGAAGTATCACTGAATGTATAAGGAAGTTATTTCATGCTTACTGCTTAGCATATTGCTTTGCTGTAAACAAGAATGAAAAATTTTCCTTTTTTTCATAGTGTTTTCTTTTCATGTGAATTAAAGGAAAATAAAAATTTATAAATGATTTTGCACTATTTATTCCATGATAATGAGGTGTGTATTAGCAAGGTTTCTGTATATATTTAAATATATAGTCTCAGGAGGAAGTGTGTGACCTTCTTCATGCAGCACCTTTTCAGAACATCTTACCCAGGCCATACTGTAAAGGTAAGCTCATTACATTTATTCATTTCTGCTAAACCAGATTCTCTCCCAAACCACTTTCTAAACAACAGTTTTGTGTCATACATTTTATTAATGCATAGTAATACATTTAATGTATGTGGTGTTGATGTTATTGGAGACTGCAATGGTAGGTTTCTGTTATCAATGATAATAATCATTTTAACTTCTTATCAGAGTAAGCTTGTTACTTGAAGTCAAAGCAAAGTTCAGCTTGTCATTTGTATAGCTAAATAAATATACATTTCTTATATTTCTATTTGTAAATATTAGGGTACATTATTTAGTCAGTTTGGTAACCTTACTATAAATACTGCAGTATCTCATGAAATTTGGCCAGCTTAGAAAATTTAGATCAGTCGAATATATATATACTAAACTAACAATGCAAAACAATCTCTGTTATAAAAGCTTATACTAAAAATAAAACTAAGAAATCAATAAAACTGACTGTGTTAAACATTTAGACCAATACTATTGATGAAAGTAATTATAAAATAATATGATAATATATGGAATATAAAACCTCCAGTGTTGTGCTCCCCAGTTTCAAAAGTTTACATCGCTTGGTACTTGCACTTATTGACAATGTGTTACCAACATTCTTCCAGCCCTTACTTCCTTTTGCAATCCTAGTCACAATCACTCTTTTGTGTAATTCAAATCATTACATATATTATGATAGCTGCATGTTCTGGAAACTGTATCACTGTTCCAGGAAATGATGCAACAAATTTTACTCATGACTCACTAAACCTTGCAATTAAGTGCATATTAACCCTCTAACAAAATTTTAAGAGAGATGTTAAGAGTTTTGTTTTATAAATTTTCCCAACTTATTAATTACTTTATTTCATTTAATATTTTTTTCAACATGAATGCTCAATTATTCATTCTTAAGTAGATTGTTTAGGCTAAGATGAATTGATGGCATCTGCCTCTCTTAAAAACACAACTGTAGAGGACAATGTTTCAAACAGTCTCCAGTTTTTTTCTTCAGGTTCAAATGGATTTTTTAAACTGACTCTTATCTTGATAAAGTTAAATCATCTGTAAAAATGCAAGATGTAAATCCTATAAACCTTGTCAAAGTGCCATAGTATTAATAAAACTTAATTAGAACAATCGTGAATATGGTAGTGAAAGTAATAAGCAACAACTTATGTAACTTAGCTAATAACTGTTGTTTATTTCTAGTTACTTTAGTTAAAACTACTGTTGTAATGGTTTCTGTTGTTGGACAAATACCTCTTTTATTATTCAGTAATAACAATATAGTCCACTTACGGTGAACAAAAGAACAATTTTTTTGTGATCAATCTACAATAATGTTTTAATCAGCTCTAACAGAACAATACCAAATTTAAATGGAAATTGGTTTTGACATTTCATGCATTCTCTTTAGTTCAATGTTTGTTTTTCTTCAGCAAATAAATTTTGGACCGAAGAAGATGGCTGATATGTCACAAAGTTAATTTCCATTTAAATCCGTTTAAACTTTGTATTTTTATGTTAATTTTGATTTAAACTTGTAAATTAAAAGCTACAGCTTAACCCTCTTTGTCCAGCCATCATTTTCTGTATATGTCATGAGGTTTAAGTGATTTATATTGAAATATTTGTTAAATTGCTTTAAGTTATAACAGCTAGTATAGCATCAAATCATAGCTTATAGTATGCAAGTTTTAAGTTCTTAATTTTATAAAGCAGTATTTTTTAAAAAACTAAATTTCCCCTAGTGTAAGAAATATGACTTCCTTTGTAGTATCCTTTCCTCTGCTTTATTCACCACCCCTCCATTAAGTATGAATTTTAATATAAATTATTCACTATAAAATTGTCAACACTCAGACAAACCATATTTTGTGTAGCTTTTAATTCAAATAGAAAATTAAACTCCTCTTGCCACATGCACCTGTCATATGTTCTCTTTCAGGATATGTTAATAATTCTCTAATATGTTTAATTCTGTATTATCAATGACAAACAGAAATTGAAGGACTTCATCTATCAAATAAAATGTTGTTTTCCAAGTGAAATATTGCCAATATTGTAAAAAATAACTGAAATGTAGAAATAGTGATCTCTTTACAATAAATTAGGTAAAATAAATAACATCTCATGAGGCATGCACATGTACATCGCTTGTTTAACAGTGAGTTTACAATTTATAATTGTGTGAATAGTAAAGTATAGTTTAAAGGACAATAAAATATAAGTATAAATAGACAAATACTATTACGAGTTTCATGTTACACTCTGAAGTTATTCTAGAAATGAAAAAAAGGTAATTTAGATTTTATTTCTTGGTAAGCATGAGATCAGTGAAATTGACCAAATTTTTATAGTGTTTAAGGTTGAGAAAATGCATAAAATATAAAGTTTTACTGAAAACAATCATTTGAAACCTTTAAAATCACTTTTCACTTGGACCAGTAAACAAAACTACTCAATATATTTATGAACAAATCTTTTTTTTTTAGTTTATTAAAAATATTACTGCACTGAAAACGTGTATGTCAAAGGCATATAATGTTTACTGAAAATCTGCCAAATTTGGTGAAGATATACATATGGTAGTAAAATTTAGTTATATCAAAACTATAAAGACTAAATAAGCACAAAGAAGTCTCATTGTCGGTTAGATTTACCAAACCCATTTTAATAAAGTCAATTCAGAAATAAAACTAAGCAGTCACTTATTTTTTAAATTTCTTTTATCTAAAGCTTAAACTCATAACTGGCTAACATGCACTTACTTATTCAGTAATTGATTTATGACAATGTAGCAGACTCAGTAAGTAACTGATGGATTAACTCTGACATATTTATTAACTTGTTCAGGTTTTTTTTCACTACCCCATTCCCCCCCCCCCCCCCAAGGATTTTATGAATATTCTAAACATATCAAATCTAGTTTAGATAAATGTGAAGTTTCTGGGCATCACATTTTACCACTGTGTCTTGCCAAAATTCACTTTAATAAAAAATAAAAATCATAACCCACAGCACTACTACTTCCATGGATTGCAAAGCTCCTTGAAAAATCTTAATAGTAAAATAAAAGAACAATACAAATAAATTTTAAATTTACATAATGAGTAGTAAAAATTATTAGTAAATAGATGCTTAAGTCACTATACCATTAATTAAATCTGAGTCTAAAGTGTCCATTCACCAAATCCTCTTTTGGTGATTTTGGTTGCTGTGAATTTTATGGCTTGCCAATTTGTCATTGGGGTAATTTTGTCTATTCAAATGATCAAGTGAACCCACTAGTGGCATCATGCTGGGTAATACTGGTGAAATGACAGTGACATTAATCTCAGGCACATTCAATGTTCTTCTGGTGCAGATGAAATACAATTATGATGGATGATCCTTGGTTTGGACCACTTGTTTGTTGGATTCTATTGTACTCCTAGGTTGGTTGTTTCTTTATCCTGTGTTTTTGCCATTTTTGATACTTAAATCCAATTGTTTAATGGTGTAATGGTTGTATAGTGTATGGGAATGTTCAGATTATAACTATGATTCTATTTGAAACCATGTGAACCTCACATCTGTGTCTGCATAAAGTTAGTTCTAAATGTATAGCTATCCTTGATGTCACTTGTCCATACATCATACTATATAGAGGTTTCCACAATGAGAGTAATTTCCAACTTAATTCTTGCTAGAATTTTATGACTCCCAGCAATTTGCATCAATCTTTCTTCCTAGAGGCTATTTACCACCTTTTATTACTAATTCACATTAAATTATTGTAGCTGTGTATACTAACAGAAATTTGTTTTTTGTAACTCTGATGTTTAGTATATCTGCAGCTGGGATATACTCATTATGAAATTGAATTTTCATTCTTTGAAAGCGATAATACTCACGAGAAAGATGTTTTGATGTTGTCCAAAACATAGAAACATGCTATTACTGTTAAATGAGAACTTTAAAATGTTAAAAATGGATATTCTTTTTATGAATGCTCTAATATAGAGATAGGTGTAGACTTTATAATTTTTTAGTATAATTATAACTATTTAATATTAATTACAAAATTTGAAATGTTTTTTTTGTACAACTCACTTTACTACAAATAAACATGAAAGCTTTGAAATCATTGAATTAAATTGTCATTGAGCTACTCATAATAATGATCTTTAATGTTTAACATAATTTGAAACATTGATGAATCCTGTATTTGAAAAATGTTTGACATAAATACTCCATCTGGTGAGTTTTTACATTTCTTTATATGAATACAAGTATTGTTCTTCAAATATGTATTGATTTTTGTGTGTTAGAAAATAATTATATTTTCAACAATAGGAGAATATTCAACTAACTTATACATTATATAAACTATTGCCAAAATTAGTTGTTTTTTTCTAATTCATGTTCTTTATTTACTTTACATGAAAATTTGTTTGTAAGTGTTATAATGTAATGTTTATTTTCATCAACACAAATGCAGTAGTGTTGTGGACATTTGTAGGGAAAACCTGTGGAATACTGTAAATTGTACAGGTCTTGTATTATTTTACATAGTGATGTTTTTGTGCAAATCTGTTTAGGATGAAGAAAAAATAACATTTATAAATTAGTGTATCTGCCTATAAGATTTCCTTTAGCTTTTTATGGGTTTTCACCACAAATTTTAAGAACATTTTATATGTTTATTCGAAGTATTTGAATATTGTTATCTCAGAAGTATTTTAAACTGATATTTTGTCACATTTTGGAATTTATTTAGAGTAATTGATAAAGAAACAAGTTGATATTTTAATTGCTGAACAATTACAAACAACTTTGCTCATAAGCAAAACAATCCAATTGTCAGTTTTTTTAATACTTTTCTGCCTGGCACAAAAATATAAATTTATTTTTACTGAGAACTTATCATCCCTTGAAGATGTATTATTCATTACTCGATTCTTAAGTACTTCCCTTAGTTATCCTTCAGGTTTTCACAGAAACCTTCACAAATAAAACAAAGATTTGAAAACATCATTAGAGAAGTTTAAATGTGATTGGATGGAGCAAGAATTAGACTATTCTGTTTTAAAAGAGTATATATGTTTAAGAGTATTTTTTCTAGTTCTGTAAATCTTCCATTTGTCCTGAATTGTTAAAGCATTTGTGTGTTAAACTGTATGTTTGAAAGTTACAGAAGTTGTTTTCAATGAGCAGACATCAGATAACTTGAGATAAGGTAGATAAAACTTGTAAACTGTAGAGATGGATTGAAAGTGTAACAAAGAAAACTTTACTGAAAGTTTAAAACAAATTTACAATTTTTGGGAAAGGTTTTGTCATCATCAGGTTTAAGTAGCTTATTTAAAGTCAGTAATATATTATATACACAATACAAAGCAAAATCCTCCCTTGACTGGCAATTGTTTAAGGCATAGTAAAGATTTCTATTGATATTTGGTTCTTCATTACAGTAATTTTATTTTTAATACATATACTATGGTTTATTGAGTTTGTAAATATAATTCTTTATTATGTTCAAATAAACTTATGAAATCAGAAGTTTAGTGTGTATGGTAGGTGACTACAAATATTGTGAAGACTCAAATCTTTATTGAATATAATTTTTGTGTTTATTATATTCAAACAATGCAACTATGGTATGCCTTAAATAAAAACATCATTGCCCTTATGAAAATAAAACATGTTTTTGTTATTTAATTATAATTTTCTTTGATTTTTAGAAGATTAGTGTGAGATTACTGCATGTATGAAAATCAAATAATGGCAATATCTGTTGGTGTTTAGTCAACATAAAAGATTTATCTGTCAAGTAGGAAATACTTGTAAATGTTGTGAGAAAACATGTTTTTCACAAATGCACAAATGGTGATTTTCAATAAAGGTCTGTCAAATGAAAATAAAATTAATTTGAAAATTACTTTTAAAAAATCAGTATAAAAGAAAATGGGAGAATCAGTAGCAAATTCAAAAGGATGTAGTGTAGTAATGTACAGTAATGTACTAATTGAATTTAATTGATAAACATATATACCACTAATTATCCTGTTGTAGTTCAGGTTGCTAACTTTAACAGCCATTTGTTTTCTGATTTGTGTAGTGTTAGGTATGGTGATTATATGCACCCCACTTTCTTACTTCAATCCAGATAATTTAGCAGAACTACCAAGTTTGTTAATTCTGACTGAACAACTGGATGTTACATTTTCATACATTATGAATACAATTAGGCAGGAAATATTGCTTCCTGATAGCATGATGTGCAAGTGCTTTCCATGAATTACCAACAGAAATATAGAGAAAAGTTAAATTCTGCATTAGTGAATCTACAGAAATTTGCCTTTTAACAGTTTGGAATGGATAATAATGGAACTGGTGTGCTTATATAGCAAATGGTACATACCAGCAGCTTGAATCCATCTGGATAGGTCCATACTTCATACTCCAACAAAGTGGTCAACTGTCATACATGTTACAGTGGAAATGAAGCATGCCAAAATCTGTTACCATGCTGATAAGCTGCATCTAGACAAATGAGTTAAAGGAAAATGAGAATGACACCTCAGTGCTATACTGACTCACTTATCAAAGAAGAAAGAGCTGGAATTACATATATAGCTGTCTATAGAGAGCAAGATGAGGAAACTCTGGGGCTAGAGGCAAGTCACCACTCCAAAAGTTATCTTGACCACTAACAATGACCTTGTGGTTTGGATGGCTAAGATTAGACAGTCATCTAAATATGGACAGCTGGAGCTAGTAGATGTAATGCTTAGGAGGCCAACATTTTGCACATATGAAGATGTGTTCAGATACTCAGTTGAAAGAGTGTTACAATTGCTTGCTAAGCTTAAAAGGTGGTATGGTAAAGTACAATGTATGGACTACGTCATTAGACTTTCACAGTTGTGGTAGTTTACTGATTGTAAAACTAACAGGAAGAAAAGGCCCCTGCAGTCTTTATTTTTCTGACCTGTTGAGCAGAGTTTTCATAAGTGAGATAACATGTGGTAACTGCTTTATTATTATAAACTAGAATTCGTATGTGGTTGAAAAAATTCTAGGACTGAAAAGATGTTACAATACTTGCCTTCTGAACCACTCAATGAGTTTTCTGAAGAATTTCAAGAGAATTGCTCACTTGATTTAGGTGAGTGGTGAGAACTTTATGGAGCAAACTACTCTCCTTGCTAAGTTTTTTCCAATGTACCTGGAGAAATTATAGTGATTTATATGCATTGAAGGAATTGGGTTTCCCATGAGTATAAGTTGACACAGAGGACTAACAATACAAGTATTGGTCCTGACTGACAAAAATCTCAGCTTAAGTATCTTAGGTTGAATTCTATTAGTAACTTTTTGTTTTGATGCCTGAAGTGAAGAACAAATAAAATTTGATGACTTCTAAAGGGTGGTACATTATAGGGCCATAACTATTAACACTACTTTGGAAAGTAATCTGAAAAGGTTTATGAAAGTAATTTGTTCAGGAGTTGAAGGGAGTTAGTTTTAACAAACTAGGATAAGTTAAAATCTGTAATAGTGATATAAGCAAATGTCTTTATATAATCGTACACTAATATTATTTTCATTAATGCTAGTAAGAGAATATTTTAGTTTGTCATTAAAACATATGGTAGATAATAAATATTTACTGGATCATTAAACTAATATGCTGTGTCTGAGAGAAGTATTAAATTTTAAGCAGAAGAAGGTTCCTAAAAACAAAGAATGTTTTATTTTATATATGGCCATTTATTGCTTTTAGAGATATAAGCAATAAACTGAAAGCCAAGTGTCATGTAATTTCAAATATATTCTGTTTTTACAAAATTATCAATAATTGTTTTTGACATTTGCTGTAGGATTATTCTAACCATTAGAAAGACAGAGATGCCAACCCATACGATTTGAGTGTAATCATTACAGTTTTGGTGTTTACATTACAATTATATGCTCATACAGACAAATATTACAACTTGTTGCAACACCAAAATTATTATATATTATATAAGCCTATACAATAAATTGTTCCCCCAGGGCTTGAAAGGGGTGAAAAGAAAATTTCTAGTGAGATACAAATAAATTTTGATAATAAATAAAAGACACTCCAATTGGCTACTTGGGATAATTATGTTTGTGCTTGAAATAATAAAAAAATATTTGTATCTCTGACATCTACCAATAGTTTGAGTGTGGTGCTTCTCCATACTAGGTACGTGGAGGAATCCATAGTTGTGTCATCAGTACTTGTCAGCAAATCAGCGCTTGTGTAAATGGGTATTTCTCGTTTTCTAAGTGGCATAGAAACACCAATGCGATCATTCACAAAATGGAATAAAAGAGGCCTCTTTCACTGGATTGTCTTGTTTCTGGCAAATTTAATAGGACTAAAACTATGAATAAAAAATTTAGGAAAGAGTATAGTGCAAAATATCCAGTCATTGCATCAAAAGTCAGTGACAGTCATGTGTTTTGTACAGTTTGTCACATCAATTTTTCAGTAGTGTATGGCAGGATAAATGATTGTTACAGATATACAAAATTGGCATTTCACCAACAAAAGGCTGAGGCAAAGATAAAAGTGATGCAGATGACATTTATGAGCAAGAATTCAGAATATGAAAAAGAATTTCAGAATTTTTTAAAATTTATTTATTAAGTACACAAAACACATTCATAAATGAGCAATCTATAGCAGTAATAAATATTAATACTTATTTTAATAATATAATAATACACAGCTTAGAGACATTGGTCAGGCCTTGTAGCCACAAATGATAAAGGGCTCTGTCTACAACTGTTACGATCAGTCGTTTGAAATAGTTGGCACATGCACACACAGTAGGTTTCACTGCCATCTAAATTACTTTAAAAAAAAACAACAGTTTTTAAATTTTTTACATCTGGGTTTGCTGATATCTAATCTCATATAGTCTTCCTCTATTCACATAATTGCATAATTTTTGGTCACTCTGTCTTTATGCTTGGCACCAGTGCATGGTTTTTATGTGCCATCCATTTCATGTACAATTGTTTAGTTACTCTGAAAGGGTGGTTAATACAAACATCCAGTGTCTTAGCCAGAATTATTATTTATCAGCTTTCTCTTCACTAGTTTTGTGTTGTCCTCAAAAGCTAACGCAAGTATACTATGTAATTTGGAAATAATGTCTCCTCAGCATTCCCAAATGTACTTGAACCAGTCTTTAACAAGTGAACTGTCAATTCACCTACATTTCTGTACCATTTCAGTGTCATATAGCATATTTTTCTTGAGAATTGTCTTTTATTTAAAAAATTATATAACTTTTTCCATCAACTAAAATAAATAGCATTACTGTGTACTTATTAGAATAGATGGAAACAAATATCAGAGTGCAGTTTTCTTCCCTTGAAATACTCACAGTAGTGCCTTAGTTATCTCAAAATATACCAGTCTGGTCTGCATTTTCAATATTTGGCAGCAGGTATGAATGCTGCTGCTTCATGTAAATTATGAAGACACTGAGCAATTATTATGCATTTCTTAGAGGAAAACCATTTTTGTTTGGAAATCATTTCATCTACCATTAACTTGCCTTGATGTCATTTTTCTTTCAGAGTTCCTTCTAGATTTGAGATGCTCTTCATGTACTTTTTTTTTTCCTCACCCAAATTGTGCCATATCTTCTATGTAAATATTAAGTTTCTTTTTTTTCTAAGAATTTTGTCTTTTGTCTATAAAAAAGCTGTCCAGTTTTTACTACTTTGCTAGAGTAATTATTTCTCTTTCTTCTAGTCTCAAATACATACTTCAATAATGTAATATTTTGTATTCTTGTTGCACAATTTCTAATAACTTCCACTTCTCTCACATTTTTTTTTTCCACTCAGAGTCAAAGAATGGAAATGATTCATCCCACTTGAACTTGTTTGTTTAATGGGACTTGCACAAATAATTTGTGTCAAGTATTTACTGTCATTAATTGCTAATTATTGAAGCTCCTTTTAACAATATACTTACTTAGCAACAGTAACTGGAAATAGATTTCCAATAGTTTTTTTAACCATAAAAAAGTAATGATCACATAAAACACACATTAATGTTGAAAAACAGTGGACATTTAGTTCTCAAGTACATACAATAACTGTGTGTAAGTATGATTTTGTATGTTTAATGTAATTTTTGTGTGTATGCATGTGTGTGATCTTTGTTAAAATGCTTTTATGTGTATACATATTGTTTCATTATTTAAAGGTACATTAATGTCTCAGTTATTTTATGATAAAATATATTTTCTTTTATTTTGTATTATAGCTAAGCCAAAGGATTTTTATGTAAATTGTACTATGCTGTTTAAGGATTGTGTGATTCATGTTGTACACATTTAAAAGGGTTAGACAAAGATAATATATGTTGAACATGTCGTGTTGAAAATGTAAAGCTAAGTTATTTTAAAAGTTAAGATTAATTGTCAGCTTGCAGGAATATCATGCATTTTTTGCCTTTTTATTTTAATGTAAGAATTTTCAAAATTATTTAATTGTTCTAAGTATGTACAATTTTGCATAAGATGTGATCCAATAAATCATTAAGTGGATTTCATTTTAGAGTTATTTTTTCCTTCTGTAGAGTTAATAGGCAGAAGTATTGCCATAATGCTATACATTTTGCAATAACATAGAAGACAGAAATTTCCTTCATTGGTTGGGTAAATGGTACTTCATGGTTACAACCTCCTCAACATTTAATGCAAAAGACCAGTCACATAAGTAATGCTATTTGATATGTATAATTTCAGCATTTTCTGTTATGTGAGAACATTATATTTAAATAGCTTACATGAAATCTCAAGTTGGTTGGTTAATGGGACAAGATCTTGAGAAAGAAAATCTGTTGATCAATTCATGATTCCAAGAAAAGGATTGTCTTGGGTCCAGTGTAAGCACACACACAATGTTTTGTGTGTTTGAATAAAGATTTTGCTCATTTTGCATTACAAAATGTGACTTTTCTCTCTGTTTATTAACCTAAACTCAGTCATTTTAGATCAGTGGTTCTTAACTTTGTTGGAGGTACTGAACCCCTTCATAATTGGAAAAATAGAATATGATTTTTTTTCAAATTCAAAACATAAGTAGATATGTTATTAGTGGACAAAATGAACCATGCATCACTTGCACACAGTATCACTGTGTTCAAAGAACAAAACCAACAAAACACAAATTTCACACAAAAACAAAAACATAACTCAATGAATATTTATTGCAAATCAATGTGACTTTTGCTGTTGCTTTTCAGAGACAAGTACAGAAATGTGCGGCTTCACCTTAGCAAGTACCACTCTCATATCATTTTTGCAACAAAGTCTATTTCTTTTCTTCATTTTTATGTCTACCATCATTGAAAAGGATTGCTTTGTAACAAATGGTAAGAGTATCTCAATAAGAGGTTACGCTACGATTTGATTTGGTGACACCAAAACGTTGAGAGCATTGTTGTTCTAAAAAATTGCTGTTGAACATGGCTCTGTTAAAGTTCAATGATTTTGTCACAACACTAAACGTGAACAGCTGTCTCATCCATGCCGGAAATGACTCTTTGGTTGGGAAGTATCTGTTGAGAGACTTTGTGAGCTCATCTAAGTGCTTGGAAATTGCTTGCTTCAGTTCCCCGGGTACAGAAATGTCTCCAATATCAGACACATCTTTGATCTTACATGGTCGTCCAGCAGGGAAAGTTTGTGAAGTTATCATTCTCTGCTCATCATTTCCATAATGGTAGCTTTTTTGAAAAGTGTGTGCGTCTTTACCTCTGCCAAACCCCTGAAACAGACTCACCGAACCCCTGGGGTTCGATTGAACCAAGGTTAAGAACCACTGTTTTAAATATGTAGCATCTCTGAGTAATTTATAATGTCAGTCTTCATGTTGTACAGTAGACTTAACTAATATTCTTTGAGGAAATCAAACCTTTAGTTGTTTTTATTACCACTGTTATTAATGGCAATACTTCACAAGTAAGTAAGTAATGCAGTGTGCCTAAGTTATTAATATCATTGAAATTGATACTAATTTGTTTGTAATAACATTTGTCTGTAAAAGAGGGATTTAGTTCCAAACAAAATTATTTCAGTTAAGTGCAGTATTTATCAATTAAACACATTGCATTATGTACACACGCTGTTGTATTGGATGACTGTAATTATTCATTAGCTGTATTATTATATACAGATAAAGTAGTTACATTAATGTAATTGTATCATTTTTGGTTTAATTTGGTAATAATATGGTACTATGGAAGAAATTAGTTGCTTTTGAAAGCAGTATTATCTGATAATTCTTACAATACTAAACATGAAGTACTATTTTAACTACATGGCTGTATGCCAAAGACAGTAATGCAGTGATAAATAACATTATTCAGTCTTTAATTATATTACTATTTTTCAATACTAAGGCGTCATGAAAAATGTGATTATATATCATTTGCAAATACTTGTTATTAATTTGTCTGTCAAATAATTTTGCACAGTGGGTATAACTTTCATGAGTATAGCGATACAGTCTACTGGATAAAAATGACCATTCCCAGTTTGCATCTGAAGAAGAAATGTACACCTTTCAAAAGTGCTCAGATTATATCGAGAATTTTGTAATATACATATTTTTTACCATCATGAAAGTAATATAGTGTACATCATCTTTAATTATAACCAGTTTATATTGTTGAATTGCACTTCTAAAAAACCTACAGTATAAAAAAGTTTCTTAAATTATAAATAATGCAGAAGTTTCAATAAGTTTCATTGATTTCTGTTTAGATGGTGAAAAACCAGAAACAAAACTAAAACGACTTGAAGCCAAATATGCTCCTTTGCAAGTTGTCACCAATATTGAGCGGTTTGGGACTCATAAGGTAATATTTTCTTAAACTACAGTAGTTCACTCTAGAATCGTGTGAATTCTATTACATTATTGTTATTGCAGTGTGTTACATATGACTAAAAAAATTGATAAAAACACTTATGATGAGAAACATTGTATTTTGTACTTAAATATAACTATACGATACCAACAATGAATAAAGAAAACTATAAAATCATTATGCAGAGGCTGAGTACATAATATTAAAATACTTTCAGAGCATCACAAAATTGTTACAGTCTATGTCCATATACAGTATTTCTCTGTTTGACAATACTTCACTGGACTATTTAAAAATTAATTCACCTTAAAACAATTTTTCATTACATGATAGTGAAATAGCAATGAGATTATTTTCTTGCTTATGAAATGTAGCTGGGTGATTTAACCAGTTTCTTGTGAGCAGCTGTTACATTCAGTAGTATTGCATAACTTTAATAAATTTGACTGTAATTTTTGTTAATAGATTAATACTATTAAAATAGTATTTCTGATTGTCTCAACAGTTTATTTCTTTTAGCGTATACTATACTAATATATATAGTTAAGAAACTGCATATGGGGTACCATGATAGCTATCTTATTTCATGACTCCTGAATTTTATCAGTATGTTTGATCAGACAGAATCCTCATGGCATGATATTGGTACAAGTGCATGGGAATTCTAAAGAATGATATGTATTCTCACCCTGGTTCATTCAGTTGTCAACAGTGATATATAAAGCATTACCATAGTGTTGAAATTTACAATATGTAATGGTGTGGAAGAATTAACCCTATAAATGAAAAGAATGACAAAGTATTCTCATCCTGATATTTTGCATAATACTGTATATATAAGTTGATTGTCACAAAAACAGTTAACTCAGTCTAATTGTTAGTTATGCCTGCAGCTAATTAAGCAAAATAATTATGAAACTGATTGCTTTGAAAAATAATCAACTAATCAAAATTAGTTATTTGGATTATTGTTGGTTGTCAAGAGGATAATCAACTAACTGAAATTAGGGTTTCTGGTTGTTCCAATGATCCAAGTACTCAAAATATTGCTACCATGTTTTTTTTTATGTTAAGCAAAAATCCTCATAATGGGGTGGGTTAGAAGGGTCTCAAGTTCAATTTCAATATCTTATAAACTTGTGTGACTGATCTTCATTATTTCAAAACTACAAAATCTTCTATACCATTGTTACTGACTAGAGAAAAAGCACTGGGTGGTAACATCCACTGATAACTTTCCAAGTATCAAGTAAAATGCTGATTTGCTGTTTTCTTTTATGTTATGTTAACTTATGACTTTGTAACTATTAAGTAATGTTATATAAGTAACTGTAGATGTACAAGAATGGTTTGGATTCTCCCATCCATTTTTTCAGAAGTTAATTGCCCTTATTTAGTATTGTTATTAGAATGCATGAACCTATCCTGCCCATTCTTTTCCAAAATTAATAACTATTTAACATAATGTTTTGTAAGTGAGTTGAAAATTGTGGAAATGGCACAAATCTAATTATTTTTAGTTTAGTAGCATCAGTAAGAAACATAAGCTGTCTGTTTTACTTTGATTGGGCTAAAAATTACCATAAAAGCTTAAGGAGTTAATTCTAAAATCAACACAACTGGAGTTTACAGCAATCCATTCAAGTCCTTAGCCAATAACAAATTATTTCTAAACTAATTCAAGAATATGAACATCAACTAAAAATCACATTGGTAATTTTTTATTTTCTTTTTGTTAAATTTACACAACTTCTTAATTTACATTTAACACAAGAGTTATGGTTTAGACAGCTATAAAACACAAGTGTTAAAATGAGTATTTTTAGAAGTAGTAATTTATTGCAGATTTGCTTATGTAATTTTTTTCAAATTCATCTATTTTATAGTTTAGTTGTTATTAACTGATGTCATGAACATTCTAAGTTTTTCTTGTTGCTTTAAGTAAGTATTGATACATCATAATATCTTTTAGTTTGTGGAAAGTTTGAGGCTTTGGTCAGGCAATATATACAGATAGCCAAGTTAGTAAAAGCTAAGATGTTAATGAAAGTAATAATGAAGTTAAACTCTGTAATTGTGAGTTTAGCCATAAAGTGAATAATGTCTCATAGTTTATAGAGAAAACCAAGCCTCAGTTGAGCAATACATACACACATATTATACCCACCTGTGTATAGGCAACCTAGTTAGTGTATAGTAAACCAAGTTAGTTAAGGAATTATTGAAAGTAAAGTTACAATGTTTGATTGCAAGTTTAGCTCTACAAAATGTATAGTGGATATCTCTGAAGTCAGAGTGTCGCATCTTATATTATAATAACACAGATAGAGAAGAATAATTTGTCTTTTTAAAGGGTATGCTAAAGTAATTGAAACTCCCTGTGTGGAATGTGATGAGATAATTAATCAATGCTTTGTATATAGTTGTGGTAACCAACAGTTATAGGAGTAACTTTTCAGTGAGTGACTTGGTCTTGTATTATAACAGAGATTGAGAAGAAGAATTTTTCTTAATAGGTGGGTTTTAAAGTAATTTAACCAGCCTGGATGGATTTTTAACATAAGGGATAATTATTTAAAACTCTGGATACAACTATGATATCCAATAGTGTAATGAATTTTTGTACATATTTTTGGCTTGTTTTGAATACATTATTTTAAAACAAGTGGATTGTGTGCTGCCTGTTTACTATTGAAAATTATTGCCTGCAGTTCTATAAAACCTGGCATTTGCCTAGACATTCAAGATCATATAGTAGTAAATTATGAAGAAACAAGACATGAACAAGAGTGAGAGTAGGCCTTTGTATGCATAATTGTAGTATGATGAAAATATTGCAGAAACTACAGTCATGCTACATAACCATGTCAACTGCATTTGATGAATGATTTAGGCTGAAAGATTGCTATCTACTAGTTCAATAAACAATGACAAGAACAAGGTCAGCAAAAAAAGAAAGGGAAGGAGAGATAGAGATGATAGGTAAAATGACTAAAAGAATAAAAAGAAAGAGTGAATAGGACAAAAAAACAGAAGAAAATTAGACAAAGGATAGGCTGGAAATAGAAAAAATAAGAATACAAATTAAGAAAGAATAGAAAGAGAAGGAGAGATAAGAGAATCTGAAATTAGAGAAAATAAGAGCACAAACTGAGATTGCCAAGTTTACCCAACAGAACAATGGAATCGGGGCCAGCTGACCCAATCTGCTCAGATTGGATGAACAGAAATGTGACATAGATGCCTTTTGTAGAGATATGAAAGATTTGCTCAAAGTCAGAATTAGAACAAAGGCAACTGACTGAACAGTTTGTCTCAGTCTCCTTCTCACAGGAAAAGACCTACAAACATATGCAGGTGTGTTGTCAGATGCTATGGATTATGATAAATTAAAAGTGGTTTTGCTGAAATTATATGATTTTACATAAGAATAGTTCAAAGAAACTGTATTTTAGTTTGTGGCATGTCTGTAGAGATACTTTCAACTGATATGTGAACAGTTTATATTTACTTGCTTCACTGATATGTCAGTGTTCCTAAAGGCAAGAACACCAAAAGGCATGGATAGGGTGTTCAAGCTAGCAGAACAATATATGAAAGTCCATGGAGAGAGTATAACTGGCAATTTCCAAGAATATCATGTTAAATTGGAAACCAGTGATGATTGACCAAGATCAAATCTACAAGAGATATCAAAGGTTAGCAGACAGAATGGAGAAGAAATGATTTGTTTGTTATAAAATGGGACACATTGCAAAGAAATACCAGCAAGCAATAGCAAAATTCTTAATGTAAAGCAGCTGGAGCTATTTAGAAAGACAATGCTAGTAAAAAAAAAACAAGAAAAGGGTAACTGTCCACCACTTATGGTACTGTCATAAAAACAGAATTAAGAAAACATGTCAGATTTACCACAAGAAGAAAGTGCTATTTTCTTGATTAATTAGAACACATAACAAATATCAGGAGGTGCTAACAATTCATCATATGCAAATATGTGAAGGATATATTAGAGAAAAGAAAGTGAAAGTTCTGTGAGACACAGGGAGAAGCAGTTTAGTACCTGAAAATCAGATGACAGACAGTATATACCTGTGTGTTCTAATTAATGGAACTGTGAGAAAGTTTCTTGTGGTAAAAATAAAAGTGGCTACTCCATACCATATGTGAAACCTTGAGAACATGTGTAAGAAGGCATCAGTATATAACTTGGTAATTGGAAACATGTCAGGTTGTAAGAATTTGGAGAAACTATAAAAAAGAAAACTGCTGAAACAACTGAAATTATCAAACAAACAAGCAAGATATGAAGCCTTTTAAAGTTTTTAAGAGGGACGTCATAAAGGTAGGTTCATAAGTGCAGAAGAAAACTACTTCACAGCAGAAACAGATTAGTGCCCAAGAGAAAGAGGAACAAGATCTTCTGTGTCATTATATAAATAGATCAGAAAAGATGTGTCTTAGGAAACAAAATCAAGATGAAAATAATAATCCTGTCGAGATGAAGCCCTTCTGGGACATACGAAGGAACTGTAATTATTGGAATTGATTATATGAAAAGACTTAGTATATTAAATAAGAACAATCTTTGTATATAGCAAAAAAGATATCGTAAATATTTCTCTTGAAGAAGGGATATATCTGGAAAAAAAGACTTTTTAGTGTAGGTAATATTAATTCATTTATTTTGTGAGTTAATATTTCATTAATGTTTAGTTTGTTTTCATAATAAGAGATAGAGAAGCAGACAATAGTTGGATTTTTTTATTTTTGTAAGTTACTGATTTAGAAATTTCTAAAGTGATAGGTGTATAAATAGTGGTAAGCATATGAATAAGATTGGAAAAAAAAGCCAAAAGTGAAGCCAAGTGAAAGAGAATTTCATCCAGAGAAAGGTTGGAAAACATAAAGTTTACCTTTATAGAAATGAATAGTGTAAGATTTGATGGGTTAAAGTGAGGTGGCCCGGCATGGTCAAGCCTGTTAAGGAGTGCGACTCGTAATCCGAGGGTCGCTGGTTCGCATCCCCGTCGCACCAAACATGCTCGCCCTTTCAGCCATGGGGGCATCATTATAATGTGATGGTCAATCCCACTATTCGTTGGTAAAAAGGTAGCCCAAGAGTTGGTGGTGGGTGGTGATGACTAGCTGCCTTTCCTCTAGTCTAACACTGCAAAATTAGGAACGGCTAGCACAGATAGCCCTTGAGTAGTTTTGTGCGAAATTCAAAAACAAACAAGTTAAAGTGAGATTAACAGTATTTTTGACGTTGTATAAGAATAATTTTTGTCATCAAAAGGTGTTGTAAAGCAACTGAACTACTTGTATAGATTATGACAAAAACATACAGTTATTTGGAATTAGATCTGTGTCAAAAAGTAATATTCATAGGAAGTAGGTCTAACTACCAAAAAACAGACAAGTGTTGGAAGTTCAGAAGACAACTACAGTACCTCAACTACAGCATAAGTGAATTATACACCAATACTATTGTGATAAAAGAAAAAAGTGAATTATGCACTGATAGTGTTTAAGATAAAAATAAAGAATATTTCAGCTTTACAATTGAATTGGCCTAAGTGGACTTTTTACAAGAAGAAGAAAACTGTATCATATTTAAGTTACTACTGTGATATACATATTGTAAAGAATTTTAGTATATTCATTTTATGCATTTTCAGTATATTGTTTTAAAACAAGCAGTGTGTATTGTTCATTTATCATCAAATTTTTCACTAACAAGTCATAGACATGTACTGTAGTAGAATACTTCGCACGATACATCCACATGTTTTTGCTTACTGTGTGTGTGTGTGTATATATATATATATTATTATTATTAGTAGTAGTAGTAGTAGTAGTAGTAAAAAAGTAAATTTCTTGACATGCATCCTTCTTATTCACTTAATGCACAGTTGACATCTGTCAACTATACAAGTATTCTGACTTCCATCTATTTGCACAGAGAATTTTTAATCTATGATTCATCAGTAATTGTTGCCTTGATGATATAGTAGATTCCTGCAAATGTATGCTTAACGTTGTTTTAAGACTTCCATGCTTGAAGGAATTTTTTTTCACTTAATTGTTTTATTACTGTGAATTCAATGATATATCAAACATTGCAGATAGATGAATTAATTGTAGGAAATTACCATTGTCAACAGTTTTGTTTCATGAACTGAAACCTGATTCACTGCAATGCTCTCTGTGGTAATGCCTGTTTGTCCAGGAATTCCACAAGTTTCAAAACATTTTTTTGTAATACACTTATATTTTAAAGAACATGGCACTTTCAGAGATCAGATGTTGCTTTGTTTACCAAAAATTCAGTGTACTTCCCAGCTTGAGCATTGAAAAGTGCAGAGATAGAAGAGGTGTGACTTGAGAGCTTCATAATAATCAGTTCTTTGATAAATATGAGAGTACTTTGTGAAGTCATCAGTCTATGCTGAATTACATTTTGCAAATGCCAAGCAAACACAGCAACAAACTCCATTTACCATGCAATCTTGAGTCTCTATGATGATCCATTGACAGTGAAGTGATGTGCTTGTTTAGAATCAAAATAACATTCTTCATTTTATGTCATTGCTTTGCAAAAACTAAGTTGTGTTACTGAGCAGTGCACTGGCATACAGTCTTTAAAACTAAAGACTTTAGTTAGTTAGTTAGTTACTGGTCTAGTAGTGCCAGAGCTGTCTCTTCCTGGGCTGGAAGTTTCTAACCAGGCAATTTTATCTAGGTATTTTATGACCAGTCATTGGTTCCTGGTTCTGAGTAGGCTTAATAAAGTGTCTTATGGAAAATGATTCCACTTGCATATGCATTTAGTTTTTACTTTTTTGATTGTCTGCTGTTTTTGTGTTTCACTTAATTACTTTTCTTGAATGTTGACCATCCTTTGGAATTTTCTGTGTTTGTAACACATAAGTGATAAAAGACATATTTGTATAAATGTAAAAAATATTGAAATTATATGTCTGTTTGTGTGTATGTGTCTACCATTTAAATTTAAAATGCAATATGTCATGAGAAGATCTGATAAAATATTCACATATTACTATTTAAAAGATTTGTGCACATACGCTTAATAACATTTTTAAAAATGGATAAATACAAAAAAGTATGACATTGAAGACAAATATGTGTATATTAAATATCAGTAATTCTCCTATATTCTGGATTTAAAATACTATCGTAAACTACTAGAATTCCATAAAAATTACTATAATAAAATCAGTGAAATCATTATATGATATTTGAAATTATATATTAGTAGTATTGTAAATAAAGAATGATTATTTTTGCAACAATAAAGCTAATCTGTTAAGGATAGTGGAAATATCAATATGAATCTTGCAATAGTAGTTGTGTAAATAGATTGATTCCTACAGATGATGATGTCATACAAGCTCAAAAGCATGCCCATTCTGATCAGTTTAGGTATGTTATATTATAATTTTATTTTTGTCATTCTTTATCATTCAGCAAGCAGCATTAGCACGAGATGGAGATTTATTGACCAAAGAAAGACTGTGCTGTGGACTGTCCATATTTGAGATAATTCTGACAAGGATAAAGTCTTATCTTGATGATCCTATTTGGGTCGGTGCTCCTCCTATGAATGGAGTAATGAATGTTGATGAATGCACAGAGTTTCATCGACTGTGGAGTGCTTTGCAGTTCGTCTATTGCATTCCAGTTGGAGAAAATGAGTTTACTGTTGAGTAAGTCTTGTAGTTTCATTTTGCTTATTTATAGAAATGTTTAGTATTTTTGCTGGATTAAAAAAAAACTTTTTTATTCAGATAATTGGAACAAGTAAAATTATGTTTTGTTAATTCTGTTACTTGTGTTGGTTAATTTAAGTTGTCTCTAGATACTTTCTTCCAATTCAATCTTGTGAAAATATTGTGCTGTGACAGGATTAAATTTCTTTTGTACACTATTACTTAGTATTTGTTTGTGTACCAGTTACACTGTGAACTGGGCTATAACAGTTACAAGTTTATTGCAAAAAGCATGAGTTAGAAATTAGTTTTTGGAAGAACAGTAACACCAGGGTTTCCTCTGAATCCACTAATTCATTACATCAACCCTTTCCCCACAACATATATCGTGCTTTTTCACAAGGATAAATGATGCATTATATTTTAAACAATTGTACTTTATTATTTCCCTCAAATTGTCTAAAAATAGGAATAACTAAAATGCCCATATTTACAGCTTTTCCTGTTGTATACTTTATCAACATATGTTTTGAAAAGTGAAAAAAAAGAAACTGCTAATTCCAATTTAGATTTGGTCCCCTATTTGCAATTATTTTCTTGAGGAGTTTAAATCTGGAAATCTGTTGTCTTTATGCATGTATTTTACTTGGATACAGTTTAAGTTGTTTGAAAATAGGAATATTTTGAAATTAGTGATATGTGATGAACTGTTTGTTTATTTTTAAGCACAAAGCTTATCTGGGATGTATCAACTACTGGTATTGAAACCTGGGTTTGAACTTTCTTAGCCTTCAACTTTACTGCAATGCCATTGGGTTATAACCAAAAATTTAACTCATTGCATTTCTTTTGTTTTTTGACTGGCAAGTTTCAAAGCTGATATTACATTCCACCTTGTTTTCATTTACCATTGAGCTCCCCTTCTACTTTATATGGATTGTAAGTTTGCAAAGTTTTAGTTTATTACATCAGAAGTGATGAAGTTTATTTGAATGGATGACAACTGCCTGTTGTAGGAACACACACATGAAGAGAATTATGTTTTGAAAGTATTCTGCCTTTTGCAGATAAAGGGCAGTGTAAGTTACAAAAACCTATTTGTGAGAGGAGGTAAGTACCATTTGGAAATACATTTTCGGTGTAGGAAAAAGTTAACTTTCTTTCTGAAAGGTACCCCATTGGTACAGCAGTAAGTTTACAGGTTTACAATGCTAAAATCAGGGGTTTGATTCTCCTCGGTGGACTCAGTAGATAGCTTGATGTGGCTTTGCCATAACAAAATACACAAATACACACTTTTTGAAACTAATAGTATTTTATGAGGGACTGCCTCAGCTAAAAGATTAGTAGGAATCATTTTGAAATATATGTTTAATTTCTTATTTGTAAATAAGATGTAATGAAATAAATACTAGCTGTTTATATTAGTTTTTAACTCTTTCAAGCACAGTGGCACTATTTTGATCATTTTTAAATTTGTGTTCATGAAACTTAACTCAAAGTATACTAGATCTGAAGCCCAGACACGACAAACATGAAACGTGATTTTATTGTTAAATTTCTGACAGAAATACTGTGTCTTAATGGTATGTCATGCCAATTTGGCAACATGCCTATAACCATTGGCTCAAGATCAAGATTTGACATTCACATATTAACAAAATAGCAACTAACAAGGCTTATGACATATTCCAACAAAAATGTCAGAATTTCTAATTTTAATTGATATGAAACATGTTTTAAAAGTGTAAAAACTTTAAATAATTGCTAAAGTCCAAACCCTAGTCAAATGTGTAATGCTTGGAGATTTCAGTACAATTGGATTGTTAATTACGGGCAGTGGTAAACTTTCAACTTCATATATTAGGTGGAATTTGGAAAACATGTAAGGATGATTGGTGTGCTTTAGAACACATCAGTCTTAAGACAGAGTGTTTTGGAATAGAAACTCTGCTGGGGTATTACTGTGAAGATACACATTTGTCAGATAAAGCCTGACTGGCTGTGGTAACATGGACTGTAATGATGTGATGATACTCCAGAATCATTCTGATATCAAATACTCAGCATCTGTAATACTTCTTGTCACATGAAGTGGTTTTATACATTAATCACAAACAATACAATATGAAAATAATGATCATTGTTAAAAGTATTTTATGAAAATATATAACTCGTGTAAAATACGTAAAAATATTTATTACTCAAAATATCTTTGGAAAATCCAAGTGGAGATCTAATTTATAGACATTGTGCTTACAGTGTTTGAATAAGAAAAATGTAGAAATGTTTTATAGTAGTGTAATAATTAATGAGATAACTGTCAAAGTTTATGTATATGGGGGCTGGGATTCTTTTACAAGAGACGTTTGTAGCTTGCTGGTAGTAAATGTGAACAATAAATAAACAGTACACAATCCACTTGTTTTAAAATGATATATTCAAAATCAAGTCAAATGTATGTACAAATTTCTTTACACTACAGGATACGAGTTTATTTAAAACTAAATAATTCTTGTTACTTGTCAAACATCCACATAAACTAATTCAATTACTTTAGAATTAAATTATTAAGAAAATTATTTTTCTCTACTTTTGTTACAATAATATCAATGAATAATTAATTTAAGTTATTCTATGGGTTACCACAGTTGTATTCTGAACTCTACAGATAAGTGCCACCTTTTTTCTTTTTTTTGTGTGTGTGTTAAAGTCCTCATAGATTAATTAGTTTATTGTAGAACACCCTTTGACAAGACAGATTATTTGCTCTGTTAAATTGTTAATCTTGTTCTAAAATATCACCCTTTAAGGGTAATTATTCACACACTTGCTAACTTCATACTTTCTAATTTTTTTTATACTTTTTCTCCACTAAATTGCTCATGCTTGGTGATCTTTATATATACATACCTTGCCCAACTGAAGCCTGGAATTTTCCACAACCTGTACTGATGATGTTATAATATTATAATACAATGCAAATAAAAAGTACAGTTCATACAGATTTTGATAATGAAATTTTTTACAACTAACACTTTTTAAACAATTCATCTTCAACAAGATAATCTAAATAATAACATACTTAACAGACTTTTGTACTGAACAGTAACTGTATTAGTGGGAAACGTTATAAGAATTTTATGCAGTGGTAATGATGTAAAAGTAATAAAGGAGTTGTGCTGTGTAAATGTTTAAATTATTTCAGTACTTTTATACTATATAATAATTACCTAATAATTATACAAAAGTTTTCACTAATGATGGCCTTATATTAAATTGTTAATTGCTAACAAGTTAACACCTGTTCAACCTTATTCTGACATATGCTTCAGTTTTATTGTAAATCTTGTTTTGATAATTCTTTGTGTGATATGACAAAAATATCAATATCTATCTACTGTCAGAATCTTTAAGTTTAAGTTCATAAATTAATGTACTCTAGTTGCTACATATAATCCATGCAGGGATTCAACAATACAAATTTGATTTTAGATACTTTCACAATAGTGTTTAATTGTAAAAAATACTTCTGTAACTTGCATGTGATTTTCTCTTATAGTAGTTGGATTGTTGCTTGAGGCAATAGAGTTACTTCTTTCAGCTATTGTTTTATTTACTTTGGCAGTATGGTTATAAATAATACTTTTTTTAAATATAACTTTTCCATTACTATTGTTTAGTTTGGAGTTATTAATGCTTTAATTTTAGTATGGTCAATAAAAGCCTTATATTTTCATGTAATTTTAATTCTAGAAGCACACATAATTCATTTGTTGAAGAATATGTGTGGTAAGACTAGTTTATAAACCAGATAATTTATTAATATTGATTTATCAACTTTTCATGCTTGAGTATTATTCCCAGATTGCCCTAATTTCTCTCAGAATAGCTTGTAGGATCTGTAAGATAGCAGGAAGATTCTACAGATACTATATCACAAAACAATGCATGTATTTTTGCTGTACCCATGGCTGAATTTGAGTTACAAGAAAGATATTGGATGCAAGTTTGCACACAATCACTGTCTTTATTTACAGTAGACACAATCGTAAGTGTAAATGGCCCTCATCACATGAGAGAAGAAATTTAAGTAATCTCTCCTGTAAAGTAGAATATGTGTCAGTATTTGGTATGTTCTGTACTGTTTTGTTTATAAATAACACGATCTGGCTTTATATGCAGAAAAAAGGGTAAGCTGCACATCTTTCACATGACGTTACTCTCGATTCAGTGCAAGAACAGGCTAATAAGTACATGTACTGAAGTGTTAAGAAAATATTAAGGGTAGCTGTTCTTTCAGAAATATCGTAATCACCATGATTTAAAAACATTTAATCATGATTAATTAAAAATGCTGGGTACATTAAACATAATGTTATTTGTGTGTTTCATTCACTTTACCCCTTTAGTCTCATCTACCCAAAAACAAGCTAGTTTGATCAAATTGAAAGGTTTGTTGCTACTGCTAATTGCAGAGCAGTAGGTCAAATGGTGTTTTTAGACTAACATAAAAAGAGTTTAACTGTTACTGTTTTTTTTTTCATGAAAATTCATTAACTTCCAGAGATATCAGTGTTAAAACTAAAATATTCTTTTTCTACAATAATGAAACTAATAGGTCCCTATATCTTCAAGTAATATATTTACTTGTGTGAAAAATAGTAGTGGATTTTAAGTGTTAACTTTAATAAGAAACAGAAAAATTCAAAAGCAACTTTATCAATCAAAATAAGAACCCAATGAATCTACACACTTTTGTTAATGAGAAACATGATATTTAGACCATGATGATAAAACTGAAGTCCTAGAACTCAAAAATTCTTTAAAGCCATTCTCTGCTGCTGTTCTGTTGTTGAATCTTTTGTCCTGTAAAAAGTTGTCCAAATGCTTGTTCAAAGTGGTGTTTGATGAGTGACAGATCTAGTGAGTATAGAGAATGAGGCAGTTGTTCATACCCCAGTTTGCTGAACTTCTGGAGCATCATTTGAGCAACGTGGCTGAACATTGTCATGAAGCAAGATTTATCCTTTTTAACCAGTGTTGGCATATTTTTCATGCAACTTTCTATGCATTTCTTAACAGCAAACCTCCACAGTGATATTCTGGCCCTCATTAAGAAAGCTGTAATGGGTAATACTGACCACAGACCACCATACAGTGACCATAATCTTTTATTTATACAAGTTTGGTTTTGGGAAGTGTTTCAGAGCCTTGACACTGTTGAACCATTGAACAGATTGCTTTCTCTTGTCATAAAGGATGCACTTTTTCATTGCAAGTGACAATTTAATCAAGAGCACAGTTCAAAATGGTTATTTTTTTTATTTATATTGAGTTGGTATGCAACCCACTTTTTGGGTTTTTTTACAATTTGTTCAAGATGGTCCAAACTTGTGGAAATGCCATCACCCAATTCTTGTACAAATTCTCAACCATATTGATGCATTAGTTTATTTCTACTAATGCTCTCATTTGGTTGTTTTAAACAGCAGAAGGATGTCTTCTGCCTTTATTATTTTCAAGACTCACAATAAAGATGTCAATAAATTGGACCCACAAACCTCTTTCCATTTTTAGAAACTTGTTCACATACATCCACTTTTCAATATTATGTCTTAATAACTAGTTGAAAGATCAGAATGTCCCTCACCCTTTTTGAAATATTTTATTTTGAGAACTCTTTCTTTCATGTTAGATTTTAAGCAGTAAGGTAAGACTTTAGTGAACTCAAAATTTAATTTTTTAAAGACCCAAATATAGGTTAGTTACTAAGGTTGATAAATTGTGAAATTCAAAGGTATTTTTATATTATTCTTTAATAAATTGTTTAGACAGAGTATTCATGATGAGACTTTGTAGAATGGACAGCAACTGCCTGTTGGGGAGACACAAGTGTATAGGAAGATGTTTCGAAAGTTTTCTGCCTTTCATCTTCATGTCAGTGTATGTGTAGCTTTTGTCAGTTTTTATAGTGTCCTGGTGGATTGTGGAGAGCATGTTATGATTGGTTGGATTATCACTGTAACTGATTGGAGGAGAGACCTCCTGTAGATTCAACCAATGACTGAAACAGGTTACTCATCTCTAATCTGGAATTTCTGTTTAGTGAAGGTTTAATAGTTTTAATATAAAATGGTTCTTTGATTTTTTGTGTCTTTCAGAATTTGTCTGTGTCAATTCTAGTTTTCTCCCACCAGACTTATATATTGAATTTTTTGGCTATGCATTTGAGTTTTTCACCGAAATGTTGTAAGTGTGGCAGGTAAATGGTGGTAATAGTGGTGACTCTCTGATCTTTTCTTTCTGTTATGATCTTCTTCAAGTCCTTTTTTATAAAGGAGGAGGTGTAACCATTCCAATTAAAACTCTATAATCTTTTGGTGTTCTACTTCAATGGATGTCTTATCACAAATATCTTCTGTTCTCTTGTTTAGATGTTGGATTATACCACGTTTTTATCGAGATTGGATGAGAGAACTGTAAGTGTAGGTATCAGTCTGTGTGGGTGGGTTTTCTGTATACAGTTGTGGTTATTTGTCTTGCTTGTTTGCTGATGAGTATGTCAAGAAATGATGAACTGTTTTGTTCCCCTTTTTCCATAGTGAAGTGGATTCTTTTGTCCATGGAATTAAAATGTTTTAAGAAGGCTGATAAGTTTTTATGAGTGTGGGACCAAATTATGAAGGTGTCAATGACATAAGTGGTAATCCCAAGGCTAGACCATCTGTTTTTTCATAGAATCTCCAGTTGTATTGGAAATAGGTTGATTGTAGGCAAATGGTTGTTAATTCCAAAATTCAGCCATTGCAGAGTATGTCACGTCAGCTGAACACAGAATAAACTGGGAAAAACTAGAATCTTTGACACAGTCAAATTCTGGAAGACAAGAAAAATAAAAAAATTCATATTATATTAACACTATTAAACCTTCACTAAACAGAGATTCTGGATTAGAAGGGAGTAACCTGTGGCTGTCATTGATTGAATCTACAAGAAATCTCTCCTCCAATCAGAAGCAGTGATAATCCAACCAATCATAACATGCTCTTTACAAACCACCAGGACACTATAAAAGACTGACAACTATTACACACCTGCATGCATGTGCACACACAAAGACGAAAGGCAGAAGATATTCGAAAAATCATCCTCTACATGTGTGTTCTTACAACAGGCAGTTACCATCCATGTTACAATGTGTCATAATTGATATTGGAAGTCATGATTGGAGGTTATGTCAAGTCAAAGGTGTGTGTATGTATATAATATATTATGTAATCACAAACAAAAGCTGCATCAACTGAAATGGTCCCAGGTTATAAGCCACAATGTGGGAGTTTGTGTATACAAAGGCTTGGCTGGTTGAGGCACTCGACTCATAATTCAAGGGTCGTGGATTTGAATCCCCATCATACCAAACTTGCTTGCCCTTTTAGCCATGGCTGTATTATAGTGTGGCTGTAAATCCCACTATTCATTAGTAAAAGAATAGCCCCAGAATTGGTGGTGGGTGGTAATGACTAGCTGTCTTCCCTCTGGTCTTACACTTCTAAATTAGTGATGGCTAGTGCAGATAGCCCTCATGTAGCTGTGGGTGGTAATGACTAGCTGCCCTCCCTCTAGTATTACACTACTAAATTAAGAATGGCAAAGCCCTCATGTAGCTTTGCACGAAATTCAAACCAAACCAATTTATATAAAACATGAACAAAATTATTATTTTTTACATCCTCCATGTGCAAAATTTAATAAGGCTTAGCCACATGTGGCAAGCATCAAATTAGTACAAATTTTAAAATTAGGAGAGAGATTTGTTTTCTGTTATTTATTTACTATTCTATGTTTAAAAAAAAAAAAAGAACTTGTTTATAATTATTAATAAAGTATATACAAATGTATTATACTTCAAATACTTGACCACTAAAACTCAGCCAAGACAGATCACTTAGTAAGGGTCAGTTTTATACTTTTTGATAAGGTAACTTGCATGCACATACACCACATCTTTGCAACTTCCATAATGTTAGCCCAACAGAGCTGAAAGTGTATTAAGATGAATAAATGTATATAAGTGTATAATGTTATAAGATTTAAGTAATGTACTTTGTTTTTGTGTTATCATTTGTTGTTATTCTAGAACAAAGATAGCATAAAGTATTTATTTCTCAATTTTTTATAATGGTTACAAGACTGATTAAATTTAATGAACCCATGCAGAGATTCATTATAGAAAAAACAAACAAGAAAACAGTTTTTCATAAGAAATGTTTGATGAATATCTGGACATTTTATAAATTGTTAGAAATGAAAATTACTTTGCATGTTGGATAGGCAACAAGTGAAAATAAAATAAAAAAGGCAGAGAAAAATATTGCTTAACAAACCTTAAAACTTAATAAAATTGATATTTTACATATGAAAGCATTGTAATGTATATTGATAATCTACCAAGTTTTGTTAACTTGTATTTACCATTTTAAAAGTATAGCATAAAAGTTATTATAAACATGAAATGGTTACAGGTTGGTCCCAAAGACTGAGCCCATCCTGAGGTAGTAAAGTAAATCATACTCTTACACCCAAATTAAAATTACATCAGAAACTGTTTTTTAAGATAAAGTAATTTTGGAAGATGTCTTCCAAAGATAAGTAATTGGTCATGTAGTAGCATATTAATTTTTCTTTTGATAAATAAGGTTTAGGATCTACCACGTTTTGACAGTCTTGAATAAAAGAACAAATTCTACAATGAATGGGATAAAGTGTGGCTAGCTCATTCATGCACACTGAATGAAATTCTGTAGTCAAAGCTGACATCATACTTTTATGAATAAAATTAAAGGTGTGGTATATTTAAGTATTTGAGAGAAAGAATACTTTGATTTCAGCCTGTCCTTGACGAGCAAGACCTTTCCTCAAATTGTTTGTGGACTTGTTCATATTTTACACTGGGTAAAGGTGTATAGTCTGGTAAAACAGTGTGGCACATTACTGACAAGAAGCATGTCAAGTTGTTCATTTACTGTAGGAAATTTATTCTACTTTTAAAACATTGCTTTATTCATTTCAGTTTAGTACAACAATAAGTTGAAGAATCATAAACGTGTATTAATGTTTTACTGTAACAGATCAGAATGAAGCTTTTACCATAAAGCTATACAACCATATAAAACCTTTAGCAAAACAAAGAAATATGAATTTATTTAACTTAAGACTGTATGATACAGTAAAACAAATTTCTGATGTTATTGATTTTTCATGGCAAATTCTATGTTTAGATAATATTTATATGCAGATATATATAATCAAAGTTTGAATTTTAACAAGCATTTTAATGAAATTTTTCACAATCACATAAAAATTGAAGATGAACAAAAAAAGTCTACACAAAAGGAAAGATTGTTGAAATTATTAATTGTTTGATGATTATTTTACTTTAAATTTGATAATAAAAATGATCACTATTTTATATGTTATTAGTCTGTCTCACTGTTATGACTGTTTAAATAAAGTAACTAATTAAGAAGGATTTTGCTCCAAAATTCTTAAAATTTCTTATCAGTTTATCTCTTCAGGTTTCAGTATTATTTTTTTTTTAGAAGGAATATTTACAACATTTTTTTATTTCTAACAGACAGCTATTTGGTGAAGGTTTACATTGGGCTGGATGTGCCATCATTGTGTTGTTGGGACAGCAAAGAAGATTTGAAGCTCTTGACTTTTGTTACCACATCCTTCGAGTTCAGCGAGTAGATGGAAAAGATGACATGGTGAAGGGCATTGTAAGTATCATAAATTGCATATTAAATGTTTTCTGTCATCTTAAATAGACTGAGAAAAGGGTGTGAGCAAGAAAATATTTGCCACACACACAATATTTTTAGTATTTCATTGACAGCCCAGTCTTTCAATTATTATAAACTAAAACTGTTGTTATTACAATGTAATTGAACAAATTTAATATTAGTAAAAATCATAAACCTAATTCTGACATTTAATTACTTAAACAGAATTTATGAAAATTATAGTCACCACCTTAATCTAATTTGCACTGAAATAGTTGTTCAAGCAACTGTCAATATAAATATCACCTTTCCTACTACTATGTCATATTTTTGCTATCCTGATGAACGTTGATATTGGAAAAAGGCATAATCAGTATTGAATATAATAAATGTTATATTCTTCTTTACTTTTACAAGTTCTTATAATTAAGAGAATATAGATCTTTTAATTGACTTAAGTCTATATAATTGTCATTTGAAACGGTGTATGCATAAAAAATAAGTATTTGCAGTTCTTTGTTTGTAATTTGTAAATCATATTTACTACAATTTTTTCATTATTTTAAAAATTACATTTATTTCAATAAAAGTTAACATTTTTTACAGCAACAGTTTTATTCCTTAAATTTTTGCATGCATTACACACTAATAATGTCAATTTTGTCATATATAATTTCTCTATATGCTGTCTTTCAAACAGCATAGTTAAATTTATCAAGACCTGACAGCTGCTGCTTTAAGCCCTCAAGTTACCAGCAGTCTCTGCCAGTTAAGAAGGATATGAGTATTTATCACAGCAAACATTACCTGTTTATCAATAAATTTTCTTGTTGTCTATAACTGAAATAATTCCTTTTTTTATAACATATATATAAAATTGTATATTTAAAAAACTGTAGTGAAAACTTAAACCTTTCTGAGTGAAAGAGCAGGAGAATTTATCATTAGTTTTTGTTTGAAAAACATGTTGATTCTCTGTAGCCTCTAAAGAAGATGGTTGACAGGATCCGGAGATTTCAAGTATTGAACAGTCAAATTTTTGCTGTGTTAAACAAATATTTGAAGACCAGTGATACAGATAATCTACCAGTGGAACATGTCAGATGTTTTCAACCACCCATTCATCCTTCACTTTCCAGTGTTAACACCATCTATCAAAGACCAGAGAATATCTTGAAGTGAAAGCTTAGGTATGTGTACACAAATAAACATTTTAAGATAACTTATATGATTTTGAGGCATGCCACTATTTCCCTTTTCATAGTTTGCTTATAAATCTTAGAATATACTTTCTAAATACTGTATAATTTTAGATTTAAAAAATCCATATAATTTAATTTAGTTTTTCAATAATTTTTTGTCATGAAATTTCAAAAATGTTTGAGACTTTTTGAAAAAAACATTAAAAACAATGCTTTTATTTTAACATTTTCATTCTTATTAATTTTCACTATCCCTTGTCTCAGCATGGATTCTTTTACAGAAAAAATATCTTTGTAAATTAATACACAGGTAATACAACAATTCAGACATTAAGGGCCAAATGCCATTATCTGGTGAAGCATTAGAAACCAATAGGCCTAAAATTTATGAAAAATTCTCATTAGCAGTAAATGTTTTTGTTCCACATTTCTCTCAGTTTGTCTATATTGTATTAAAAATCAGAAATATTATTTTAAATACTTCAAACATTTCAAATGTTATCTTTTATCTCCCACAAAAAGCCTTACATTCAATACCAGAACTTGCCCATTATATTGGGCAATGAGAGGCAAAACATTTCTTAAAATACTATTTAGACATTCTGTACAGTCCTAATATTTAATAAAACTTCAATTAAATGCAGCTCTCTTTTTTTGTTTTCCACATTTTTCTCAACCTTTTTCTGCAAGAACTTCACCTAATCACTTTGCTCACAAAACTGTAAGCTACCTCTCACACTAATTTATTTGTTCTAGACTCATATAAAAAGTTTATAATCTGTGTTATGCAGAGGTATTTAAACTTTCATTGTAGCTACTTTCAAAGCTGTTTTTCTTCAGTTGTAGTTTGTTATGACCTTGTACACTATGATGTGAAGGGAGGAGGCCTACAATAATACATCGTCGGATAAAGAAGGTAAATCACAAAAGAAATTAGAAATAAAAAAAATAATGAACAGATACATAACTTTCAGAGCAAATGAAGCTGTTGTTGAAAATTATATTGATAATCTTGAAAAAACCATGAAGGATTTGGAAGTCTACACTGAAAGTTTAATGCATTTTATTACTTGATTATTTGGATAGAACAAAAGCCCTTGTTCTACAACAGTTGTGACTGTGAAAGAGAAGGATAAGTCAATGTTCTGAGCTGATTTTAGATGGGTAAAATATAAGAACTGAGAATTGTGCGTCAGAGTGTTTCTACAATCTTAGACAAAAAATATCTGTATGCTCTAGGCATTTCATCTGACTGTAGCATATAGAACTAGATTCTACAGCAGCTAGGGATGAGTTATATGTGTTTTACATCATTTCACTTGGCCAAGGTATTTTAAGCAGGTCATAGAATTTAGTTTACAGTGGAAAATACAAGGAATATGTGTGAATTACCATATTACTGTTTTCTTGAGCTAATGAAGTTTTGGAAAGTCATGAAAATGAGCTCTAAAAATTTCAGTGTTGAAAATAATCTTGGAGAAACTGCTGATTTTTAAGTCATGTTTATTAAAAAATCCTGAGGTTATTGTGTCAGTACAAATTTCACATGAAATAATTGGCCCAATCAGAAACCAGATTTAACAGTTTGGATATTGTAATTGTGTTTGTTTTTACTTAGTGTCAGCCATTGTGAAAATGTTAACTCATGAGATGCAAAACTTTAATTTCTACTGACAGCATGCTTGATGAATTAAAATGCCAGCTTACTCCTGCATAATAGGATTCAACATTCCTGATAATTTGAGTAAGTACAAGTCCTGGGAAAAGTTATAGAAAGTCCTGAAATTTCATTTTATAATGTGTGAACGAACCTAGTCACATTTGGCCAAACATTTCAGATTGCTTTAAAAACCAATGGCTGGTATTTTAACATATAATGAAAGCAATATGTAACCTGAAGTTGGTAAATATGATTTTAACTGTACAAATGTGTAATTTCTTAGACATTAGTAATAATTGATTCTGCAAAATTACAGTAGTGAAGATTGGGTCTAATATACAACAAGAAAACAAATGACAGTTTTCTTCTTTCTTTTCTTCTTGCCATATGTTTAATTATTGGTAGTCTGATTTTCATATGACATTGTGTATTAACTTAAGGCTGAAAAGGAATTTCTGTCACTTAAACTTGCTGTAATTAATGCACCAGTGTTAGGTTATGCAGACAAGACTTCCAATTTATACTCTATATAAACACCTGCAATAGTAGTATCCAAACTGTGCTGTTTACAGGTTGAAGTGGATGTGTAGCTTATGATTATGTGTGCTATCCATATAACTAAATAACAAAAAAAGAAATCCTTGGATTTATAACCTCAGAGAAACAGTATTTCTATTATTTTGATAACAATGAGTCATGCCATTGAAGTGACTTTTGAGCTTTTGGTACCTAAAAGTTATCATTGTTCTAATAACAATGCAATGTGCTGTGTCGTTAGTGTAACCCATGCAAGCTCAAATGCATGATGTGAGACAGATAGTAATCTCTAGTCAGTAGTTACCTGCAAATGCTTCACAAGCAACTTCACAGAAGCAGCTTTTCTGTATATGTGACCTTGTTAAGGAGAGCCATGAGGGAGAGTAGTAGTTTCTACATCATACAGATTAACTCTGAATATTGCCTAACTTCTCCTGGAGACAGATTATCCTCATGTGAATGGCATTGATGCTTGACATCAACCCAGTTTCTGTGAAGTTGCATCACTGCTAACACTGTAATTCGAAAGTTACCAAATGTAATGTCATAAAATCTGATAGGTTTTTACTAAACATTACAAATATGTTGTACACAAAAAATGATAATTTTCATTAAACTATGTTTAGAAAAGATTTGTCTATTAATTTATTGAGTCAGATTGTGAATAATATGAGTGTAAGAGTGTCTTTCATGTCCAGACTAAAACTACTTTTTCTGACACAATATTTTGCCTCCCCTTGCATATTAGCTTTTCTCATTCAGTGCTGCCCTCTGTATGTGCAAATGTATTTGCTTGCCATTTGTCTTGAAACTATCACCTATCCTACATTCCATGTGGTTTTTTAATTGCATCTTCCAATACAAATAAACATGTAGCAATCCTTCACCAACTGAACTTCAAATTCTTCTAATGCAAGTTACTCCCTCTGTACCTTCAGCCTAGCTTTCGCTTCTCATTTTGCTTGTGTGTTCAGCTTTGTACTGATTGAAGTAGTTGATTACTCATAGAATTGCCACAGTTGAACCATGAATTATTAACCTTATTTCAAAGGAAACTTGAACATTACATGAGCTTGCCAGATTGTATCCACAGATATTTTGCAAATGTGAGGGTATAATGAGCAGAATATACATTATCTTTGTCATTTAAAAAAAAAAATCATTGTAAGAGTTATATGACAGTTCAAAGGATAAACAATATTTGTCTTTATGATGGTGTAGTTCAAGTTCAGGGATGATATACATCTTTTCTCTGTGATGATGTCCCCTGCCAGTACAACCATCCTTTCCGATGTAATGCTAGACACTAGTGATGCCAAATACAACACCATGCACACATTATCTGACTACATCAGTAGATTCAAATAATGGGTCTCTTTATTTGACTAACATTTGAAAAACTTTGCACAAGACACTGCCAAATGCTTGTGGGATGTTGACTGAAGAATCTTAATTCATCTTTGTATTTCTTTATCATTGTAAATCCAATAACAAAAATCCCTGCAATGAAAACAGAAAGGGATAGATTGAACCTAGTAATAGTTATGAATACCAAAAATAAAAGCTCTTTTCAAGTGATGCAAGGATAGTTTGTGACAGATAAAAAATATGTTGAAAATTCATTTATTTTGATTTTAAAGAAAAAAGTTAATTTTCAAATATATATGAGGACATGACTTGAGCTGACGTTCAAAACTTATATTGAAATGATTAGTGCTGGAAGAATATGAATAAATATCTTCAGTGTATTGATATTCTAGTCAAAAATGAGATATGATAGATTATCTCTACTTTGCTTGGAAAACAATGCATTAATTGACCTATCAGGACACATTAGAGATTTCCAACTGCATCTCCAACATAAATTTGGCATTTTTGATTAGCACAACAGCGACATAATATCTGCAAATGCACTATGAATCTTCAGGGAGCAGTATCCTTAGCATTATGGCATATTCCAAGTGGAATATTGTGCTCTATATCATATTGACAACCAGATCAACTTTTAGGTATCCTCCATGAAGATCAACATGAAAGAAGTATACAAGAAACACAGCATTGTTCATTGATGTTACTGTGTAGGTTATCCTGTCCATTTAGCATATAGTTTTTGAGTGTAAACCTTGTGAATTCCAAAAGCTCATCACTTTCTCAAAATAAAAATTCTTTCTTGAAGGCATTTTTTTTTTAGCATCTAGAACATAGTTTCACATTTGTGTTAAAAGAAACTTCGTAACAAAGTTATACAATATTTTCAGTCTTGGCTTGTGAACTTGATGTTAAAAATTAATTTGTAAAAACATCAAAAATTCTTTAAATCAGTCAGTATCAGCAGCCAATATAGAGATTTGTATGCAGGCTTACTGATACCAACTATAACTATCTGCTACCATCCCTATTGTGAACTATAACTAAAAATAAGGCACAACCCACTTCCAAATGTTGTTGCTAATTTATTGTTAAGTTAAGTGTAACTTTTTAGTTGTTCAAAAACTGAACATCTTGAGTTTAATTACTTAAGGAAGGAAAAAAATCTTCTGTATTCAGATTTAAAGATAAATTAATGCAATTAATACATAGAAAAATTGTAGAAAGACTTTCTCAATTTATTTTTCACATTACTTCTACTTAGTAAGTTCACACTTGTAGAAATTTCTCCCACTATTAAATGCACTCCCTCAGTCTGTGGCTCACTCTAACCTGTGCTAAGTTTTTAAAATGGAAGTAGTGATAACTACAATTTGGTGTTGATTCTTCTGCACCTCCTATATAGTTTGTCAAAAATTATAACTTTGCATACCTTACTACACAGCAGGGTACTTGTAGTTTATGGGCCAGACTTTCTTATTTCCATTTTTCAACTGGAAATATTTGAAAAAGTAAACAAACAAAAAAAAACTCCTAAACGTATGTCTCGTACAGTTCTTGAAAATATAACAACTAAATAACCTTGTGCCAAACATATAGCTTTTAGGCTACATTCTATCCTATTTTACGACCTTGATGAGAATGTGTACTGTTTTTCACATATGTTGTAATTTACTAGATTATATTGTAACTAAAATAAAAAACAAAGTATAAGAAAATTTTTCCTTTTTTGATAATGTTTGTTTACTATCCATCCTAAAAATACAAATGATACCCATCACCAAAAATTTATACCACCCCAGTATATTAACAAAGACAGGTGTAGAAATTAAATGTCATTTTCTTTACATTTCTACAGAAAATCCAGTTATAGTAAATTAATAAGAATAGTTGTTTTGTATTAAATTACATCTATGAACTGTGGAAGCAAACTTTTATTATAATGTGGCACTATACTAAGAAATGCAAAGCATATTTATGGAGTTGAATTAAAATGATCTCTTTTACCCATTCTGTGAACTCCTTCACATGCATTTCATCATATCCCCAATTATCTGTTTTTATAAACAGATCTTTAATTGCTGCTTAGAGATTTAGCTTTGTAATTTATCAGTCATTTAAACCTAAAACTAGCAACACTCACACCATTTGAATGCTCTTTGTATATTCAAAAGTTAGACGTCTCTTATGTTATCCCACTTTCAAAGACTTTCCTTGCAGAAAATGAGTTGATTTGTGACACATTTCAAATCCACTCTACCTTTGCCATCTGCATTTGGTGGTTTAAATATTATACACTATATATATTTCTCTTTGAACCAAAACTTAAGGAGTTCATACAATTTCATGTTCAATGAAGAATGCAATTTACTCTTTCTTTTTTAGTTATTGATAATGAATGTCTTAGGTGTTATGTGTAATGATATCACATAATTTGAGTATCTACTCTAGATATATGTGTAAAGGAGAACACATCCCTAAAAAAATTAATTTTATTACAAGCTCCAAATGTACACATTCAAAATATTTCCTGATACTTTGTGTTTGTGGTATGATCAAATCAAACTATACACTTTCTGGATTGATTTTAGACTTTTAATATTTTTATTTTCTTAAAAAGGAACAAGCATAAAAGACAACACAGTTACAATTGTTACGTTCAATATGTTTATATGTGTAAATAAAGGCTTACAAATTTTGTGTTTCTACTATTGCTCTGAAATTACATTTTTCTATTTGTCACATGCTACTTTTAACACCCCACCATTGTTTATTTACTTAGGTTGTTAGAAACTTTAACACAAATTTAATACATGTTTAGAATTCTCAGCCTATTATCTATCATGTAAAAATTATTATACATTTATGTGAGGTATATACTTGAAGAAATTTGCCCCAGAACAGTGGTGGCATTAAATTGGACACATAAGAAAGCGTGGCCCTTAAGTGATAAAACTATGCACAGACAAGTCTACTATAGTCTTCTTTTTCCAAAGTGAAATCTAGACAGTAAACCATTATCAGCATTGGTTGCAGCAAAAATATTACGAGAAGACTAGGGAAGTCCTACCTGCATATCAAAAAACCATGGAGTTTTATTCCATTGTAGGGGTGTACTGGTGAGTGTTTACACATGACAATGGCTTCATCCTCTCATGATTTAATCAGTGTGACAAATTTAAATATTTCCACTACAGAAACTGTCTCTGTTAAGGTAATAGTGTCTCTCATGCTCAGGCTGTCTAATTTTTTCACCATGTAGGCCCTCTATAATCTTGCCAACGTATATATATATACGCTTGATTTGCTGAAATCATTACAGAGTATGTTTTCCTATAATAAAGGTGTAGATTATCTACAACAGTGACCAAGCTTTCATTGAGATCTGTCTTTTGAACTTTACATTTGAGCTAGTAGGTAGATCAGTTTTCAAAATATTGGTGCAAGTCCAGCCACATCTGTTTCAGTTCTAGAGTTACTTATCCATCAAGTGCTAAAAAGAATCAAAGGCAGGACCATCCAAACACAGAATCAGCCATTGCACCACCTATTTCTAATTACAATCATATCAAACAGTGGCTTATCTGAAATGGTTCAGGAAATGTTCCAAGTCTTGTTTGGTCACACTCTTAAAATCTGAGGAAGAAATCTGCTTGGCCTATCTTCCAGAGACTTATGATTGTTGCATAGGTCCTCTCACCCATTAGATGCCCTAAATATCAGAAGTACAGTATAGTTAGCATGCACAGAAACCTTTACATTTGAATGAACATATGTTTCAACTTATCCATTGGTTCTGCATGGCCCTAAGCTTTCCTTTGTTCCACAATCAGAATGACAATACACTCCTGTCAGAAAGGGGTTTACAACTGTTCTTTGGATAACCAATTTCACCAGGGGTTTACAACTGATCTTTGGATAACAAATTTCACCAATTAGTGGCCACTATCTTGCCTGCTATCAAAATAACTTGAGCTAGGAAACTGTGCCTATCAATAGCATGTCATGTCTCTATTGACTATCCTTGGGTGGCCTCAACAAATAATGGTTAACACTTGTTGCAAAAGGCTTACAAGTTCTATAACGAGACTCATTCAGCTTAAGTAATCACAAGATCATGTATCATTGTGATTGTTACGTATTTTTTGTTTTATGTTCTTCGTAGACTAAACACAACAGAAAAACACAGATAACAGCTTGTATAATTTATTACACTAAACTATTAACAAATATAACAGATATAACATAAATTATATAATAACAGTGACAGATATTAAGTTATAGCATTTGAAATTAATTACAAAACAAAATAATACTAGTTTCAAACTTCAAAATTAATCACAATACAAAATGGTACTGGCCTGTATCTAATATAATGATCTAAAATGAAAGTCTCAAATTCCAGTCTAGGGTGTGAATTTGGTCCCACGAAGAAATTCCGAAGCTTAAATGAAGAAGTTCAGCAACGATTCACAGTTCAATAAATTCGTCGACTCTCAGCACAAGCAGTAATTCAGATGGATCGTAGAGATTGACGAAATAAAATCACAGCTTCCGTAGATCTAACTTCAATCACAACTCCAAGTTGAATAATCACAGCAAACACTTAATCTTTCTCAAATAACTGACTCTCTTCTTTTGAAATAAAACTAATATCTGACTCTCCTCTTTTCTTCAAATGAAAACTGATGTCTGAATATCTCTCTTTTCTCTCTCGCATCTTCGTCTGTTTATATATTGTAGGCCTAAACACCTCAAAAATTCTACAGGTCTCCGGAGCAATCCGCGCATGTCCGTTCTTGCACGAGACTACACGTCTAGACACCAAGTCACCAGCACCTCATTCACAAACATATGATTGGTCTACTTAATTCAAGAAAATTCTAAATGTTACCCTAAATGAATAACAAAATATTAGTTTAAACTTCGAAACAATAATATCAATATGGAAAAATGAATAATAGAAATGAAAATTCAAACACAACACGACATGTTGTCATTTACAAAATATTTACATGACATTTACATAACAGTGATGCACTTAAATTATACATGTCTCCTTTGCGCTATGATCAGTCCTGTGGAGGAGAACTGTATTGTCTTTTCTGGATACACAAGATTTCAGCAGTCACAACAGAAAAAAAGTCATAGACATTCACAGCATTCACAAAAGTTCATAATCCAGTATGTCTGCATACCACAAAATAAATTAATAAAAGAAATTGAAACTACAACACTGACACTCTTTCCTACTTAACACAGAGTGTGTTATATACATGTGCTTTTCATGATATTTGTAAATATTGTAGTTTCTTAAGTTACTGTACATCCGATAAGTACATAACCTATGATCCAAACAGTTTTATTTATGAGATATTGGACCATTTCATCCATCATACAGGAGTTGGAAATATTGATTAGTTTGAGAATGTTTTAAATATTTTTTCCTTTTCAATTTTATCTTCCACATAACATCTGATTTTCTCAATTTATGTAAGCTTAGATTTAACAAGAATTGTAGTGTAAAATTATTCCTTCAAAGATTATTTTTTAACCTGAGGAATACATGTTGTAAGAGGTTATTTAAATATGTACAATAAAAGGTAACTAAGGAACATTTTTGGTAAGAACCACTGAGCATATAAAACTTGTATTTCATCATATGTGTTTATTAAAAAACAAGAAAACTGGACCTCAGTATTAAACACTTAATACACTGACTCATTTTTCACCAGCTGTATAAATAGAAAAATCTTAACATACTTTGTAATTTGAAATATATTGCTTGCAGATGGCTCATTCACAATTTAGTTGCAACATACTTAGTAACATGATGTGTCTTAGTCCAGTTATAAGTGTGAAGTATTGAAATTGCTATGTATATCTCCTTCTATAGAGTTTGTGTTATTAATGTTCATTTTTATTTTCTATATCATTAGAAATTAAAGGAAATTGTAACATTTAGTGATAAACAAGAGAGAATTTGGTCACAGTTAAGTCCACAGCATTGACTGTATTATGTCATGTTATCTTTGGCCATCGACTGTATTTTAAGAAAGGGAAAACACTAAAACTAAATAAGCTTATGGAATATTAATAATTTGAACAAGTATACTGCTGTTGGTTCGTAAATAGCTTCAACATGATGCTCATTCCATCTCACATTTGTACTGTTCAGAATTGAATTTTCTTCCATATATTTAGTATTGTATATTCTTGTTATGTGAAAATGTTAAAGTTTTTACCAAATTAATGAGATATGATGATAAGTATTTATGAAAAAATAAAATATGTCTATCTTATACTGACAGAAGTAGAAGTCAGTCTTAAACACATACTGCAAAAGCTGACATTTGTGATAATTTATGGATCATTTTTATTACTTTTATTATGAAATGTTAATGTAGTTTAATGTACAGTTTTTTTCTTTTCAGAAACCTGTTTTCTGATGTACATTCCTAATTACGGCAGGTGGTCAATGTTTCAACGATTACAAAATTGAGAAACTGGTTATTTTCAGTATTTAATAAAATTATAGATTTTTCAAATTTGTCTTTTATATTTTGTAAGGTTTTTGCCGTTAGAATTAACTTAAAAGTTTGTAATCATAGTTTGTGTGCTTTTCTAGTTGTTTTTAGATAACCTAGTAAAAAAACTAATGGAAGATTTGAAAATATTTGAACATGTATATAATTGACAGTGGCAAAACTGAACAAACGAAGCACTTTTGGAATGTAAACTCTCATTCATTAGTGCAGCTTTCCAAAAGAAAAAAAAACATGAAAATATGTATTATTAGGTTTCTTTAATCATAATTTATTGATTCCTAATTCTGTTGTCTTTTCCAAATATAGTAATGTACATGTATTTAGAAAAATAGGTAGAATATGCATCACACGCAAATAATATTGTTCTTGCTTTTTTCAGTCATTAGGGTATTCACGTTACATAAAAATAAAATATTTATAATTTGTGATTTCTATCGTGCATTAGTGCATTTATTACAAATCTGTCTGTTAAGAAAAGTTTGTTTCATTTATATGCACTTTTTTCCATTTGTTCTAATAATTAGTTACAAAATATAACTTAAATGTGTTTCATTTTAGAAATTAACGTTTATTTTCACTATGAGTAGAATCCATTTATTACATCAAATGTCTTCTGCTTTCCTTGGTAAACTTGTCCAAACTTCTTGTTTTTTCGTTGTCTCCAACTTGTTTCCTTGTAGAATTATACATTGCATCAAATTGTTTTTTTTGGTTTTGTGTTATGATTACTTTCTTGTCATGCCTTTAGTTTTCTTTTTAGTTCCCTTTAATATAGGCTACCATTTTTGTAGTTATTTTGTATTTTGGGAATATTTGAACCTAGTTTTTAAACTAGATACTGATATTTACATTTTTTCTAACCAGTTTTTGTATCCTCTTGTTTTTGAACCATATACAAGCTTTTTAAAAGCATTAAATCATTAAGATTTATTGATTAATTCATGTATTATACTTCAGGAATTATGGCAATATGAAATCAAAATCTTTATCTAGCACCAAAAAAAGTTCCAAATTACTTTAAAAAAGTTTCAGCTATTCAAGAGCAGATTTACATCTGTAAAAACAGCTGGTATGGATAGAGAAAGCACTATGTAGAGGAGCGAACAACATTTCGACCTTCTTTGGTCATCATCAAGTTCACAAACTGAAGATGACCCAAGAAAGTCAAAACATTGTTCACTTCTCTACATAGTGCTTTTTCTACCCATACCAGCCATTTTTACATGTATAATTTTATCTACAATTGGTTTTTATCATCATCACAGAGTGATTCAGATTCATAATTTGAATGTATTACTGAAAATTATTTGTAGTGTTGGATATGAAATGTAATGTAGCAATAACTAGATTTATATTTCTAAACATTTCTAAGTGTGGATATAAAGAACCCTTAAGAATTTCAAGATTTAGCTTTTTGATCATTTTATTTCAAAAGTACTGGAAATGAAGAAAATGGGAAACAGTTGTCATTTATGTGTTAGAAACAGAGAGAATTAATAAGACATGACTATCAAAGTATGACATTTCTAGAAAATGTGCATTATCATTTACAACCTGTAGGAAAAGCTGGTGTGGACCAGTTCTAAAAACAATTTATATTCACCATATATGCACCTAAGCTTCTATATAAATGTGTAGTGGAAAAATGAGAATTTATAAATTATCATATTATATCAGTGAACATCTCTTTATGGCTGAAATTTTCAATTTTGATTACAGTTTGGTATGTGTCTGTGCAATCTCTAATGATAAATTAAATTTATAATCAACTATATTATACCACTAATTAATTAGTATTTATACTTATTAATTGAGATTTCTTGTACATAAGTACATTCATCTTGAGACAACCCAGTAAGACGTTTTCATAGTAAATAAATAAACCCAAAAGTGGGAGAAAAAAAATTTCTAGTGCATTTCTTGTTGTATTGTTTCTACCACATGAAAATGTGACACTTTAATAGCTGAATCAAGTTAATTTTCATAATTAGTTCTTTAAGTGCTACAATAAATCACTTCTATTGTATATTATTTTTCTATTGTTCCATAGTTTTGTTGATAATGTGGTATTTTTTCAGTTATGCTTATTCATCTAATAATAAATGTTTTACTTGTGGTGTATGAATTGAAATTCTATGCTTTTACACTTATAGATCATCATGAAGGATTTTCTCGACAACCTGTAAGGTCGCATGAAATTAAAATCTGTAAAAAATTATACTTATGCTTATTGTGATGAAATGTCACAAAAACCACATATTTACATTAAAAGTGTATGATCTTATTGGTTAATAAATGTATCAGTAATAAAATTAAACTATTGTTTATTACTACCTTTACAAACAGAATATGAAAACAAATGCTTTCCACTTAAACATTTTGCATTTTTAATTGTTTTCAATAAGTGGTTGAAAACAGTTTTTCATCTATACTTCATTATAATATTTTTCTATTAATATTTGAAAAGAATACATTTGCATTAAGTCCTTCTGCCTTGAAGCATAACCAATTTGGCATCATTTGTGAACATGTGTTTAAGTGGTTTAATCTAAGTACAACAATTTCAACAAATTATTTATGTATGTGAAAGAGAGAAATGTTTGATCCTTCATTTGTATTAAAATAACACCCATAATAAATATGGATGTGTATATGCTTTCAGTGTAAATGTTTAAAACAGTTAGTACAGTAATGTATTCAAAACAGTAAATTAGTAAAGGGTGAAACTCAATATGTAGTACATAACTTCATCCTCCTAAAGAATATATATTTTTATTGTCCTGTTCATGCAAAATTCATCCAGTCTAGGAAGCTGTGAGTGATATTATTTAAAACAGTTAGAAATTTAAACATGATTCCCATATGGCTTTCAAAGTAAAAAGAGGGAAATATCATATCAGCATTATACTTCAATCTAATTTCACATTTTGTACTTAAAGTTAAAAACTGAGGTAAGTAATATTTACCAGGATTGAAGGCTATCATGATTTCAGAAAAAATATATTTATCTAGAAAACAAAATAGAAATGAAATGCCAGAGGAGATTAAGTAGAGTTAGTTTTATTAAATTTTGATTTTAATGTACTGATCAAAAGTTTTTTCTTTTTTATGGGATCTTTTCTTATTGTATTCCTTTGAAAGTATCTATAGAAGACAATGATATACTGCTATGAAATGTTCACTTACAGCATAATTAAGTGTACTTGATTTGTTATTGGAAGTATCAAATTTGAATTTGTACAAAATTTTATTTTGAAGGAGTAAGTTGATTAGCAGTTTAAACTTTGAATGTGATTCTATTTCTAAGAAGAAATATCTTGTTGGCTGAGATTTTTTATGTATTTTTTTTAGCAAGAAATGTTCATAACTCTTTTAGTGATTACCTTAATATGCCATATTCATATGATAAAAGAAATAATTACTACATATTTGGGTATTCTATGTCAGTATGGTTTTTCACATGTTTTCACCATTTATTTTGTAAAGTGCTCAAAGTAAAAAAATGTGATAAAACAATACTTTTAACATCATATCTACAGCAAGTACAGATGTTATGTATACTACAAACTTGTGAACTTTAAGATGAATCTGATATGTAAGCTGACGATGTCAGTATAATTGCACAAGTTTTTGACTTAATATTCTCACACTAAGTTTTTTTATGTGTGTGTGTGTGTAAAAATGAATATTGTTAGTTTAAAAGTGATTTTATGGTACTGTTACAGCAGATAATTTTTTGCAGTTATATAGAACACATCGTGTATGTACACACACAGATCAACTGCTTCATTAAATATCATTTTCACACAACTACAATAAATAATGAAACTGTAATTTGTATCCACAATTGGGTATGTTCCTGTTATCATAGCTTCTTACTTTTTTATATCTGATAAAAATAACCAGGTTGAAGGTATCAGCTGATTGGTTTGACTCATTCTAAGAGTTGGATGCAATGTAGATGTCACTGTCAGCTGATCATCCAGAAACTTGGTTTGACATTAGTGGTGTCTGCTGTTTACATGGATGGGTGGTGTTGGCTCGCTAACTGTAATTTGGGTGTTAGTAGTGTACGTCAGCAAAATATTTCCTGTCTGACAGAAGTCAGGCTCTATAAAGTCATTCTTGACAACAAGAGTTCAAGAACATTCTGTAAAACAAAAGCCGGAGATGAAAGTGCTTTGATAACTTGGTCTTTGGTATATCAGAATTTTAGCTGGCAACATAGAGTTAAAAATCTTAACTCGGGCAGTTGCAACTAAATATTTTCTTATCAATCAGTGGAAGTGTTGCCACTGATAGATATAAAGCCCCCCCATTAGAACAGCGGTATGTCTTCGGATTTACAACACTAAAATCAGGGGTTTGATTCTTCTCGGTGGGCTGAGCAGATAGCCCTTTGTGGCTTTGCTGTAAGAAAAATACAAAACATGATAGACATAAATAGCCGATATCAAAATTATACCTTCACAGCTGAACAGTTTTGTGGAAGAATTTGGAATGCAAATATAAAGCTCTAAGAAAGGAATGTTTTTATTGCAGGAAAATTAATTGTTTTAGTAAAATTTTTATCTGAAAACATGAAATTGAAGTCAGACAGTAAAGAAACAGTAGTGCATATTTTAACTGAGGGAGAAGTTTCTCAATACATTAAAAAGATAGCTAGTAGAAACATATTTAGGACTTCCTAGGTATGGATGTTGTTGAACCAGTAGAATGTCAGGGATAAAGAGATAATTTCCATACAAATCGTAATGGAAGCATTAGAATGTATGTATAAGACATGACAATTAAATGTGCACATCGTTATTGTTGATAGATCAAACCAGCTCTCCAACACCTTTAGTATTTTCAAATTAGATCTGAAATTAAAATAACATTAGATTTTACTTCATATTGACTCCAGTCTTCAGCTGTTTAACTACTTTTTAAGACAGTTCATGAACTATTTCCATATTAACACCTTTTGCTTGGAGTTTTTTAGCCAGTGAAATAAATGAATACTGTATAGTGTAAAAAATTAAGTTCTTGGATGATGTATTTGTAACAACTGTAGGGAAGCATAATGAGGTCTTGTAGTACACAAAGCCTGTGCCAGGGTAATTTGAAGATGCCTGATTTGATGTCTTGGATGTAACTTTCTTTGGCCGCACACAAAATAAGGGTGATACAATACTACTGACATGCAAAAAAAAAAAAAGTGTAGATAATAATTGCAATTTCCTTAGTTGATGAACATATATTGTTAATTTTACGAAGGTTAAATAGCCAATACAAAATATTACAAATTGTAACAGTAAATTTAAAGTAAAAACAATGTTCTTTATGTAAGAGACTAAGTGTTATACTTTTATTTTAATACTTACTTTTGTGTGAATATCCTTTGCAGTAGGTATAGTGATGCCTGTAGATTACGACCTTCCTTAAATATTTAAATAGTCTTTCATGTTATTTTTACGAAGTCAGTGTGACTAAAGTATTCTCTGAATTAACTGAAAAGGATAATTTGTCAGGTTTTCGTATGGGATGAATTCTTTACACTTGGTGTCCATAACTTGTAAGCGATAAATTTCAATAATAAACAGCATGCGGTCCACTTCTTCAAGAATAATATATTAAAACAAACGTACATACAAATGTTCATTACATTGTTAATTATCACAGTTACATCCAGAGCTTTAAATAATTATTTTGTCAAATATTGCACTGATTCAAATACTTTAGACATCCTAAGACCGTCCATTCCAAAGGTCACGGCCTGGCATGGCCAGGTGGTAAAGGCACTCGACTCGTAATCTGAGTGTTGCGGGTTCGTATTCACGCCACCCCAAACATGCTCGCCCTCTCAGGCAGGGGACGTTATAAAGTTACTGTTAATCCCGCTCTTCGTTAGTAAAAGAGGAGGTGATGACTCGTTGTCTTCCCTCTAGTCTTACACTGCTAAATTAGGGACGGCTAGCGCAGATAACCCTCGTGTAACTTTCTGCGAAATTGAAAAAATCAAAACATATGATGTAAAAATACTTAAGACAATGAGGAAAGCTTTGAAGATTTTATTGACATGATGCAATAATATAACTATCACCAGTTTTCTTTGTTTTTGAATTTCGTGCAAAGCTACACGAGGGCTATTTGCACTAGCCGCCACTAATTTAGAAGTGTAAGACTAGAGGGAAGGCAGCTAGTCATCACCACCCACCGCCAACTCGTGGGCTACTTTTTTACTAACGGATAGTTGGATTGACTGTCGCATTACTGGTTCATAACTAGAAAACGAATGATTCGTAAACAGTTTTTTAAAGGTGTATATCATGTATCATCCATCATCAAACAAGCTCGCACACGTACTGTTTTGTTTTTGTAAATAATACTGTTTATTCGTGTTTTATATTATATCTAGTCTTTTCATTTTAATCTCATGAAGTAAGTTAAAGTATAGTAGTTTAAACTGCTATATTACATTTGCGCAAAAGCTAATGATAATATTGGTTTTATAAAGTATCATATTAATGTTTTTCATTTAAACAGAAAATTCGTCAAGTTACTCACTGATTTGATTTTGTACCACAAAATGGCCTGGCATGGCCGAGCGCGTTAAGGCGTGCACTCGTAATCCGAGGGTCGCGGGTTCGCGCCCGCGTCGCGCTAAACATGCTCGCCCTCCCAGCCGTAGGGGTGTATAATATGACGGTCAATCCCACTATTCGTTGGTAAAAGAGTAGCCCAAGAGTTGGCGGTGGGTGGTGATGACTAGCTGCCTTCCCTCTAGTCTTACACTCCAAAATTAGGGACGGCTAGCACAGATAGCCCTCGAGTAGCTTTGTGCGAAATTACAAAACAAACAAATGTACCACAAAAAATTGTCAAAATACTTTTCTTTCTTTAAAGCAAAAAAATTAAAATAATAAAATCTAAGATTAAAGTATTCTTTCTTTGATTTCAAGTTCACATGTAGTTATTGCAACAAATATTACATTGATCTATAATCAATCTGGTATGTACATGGGCAGACTCACCAGGGATGCTTAGGATTATATGTAGCATCCTGGTCTTTACATTTTTCACTTTCTTATTTGTCTTCGTATTAATGAACTGTTTTATGCACTTTTCTAACAGGATAAAGTGGCTTTTGCCAAAACTTAATTGAGGGTCCGTAATTTAACCTAAATAACATAAGCTTTGTAATAGTGTAATATTTATTTGTTAATTCATTTCTCCTCCAAAACATTAATTTTAAAGAATAAAAGATAATGTAGAGGCATAATACTTTCCTTGACCCACTATTCCAATTGCAACAAACTAGTTGGTCAAATCGACAGAGCGATACGTTTGCTGACTTACATCACTAGAAACAGAATTTTAATATCTGTGGTGAAAAGAGCAAAGAGAGCACATTGTGTAACTTTGTGCTTAACTTCAAACAAACAAAAAAATTAACTTCGCTTGGAAGAATGAAGGTTTTTGCTTGTTATCAGGAGTTGTTTGTATGTTTTTAAAATTTTGCGCAAAACTACTCGAGGGCTATCTGCGCTAGCCATCCCTAATTTGGCAGTGCAAGACTAAAGGGAAGGCAGCTGGTCATCACCATCCACCGCCAACTTTTGGGCTACTCTTTTACCAACAAATAGTGGATTGACCGTAACATTATAACGTCCCCGCAATTGAAAGGGCGAGCATGTTTAGTGCGACTGGGATTCGAACCGGCAACCCTCAGATTATAAGTCGAACGCCTTAACCCACCTAGCCATGCCGGGCCTATCAGTAGTTTAAGGTCTTAAAACAAAACAAGTTAATTAAGGCAAAAGGTAAAAAACACATAGATTGTTTTCAGGGTCAGATTAAGGTTTAGTGTGGCCCTCGGTCCAAGTAATGTTTAGGAATCATAATAGTAACTCACTTTTGCTTCTATTTTGCTTGTTTTATGAACCATAATGTTTTTATTTGGGTGTCCACCATGACTACTGTACAGCCAGGGCCCTAGACCCACACCTAGCTGAGCTGTGCATTAATCCAGTAGTAGTAGTTGTTGTTGTTGTTTTAAAACGTTCTTGATTATGCTTTAACAATCCAGTGAACTTAAGTTGAACAAGAAAATAGTTGAAATCTCTTGGTTACTTGAAGGGTTAAAAACTTTCTGTTTAAATTATTACAAATGGGTGACTGTATGAAAGTATTTACTGAAGAAGTCAGATGTTGTTTGTACTGAAAGTCTGTTTTGGCTAGAAAAGACAGGGTAAAAAAGATAGTAGGCACAAAAGATTCCCTTGAGTTCGTTTATGATGGATCTACACCTGGTTCCAATAGAAAACAGTTTGGAATTGTTACAAAGGCACTAATGGGAATAAAAAATGGTAGTAAGCAATTTTTTTTATTACTAATGAGATTAAATTTGAAATAATTCTTTCTGCCTTTGTCTTCCTGAAACTCTTATCACTGAGAATTAGTGCAGCAGGCTGTCTTCAGTCTTCAAAACATGATAAATGTTGTCAATTTTGAAAACCAATTTACAAAAATTTCTGAATGAGTTTGAAGGAATGTACTCTGAGGAAAAGGATTTGTAAGTGCGATGAATAAAGAAATGCTCTCGTATTCTGAAAATGAATTACAAAGGATCAAGTGGTCTACATCTCTCTCTGAGTAAAAAGTGTAATAGACTCAGATGAAAGAATGTATGTTGGAAACTGTAAAAACTGTGTATGAGATTGAAGTATACAAGGTTGTTACCATACCTACAGGACATCATGGGTTAGTGGGGTCGTTTGACTCCCACTTCGAAGAAAACCATACGCTGTTTAGGGGGATAGGAAAGAAAAGAAAAAAAATATGGAAGTAATAGGAAATAAATATGAATCGAATAGAAAGACATAAAAATCGCCGTAAGAATGTCAAGTTTAAAATTTGAGCGCATGTATGTTAACAAGCAACTGAGCAGTAGATCAAGCGAGGTGATACAGACCAATGTAATTCTGTATCATTTTTTTTTCCTTTACGTCACGTTATGATTAAATAATGAGCATATAGAATATATTATTTTGTGCTTTTCTAATTAGGCCTGGCATGGCCGAGCGCGTTAAGGAGTGCACTCGTAATCCGAGGGTCGCGGGTTCGCGCCCGAGTCGCGCTAAACATGCTCGCCCTCCCAGCCGTGGGGGTGTATAATGTGACGGTCAATCCCACTATTCGTTTGTAAAAGAGTAGCCCAAGAGTTGGCGGTGGGTGGTGATGACTAGCTGCCTTCCCTCTAGTCTTACACTGCTAAATTAGGGACGGCTAGCACAGATAGCCCTCGAGTAGCTTTGTGCGAAATTCCAAAAAACAAACAAACAAACAAAAGCTTTTCTAATTAATATTTGTAAGATAAACATACACAAATATTTAAATAGAATAAAATTTTATGTTCTTATAATTAATATTTATCTCGTGAAAAAGTTTTTAGAATAATTTTTAACTTTATTATTTTAATTAGATAATAAAACTATTTTTCTTAATTGTTTTATTAAATGTTAATTTTGAACTAAAATGTATTTAAATTTTGTGAATAATTCAATGAAATTTAAAACATTATTTTTTGGTAATTGTTTCACGTATTTTAGGCAATTTGTTTTTGCGTATGTTAGACTGACAAGTGGGTCACGGGGTTCATTTCAATAATGAATATATAGAATAAAAAATTTTAAAGATTACATTAGTCATTTTCATTTCATTTGTTTTTTCCCCATTTTTGGACTAATCAGTTTTAACTTTTTTCTGTTCTAGGTCTTCAGGGCCTGGCATGTCTAAGCGCGTAAGGCGCACGACTCGTAATCCGAGGGTCACGGGTTCGCGCCCGTATCGCGCTAAACATGCTTGCCCTTTCAGCCGTGAGGACGTTATAATATGACGGTCAATCCCACTATACGTTGGTAAAAGAGTAGCTCAAGAGTTGGCGGTGGGTGGTGATGACTAGCTGCCTTCCCTCTAGTCTTACACTGCTAAATTAGGGACGGCTATCATAGATAGCCCTCGAGTAGCTTTGTGCGAAATTCCAAAACAAACAAACAATTCTAGGTCTTTTTCGTACTAAGTACAAAGATGCTGGGAAAAAGACATGCAAGTGATCGTCACAAAGTCAAATGCTTAGAATGTGAAAATTTCATGGACAATAACTATAGAAACAGACATATTCAAAGCTTCCACTGTCATATGTTGAAGACCGGTAAAAGTCCAAATTTCTCTGAAATCGCATCAAAATCACAAAAGAAGATATATATTGTTGTTCCGCACCATCTATATCATCACTCGCGATGGAAATCAAAACTGATGAAGAGTCACTAGAAGTAGAAACTAATTCAAACTCTCAAGAAATCTGTTTCACTGACCTAGTTTTGACAAAAGTTAAAAACACTGTTTCAAAAGAGGCTCACGATTTTCAGGAAGAGGAGGAACCTATCATTGTAAATTCTGATTCATCCAGTGACGATTCAGAAGATGATCAAAATGAAACTATTCGGAAAGAGCAGTCGACACAAAGTTAGTGGTTTTGAATTTGTTGGTCCACATCAACCACAACCTTCTGAATTTCCATCTCGGAGTATCTATGGAATTCGCCGATCATTTCAAACCAAGTGGAGTAAAGATTTCTCTGGGGTACTTTATCAACAAAATTTTGATCTGTAACTTTTTACCATTGTGAGGAGTTTGCTTTAAAATTTTGTAAGACGTTGATATTTGTTAAATGGCCAAAACCAGAAAGATTAAAAAAACACTCTAAACACGCTACTCAAAACTATGGCTCCAAAATCAACTTATGTCCACCATATCTTGTCGTTCAAAAAAGCCTAGAGAAAACTCAATCACTGAGAAACACTCTAGGAACAACACAATAAATTTATTATTTTGTCGATGGAAGTTCCAGACTTTGCCTATTTTTTTCAGGAAATTCAAAAAAGTCGTAGAGAGAAAGTCATTATACTTCAGTCTCAGAGAGACGCACTAGGCCTTATGATGTGTCTCAATGGCAACCTTGAAGAAATGCATTGAAGCTACAATTCTTGCCATTCTTAAAATTGTTTTAAATGATCCCAGCCCTTTGGCCATGGGTAAAGGCTTTTTAGTTTCAAATTGTGACCTAGAATTAATCTTCACTTTCCTGGTCTTGGAAAAATTTTAAATGAAATTTCATCTTTGTTAACTTACCTTCAATTAGAAAAAATGGACGTCTTTTTCGTGAGAGAATCTGCTGATGCGACAACCTTAAATATATACACTAGATACAAACGAAAATTGTCCAAAGCTATGAGATGAAGCCACAAATTTGATTAAAGAAATAATTATGGAAGAACAATATATCAGTTTCAAAGAACTAACCTTTCCTACCTGCCTAATATTGAAAGAACGCCTCAGAAGCTGGATTTGCATCTGCTACTGCAGATTTTGATAGTTCACACTCTTGTGCAAGAGACGTCATCTTTTTTACCACTGTTCAAACTTTTAAAGAGTGAATTCAATCTCACTTCAATAAAAATTATCAAAATATTATTTGTGGTTTCTCTTCTATCATAATGCAACCAGAAAAAGAAGATGCTACAGATGATGTTTCATTACTTTGTGACTTTTATAGACTGAATGAGAATCAATTACTTTAAGAAAGAAAGATTGTGGTTGGTCTTCTTGATCAAGAAAAACAAAATTCCCATTTGTCCTCTGGATATAATTTGTCAAAATGGATCTGTGAGAATGGCATCTCTTAACTCTTTCGAACTTATTTACAGTTGATGCAAATATTCAGCACTGTTCCAGTCACATTCTATTCTGCTGAAAGATCATTCTCTGCTTTGCGTCGAACCAAAATTTAATTGCGTTCTACCACTGAACAAGACAAACTGTTTCATGTCACCATTTTGAATATTTAATTGGAAATAACAAATATTGCAATGGAGAACAAAATGGGAGAGATGATCAATGCTTTTGTTCATCAGAAGAATTGCAAAAACTTATTGCTTATTTGAATTTTATTTGGTCTTATGTTATATGTGTTGAAAAAGTATAAACATTAGCTGTAATGAAAAAAATATGTTTACGGTTTTCGATTCTTAAAAGCAAATATATATTGTTACTTTTTATGTTTACGTTTACGTAAACAATAAACAATAACCTCTCAGGAAATTAAACACTTCCTGTATTTAGATGTACATCAGAAGAATGATACTTAATATTACAACCTTGAAATGTTAGAAGTACTAGACTTCAAATCAGCAAATTTATGTTTACGTTTTTTGATTCTTAATAACAAAGATATGATGTTATTTGGCTTGTTTGTTGCTGTACCTTAAAACAAGTTCATATGAAAACTTGACGAAGAATGCGTTAGTGTTAGATTACAAAAATTATAATGTGTTTTGTGAACCACATCTCGTATTTCAGCCTGAAAGTATGAATGTTATTATCTCTATGACTGATGTTGATGTCCAAGATCTGAGGAATGGTTTGCTTCTTCTTTTAGTTATGACTCAGTGTAGTTTAACATCAGAAAGTCAATGTAAAATAGGCATGTGTATACGTTGCCTCTGAGTCTTTTGTACTGATACTTCTTTTAACTCTATTAACACCGTACAAGTTTCATGCAAATACAGCTTCTCCATTCTAAAACTATTTGAAACCAGATTGTACCCTGCATTGAGAGATTAGTGTCTTGAGGCTTAAACCACACACAGTGGTTCCTCTCAGGAATGCCCCCAGTGGCTTAGCGGAATGTCTGCGGACATACAACTTTAAAACCTGGGTTTCGATACCCGTGGTGAGCAGAGCACAGATAGCTCATTGTGTAGCTTTGTGCTTAACTCAAAACAATAAACAACAACCTCTCAGGAAATTAAACACTTCCTGTATTTAGATGTACATCAGAAGAATGATACCTAATATTACAACCTTGAAATGTTAGAAGTACTAGACTTCAAATCAGCAGCCTCATGAGTAAAAAAAGCTGGTAAAAAGTATTCCTTTGTTATGTAATCTTGACAAAAAATTCAGGGTTATGATTTTTTCATAGGTTATATTTCATAATGGTAGTTAGCAGTTATTTATACTGTTTTAATTGCTATCATTTTCTAGACACGATGTAAGACTGTTGTTTTGTATTTGTATATTAGCATTCTGGCCTTTGACCCAATCATTTCATCCTAGAGTACGCATTAAAAACATTTACAATTATAATAGAAAAGCCTGAAGTTTGAACTGTGCAAATCAAGAAAAACCTGTAATAACTAAAGAATCACTTGTCATTCATCAATTGAAACTTGAAATTAACATCACTTTATCAAAAATTCATTATACTGAAAATGCTGGTGGCGTCCTTGATCAAATTTATTAAAAGTAATTCATCAGCTATCTTTAATTTGTATTATGTCATACATTACATGAAAGAACTGTAATTATATAGTGATTTAACTTAATGAAGAATAAATATTGTTCTGAAAAAATACTATTACAATTACGTTTTTTTTATTCTTATTGACTCGTTTCTAACTTTTATTGCTTACGTTGTGAGAAAGGAAAGTGCTTTAATTATAAGAAAAAATGATGAAAAATCTGACGTAAGAAGTTCTCATTTGCAACTCAGAATTATGAATATCTTTTTCAATCTCTCTTTAGATTCTTGTCCTTCCAATGGATTATTTTAACTAATAGTCAGATCCATAGTTCTACCTAGTGCTAATACGATACAAAAGTAGTCGATACAAGACGTATCTAGATAAAAAAGTTTTACCAAAGATTCTTTGCAAAATTTGACATTAAATTTAATTAGAAACAGACATATAATGTTAAGAGCTTTAAGTCAAGTTATTTAGTGTATGACTTTTTATTTGTTTTTGAATTTCGCGGAAAGCTCCACGAGAGCTATCTGGAGCTAGACGTCCCTAATTTAGCAGTGTAAGAGGGAAGGCAGCTACTCATCACAATCCACCACCAGCTCTTAGGTTGTTATTTTAAAACGAATAATGGGATTGACCGTTACATTATAACGTCCCACAGCTGAAAGTGCAAGCATGTTTGGTGTGATTGGGATTCAAACTAGCAACCCTCAGATTACGAGTCGAACGCTCTAACAACCTGGCTATGCCGGGCCTATTTAATATACAAAAATGTAGTTTCCTTTTCCATTTTGTAGTAATTCTATAAATAAAGAAAAAGGATAATTTTTGTTTTATTTTGTTTTTTTTATGGTGATTGATTGTTTAGATTTAAGCACGAAGTAACACAATGAGCTATTTGTGCTCTGCCTACTACGGGTATCAAAACCATAATGAAGAGATTGGGCCAAGAAGGGCAGTCTTGCTGATACGGAAGTAATGAGGGAATGGATATCCTCCAAAAACCCCTCAGGTTATCATGACTAAGAACGTAGGTGCCATAGGAAAGCTGTAAGTGTTAGATGAAGTCGTGAAAATTGGGCTTGGGAAAACAAATAGGATTATTAGGGTCAGTCCCACACTAGCACAAGTGACCTCAGCTGCTGGGAGTTGAGAAAAGATTGATTGTCCTAATGGTTAACCAAAGCATAAATATTAGAAACCCATTGAAGTGAGATATGTTAGCTCATGTCCTTAACCGAGAAAGAAAGTTCAAAATATGCTCTGATGTCAAGTGAAGGAAAGAAAACAAGGTACTGTTATGATGGTGTATCGTGTAACAAAGAACAGGATCACGTGAAATTGAACAAATATTGACATTAAAATATGCATTAGTAAATCCGTTAGATGATTTACGTAATTCACGAGGGATAATCACAAGTTCCTAAATTATTTTTTTTAAATTTCAGTTTTTATCTGAGGGATAATTAACAGTTACTCAGCGCCTTCATAACTTACTTATGATTTCTGAGTGATATTCACTAGTTTATTAATGCAATCTACCTCACTTGTTCTTGAATTCCTTCACAATTTACATCTTCACATGAGCAATATTAACTAGTAGCTGCCAGCCTTCAGAATAAACTTATTCACCTCAAGGATATTCAATAGTTATTCTATGCTTTCATAGTTTATTGAATTAACTAGAAATAATAACTACTTACTGAAATACTTCATATGTTCATTTGTTATTATTAAGGATATTCATTAGTATCTGAATTTGTTCATGATTTAGTTTCTCTTCTGAGGAACATCTGAGGGGTATCCATTGGATGAAATTGTTCTCATAAGTTACTTCTTCACCTGAATGACTTCACGATGAATTCTAATTTCTGGGGAGTATTCACTCATTTATGAATGCACTTTACGGTATTTATTTGTTACTTAATATCATTATACCTTATTTCTTCATCACAGCTGCTAAACGACTGATAATTTACTTCTTCACGTGATGGATATTCACTACTTCCCAAATACTAACATACCTTAGTTTGTCATCTAAGAGACATCCATTAGTTAAGAAATGCTATTCATATTTACTTTTTTCACTTCTTTGACATTCACTAACTGCTAAATGCTGTTAAATTTCTTCCAGTTTCGTAATTGTTGTTACATCCAAGATGTAATTAAGTTCGATTACCGAAACAGTGTTGCTTGTGATAAGAAGAAAGCAAAATAGAAAGGAGGGTACTAAAATTGTTCCTAAAAAACTTTATGATTAATACTTCATTCTTAAAAACATACAGACTTCTATTGAGATTATTCATTATATAAGGAAAGGTCTTTAATTTTTAAATCCAGTCCTTAAATGTACTGGACATGATTTTGCTTCAGTAATATTTTGTTCAGTTCAATTCATTTAATCTTTCGTCAATGTTTTACTGTCTAAAATTAATTTTGGGTAGAGAATGACTGGAATTACTCTCCACAAGTTCGTCAAAGTAAAATATTTGAGCTTACGACGCTAAAAGCTGGGGGTATATTTCCATCAGTAACAATCTCATTTATTTTTCGGTTTAATGGTTTCAGAAAATAATACTATTTTTTTTCACTGAGGTTGTAAGTGTATTGTATATAGGTGGTAATGACCAGCTGCCTTCCGTCTGTCTAAATTAGGGACGACTAGCGAAAATAGACTTCGTTTAGTGATGTCGAGAAATTCACTTGTTGAGAATTTTATATGCAAAAACGGCTCGTTTGGATTGAGAAAATATTTCAAATAGAAGAGCGAACAACGTTTATGCATATAAAAGACCTCGTTTAGCTTTGCGCAAAAATAAAAAAAACAAAAAGCAAGCAGACCAAAGGTCTGGATTACTGGATTTTTGTATTTCGCAACTGAATAAACGTGGTATAAACCCTTGTTGAAAATTTAAAATGTTTCAATTTTAATTATTTATTATTGCAAAATTCTCCAAACACTGTCATGTTAAAGTTACCGCATACCTCCAGGTCAGTTTTTCATTATTATCTCGTTTAAGAGTATAGCAGTTTCCTAACATCTGGTCCCCTAGTGGCACAGCGGTGTGTCTGCAAACTCACACCTCTACAAACTGGGTTATGATACCCGTGGTGGGCACAAAATAGACAGCTTATTTCCAATCAGTCAATCTTATCACCTGTTTCAACAGTCACATCGCACCCAAATATATTGGTGGTTCCTCTGACAAGCAAACTGCTATGTCTTCATATCTAATAGCACGAACACACGTGTCGTTTTTCATCTGCCTAAGGTGTGCAACCGTTGAATGTTTATGTTGCGGAAGCACTTTACTTATATGTGACTTTTGCCACTTTTACTGACAGAGGTTCTTCCTTTATTAGATTTAACTTTGAACATTTATACAAGCGCTAATTGATCATTAGTATATTGCATATCTTTGCTTTGAGTTTATGGACGGTTTTGTTCCTTGACCTTTGTGTTTCTGGATTCTCGCTTATTAGAAGACGCTGCACTTTGTTTCTACAAGGCTGTGGTACGACTTGTTGCAGGTCTCTTTCAGTGTAGTCTTTGTGTCTCATATTTATCCATAATGCTTTATTTTACAATAACATTAAGGGTTATCCCTGATCTGAATGCATCTTTATAATATAAGATTATGGATTACTTACATTGTAATGGCTGTTAGCTTTTGCAAAAAAGTGATGAATTTTCAGTAGTATATCACATTACCTAGGAACACAAAAACAATAAAACGAAGTTGTTCTTTTAACAGGCCTTGACAACACAGTTTTATGGCAGCCGTGGTTGTCACATGAATTGTGGATTTACATGTGAAAAAATCATTTTAATATAACGTATTCAAATGTGTTATCCTAGGTGTCCGCTAATCACAGGTCCAATTCTTAATTCTTCACATGGTCAGTTACACAAATCAACAACAATTTAGTGTATTTTTTCGAATTGTATCTGCTTTGTAGTATTTACATGAGTAATAGTTGTTAACATTTATGTTCTGTAAGGACAAACTGTACAGATCATTTCAAAGAGGCGGAGTGCACTATAGTGGTTAATGTGTTGGACTGAGGATTGGAGGTTTCGAGGTTAGAGCCGCTGAACACGTTAACAGGGCCATTATAACTATAATAGTCAGCCACATTTCAACAGTAACGTTGTAGACAGCAAGTTTTGTAGATTTGGTTTGTTCGCTCTCTCTGAAAAGCGGTTGAAAGTTATGGATTGCCGTAATTGGACATTAAAAACTTGAATTTTAGCTTGGTTATTAATGGCATATGCTAAATTAAAGTGTTGTTCAGGTTAAAAATACTACATTTCACAGTTAAAAGCTTTAAGCCTAAGGAATTTGGTGTTTTGAACACTTATGAACTCAGTTTTTTAGAATTTTTCTTCATTCCACTATTCTGGCTCTAGAAGTGTCAAACTTCTTAAAATTCAATTTTGATTCTAATTTGTCCTCTTTCATAGTAAAGTACTGTCTTTATTATTAAACACTTTAGTAAACGTACATACATTCGTATGTACGTATTAGTGGTCCTCCGCTAGTACAGTGGTAAGTCTACGGATTTACAAGCCAAAATCAGTGGCAGGATTCCCCTCAGTAGACTCAGCAGATAGCCCAATGTGGCTATGCTATATGAAAACACATACGTGTCAGCAAGATTGTGTGCAAGGATTATTCTGTTTTAGTCAAACAGAAAATAAAAAACAAAGTTAAAGAAATTGTAACTGGACTTATTTTTGTCACGTTATACGTTAACTCTGCCTTTTATGAATAGCTATTATTGTAATGTTTTGCTGATTTATAATTATTGTTTCGTTTGTTATTGTTAAACAAAAAAATGAAATTGCCAAGTTTGAAGTTATAAAAATCTGTTTTAGAAACACTTATAGGTTCTCCAGACTTTTTACGTAATATTTAAAGGAATGTTGTAATACTGGGTGCACCAGCAACAGGTGCCAGGACTTGTGGCAGTCAGAAAACACTAACTCAATCATCTCAGGAAACCGGCTGTCACATGGGGTCATCTTGAAGTCTGAAATAGTTAGGAAACGCATCATATATTCAATACTAATCACGTCAGCCCTCGAGGCTGACAGTTTTAAAATAATGTTAACTGAAAATAGACCGTTGGGTTCCAAAATTAGCTAGAAGGTCACAGGTCAATCATCGAGGCCACAACGAAGGATGATATCACCTTGGTGAAGAAGCTACATCGCAGGATGAAAATAAATGTATTCAGTGCTTTTAACTTTTCAAAAATATTTATACATAACAAGTTAGTGGGTGGAATTTTGTAATAAATGATATTTACAGAAAGTTAATGCGCTGCTGTAATTTCAAGAAAAAATTTAAAATAGATACGATTTATGGTAAATAGAATATATTCTGTGTTTAAGCAAGATTAAGAAAAAGCTATCGATACGTTATTGAGATACTCTAGAGACTGACTACTGCAATTTTATACCATGACTTCGTAAAATAAACAAACTTATATTACAGTGACGGCAAAGCAAAGATAAACATTCTGAGCTTGTTTTTCACACTCATATTTAGGAACTGCTGAAAATTACCGGAAGATCGTTTCAGACATTATCGGAAATGATTATGCATGAAATAAATTATCATAATCATTCATGAAAAAACTGTTATGAGGTTACGAAAATGAAAATTAACACTTGTGATTCTTATCTTATTCAATATTTATGACTTACCAAACGAGCGTAATTAATGTTTCAGTATCTGTTTACTTTTTTCTTTCTTTTTTTTAGCTCAGCTTCGAAACTGTAATCAAATAAACTTAATACTAAACCACGTAAAAGCTCTTTAAATTTTCATAACTGATGGTAATGTTACTAAATCCAGATAAAATTTGGCTATAAAGTAATTCATAATTAAGCAATCAGTTAAAGACCTGTGCTACATATGAAGAGGATATCTGAAAATTTTAAAGGAATTTATAGTATATTAAATATTCTAAAATTTTTCCGCAGTACTGAATTCAATAATTGTAATCTTGTGTAGACATTTCCGGTGTTGTGTATGTATTGAAATTCAACTTTGCTACAAATTACACATTCATTTTTATAAAACTAGAAAATTTCTTCTTGGCAAACAACTGTTAGGTAAGTGGTCATATAAAGTAAGCTTATCACTTATCATAACCTATGCGATTCTAATTGTACATGTTGAGATCTCATCAGTGACTTTCATAAATTGCAATAAGTTTTAAGTATCAATACTGTAATTCGATTTTACGAAAACAAGTATATTATAAAAACGGTTTATATACTTGTACCATTTACAAGTTAAATTAGTGAAACATGGGAAGTTAAAAACATTACTTAACCCTACATTATTACCAATCTGTAACTGTACTGTCGACCCAATATGCTGAATATTCTTGTACATAATTATGAAAAATAACGTAAATTTTGAGTAGTTGATACTTCATACTGCCTTGTGAAGTTTATTTAAACCATAAATGTAGAACGTTAGAGAACACCTTATAAATTGTTAAAAATAAATAACAGATTTTCACTTATAATTCGAACACTACTTTATATATTAACAAACTATTAACGGTCATAACCCAATCGGCAAACTTTTTATACATGTTTATTATTCTGAGCAATAAAGTTTAGGAAATTACCGCTAATCATGCTGATAAAATTCCATGACCAGTGTCTTATTGTTATGCAATTCTGCATTTCAGGCTGACATGTTTTTGTTACCAGCATTTATTATTACGTCATTTAGTATCTTCGTGTTCATAATCGTTGATAACAATCAATTATCACTATGTTGTTCAATACCTTACTTACTATAGACTGAATAGCTGAGAGTTTTGTTACGCTATTAAGTGCCTTATTTCAAATTGATAAAACTCGGAACATCAACATATGGTAAAATGCTATTCAAAAGTTCTTGAGAAACCGATTTTAGAATGTTTTTGTTATAGAAAAAGTATATGCATATATACGTGTGTGTTCATGCGTATAAGCATCGTATTGTAAATAGTTATACAATGATTATATTTAATATTCTTTGTACAATTAGAAGCTTTAAGGGATATGTTATTTATGTTTCGAGAATTGTGTATATATCTACAATTATCTGCACTTTTAAAATTTTCTACAGGTATTTGGAGCACTCTTGGTTTGTATGCCAAGAAAATATTTTGTACATTACAGGCGACAGAGTTATTTAATATTTTTAGGTATTAAATAAACTCTGATACTTTAGAGGTTCAAGCAACTATTATTTTGTCATCTAAAGATTCTATCAATCTATAATTATATTCATTTTCGAAAGCTTAAAGCAATTAATTTATTGTTATTAAGGATGGTATATGATTTTTAAATGTCTATGGATAATAATTTTTGGTTCTGACGAAGAGAAAGAATTTAGAATATTTCTATTATAGAAAACCATAAAATACCATCTAGTGTTTTTCGAAATAATACACATGTAAATTATCTATGGTTATTAAAGTAAAAAAGTTGTTTATTTGTTTATCCGAGAACCACTCTGTAATCTTTGGATCAGTCCCACATAAACTTTTAAAGATGATACATTGGACTAAATGATACGTCATAAGTCAGTCATTAACCAACCTCATTCATCGTGAACATTCCCCAGGGCAAAAAGCTAAGGACTTTACAGTTTGGGACTGGCTTTTATTCCCTTTTTATATGTTTGTTTTTCTTGAAAACTTTTGAGTTATTTTGTTTAAAATTGTTCAACATTTATATTTCTGTCAGAGAAAATGGTAAGAAAAGCACAAGGTCAAGCCCTTAAAATGCCAGGGCTACATCTGAAAACCCCTCGCTTTTCATGTGGTTATTGGTTATGTCTATTTTGAGTGTTCAAGAGTAAGATTACCTTAAGATAAGAGTAAGATCTATTTATTATGACGCAGGAAGGAAAAATAACTTTTAGTGTGTCTATCAATGAGCACTGAGAATATAAACAAATAATGAAGCTGCAGAGAGGAATTAAAAAAAAAGTGATAAAGTAAAGTAATTGTAACACCATTTCCGTAGTGCAAATTATTTGCAAAGTAAATCATGTGTGAAATAAATTATGCATATAAGTATAAATTATTGGTTTAATTTTATTAGTTCAAGCCTTCCATATAATCCTTCTACGTTCAAACTTAGGATGGGTTCCTCATCTTATTTGTAAATTTGAGGTTTCTAATCTAATACAACATCGAAACATTTAAGATAGTATAATGCTGAAAGATTTCGTTTGTATTTCGCGCAAAGCTACACGAGAACTATCTGCGCTAGCCGTCCCTAATCTTGCAGTGTAAGAATACAGGGAAGGTAGCTAGTCATCATCACTCGCTGCTAATTCTTGGGTTACTATTTTACCAAGAAATAGTGGTATTGATCGTAATATTACTACGCCCCCACGGCTAAAAGGGAGAGTATATTTAGTGCCACGGAGATTCGAACCCGCGATCCTTAAATTACGAGTCGAGTACCTTATCCACCTGGCCATGCCGGTCCTAGGATAATCCTCAAATTTATACAGATGTCAAACCTTTAAAGTACTTTTATGTTCGCTGAAAGAATATTGATTTGATCTTCTTACATACAGATGAAACATTTATTTGATTTCGAGAAGCATATAATCTAAATAACGTATAATTCTTAAAGCTTATGAAGGCCTGGCATGGCCGAGCGCGTTAAGGCGTGCACTCGTAATCCGAGGGTCGCGGGTTCACGCCCGCGTCGCGCTAAACATGCTCGCCCTCCCAGCCGTGGGGGTGTATAATGTGACGGTCAATCCCACTATTCGTTTGTAAAAGAGTAGCCCAAGAGTTGGCGGTGGGTGGTGATGACTAGCTGCCTTCCCTCTAGTCTTACACTGCTAAATTAGGGACGGCTAGCACAGATAGCCCTCGAGTAGCTTTGTGCGAAATTCCAAAACAAACAAACAAACAAAATTAAAGCTTATGTTTTAAAATTTTATGTTTGAGTATTTTAAATCTATCAAAATTCAGTTGTTTGATTTTCTGAGAAACTGAATAACATAGAAAACTGCGCAAATTTTAATGTGATGTAAGAAATGTTCTTTTTTCTTCGGATTGTATTCATTTAAAGCATAGAATGGTTTATTATTTTTTGAAATTACAAATAGCGATAACTTAAAACTTAAAGAATATTTATTTGATATTCCAGCAAGTTTTAGATATATATATGCATAGAATTCTGTGAAAACGCTAAGCTTATTCTGAAGAACTCACAACTTTACAGTGCTAATATTATTTAAATATAATTTAATTGTTATTCCAGGATGATTATATATGTGTGTGTATGTGTATAAGTCTCTAAAAACGCACTAAACTATAATTATTGGGGTATTATATACACTACAATAGTTTTAAGTTAAACATGTCAAATTACAGCTATTTGACGCCCTAAGTGATTATAAGAAAACGTGGAAATTTCTGTAAGTTGGAAAGTTTAAAATAAAACTTATATTTGATGCTCTTCAGGATTGTATTAATCTAGAATTATTCCGCATTTTAAAGCTCCAGACATTGTTTAATTGCTACATTTGGGAATTATGTACATCTCATTTTTTTAAAATTCTCAGAAAACGATAACTTGGTGTTTTTAAGAATTGTTAATATCTAAATATTTTAAGAGATGGTTCATAAATGCTCTTGTGATTGATATTTTAAACTTACAAAGATTTCTAGGTTTATTTGATGATATTACGAATCTTGTAGAAAAAGAAAATTCTGAACTGTAATTAGTAAATATAAACTTAGAAGTGCTGTACTTTTCGAAGCATGAAAACATGAGATTTTTTTTCCCTATTCTAACACAGTTATTTTTGTTTTTTAGTATTTCACGCATTCAGATGTTGTTACTAATTAAATAGTTATTTACCAATTTATAAGTTTGAAACGTTATATACTATATAATTATATTTGAATCTAGAATTAATTGTAATTTAAAAGTTTTGTTTATTGATAAGTAGATATATACATAGATTTTTTTCACGAATAAGGGTTTGAAGCTAAACATACGATATTTTAGGTCTTTCTAATATTTAAAAACTTGAGATAACAGGTATTTAATGTTCTTTCGTTTGTTTAGAAATACATTTTTCTACTTTTCAAAATTTACAGTATCATTTAATTAGTGTTCATGAGAGTTATACAATTCTAAAAATATTTTCACATTTGAAAGCTAAAAAGACGATTAATTGATATTTCCTGAAATTGTATGCATTTGGTATGCTTGACACATATAAATACCTATTGCGTTGAATTTAATATAAGCAAAATTCCTCATACGTTTATACTTCTTAAATAACAATTATCTGACTTCCTTGAGGTTGTAAAAATTTGAATTATGTTCGACTGCCAAAAATTAAAATTTGATTATTTGACGTTATTCATAATTGTGCACATAAAATAATTTTTGCGCATTCAATGCTTTACACATAAAGTTATTTTCAGATATTTTGAATTACATAATTGTGGAATTTTTTAAGCATTAGGCTTACGAGGTTTCTTGATGATTGATTGTGTCTTTGCTATAACAAAACACATACACAGTTAATTAAAAGCCTAAAGTAACACGTGTCTGATGTTCAAGAGAACTTATATACTTAAAATTGTTTAATACTTTAATAAAACTGAAATCACATTTATTTGTCGTTGTTTTATGTTTTATTGATATGAATCTACAATTCATTCCACGTCTAAATACCTAAAAAACCACAACTTAGAGTACGTGCAGATCAAATTCACGTAGAAATATTTTTGTGCTGAAAAACTTGAAGCAGTAATTATTTATGGTGGTAAAGATTGCATATATTTAGAATTTATTCCACAATAAAAACATAACACAATACTAAATTTATATATTTAGCGAACATATATGTTAGAATTCTTTCTACGTGAAAAAGCACAAAGCAACATTTGTTATCCTTGTAAAAACTTGAAATTACTTCACCACTGAAACGGTTAGGACAACAGATATCTGATGTTCTTAAAGATTGTGTACAGCTCTATTTATTTTTATGTTTAAAAATCTGAGTCTGTTTGTTTGTTTGTTTTGGAATTTCGCACAAAGCTACTCGAGGGCTATCTGTGCTAGCCGTCCCTAATTTTGCAGTGTAAGACTAGAGGGAAGGCAGCTAGTCATCACCACCCACCGCCAACTCTTGGGCTACTCTTTTACAAACGAATAGTGGGATTGACCGTCACATTATACACCCCCACGGCTGGGAGGGCGAGCATGTTTAGCGCGACGCGGGCACGAACCCGCGACCCTCGGATTACGAGTGCACGCCTTAACGCGCTGAGTCAGTAGAATTCGTAGTTAAGAACTTCAAAACTAAAAACAGAATTAGAATTTCTTCCACGTTAAAAATATAACTCCATAGTAATTTAGTGTTTTAGAGTACCAATGTATAGAATTTTCCCATATTCAAAACTTTAAATGTAAAGTAATTTGGTGTTTTTGTGAAAAATCATTTGAAAATTAACTATATATTTAAATACTGAGATAACGGTTATTTAAAGTTATTGATAATTATAACAAATATAATTATTTTCAGAGTTAAAACCTTTACGTTGGAATTATTTGATATTCTTAAATTTTTATATTTTATGCATATAAGTTTGAGTCAGTTATTTAGGAGGTTTAATACATATGAAAGAGTTTCTGCGTTCAAATCTTGAAACAATAGTTTTTCCTTCATTTTGTGCATCAAATTCTTTCCATCCTTAAACGCTTAAGCCTAAATGACTGTAGTTTGGTATTCTTGAAGATATAATATATATAGAAATATTTCCGTACTCACAATTTTGAAGCAGTAGTTATTTTATATTCTATAATCTATACAATAAAGTGTATTGTAATTTGTAGATATTATACATACAGAATTATTTATGCATTTAAAAGTTTAACTTTCATTGGTTTATAGAAGGTTGTATACACTTAAATTTCTTTGGAATTTTAAAATATTGAGAACAACCTTTATTTCATGTTCTCCTGGATTATGTACATTTAGATATATTTCTAAACTTAAAACTAATATTAAGGCAAGAGTAATTTGAGGTTCTTTGGAATTAAACTTATTTATTTATTCTTATTTATAATTCTAAAACTAAGTATGGTTACATTTTTTGGGCATTTAAAAACTCAAAACAACAGTTGTTCTGTGTTTTCCAAAACTGATTAATATTAGTCATCCTTATCGTATAATTTGAAGAATCAGAACGTTTCGGCGATCAATACGTGGACAGTACCTGTACTTTACTTTTTAATAGATGATCCATAACAGCTTAGTAAACAACTGAAACTTCAAAATATGAATGTTACGAATTAAAAAGTAAGATAAATTCCAAGGCCACCTTTACAATTACAGCACTTGAGAGAAGGGAGATTGAAACTTTAATTGGAAGATGATCAACAGCTGAACACCTTAGAAGACACTACAAAGAGGAAAGATAAATGAAAAAACATTCCTGGTTTCGAAAACACGTTCGAAGATACGTAGAAAATTGATATGAACTTATCATCTACATGTTATCAAAACAATGTAAAAAGTTTGAATGCAAAGAACACTGAGAAAATACGGTCGTCATCGATGAGAAAGAGTCAATCAAATATGAATTCAACATAAAAGCGTAAATAATAACATTACATTCTAATGGTTATATTTGTACACATTTAAAGATTACAAAACAAAATGGTTTCTCAACTGAAACAAATAATGTAATATTCGTTAATACAATAAATATTTCTGTAAAGTCTGAATTACATATTGGTAAAACCTTGATTGAAGATATTAAATTATACCTTTGTCTCGTTTGTCATGTGCAGGGATTAAAAGACTTCTTAAGCGATTAAATGTTAATATAAATTTGTCAGTTTCAGTTTTATCATCCAGAGTTGAAACTGATAAATTTGTATCAACATTTAAACATAAAACTTCATAAAACAAAGATTCATCAAAAGATGGATTCTAATAAAAATAGTTATAAAATTATGTATACCAATTAAAACTATTTAGCTTCTTTAATGATTTAAAAAGAACTTATTCTAAATATCGATGTTAAAATTTTTCTGGGGAAAAGGTTTATTTGTTTGTTTTGAGGGTGCTATTTTACTAACAAATTGATCATCATATTATAACGCTTGCTACAGTTGAAAGAGCGAGCATGTTTAGTGTAACTGGCATTCGAATTGGCCTGGCATGGCCGAGCGCGTTGAGGGATGCGCTCGTAATCTGAGGTTCGCGAGTTCGCATCCAAGTCGCGCTAAACATGCTCGCCCTCCTAGCCGAGGGGGCGTTATAATGTTACGGTCAATCCCACTTTTCGTTGGTAAAAGAGTAGCCCAAGAGTTGGCGGTGGGTGGTGATGACTAGCTGCCTTCCCTCTAGTCTTACACTGCTAAATTAAGGACGGCTAGCACAGATAGCCCTCGAGTAGCTTTGTGCGAAATTCCAAAACAAACAAGCATTCGAATCCGTTACCCTCGAGCGCTTTAACCACCTGACTAAGCAATACTATTGTTTATACCGATGTAACTAATGCAGATTGTAAAGGTATATTATGAGTGATGTTATGTAATGAGTACCTTATAATAAACTTTACTCAAAAGAGCAAATTAAATATAATAACAGTTTTACCATAAATTCTCAAGTGTATGGTGAAATCATTTGGAATGTGTTTTGTGTGTTTATCTTATAGCAAAGCCACATCAGGCCATCAACAGAGTCGAAACGAACCGGTGATTTTAGCTTTGTAAATCCATAGACTTACCGCTGTATCAACTAGGGACGAGTAGTTTAAGAGATATTCAAATTAATTATCAGAATAAATGAAGTAGTAAATATATACTGAACTCAATAAGTAATAAAATTAAATACATTCAAGCTATTTTCCAATTCTAAGATAGGAAAATAACACTATGTAAAAGTACAGAAAATGGCCATTATTCCCTTCAAACTTTGCTTTTGTTACCTGGAAAATAAAATTTGGAAATTAACATATTTTCTATGTAAAAAGGGCAAACTTGCATATTTTCATTTACATAAGATCTGAATAAAACAACATATGAGTCAAGATTTACATTAATTTATATTAAAATTATATAAAAATGTTTTATTTATACACATCTTGGTAGCAGCGTTCAAATTCCAGTATATCTTGGTGGTGGTGCTCGCCTTGCTCCTCTGAGTATAGTCCCATGATCTCCTTGAAATTATCAAGATAAGCGTCAAGGATAAGGACTTTCAAAGACATTTTGCAGCCCATTCTGCCGTAGTCCTTCACCAGAGCCTCAACCAGTTCTACATAAATTTCGGTCTTGTGATTGCTCAAGTAGCCCCAAACCACTGCGATAAAACCGCCCAAGCCTTTTTCCTTCTTACTGAGCTTCTGGCGGAATTCTGTGTAGTCCAGGCTCTTCCTTATTTGTGGTCCAACCAAGACACCAGCTTTGACCTTTGCCTCAGACAGGTTAGGGAAGAAGTCTCGAAGGTACTTGAAGGCTTCGGACTCCTTACCAAGAGCTGTGACAAATTGTTTCATAAAACCAAATTTTATGTGCAATGGTGGGAACAACACTTTCTGGAGGTTAACTAGTGGCGGCTCACACTTTACATTGTTCCTCCATACAAAACACTCGGTCAGTTGTGGCCAGTGCTTCCTGTTGTATTGCGCTGCGATGCCCCTGCTGTTTCAAAGGCAAAGATAACAGGTAAAGTTGATAAAGCCTCCTTAGAGACCCATCAGGAATGCCACCATTTTGAAGTCTCCGATAACCTCCCAGCCATATTCATCACACTTCAAGGCTTCTAGCAAAATCTTGACGATGTTGCATTCCTCTTCGAGATGCACCAAATATGCCAGTGAAAGAGAGAGATAATTATTCCCGTTATGGAGCAGCATAGCTTTGAGGTTTCTAGATGAGCTATCAATGAAGATGCGCCACTGATTTGGGTTAAAGGCAATTCCAGTTGCCTTGAACAGACAGGATATATTGTAGCAGAAGCAGAGCCCATGTTGACGAGTGAAGAAGCTTGAAAAGTGTCGGTGACGCTTCCTCTGACTTGCGACTTGCACTCTTTAATCTAACAAATCCCATTCCTTGAGTCTAGATGTCAAAAGCTCGGCATTTGACTTTGTTAGACCAAGATCTCTAATCAAGTTTTTGAGGTCTCTTTGGTTGGGGTAGTATGGATTTCTCTCACCAGGTGCACTTCTGAAATTGTAATCTGGGTCTCCAACGTCTATCTCCTTTTTTGATTTGCTGCTCTGTTCTGAGGATGGCTTGAAAATTCTTGTAAGCTCGAAAAAATTCTTTATCAGCTACTCAGCACTGAATCTACCTGGAATGTTCTGGTAAATGGGTAAATTTGAAAATTTCATTACACATGTCACAAAGACAAAGTTTAAAGAGAGAAATGGGTATTTTCCATTTACTTTAGGCATAAGCAATTGGAAAATAAAACTTGCTGCTCAGGAACAAGAAAAGTAAAAATTTTGTAACGTAGTGTAATCAGAACGAAAACAATATGATTTTGGATGATCTTGATATATTAAAAGTTTGCGTTAGAATTAATAACGATAGATATAGCCCAGGGAAGATTACAATGTTTTATCCAAAAATGGTAATTAAATTATTACTTAGGTTTGTTAACAGTTACATTAAGTAACGTCAATGTAGAAACTGGATGTTTAGTAAGGAAGTTTGTGTCCAATAATTTGTTTAATGTTTTTAACCACGTTTTCTATAATAATATTATATTTGAAGTTCTTCTAGCAACTCAGACAAGCTCCAGTAAAAAATAGATAAATTTCATTTCATATTTGATGAAAATGGAAAAGAAATAACTAGTGCTTGTAATAACTTTTTTATAGCTATAGAAACTCTTTATTAACAATAAATGAGTTTTTATTTTCTTTAGGATAATAATTATAAAGAAGCATCTCAGAGACCTATTAATCCACCTGGAAACAGTTTTAAACTGAATAATAATGGTAGTTAAGAGTAGCCCAAGAGTTGGCGGTGGGTGGTGATGACTAGCTGCCTTCCCTCTAGTCTTACACTGCAAAATTAGGGACGGCTAGCACAGATAGCCCTCGAGTAGCTTTGTGCGAAATTCCAAAACAAACAAACAAAACAAAGGTAGTTATGATATTGAAAATAAATAATTAAAAATTTTAAAGAGACAAGTGATATTAATGATGTTATCAGTTTGTTATTAATGGAAGAACGTGCTCATAGTATAACCAAAATTAATGACAGTATACAATTAAAATTCTTAATAGAAATAAAACGGTTTATATATACCAGAAAGGTGATTATTAGTCAAGGATAATTTTAATACTGATAACAAAAAGTAAAGTATGTAGATAATAATAAACTAAAAGTCGACATCATAACATGATACTATAATAAAATATTTATGGGTTATAAGTACCTCAATGTTTGCAATGAAATATTGATATTTGTGATATTGAACTTGAATTATGTTAATAAATTAAACAGAAAGATTAGAAAGTAATATAAATGAATTAGAATGAATTTCGAAAGAATAAATATATAACAATCGTGTAAGTAATAATATTAAACTCAAATTGCGAGAGAATTACAATATTTAGAAAAGAATTCATAATAAATGATGTTAACAATTATAGAATTATAAATGTTGGTGATTCTTCCGCAGAAAATAATACTGGTACTAAATCTTACGTGGATTTTAAAACAGATTGTGTAACCAATAAATTTACTTTTTCTGCTCTAGGAAATGTTGTGTGTAGTGGTAATGCAATAACTACGTATATATGTTTTTCCTTAATTTCATTTTCATAATATTGAATATGGTACCCCAAAAAATATAGTAATCCAAAAATACATTGACTTGAGAATCACTGTAAGACTTTCTGACTGAAGCCTAGAATTTATTTTAAATTACAAAGTGAGGAAAAAAATAAGTACGTCAATCTAAAAAGAATGAATTATATGCATCATAAATCTGTTTTATAAAACCAAAACAACTTATAAAATAATGTTATCCACATTGACGATGATACTGACAGTCACGCATACTTAGAAATATAAAAAGAATTATAGATTTATAAATATTTCATAGCAATAAAATAAAAGTAGTAGTTAAAATTAAACTAGTTCAGTAAATATAAGATTTAAGAACTGAGTTGATAGGGCTGTTTCGATTAATATGTAGAGTTTGTATACAAACTGGGCATTTTGAAATAACTGTGGGTATTTTTCTTAAATATGATTTTTATGAATTTGTGCACTTTGAATATTATTTTGCATTTGCATTTTTTACTAACTGTCCTCCAATCAGAGGCAAAAGAAAATGTTTGTTCTTTTTGTTATAGCGAGTTTGAGATATTTTTCTGCTTTTAAAAAAGTATTTCACGTTTTTGAATTATTTTGCCTGATATTTAAATTTTGGGATTCGGTGCTTTGGGCGGCCCGGCATGGCCAGGTGGGTTGAGGCGTTCGACTCGTAATCCGAGGGTCGCAAGTTCGAATCTCGGTGGCACCAACATGCTCACCCTTTCAGAAGTGGGGGCTTTATTATGCAACGCTCGATCCCACTATTCGTTGGTAAAAGAGTAGTCCAAGAGTTTGCAGTAGGTGGTGATGATTAGTTACCTTCCCTCTTGTCTTACACTGCTAAATTAGGGATGGCTAGCACAGATAGCTCTTGAATAGCTTTGCGCGAAATTAAAAAAAACAAAACAAACAATCGTTGTCCTGGATGTGGCGAAAAAATATAATTTTCAATATAATTTGCAAAAGACGTTTCACAGCTTTCTTTAAATTGTAAGATAAGTAATGTTTTAAACTTTTTCTATGTTGTTGTTGTTAAGCATAAAGCTAGACAAGGGTATCGAAACATGTTTTTAGTGATGAAAGTCTTCAAACTTTCATACTGTAAGTCTACTGAACTTACATTGTTGATCAAAGTGTGTTCTTCAGCCTTTTCAGCGTTGACAGTGATCTTTCATCTTAGCAGTTGCTTGACATAAGGTATATGCATGTCCTTGAGATTAACATGACTACCGGGAAAGTTAATTTTAGAGATTGGTTGCATATCATTGTCTGCATATTTTGTTCATTGGATTCTAACAGTTTTTCAATGAATTCTACCTTGCAAGTTGTTTTAAAATGAACAATTTATTTCTTTATGTAACTCTCAAAGTCTGTGGGATACGTACTAAAATTTATCGATACCATTACGGATGTTCTCTGTAGGCATGGACTCTAAGTTTTCATGTGCTACTGTTATGTAGTCTAGTGTAAGTGACGGTTTACCAGTTATTGTTAAGAAGGTCTTAACTTTATATTAAACTGAGAGTAAAAATCACTATCCTCCGTCAAATCGCAAATATCTATTTATTTTCCTTGATCTTTGGGCCTTATATGTCTTGCATCCTGACAATTATTTACATTTTTTCTCATATTTAAGAAATTAATCTCATAATTCCTACATGAATGTCTTGAGAGTTTTCTATCAAACGAGAAGCTGTACTGGGATCCACTTGCGAATTTTGTAATGAGCGACTTGTTTAACAAAACCTCTATAACATTACACTTCATAATTGCATCATTATACATATTTCTAATTGTTTCATTTGTAACACAAGGCTTTCTGAGTCTAAGGGCACTTGAGGCTTTTCAGTATCATCATCTGTAGTGGATGTTAAATTTTTCGTCATAGATTTATACCTTATTTCTAAGGCTCGCATTGCATTTAAATGGGTGCTCCATCTTGTGTGTGGTAATTTCTTGTCTGTCTAGAACCCTGGAATTTGAAGCACATTGTGTAGGCGCTTTCATACGTGGGATGAAAATGAAAAACACATGAAACTTCTGAAGAGAGGAAAGAATAAACGCGCCTCTTAGCAGCCCACAACACACTGTTCAACCACATTTAACAAATGTGTTCGGAAGCAAACACAGTTTGAAAGGAGATTATTTCTTTGGTCAAAATATGCATTGCGACATGTTTGTCGTTCATATTGAATACACCGTTGTGATACTGCCAATCATAGTCTTGAATTGTTATGTCATTCTTTTAAAAAATAATGAGAATTTTAACAAGTTCCTATACCTGTAAAATTATTTTTCGTTAATAATGTAAAAAATCTCTCTACAGACCGTCATCTAGAACATATCCAAAAATTATTGTTAGTTGATTCGTGTGTATAGGCGTGAAGTAATACTTGAGTATTTTTATCTCCTGAATAATAGTAGTGAGAAATTCTTTGTTTAATATTTTTAAATATTCATCAGGATAAGTGCAAAACATGATCTTTTCCCTTATTTGTACAATATATGACTGATCCCGTGACCTTTTTAGATTTAATACTTGTAACTTTCTGTACAGTGTGCATATTTTCACAAAATGTCTTTTACATGAAAAATAATATTTTAGTGAAATAACTTTAATAAAATAAAATGAAGATATGCCCTAATATTAAGATATTGAGTATTTGTTTTGAATAGTCCCTGTGCAAAGTAATTTTCATGTTAAAATTAAAAGTACTTTTCCTCACCTCAAAAATCTCAAATTTTTTCTGTAATCTGTTAAGCCTTCTAAACGTATTTCAAATATCATTTTTAGTAAAAGATTATGGTATATTTGTTATTTTCTCTACCATATGTCAAAACCGAATCGGTCAATTTGACCGACCTAGTAACCACCAAAAATTGAAATAAATCCAAACTACCCTTTTTTTTAGAATAACTTCAAATTTTAATATGAAACTACATTAATTTATCTTAGCAACAATATACATCTATTTGTAATTAAATATTATTGTTTTAATACTATTTGGACCGTGTCTAACTACTATCTGCACCATAATAAGTTGTAATCACTCGGATTACGTTCAGATCATATTAAGCTATCCAATTACATTACTCACGAGCTACTTCAAGTTGTTTGTGTTCGTAATTTGTGAAATATTTTATTACATTATTATTATTAATAATTTTACTTAATCTAATCTTAACTAACCTAAAAAGATATCTGTTTTCATTTTAGTTAGTTTTAAATCGTTGTCTCAGTTGTAAGATTTAACATGTTTCACAAATTTGCCAGAGTTTTAAGATAAAAGATGTTTTAGAATTTGGAGTTGCAAAATACAGAAAGTTTTATACATTTGTCTGAGCTAATAGTGATAGGATACCTTAAATATTCGTTTCATTTCAAGATAAAAGATCATAAAAACATAACTTTTTCTGTGTTGTAACATACACGTCCTCTTAGAACTTTGAGATGTAATATACAAAAATTTTAGATATTTGCTTAGATTATGAAAAGGAGTTGTGTTTGTTTATATCTTTCTGAGGTTTTAGAATATTTTAAAGTTTTGTATGAATTATATGATACAGAACACTTCATAATTTTTCTGAATTCTACGATTCAGAACATTTTTGAACATTTTTATTTATAAATTACACAACGCTTTAAAGTTGTGCCGAAGTTCTAAGATTCGAGACATTTCCTAACTGTTTAAGATACACAGCTTTTAGAACTTTGTATTATAAGATATTGGACGTTTTATGGACTTATGTGGGTTGCAAAATCAGGTGGTTTAGGATTATATGATAAATGACGTTTAAGAATTTTGAGTTGTAAGGAAATGGAGGTCTTACAGCTATTTCTAATTTATAATATACTGCAAGTTTTAAAACATTGACATAGTTGTAACATACAGAACATTTCAAATCTTTGAGTTGTAAAATTCAGGATATTTTGTAACTTTGACTGAGTCATAAAATACTTAACATATAATATGTAGATTAAAGTATTTTTAATACAAGTGAGATCCACAAACTTTTGTGTTATATACATAAGAGCTAAGGCGATTTCAATAACTGTTAGTTGACTTCTGCCTTAATAGTTATTACAAGGACTTACCCCCTGCTGGCCTCAGTAGATGAGTAACGACGCAAGTTTTAAAGTTTTAGACACATCTCACCATACATTTCTTGTTGCTATGATACAAGGATGGAGGACAGCTTATCCCACCTGCAGCGAAATACTTGACTATAAGGTACATCATCTATTGCTCAATAACACCTTTGGCTATATTTCATGAAAACTGATACGCATGTTTGATTTGCCGAATTCTCACGTCATAAATAGAAATATGTCTTCGCAATGCATTATCTATGTTCCATGTTACATGGACCGTGTGTATAAAAGAAACCCGGTTTCCTCAACTTTAAATCGGCAGATGATCATTTCAAGAAACAGTCCGAGAAAATCAACTCGTTACTTTCTATACAGGTAAGCTACAATATAGCTAAATGTGAAATTTTAATCAGGTGTGTCACTAGCACACTTGTCTGCTTCACACTGGAACTGAATAACCTTTAAATAACTTCACACTAGCCGAAATGAAAGTGCTTTTATTCTTCTTCTCTACTTCAATGGTATCAAATATATGTATCAAATTCTCTAAAACGACTGTGGTAGTCTTTACATTGGAAAAACCTCACGTGAAGTATTTTCAAGATAAGAATAACATTTAAAACCCTGTTCCTTTCTATTTGAGCACATAAATAAAAGTAAACACTTTTGTTTTTCAATTTAAAATCATTGACAAAGAAAATAATATAAATGGAAGATTAATAAAAGGCGTTCTACTTATTAAAAGAAACTAGTGTTAAACAATATGTGGGTTTAAAATTATATATTAATTTTAATTTTTCCATATGTAACAATTCTGTTTTAGTTGGATTTGTTTTGTTGCTTAATATCGTTTTTGATACTTAGGGTTTCATTCCGTTATTCAAATATATCCACTAAACGATAGTAGATAAACCTAGCGAAACAAATTTATTTGTTTTATTCTTAAGTAAAGCTTTAATAATTAATTTTTATGTCGTATTTTAGTTTTGTAGTTCATAATAATAAATACAGTTAATGTGCTTTATGCGACGGTAATTTATTGTGCAATTTGACCTTTGCAATAATAAATGTAAATCAAGATAACACACACTACTGTTTACATCTTAGACTTTTATTACTAAACTATTTATTGAGTGTTTTAAAATACTTCCATAAATCCCATCTTTAAATTTATTTTTTTAAGGTTATCATGAACGATCCCGAACTATACGCACGTGCACACCATTTTCAAGTGCGAGATGCACGCCTTGTTCTCCAAGTCTATGGTCAGGCTATGCAAGAAACCACAGACACTGACATTGTATTGGACATCGGCTGTGGAACTGGCGACGTAACAAGAGATATCATCCTCCCGCATTGTAGACAAGCGCGATATTTGGTAGCTACTGACCGTTCGTATCCCATGATTCAATTCGCCAGAAAGAAGAGTTTTCATGAGAACATATGCTACGAAGTTTTGGACATCAGTCAGAATGTCTGCAATTTCAAGAGCAAGTGGGGAAACTTTTCTAAAATCTACTCATTCTACTGTCTGCATTGGGTTAAAAACATGAAGACAGCTGTCGATAACATTAGCTCCCTACTCGTGAAAGGTGGCGAATGTCTCTTAGCTTTCGTTGCACAGTGTCCAGTGTTCGAAATGCACGAGCACCTGGCGCAGATGGATAAATGGAAAACGTACATGCAAGTTAGTAATTGTTACAGATGTATTTATCGCGCTTCTTTTCACAGTATTTTTTCTTTTTTTACTTCTTTTAGTGTTTTAAATATTTTTCAATAAATCATTCTATGTTCTCTTTTTCTAAAAGCCTACATGATGAAAACTAGGTTTGGATAAACAACTATAAAACATACTATATATATCACAAAATAAAGTTTTACTTTGAAGATAGATTACAGTAACAAAGTTAGTACTTATATAATTATGTTTGTGCTGGAATGACATGATAAAAAGAACTATTTAACTTTGTTCTTTAGGATGTACACCAGTATCTACCAGACACTCACAGAAATGCTCAACCGGCTTTCCTTTTCAGCTCATACTTGACGGAGAGTGGCTTGGAGGTTGTAATGTGTGACCTGGTCAGCATGAGCTTTACATTTCCAAATACAGAAGTTATCAAAGGTAAACAGTTAGAATGGACATAATTTCAATCACAATTTCCTTAGAATATACTTTAATTCCGAAAATGTAAATTATACCGATTTATAGTATCTTCTTCAACACAATCATATTGAAAATATCAAGCGTTTAACACTGCAGTAACTTTGCACAAATTAAATACAGTTCACATTTAGTTGCATGCGCAAAATTCAAAAGCTGTCAGTGATTTATTCCTATTCATAAGATAGAAGAATCACAAAATAAAACATATTTGAAAACTAAATGATATTCATTTTTATAGAAAGTTTGGATGCGATATCTCCATTTACCAAACATTTGCCAGACGACTTGAAGCAGGACTACACTGAGGATTGTATAAGGTTTCTTCAAAGTTATGCTAGAACAGAGGTGGACGACAACGACAACGAGGGTATTCAGTTCTCATACAAACTTATCGTTGCTCACGCTAGAAAAGTGTAACAGATGTTTTTGTAAAGCTCTGACCACTCGAACACATATTTTGACAAATGTGTTTGCGTGTGTTTATTCTTGTTGTTACTATTATTTATAAAAAATCTGTAATATAGTTGTTCAGCTGGTGTACACATATGATATAATATGTGCAAAGAAGTTCTCACAATAAAGTCTTTTACATTTAAACAAGAAAAGTATAAAAATTCGCGTGTCTTATCTTCTATTATAATGAATTTTGATTGTAAAAAACATGGCATACATAAAGAAGGGGAATTTTCAAATAATTAGCTATGTCCAATCTGTGATAAAAGAGAAGTAAGAAACGTTCACAATAAACTCAGATTTCGTTTTTGAAATTATGAAATTTAATCTTTTCTAAAGTAAGGCAAATAAAATGAAATTAATAGAATTAAATAAGTTCAGTTCTAACTGTGATTAGTTAAACATGCATGGTGTTCTGTACAAGCACCATCATTTTCAAAATTATATTTAGCTGACACTCTTTTACCCAACCCAATTTTCCTTGACGAATTTACCTGCTGGTTATCTTACCATCTAAATATACATAGAGAGAGAGAAAAAAAGTGAGAAAATTAGTTTTAATATATATAAAAAATGTACAAAAATGAAAAGTTTTTGTTTTCAACTGCATTAGGAAAATATTGCAAATTTAAATAAAACTCTAGCTCAAATATATAAATTTCCACTTCACAATTTTTGAACAAAAGTACAAATTATAATATACACCACAATATATAGCATTTCCTACTGTAGTATTAATAAACATTTTGTCATGTTGTTTTTCAAACGTGAATTTGTTCATAAAGCAATAATTCAATTTTTAAAAACAGTATCTCAGAGTCTATTTGTCTTGATTTTCGTAGGGTTTACTCAAGGATCCTATGGGAATGGAAAGATAGGCACCAAAGCATAAACTATAAATATTTTTTCATTTTTTACAATGAGAGGAAACACTTGAACAAAAATATCATTATGATGGTCTAACAACCTTTACAGATATTAAATATTAATTTATAAAATTTTCAGATGTTATGTGTTTTTATTTCAGAACGTATTTTTAAAAATTGAAAATTTTGAACGTCAATTAAAAACTTTCTCTACACAATTAAATTTTTCCTATTGTTGCGTATTATATACCTATTATAATTTATCTCGGACAGGACTTCGATGTATTGTGTTACGTACGTTGTGTATTACAATTTCAAAAATCAAAAAGAATGTAAATTGTTTTGGAATCTCGCACAAAGCTACTCGAGGACTATTTGTGCTAGCCGTTCCTAATTTAGCAGTGTTAGACTAGAGGGAAGGTAGATAGTCATCACCACCCACCGCCAACTCTTGGGCTACTCTTTTACCAACGAATAGTGGGATTGATCGACACATTATAACGTCCCCACGGCTGAAAGGGCGAGCATGTTTGGGGCGATGGGGATGCGAACTGCTGGCTTGAAATAGACTGAATGAATGCTGTTATCGCTGCTTTCAATCACTCAACATGCGCGGATGATCTCGATACACTGCAGATTTTGCTGCTCCCCATAGATAAAAGTCTGGTGGATTAAGATCTGGTGAACATGGGGTCCACACGTCTTAGGAAATAATGCGGTCTCCAAAACATTCCTTTAATAATTTATATACAACTTTTTTACAAACTAACAAACAATCATAAGTCTCTTATTTGGTCTGGAACTGAATATTTTATTGACGACACACGACGAACGAATAATTCTTTGTTGATATTGTTATACTAGCCTCATCCCATTTACAAACTGACTTTTCTTCAACAAAGATATCTAATGCCCTTGTAGTAACACTAACGTCCGAAATCAATTCACTAAAGTTAAACAGTTGGTAATGTTCGAAATCTATAAGCGTTCCTGGTCACATATCTGTTTTTGTTGTTCTTTTTTCAATTAAAAGGCGTTTATCACAATTATAGCTTCCGAGGCTTTTACAGTATACTAACTATAGCAAACCAACAATTACATTGTGTCTCCTAGTGTTGCGATTTATAAAATTTAAGCCGAGGTTCTAAATTCTGGAAAGTTCAAATAGCAGTAATACTGGTAATCAAGTATTTTACATTCACATATCGCACATTGTTGATTCTTACGCTCGAAAATCTTCTAGAAATTTAAAGAATAGGCGGGACTTTCACAATATACATCTACCACTATGTGTTACATACATTTCTAAATGTATATGTTTAACTAAAACAAAGATTGATGTTAAATATATATGGATTAGTAAATCCATTATACGATTTACGTAATTCACGAGAGATAATCACAAGTTCCTACATGTTTTTTAAATTCAGCCTTTAAAACTTACTTATAATTTCTGAGCAATATTCACTAGTTTATTAATGCAATCCTACAATTTACATCTTCACATGAGCAATATTCACTAGTAGCTGCCAGCCTTCAGAAAAAACTTATTTACCTGAAGGATATTCAATAAGTATTCTATGCTTTCATAGTTTATTGAATTACCTAGAGATAATAGCTACTTACTGAAAGACTTCATACGTAGCGTTAAAAGCTTGTTTGGCAATATTTGTCTTCTCAATGAATTCGTGCTCTTCATGTAGAAGCAACTTCAAGGTTTCATAGGACGAAAAATAATCCATTGTAGTTTATGCATTTTTTGTTTTTTTGGAATTTCGTACAAAGCTACTCGAGGGCTATCTGTGCTAGCCGTCCCGAGTTTAGCAGTGTAAGACTAGAGGGAAGGTAACTCTTGAGCTACTCTTTTATCAACGAATAGTGGGATTGACTGTCACATTTTACACCCCCACGGCTGGGAGGGCGAGCATGTTTAGTGCGACGCGGGCGCGAACCCGCGACCCTCGGATTACGAGTGCACGCCTTAACCCGCTCGGCCATGCCAGGCCATAGTTTAAGTAAAGAAAAAAGATGAACTAGAACAAGGTAGGAGAATCTTAAGTTATCGATGAATGAGAAATTGGCTGTGACTAAAACCTGACTTTAAATACTAAAAGCCTGAATCCAGGTAAAAAGGTTTACCGAATTCTAATCGGTTAGAAATTCAGCCAAGAGCGTAGGTTAAAGAGAGGCTCCGATCATGAACTTGGTGCTGGCAAAGTGACACAAATACAGACTTGGTTTGTATTCACACCCTTTACCATTTATAGATTATGTGCCAAAGAACTAACGAATACCTATCCATCCTAGGTCTTCATTCATCCAGCTACTTGTGGCCGTGCTGCCTTCAACTTCCCCTTCCAGACAATGTAATATGCAAGCCAAATTTTCTTACTTGGAATCGATGCTACCCTACCGTCCGGTTTTCACACAGTTAAAACCAAGTTTCAGTAAGAAGTGATGGTTGTCGAGATTGTTCGGCTCCTACACGATTAAGCTGACTCGATTTAGGAACTACCAATGTCATCTTTGACTTTTGGCCTTTGGAAATGCGTTCATTATCCTTCCTTATGGATATTTTTCAATTAACCAGTTATGTAACATTTATGGTGTGAATTACAATGTTCTAATCGTGGAACCTTCTGTCTCCCTATATTATACGTACAGTCGCAATTTTCATGCTACAAAATTGTGTTTTATAATGAAGCAATATTAACAAAGTACACAGTAAAAATGTTTGCTTATTCAAAATATTTCAATGTACGACTTAAAATATTTTATCATAATCAGATAAAACACTGATAAAAAAGATAAAGTATAAAACATTTATACTTTTATGATATTGAAACTATTATTTGTGACTTTCATGACTAGTAACAATTTCACTCACTTTTTAATATTTTAACTTCGTCACGTTAAAATACCTTTGCACTATAGTTAAGAAAACCCCAGGTAAAACTGTTGGCTCTCTCTTACCAGATTGTGGGTGTTTTCTATGACAACTTCACCACTAAAATGTATGTCTATTGTCTAAACTGAAAGATTGACACACTTTAATCAAAATCATGGGTTCATTAAATTTTCCCATAATACTTTTCAGTTTAATCTTATATTCATTAATTATTGACATCGAAAACAAATTATTTGTTTCCATGCTCTCATGGTTTTCTTTATATTTTCTATTATTTAATAATGTTTCTTGAGTGTGGTTAATTTATTTGTTTTAATTTGTTTAAAACATTTAAAAAGGATTCCATGTAATATTTTTCACATGTACATTACATGTTTCAATGCATGTATATTACCATGTACACATGCCGCTATTATATTTGGTCAAGTATGCGATCCATCTGTGTCGATCACTTCTCGTTGGTTATAACATGAACACTAACGCCCAAGTTACCTGCATACTCTACACTGTAACGAAAGTAAGGCCACCTATGGTCATCAAACTAAACTCGTTTCAATTTCAAGCATAACAAAACAACCAACGACTGGTAAAATTTAAACACAGCAAAACTACTGAACTAAATGTCAATTAATTTAGATTAACATTAATCTGTTACTATCATACTCCAATAAACAATATGAAAAATCTTAACTCCTTTATCAATCTTAGATTTGGCGTGTCATCCATGAATATCGGTGAAAAATATAGTAAGCATTGGGTAACACGCTTCCCATTGTCCTCATCATTCAGTCAAATAGAATGATTTTCTTCAAATATCGGTTAGGATTCCGTATCAAAAGGTTCCTACTGTCGATAATAAAATGTTAATTTTAGCAAAAAGTCATGACACTCTTTATGTGTTATTTTTTTCAGTAAAGTACTTATCCTAATAATAATTCTAGCTTTAATAATTAAGTAAGAACCATATGGCTTAGTGTGAACAAGGTATTTTGCGATTTTACTTGGTTTCATAAAGCGAGAAGTCACTTAATCTTTTCCAACTATTTATCTAGGAAATGATGTTGACATTTCATCCACCAGCTGGAAATGATTGTTATTTCTACTTTCAATGACTTCTTTTCTGGTTTGTTAAAGACAACCAACTAAATACCTGTAGCTTCTTCTACTTCCTTAGGTGGGTCAGGATAACTTGACACAGTACCCTTATCCTCTTATAATACCTTTGTTTCTTCCAAAATTCCTGGTCAAGCCTGTGAACTAATGGCTCATTCATAATGTATAGATACAGCATATGGACGTGTTTCATGCCTTGTATTTGATGTGTCTGTTATAATTCATGTGTTAGAGAACCATCTTGCTGCTTTTATATTGCTGACATGTACAGCAGTTGCTCCCACGTACAACATTAGGACATCCATTCTTTTAACATCCAGCCATAGTACTTTTTCTGTTATTACAATGCATTCTTGAATTGTTGTCCTGCACATTCATGTACGTCGACCACCATTGATCTTGGTCATTCCACATCTTTTTGGAGACACTGGAGGATTAATCCTCACGGTGGATAAGCAAACTCTTGGGCTACTCTTTTACCAACGAATAGTGGGATTGATCGACACATTATAACGTCCCCACGGCTGAAAGGGCGAGCATGTTTGGGGCGATGGGGATGCGAACTGCTGGCTTGATATAGACTGCTCCCCATAGATAAAAGTCTGGTGGATTAAGATCTGGTGAACATGGGGTCCACACGTCTTAGGAAATAATGCGGTCTCCAAAACATTCCTTTAATAGCCGAATAGATCTGTGAGATGTATGGGCAGTAGTACCATCCTGTTGAAACCATGAGTAATTGATTTGATCACTTGTCATCTGGCCGATGAAGGTCAGAAGAATCTCCGAACAATAGCGCTCGCTGTTTATTGTGTTCATAAAGAAAATAGGGCCAACATTTCGACGTCTGGAAATCGCAACCCACACACCAACCTTGAAATCTTGTAGGGGTGTTTTGTGCAAACCGTGAGAATTATCGGACAACTACAATCGTTAATTTTGTAAATTAACGTAACATCAGAGATGGAACCATGTTTCGTCGGTGAAAAAGGTAACATCCTACACATTAGGTGTATTCTCTTCGATAAATTGGTTAAACCATCTGCAATAGCGTATTCGTTTTTCATTATCGGTTGCTTCTAGGTTTTGTACCGCCATTATTTTGTATGGGAAGAGCTTTAATTTCTTCCTGACAGCCTTATGAGCAGTTCCAAGACCAATATCATGCTGCTGAGCTAACTTTCGTAGTGAGTTTGATAGACTCTGCATCACACTGTCAGAAATATCCAACAGTTTATCTTCCAATAGCTTTGCTGGCCTTTCACAGCGTTTGGCATCATCCACTGATCCTGTTTCCCGAAACTTACCAACAAAGTTACGAACTGCATTGCGATGTGGAACAGGTGTATCTGTGAACTTTTTCAGCAAATCGCTGTCGTACCACATCTGTGTATCTACCACCTCGGAATACGTGTTCCACGAGCCACACACGTTCTTCAGTTCTTTAAACCATACTGGGATCAAATTTTGAAATGTAATAAAATATGATTACAAAACATCACAGTGACTTTCCCAACACCCAGTAGTTGGTTACCATTTGTTCTATAATAGGTGACACATCCTCTGCTTACAGAAATATTTCAGCATAATTATATACAGGATATGAGTTCATACTGAAATATCCTTATAACATTGAAATATGTCATCATGTGATGCCATACATTGAAGAGAGAAGACAAATTAACATTCTAGATCCAATTTAATTTTTTTTAATTCTCCATTACTTGACCAATAAGAAGAACCTGCTCTTTTATTATAAACCCACATGTTAAGTGTTCCTTTTAAAATTTTGAAGACAGAAAAGTAACAAGTTTGGATATCAATCAAATAGAAGGACTATTGACTCTTTTATTGTGAGTACAAGTTTGTATTTTTTGTATTGTGTATATAAAGAGGTTGTTTAAGGGCTGGTGGCTAGGGTACTTGACTCATAATCTGTAGATCACGGGTTTGAATACTCATTATTAAACATATTCATAGTTTCATCTGTGAAACATTATAATCTGATAACTGACACTACTATGCCCAAGAGCTGGCATGAAGTTGTGTTTAGCCGTTATTTTGGCTTTAGTTTATCACTTCTAAATTAGGGACAGCTCGTGCAGACAGCCCTTAAGTAACTTTGTATAAAGTTCGTGATGAACAAAACCGAATTCTGTTTATTCATTTCAAATGTGTCCAGTTTAGTTATTCGTATCCTTAAACACACTCAATCTTATTTTCTCCATATCACAATCCTCATATATTTCCTAGGTAAAATCTGTCATTATTGGATTATTGAGAATATCTTTTACATGTTAAAACATCAATCCAATCAGTAAATGCTACAAGTGAAAAAAGAAAACTTTGTGCCATGATACCAGGACTTATTGCAGGACCTTTCCTGCAGTAAAATAAAGTGCATGTATGCACAATCCAGTTTTTCTCTTCGAAAGTAAATCTAAATTAAAACTTTCATCTTAGAATATTCACAGGAGAGAGAAAAATCTGTTCACAAAAATAAAAATGATTGAGCAGAAAAGGTGTCGAGTCTTGGTGAAGTATTCTCTTAGACATAGGACCGATGTTTAAACGTTTGACTATACTAGTCAGTTTGCAACAGATGATATAGTGGGATCTGCACATTTCTGGCAAATTCAAACTATGAGAAGCAGGCTGTACCCTTGAAGGTTTATCCTAGTGACAGAAAGGCATGGATAGTTGGGTCCACCAAAAGGCATCTGGTAAATTTGAGACAGAATATTTAAGTCTCTTATGAACTACTGGTGAAAAGATGGCAGTGGCTCTCACACGAATCTTATTTTGGACAAGAAAAGCAAAGTGTCTGCTTCATTTGTGGACATGTAAAGCTAAAGGAACTGCCCACGTCTTGGAGGGAAGAGCCACCATTTTCAATCAAAAGATAACCCATAAAATGCGTATGGATTACCAACATGCTCATTTTTCCAAGCAGCAAAGTAGGCAAAGAGATCGGCCCTAGCTCTCAGATAAATAAGAATAACCAATAATATTTGGTACATACCGTGACAATTTACCATAGCAGAACCTAAACCAGGCTTGCCACAAGTTTGGAGGAACACAGCAATCAGTTGAACTCCAGCTCTATCAGGGCTGGGTGGTGTTTAGCACATGCTTGTAAGATATAAGAGTGAAATGTAACCATGGTATACTTTATAATATTCCACGCACTTCCAGCTAAGCCACCACTACAGTTAGTGTTATGTAAATATCATGTAAATGTTATGTAAACGACAACCATGTCGAGAGTGTTATGTAAATGTTGTGTAAACGACAACCATGTCATGTTGTGTTTGCATTCCCATATCTATTATATTTCCATATTTATATTATTTTTTTCGAAGTTTAATCCAAAAAATATGTTATTCATTTAAAATAATATTTAGAATTAATTAAAATTCATTTAGAATTATTTATGTAAAAATTTCTAGAATTAGATAGATTAATCATTTGTATTGGCCTGGTGTCTGTACTCTGGAATTCTGGGAAGTTACGCGATTAGTATATAAACAGACGGCGATGCGAGGGAAGTAAGTCATCCGTTTTTACTCGGATCAAGAAGTTTGTCTCGTTTGAAAAAGTTTAAACGTTTGCCGTGTGATTATTCAAATTGAATTTGTGAATAGAGCTAGATCAACTAAAGCGGTGAATTTATTTTATTCCGTCAGTCTTTATAATTCAGTCGAATAACGGATTATACCGAAAGCCAACACGTATTGGACTGTGAATTTTTTTTAAAATACCCATTCAAACTTCGTAAATTTCTCCGTGGGACTAAATTCCCCGCCTAGACTGGAACTTTAGATTTTGGACACTCATTCTGGATCATATTATTAAGCACAGGCCAGTACCTTTTTGTATTATAAGTGGTTTTGAAGGTTGAAACTGGATATCTGTTATTGCTATTGGATAATTTATTTTGTGTCTATCACATATTAGTAGATCATCGTAATAAAATTATACAAGCTGCTATATGTGTCTTTCTGTTGCGTTCAGTCTACATAAAAAACGTAACAGTTAGTAAAAATAAATTCCAGCAATAGACTAGACATTAAAAAGAAGTAAATATCTGCTTAATCTGAAAAGTGTTGCTAAAAAATCAAAGGGATCATTTCTGTTCATTAATCTGGAATGAACATCTTCAGGCTGGATGTGTTGCAGAATTTGCCAATCAATTTTATTTTTGTCTGTGTAATGGGTGAACAAATAAACTAAAGAAGTCATTTAATACTACATATATTGGGCCTAGAAGCAAAGGACAATATGAATGTATGTGGTGATGGGAATTGCAGTATCTCAGTGTGAACAAGTGATGTTTTTGTGAATTAATCTGCACAAGGTATAATGTAGCAGTACTCTGTAATGTTATTATAGAAGCCACACCAGATACCAACAGTTTGCAGTCCAACATGCAAGTAGCACTAGCTTTCACAGTGGTCCTTCATGCAAAAGATGACGTTTTAATGCTGTTTCACGATTATAGGGGATCAACTATCTTGATGAATTATTCAAATGTTATATGTATGATGATAAAAGAGGAAGTAACTGATGTTATTAGGATTGCTAAAGTCACATCCATTACACAAGGATCAACAGACATCTGAGTGGGTCATACAATGGAATTTTGGCACCACATGGTTAATATTCACTAAAACATTAACCAGTGCACTGACTTTCTTGGGACACTAGGAAGGCCACAACCATTGAAATACAGTGCATTTTAGGAACCGTTAGAGACTGTTTATCATTTCTAATGGTGATTTTCAAAGAGAAAAAAAGGTACAACACAATTCTTCATAAACTTCCAATTGAATATAGTAGCTATTATTAACACTTTTCCTGTTACCATGATCACGTGAATGCCTGGACATATTGAAAGAATCATGTGAATTTTAAAAACCAAGACTTGGCATGTTAAGTAGAATAAAAAAAGCAGAGCAAAAACTCCTTTTAATATAAGAAATGGTTTGTATGAATTGTGCATCATGCCATTCAACCTGTATAATGCCCCAGTCACCTTGGATAGGTTGACACTTAAAGGGCAATGACGGGAAGGATTTTTGGACAATGTAAATTATATTGTGGCTTTTGAGCACACGTTTGAAGTATTGTTGAAAAATTTAAGAACGGTATTTTGAAAGTTAAGATTGGCAGGTCTGAGAATGAATTCCAGAAATTGCTCAATTAAACTAAGATAAAGTCACTTGAGAAATGAAGTCTCACTGGACCCAACTTAGATAACCATGATGCAAAACTAGTACCAAACTACAATAAAACAAACGACCTGAGCTTTTCTTGGTTTTCTTTCATATTATTGATGATTTATTCATTGATGTTTTCTCCTACACAAGTGTTAAATGTATTTTGACTTAAATGAGAAGTATGAACATACAACTTACTTTAGTGAATTCTACACTACTAGACTACCCCTGTCAGGGGACTAATTCAATAAGGAACTGTTCATTAATTTGTGGTCCATTGCTGGGATAGCGGTAAGTTTATGGATTTACAACGCTAAAATGAGGAGCACCTCAGTAACTTTGTTATAAGAAAACACACACGCACTCCTTAATTTGTGTAAGGTCTTAGGCATGTTGAAGACTTACAATAAAAAAAGTTATCATTCACAGTCTGCTCTTCTGATAGAGTGAGCAATATAAACTTTTATTTGGATCCTTGCAAAGTTTGTTAAAACTTATAGAACCAATAGGGATAAACACTTGTCATATGTAGATGAAAATGATTTGTGATTTTCTTTTACAAGAAGAAGACCAGCATTGTAAGTTAGTAGTTAAGATCAGTGATCGTCAATACATACAAGAGTTCCTGCCAGGAAGTTGGAAAGCCAGCAAGCAAAAGACGAAGTGATAAAACTGGATTGTGAAACCAATATTAAGAATTATCAAATAATAGGTTAGCTGTGGTAGAATGACACAAAAGATATTATTGGAAAATAAAGTGATCCTGTGATTTTTATTAATGCCAATAAAATAATTAATTTTTAACATTGAGACTTTCAAAAATTTTGTAATCATTTTTGTCATTGGAAAAACACAAAGTAACGGCTCAAATTATGAGAGAAGATAGAAAATAATGTTTGACTGGAGGTTTCAAACACGAATAGTCCTGTAGTTGGCACAGTTTTATTTGTTTCCTGGGAGCATAGCGTAAACGTATTTTTGATTTGATTAAACTAAAACATCCGTGAGCTAGTGAAATTGTTAGTAGTACATGAAATTCAAAAATAATAGCTTAGTTATTATAACAAGTACGTACATGTAGTCCAAAGATTATTATAGGAAGTATTCTCATCAAGCATGTTAGAATATTTTAGATAAGCAAACAATTACCTACTAATTACTTAAAATTGTTCCGTTACAAAATACAGTTTAGGGCACGGAAATAAAGTTTCACCTGTATGATGAAACTTTGTAGTTGTGCCATAACCAATACACAATTTGTAAATAGAAAAAGGTCTCTAAGAGAAAACAATAGAAGTGTTAGCAAAGCCTAACTGTCAGAGGTGAGATTAGTGCACATAACTTGAATTAGATCGACACACCATCTGAAGTCGCTTTCCTTCCTACTGAACCTTGGATTTGTCTATACGATATCCAGACTGAAGGCAAGGAAAGTGGTTGATCAGGGACTGTGGAGTGCATTTTTGAATTAACAAGTGAAGACAGCAAATGAATACCCAGGCGAGTTAAAAGATTGGAAAGTTATTTTGCTCTTTGAACACATCTACTAAAACGAAGGATGAACACTAGTAGATATTCAGATTGTGGGTATACTGATTAACCAGTGCCTATTTGAATTGTCTACTGTGGTACAAAAGTAAATTTACGGACTTATAAAGCTAAACTTTGGTGGGGTTTCATTTCCCACTGTGCACACAACAGATAGCCAAATGTGACTTTGCTCTAAAATAAACAAACTAATTGAATCATTAACGTAACTGTTTTCACCAATACTAAGAAAACATCTAGAAAATATTGAGGAAGAGTCTTTCCACCAAGCCACAAAAGGTAGTAATAGACCAGCTCAAGTCGGAGCAGATTTCGTATGGTTCAAGAATTTGTTAATTCGGTTAAAATGTTAAAACGTGAAACCCTAAGCTAATTGAATAATCTGTAAGTTTAGTATTTTCAAACCATATGTTCTTTTTTCAAGACATAAACTATATTACATTTCTACTTTTATTTTTTCTATAGTTTTATTTAATTTGTGACAGTGCAGTGTCCTTTCTTCTCTGAATTCATGAGTGTATGAGAAGTGGGTTAGAGGTCTAATAGTTTATAAGTATTGTTTGCAGATCGTTTATTTTATTTGATTCATTTTAGTATAATTTTATGTGGCTCGACATGTGTTAAGGCGTTCGACTGGTAATCCGACGGTAGCACCAAACATGCTCGCCCCTTCAGCTGTGGGGGTGTTATAATGTGACGGTCAATCCCACTATTCGTTAGTAAAAGAGTAGCCCAAGAGTTGGCAATAGTTAGTGATGCCTAGCTGCCTTCCCTCTAGTCTTACAGTACTAAATTAGGGACGGCTAGCGCAGATAGCCCTCGAGTAGTTTTTCGCAAAATTCGAAAAAAAAAGAAGCACGATTTTATATCTATAAGTTTATATGGCGTGCCTTCATACTTCTATATTAATGAGTGACTGTAAAAACGACTTAGGCTTGTTTGGATATCCATGGTTGGTATAATATAGATGACCAATTTTGTAGCTTTGTTCTTAACATCTAATAAATAAAGCCCACCAAAAGATTTAAATATAAATTTTATTTTGAAAATTGGAACGTATATACTAAAAAAATCTTTATTTTCCTTTTTCTCTCCTACATACATTTAAATGTAAGACAGAAAAGAGAGTTTTAGAGTAAATTTTAAAAGCTTTTAATGTTTATTTAAACTCAGAATGAATTATTGTATACAACGTGTTTATAATATACTTCATATGGTACATTTCGTTTATGCCCTTAAACGTGTTTGAGTTAAGACTTGTTTACTTTCATTTTTTGATTGCTATTTTGTGTTTTTACTCTAAGATTTTATTTTAAAGGATTAAGTTTAATTACATAGTTTCTTTCGTGGATTTAAATTGTGAGCAAGTGAGTATCATTTTTATTCTGTAATAAGTTTTATTGTTTGATTATGTTGTTCATCATTCAAGAACCCTTTTCTTCGTATCATTCTTCATGATTACTATTTTTCAATATTACGGTTTAGTTAATAAACACAAAGAAATACAATGCGCTATCTGAGTTTTGCCCATCAAGTGTATCAGAATTATAATTGAAATGTTTTGGTAAGTCTTCAGATTTACCACTGAACCTCTAGGAGACTTTCTTTTTCATTTTGGTCTGACCTCTTCTTCTTTACACTATTTTGTCAAGGGTATTATATCTATCATTCATTCTTATTAAAGGGTATTATCATGTATTATCTTATGTTTTAAAAACGAGTAAAATGACTGCAATTTTTTCTGTGGTTTCTTTTGAATTAAGTATTTTGGAGATGATATCCCAAAATCAAAAGTGAAAACTAAAGTGAAAGTTTTTTTAACAATGATTAAACAAGGCGAAAAGATAGTTTGAGCTCTTTTTTTATTTAGCCCCTCAGCGGCTCAGCGGGTACGTCTGCGGACTTACAACGCTAAAATCCGTGTTTCAATACCCGTGGTGCGCAGAGCCCAGATAGCCCATTGTGTAGCTTTTTGCTTAATTCAAAACAACTTTTTATTGTTTTTAAAATTAAGGTTTTGATGTTGTTTGTATTAATGTTATCTTTTATTAAATAGTTTATATTTATGTTATATTAATTTGCTGTTAAAATATTTTGTGATACCCATGTGATATATTTCTATAAATAAAGTAAAGTTAACATACTTCTGGATCATGTGGCAAGTTTAGGGATAATTCGTTTAAAAATTAAATTTAATTGTCATTCTGAGAACAGACTTGAAAGAAAAGGAAGATAAGAGTGTGATATGCGATTATATCATAAAGTTTCTTTCTTTTGTAGTGATTTAGATTTAGACATTTTCGATTATTTAGTTTCTGAATGGTGACAACATTTGATTAAAAAAACTTTTTTTTTTTCTAATTGCTTCATCGTTTGTTCTCTGATAAAAGATATCTCCTCTTCTCAGAATAAATGTCTCGGTACTGTGTGGAGTATCTAGATTTAATGAATTAGCATTGAAATGTTTTCGTTGATCAACTATGACAGTAAATGAAGATGACAGCTGACCAATTCTGCCAGGAAATATGACACCACCTACTGGATAAATAAAATAAGCTAGCATTCTGGATTCGAGAGAGATTCTCCAGAAGAGCACCATTTTCAGTGTTGGAGCAATAGATCTCGAGATAAAGAAAGCAACAAAAGTGAACACCACTTGAAGGAAAGAATGACTGTCGATTTCTATGTGTTGTATATGTGTGCTAGTCTTCTTTTAATTTTTTAATTAAAGATTTTGTTTCTTTGTTTAAAACGCGTACATTTTATTTATTTATACATTAAAAAGAACACTCAGTTCTCTCTCGCACAATTTTCCTAAATTTCTTTGATAAACATTGTCATTATTTCAGAATATTCTATTTGACACTCTTTAGGAAATCAGTCCCGCCCGTGAGTATCATATCGGCCGTATGTTAGCATCTCTAGTACTCCAAAGATGGTGGAACAGTGGTTCCTTTTTAATCATTCATCGCTTGCGTCTATATAGTAATGAGCCATCATTCTTCAATGGTCTAATCCAAACGGTTATATAGTTCAGTAAACCCATCAGCATATATTAACCCAACTCACTGAGTTTCTTTCACTTCAGCCCGCCATGGCCAAGCGTGTTAAGGCGTGCGACTCGTAATCTGAGGGTTGCGGGTTCGCATCCCTGTCGCGCCAAACATGCTCGCCTTTTCAGCCGTGGGGGTGTTATAATGTGACGGTAAATCCTACTATTCGTTGGTAAAAGAGTAGCCCAAGAGTTGGCGGTGGATGGTAATGACTAGCTGCCTTTCCTCTAGTCTTACACTGTTAAATTAGAGACGGCTAGAACAGATATCCCTCGAGTAGCTTTGTGCAAAATTCAAAACAAACAAACAATTCTTTCACTTCATAAGCTCCAGACTGTTAACAAAAGAGCCAACCTTAAACCTGTCAGTAGCCTTATATATGCTTTTGGTCGTGTTGTGACAGATGCATAACTGCTAGCATCAGTAACTTTTATTTCCCTAACAATAATTTAATCACTCTTTCATTCAGTTTAATAACTGTACATCGGTATTTACAAAGCAGCAGTTTTTTACGTGTATCGTCTATAACCACATTACATGATACTGGCACATTTGATTTTGTCTGCATTAAACCATGAAACATCACTTGTGTATATGAATACACTGTTATTCCCTTTGCAATATACACTCATGCAGTCCAATTTTACTGGACTCTATTTGGGTAACATTTGGTGATCTTCCCATAGAACATCAGGCAAAACTGACTGATAAATTCTTCAGTAGTTCCATCCAAAGGATATTAATTTCCAATCTAAAACATCAGAAAACAGTAATTATTTTATTGGTGGTACCTCCTAGACTGAATGAGATATTCATTTCTTCTCTAGTGTCTAGTTTATTATTCTTTGCCGAAATGGAGAAAATATTCATTTATTGTAGTTGTTTGTTTTGAATTTCGCGTAAAGCTACTCGAGGGATATTTGTGCTAACCGTCCCTAATTTAGCAGTGTAAGACTAGAGGGAAGGCAGCTAGTCATCACCACCCACCGCCAACTGTTGGGCTACTCTTTTATCAACAAATAGTGGAATTGATCGTCACATTATAACGCCCCCACGACTGAAAGGGCGAGCACGTTTGACGCGACAGGGATGCGAACCTGTGAGCCTCAGATTACGAGTCGCACGCTTGGCCATGCCAGGCCTTATTGTAGTTGTGATCTGACATGAAGTGCTTCAAAGATTATGAGCTGAGTAGGGTTCTCGCCGCTCCTGTGGGCCTGGCATGGCCATGCACGTTAAGGCGTGCGCTCGTAATCCGAGGGTCGCGGGTTCGCTCCCGCGTCGCGCTAAACATGCTCGCCCTCCCAGCCGTGGGGGTGTATAATGTGACGGTCAATCCCATTATTCTTTGGTAAAAGAGTAGCCCAAGAGTTGGCGGTGGGTGGTGATGACTAGCTGCCTTCCCTCTAGTCTTACACTGCTAAATTAGGGACGGCTAGCACAGATAGCCCTCGAGTAGCTTTGTGCGAAATTTAAAAAACAAACAAAGAAGCCGCTCCTGTGTCTACCAGGAATTCAACATGTGGTCATTGTACACTTATCAGTACATACCATACTACATCCAACCATGATAACATTGAATAACCATTGCACTCTTTGGTGCAAGCTATTGTGCTTCTCTAAGCCAAAGAACGGGTTCTAACTTAGGCAGTTTACTGAAGCATGTACCATAGCATCTATTATTTGTCGCTGGTCATCATGGAGTTTCTAATCCAATGGTTGATATTGATATTCTTGCCGGTGTTGTGTGCTGGTTGGAATCTGCTGAGCTTCATGTTAGAGCTGAAGGATCTTCTACCTTTGCTTTGCTGCAGAATATAAGTATTTCCTTCATCAACTACTCCAAAAAGTCCATAAGCAATGAAGACATTTCACTCTTTTCTCTGGATGATGTCTATGCGAAAACGTCAGACTTAGTTGTGGTATTCATACTCTGGGTAGAACTTGCAGTAGCAAAAATCCTTGGAGTAGCACATGAATAAACCTTGATATGACCTATATCCTATAAAGTTACTTTGCTGCAGCATGTAACACGTATGTGAATAAAACAAGGTCCAATCTTGGATGAACTGCTAACACAGCAACCTAAATATCCCCTGTACATGCAGATGAGAACAGAAAATGTTGATTCACACAGGTATGCTAATGTGAAAGGCAAAAACAAGTCCAGCATCTTTTTTGACAAATCAAGGTATTATTTGAGAACCGAAAGTTGTAAAATGGTATTTATTTAAATTCTGCCTGATAAGTTTCGTTTAACAATCGATATATCTACGAGGGTTTCTTGAGCTTTAACTGGCGGGTGAAAAATATACTGTTATTAAATCGACTTCTGCCTAATCATATTATTCTGATTTTGTAATGGAAGCAGTGTTACGAATAAGACTATGATTTAACTTATTTTCTTCAAAGAATTTTTTGAGGCAAATTGGTTTTCCACAATACAGATTTTGTGAAATATAGACAGTTTTTCATAGAGTTACAAAATATTGCCATTCTGACCTTGCAATAATAAGCTAAGGCAGTTGAGTTTGTATAAAATGTCAGCTAGATATCCCCTTACAATTAGAAACCACTTTTCATTTATAAACAGTTACCTGTAATGACTGCATTGTCCTTTAAAAATTCAATTTCAAACAAATGCAGAATAAACGCATGATCTGAACTAGGAAGTATTGTGTCAGAGAATAATATGCATATTGGTTGTTTGGAGATATCGGAATCTGTCATTGAAAGGCAAAGTTACGGTTGTAAACTTGTTAGCTTCCAGTACCATTTGGTATTATCTGATGGTCTTGCCGATGGAAAACAGGATTTATCTGACAATTGAACATGATATTTTACGGTTTATATGAGATGGTGTAGTACATAAAGTGCGTTATGAAATTTTGGTATCTTCGAAAGACAAAGGTGATCTCAATTTGACAGACATCAAGATGAGAAAGGTGGTGTTTAGGTTAAAATGGTTCTTCAGATTATAACACATTTCCATCTGTGTTATCCTCTTAGCCCATCTTTTAGGCAAGTATGGTGATTTAAATCTTGGTCACAATGTGTGGTATTGTGACATTCTCACATGACGAATGTTCCTAAATTTTACTGTGAAGTATTAGAGTCATGTGAAACTGTCGTTAGGTGTCGTCGAATCTTTCGAAATAACACCGAAATTGTTTTCCGGCAACCACTGTTTCTCAATGTTTTTGTTCCCACTATGGGATTAAGTACATTCTATAATAAACATTTTATTAGCGCGAGACTAATTCGCTTAAGGGACTTCACTTACGAATTTGACCCTCGTTGGCTTCCCTTAAAAACTATTATCGGGTTATGTCAGGATGTATCTGAAAGTGTGATACCTGTTCAAGTCAAACAGTATTACAAAAAGTTATATGTTGCTATTCCAGAAGAATGGAAAAACATGATTGAAAGAGAGATTCCCCAATTACAGGTACGACAAAATTTATTTTTGAGGTGTGTAATTTAGATGGTGAAAATGTTATCCACTTGAATGATCTTCCTGTTACAAAAACTGATTAAGTTAATATACCAGAACTTCATCCCCGCTACTGAATAAATTACTGCATGGAAAGATATTTTAATAAATACTAATTGGAAAAAATATATAAATATACTTATCACCCATTTAAAGGCTTTTCCTTTGCTGATGTGGATTATTTATTTTACCACAATGCTTTAATGACGAACAATAAACTTGTTCATATGCAAAAACATGATACTGGTTTATGTACACTTTGTGGTAAAGAAACTGAAACAGTGAGACATTTATATTGCCTGTGTCCAATAGTATATACAGTATTAGGTACATTCAATTGTATATAAGTGTGTATTTGATCTTTGTACTTGTTTTGCATGTAATATATGTGATTATGAGGTCTCTCCAAGAGGTTTGTAAAAAAAAAGGAAAATATGTAACAAACTCAATATTTTAAAAACAGTCAAATTATAACTATCTATAGAGATTATTGCCTATGGTGCAGCCTTTGAATTTAACATGATTTTATTTATAGTTACAAACACGAAAGTGTTACATCCTATACTGTTAATCTAGATGTTTTTTGAAATTTGTATTGTTCTTTTAGCTGAAAGAAAATTGAATGTAATATGATTGATGTGGCGTTAATATTAAATCTGAACTGTTCTTCAAAGTTTGGTTAGCAATCTGAGTGAGATACGAAAAGCGATTTAGGTTAAAGTGAATAAGTGAGTCACTCACTCAGTTAATGAGTAATTAGTAGACAAACTTTAGTCAGCCAGTTAGTTCAACGCTGTAAAATAAGGAGTTTGATCGGAGAATTAGGGATACAAAATTAACAAGTAGAATTTCTGTTAGGCATAATTCATTTGGTAAAGTTGTGATATAAATGAACGTTGTACATGCCAACTACCAAACTTCAAAAAAATGTTTATGTTATCCTTAACTATACGAGATTTTCTGTTTTGCTTTATACAGGTGAATTAAAAATCCAGTCAACAACAGACATTATCACAACAATGATGTCATAAATTGTATTATTTTTGGCAGAAATAAAAGCTAGACTCTAAGAAGATGAGACGTGCTCGAAGAGAGTTTAAACATTTATTGGAAAGAATATCAAAAACAAAAAACCTAAGAATTTAAGAGAGGAATCATAAGAACAAAATATGAAATGTACAGATTGTTTACAAAAACAAATCATTTAGTGATCAACAAAGCCACAGAAAAGTTAATAAAAAAAATGGAAATACAAAAAACATCAATAAAATAAAAAAGAAATACGAAATACCATCAACAAAATGAAAATGAAATTTAAAAAAATCACCAACTTACAGAATGATTATAAAATAAAGAATAATATGCTCGTCGTGGATCAAGAACATCGATAAAATATTCAATTCCAGACCAAACAGAATATTTAATATAGTTTGTAAAACTCTTGTATATAAACCATTTCTAATCAGTTATTAGTAATAATCGTTATTTAAAAATGCATTATTTTTTGTTTGTATATTAAAATATATTTGGGAAATCGTACGCATCAATCTTGTTAGCAAATAACACAAATTTGATGCATATCAACAGTTAATTAAATATTATATTCAAGTTCAAATTTCCGGTTATTTGAAATAATAATACGTGACGTACGGACACTCGTCCAAAAAAAATTATAATACGAAACAATATGAAGTATGCAATAGTGGAACCCACCTTTTCAACATCGTTAGCAGTACTGTGTCACTTGTAATTGTAGAATCTCCAGGTACCTACCTAATCCAGTTATAACACGAAAGTTTAATATCACCTAGTCATAAAAGCAACAGACTATGACAAAAATTATACCTAGCAGCCCCATCACCCATTCTTAGGTTACTCTTTACCAAAAAATCGCGAATTGTCTATAAACTTACAACAACCCCGTGGCAGGAAGGACAAACATTTTCGACTCCAAGTAATCATATGCAGATTACGAATCAAGCATACCAAGCAGGCGCGTTTCGAAATACCTTATAAAGTGATAAACGATTAGAATATTTAACATCAAGGTATTTATCTTTAAAAAACCAAACACATTGACAACATGAAGTAACATTCCAATAAACAGTTACAACAACAAACAGGCATCAGTGGTTGCCTTATAAAATAGATTTGGAGTCTTAAACCAGAATAAAGTTTGAGAACAAAGTAAAAAAATATAATGAAGTCTTAGCCAAACTTGTTAAAGATGTGCAAAGACTTGCCCAATTATCTTTCAGATGTTCCATATGAAATAATAGACACACGACCAAACAATAACAGCCTTCTCCCTCTTAGCGCGTTGAATTATAATATTTAAGGCGACATTCTAGAAAGTTCAATTGGCAACAATATTGGCAATCGCTAGTATATTACATATAAATATCGTACATTGCTGATTATTACCCTCTAGAATATTGTACAAATTTAGAGAACAGGTGGGACTTGCGCAACACACATTTAAGAAATATGCCTTAGCAGATGAAGAAGATATGCAAATTAAACTAAGTCAGAGTTAATTTACATTTTAATAGAAGGTGCTCAGTTCGCGAGAGAACTTTAACAAATAAAGTTAGGATTATGTGATCACAAGAACTTCAACTTTCTCTAATTGCAATTCAGAGCTCACAAAATTAATTGGATAATTATTCAAAATGGAAGAAGGAAGTCGTGGAACAGTAAATGATTCAATTAAAACATAATATAGCATGTAGCTAGAAATCGCAAACAAAAGCCCTTACGAAATGGAAATACGGATATTACAGTCGAGATTGTAAAGAACCATCTGATAACAATAAACTAAGGAAATATTATACTGGCAAGACTCAGACCCTGAATACATCGAAGTGACAGCAGAGAGTTTTTGAAAGAAAAAAAAACTACAAAAACTAGCTGCACTTAAAGAGCAACATTCAGCTGGGAAAATTCAATTTGCCTCAGATAAAAGAATCATTTTTTTTAAATTGAGTCAACGGATTTATTGAAGGAAGTCTTGCAACATTTTGACTGACATTGGTTCTGTAGCTGATTTGATAATGAAAGCTCTGAAACTGGCTCCACAGATGAAGCAAAAATTGGATTGATACGAATAGCACGTAATCATAAAGTTCTAGATATTAGGATTACGCCCGTCACATTACGTTAAACTTTCTTTCAGCTAAAGAACAATACAAAAATATCGAGAAATTTAATAGGACAGAACATTAATTTTTGTAGTCCTAAATTGTAAAAACAAAACAACCTGTAAATTAAAACAAACAAATTTTGAACACGTGAACATCCTTATCTCCCGAGCCAGTATATCATGTAACATTTCTAAAGTACCAAAGTTAGATCTGTCTACTAGACCTATATTTTCTAAAATACGCATAGTTTTCTTACTATAACCACTTATCCCAACAATTTTACACCACCGGTTGGTTCTCTTTTGTTAATCAGATCATCACACTTTAGTATCAGGAAGATTAATTTATGGTCAGCTCTGACATAATTTCACTTTTTACCAACATTCCTGTTTATGAAACTGTGAATATTTGCCTTTTATGTTTTTTCCAAAAATAACTTGCTGCTATCAAATCTTCAATTACACAAATCTCTAAACTTTTTACCACACCCACTTATTGATTTTTTTACTAAACAGACAACACTGCTATAAGGTGAAACTTTGGCCAGACCTATTTCGCTACAAGTAGTCATTACCGAACCTAAAAATGACCGAAGGTTGAAACGTTCGCTGTTCGCGCCTCTACATAAAAATTTTCTCAACCCATACCAGCCGTTATTACATATGTATAGTTATATTCTTTTTCATTAGCTGTACAAATTACATTTACGTATTTATTTAACGTGTGTGTCAATATCTAGGTTTAGTTCTGTTTTAGTCTTAACATCTCCCTTACAAATATTTATTAAATTTCAAATGCGTATCGGATTACATAAACTTATATTCAAAATTCGGGTTATTATTTGTAATTATAAAATTGTATTTATTGTATTAATTTACTGAAGTGGGAATGTGTCTATTCCGAAACGTTCGTTAAATTTGTTATTCGTCAGTTCTATGGTTGTATTGTTCATAATTTGATTATGTGTTCCTCCTCGTGTTATTTCTTTTTGTTATTTAACAACACAAACGACATGAGGTTTTCAACCAGAAATCGTATGTATATACACTATTATGACGAATTTCGGTTTGAACCATTCAAACCATTTTTGCAGTATTTGTGTTGTAGCCGTTCAACCACTAGCTTTGTATTTCATACAAATTTCACTGGTATTAACTCAAGCATATCCATTAGATTTATTAATCCAATATGAAAAACTTACCCCTTAAACAGCGGGAATGTTGTAGGTAACAGTACCTCAATTGATAATGGCTGCTGTTTAAGGGTAAAGCAGGTTATAAAATTATGAAATATGAATTGTTTTACATTTACATATACATCAAAAACACTTTGTTTTAGCTTTTTGTTTGTTTATTTGAATGAAAAAAGAAAGAGGCAATAACCGCTGAATAAAGTTGTTTATTGGAGGAAAAAGTTATAATTGTGTTAAATTGCTAAATAAAGAAGAATAAGTCTTTTTACGCCTGATATAGTTTTGTTAGCTTTAGAAATCTCATGACTTCACATGCAAGCAACAGTCAAGATTTATATTAACAAATATGGGTAAGAAGTTGTTTATAATCAACAGCGTTCTTGCCAAAATTCCATGAGTGAAGTTGTAAAAAATCTTCAAGTTTTATTTCATCTAGACTAACAATTTCAATACCATTCGGTTTTAAAATACGATATGATATAAATACAAAACTTTCCGAAACCTTCGACGCTCGTATAATAAAGTTGTTCAATCATTATATCGTATATTTAGAGTAATTCGTCATTCGCGTGGCTTTACTCCCACAATCAGATTAAAATAGACTTATTTATAGATTACGAATCTCCCTCTTTAAGAAGTAGATGCAGGTCCTTTACATAGAGTTATATTCTTTAGTAATTAAATAAGTATTTTACATTTTTTTAATGTAACTAACTTTTGTTTTTTTCTGTTTGAGAATTATGTGATCATTGCCTGTAAGAAAAAACAAATGTCTTAACTATGGTTATACAATTCTCAACTAGATTAAAATATATGACAGTAAATCAGTGTAGCAGCCGCTTAGTCTTAAGATTTCAATAGATTCTCAGGGAGGATTATTTCATACAGAGAAAATTAATGAAGGAATATTTTTGCTTATTCTATTTTTATAGATGAGACATGAAACTTAGGACCCTAGTCTACAGAAACATTCAAATCACTGTTATCTTAAAATACATTCGAAATTTTAGTTTCAATATTAAAACACTGTGTAAAGTGATATTTGAAACACATTTTTGTAAAATTTACAAGCACTAATAATAAAAAAAATGTTTACATGCATATATACATAAAATACTGAACATAACTGTTTGACATTTTATGATATCAGTAAAGGAAACACATTTGTAAATTAACGAAAATAATATTAAGCTATTCTACTCAAATTATATATACAATTTATTATCAAAATGCTACCTTAAGTGCTAAAGCAATTTGTGCGCAGCAAAATCGGTTAATAATTTCATGAAAAAGACGCTTTTAACTGATTCGCTCCATTAGCAGATTGCGAATTTTAAAAAATACACTGAATTGTCTAACAGATGAAATATTTATTTATTTAATTAAAATCTTTCATCAGAAACTATTCGTTGCACGTATATTAAACTGCGTCCAGCATAGCTTTTAGTACAATTTTACATTTTTTATAATCTGTCAGTGTTTAGAATAATGATTAAATGCTCCTTTTATATAGCTTCAATAACTGCGTCAACTATTAACCGATGTTTTCGCTTGTAACATTCTGAACTGTATTCACCTCCATATTACACACGCTATCACCACGTCTGAAACAGAAGCCTATTTAAAGCTACGTTTTAATATATCATTATAAAATGATTACATTCTTCAGTAGCTTTAAGTACAGACAAAATTAACTGGTGCTATTTCCTCACGATTACATAACGTACAGAGAAATACATCATACAATTTAATACTGAATACTAATAAAAAAAAAACTTAATCTTCACAGACGTTCTGGTGAAGTTCTTAATAATAAATAAAATTACACATTAGTACAAAGAAACAATATTCACATTCAAAAAATTGTACAAGGTATTTTGATGGTAAACATATAAATAATACAAAGAACTTGCTAAATATGCTTCTTCAAAGCTGAAAATAAATCCATGTTTTTACTTCTTTCCCTTGTTGGAACCCCTATAGAAAAGAAAAACAGAACGTTAAGAAATTACATGATTAAGATACTGCTATAAAAAATGTTCTTTTGAAGATAAGCACAACGCTAGACAATGAGCTGTCTGTGATCCGCCCACCACGGGTATCAAAGCCTGGTTTCTAGCGCTGAAATCAGCTATGAAACTGAAGGGCTACAAGAAATGCGAATGTAATTTAATGCAATTATTTACAGGTTTTATAAGCATTGTGAGAATAAAACAAAGTAACAAATTAATTTTATCATGTTTTCCTTGACTGTTTACAGGTTTGTAAACATGCATATTAAAATATGTATGGCATTTCACAAGTACTTTGTGTCTTTAACTTTGTCAAACACTGGAGAAAAAGTTATTTTCAGACTTTTAAAGAGGTACTAATGCAATAAATATTTTACGTCCAAATGCAATTAATATTTTATTGATCTAATTGCTGTTGTTGCAGAAATTTTTTGGTAGGAAAGTAACATGATGATTTCTACAAGAATAATTTCATAGAATGAAAATTTTCAGATTATTATAAAATATATTTACATGCATTAAAATTAATTATATTGCATTTTTTAAGTGTTCAAAACTGCTGAAGGCAAATACAATTAACTACTGTTTTCCAATATTAATAGTTTTGTGATTATGCTAGTAGTTCCCAAATGCACTGGGGACACCCTCTCCAAGACAAAATTCAAATGCTGATGTGAACTAGTTAGCAAAGATGGAAAAACAATTAAGAGTATGGGCTTTAGCAATTACACCCAGAACATCTCAACTTCAAGTACCCTTCACTGTCTGCAGGTAGATGAGAGAAAACAGTTACCCTTAAGAGTTCTTATAGTTATATCTATTCCTAACATCAAATTGAATCCACCATGAAATGTTTACTGTGTGAAACTCCCAATCCCTGTCCTTACAAAAAAGATTAAATGAAACTAGAAGATCTTAAATAAAACTACAAATACTACTTCAGTAGTTCTTACATAATTCATACATTCCCAACTTCCCCTCTTTCTTTTTAAAATTTATTGAATTATAACTCAAAAAAGCCAAGACAAGCACGAGTACTTGGAATTAGTCTTTCCATACTGAATAAAAGCACAACTTTAAATTTAATTATTACAAATAAACAAAGTAGCTAAAAACCTCTAATGACACAAATACATATCTTTTTCTAATCAAAAGATTGTTTTAAAAGTATTTCATAATAATGATAAAACAGTGTAAAAATTTTTTCAGTTTCATTGTTTTTTATTGTATACATTACATTATTCTAATCCTCCCTAAAATAATTTCAATTGGAGGATAGACTGATAGAGATCCTGAAGAATAATAAAAATGAATCAGGTATACAAGTGCCCTTTCATGCTTGTTATTGATGTTGTACAAAAATATAGCTAATATGAACAAACAAAGAAGAAATTCTTAATACCTGTGGAACTAGAAATTTTATTAGGCAGAATTAGAGTAAATTAATATGTGAGACCTTTGCTCCCACTTTTTATTGGCTATATTCTTAAGTGACAATGTATACTGGTTAAGCATTACCAAAGGAATAAATCTTTTGTAATTAATAATTCTCCTAATGAATCAATAGTGTGTAAAATTGGCAGAGGAAAAGAAGAGATAGTTGGATTGTCAGGTAGCATACAAGAAAGACCCAAAGTTAAACCGGCTAGAGAGGTACCATAAAAAAAAACAAAAAACAAATAGTATTTCCAGCCAAGGCCAATATTCAAGGTAGGAGTTGGAGAGCATAAGCATTAAGACACATATAGAACCAGACCAGAATTGAGAAATGAAGATCAAATAATTGGATGAAAGGAAGCATTAAAGAGAGGGTGGGGGTTAGGTAAAAATAAATACAATCCCCAAGAAAACTCTCTAAATGGAAACTGAGAGGGAATATACATCCTATAGGCAAAACCTCGTCCCACAAAATAAGGCAGCCAACAGTCTTACTTCATTGTACCTAGAATATGGCAGACAAAGAAACCAAAAAGGGGATAATAAGTCCAAGAAGGAAGGTCCAAAATTTGAATGCAAGGGATTCTGGAACAGACTCCCCCAAGGTAATGGAAAGTGGAAAACAGAAACTCTAAAAGTGAGAGGTATGTATGACATAAGTAGCAAGAAATGGTACAAACAAGACAAAAAGGTCCATCTTTGCCTAAACAAGCATAAAAGAATGAAACAGAAGGATGAAAAAGTACTAAGTTTGACACATCTGAAGTAGGGCAGATGGCATCACCACTTCTCTAATGCAAGAAAGGAGGAAAGCTAAAGGGTTGTTTGAAAGAAACATAATTAAATGATACACTAATAGAGGTAATAACTGGATCATGACCAAAAGTATACCAGAAGTTCAAGTGCATGAATATGGAGAGAGACCCAAGGTTCGTGTGACAGGTGTGAAATTCATGTTCAGCATACTCTTCAACAAAAGGAGTTTCTTTTTATTTCATGCAAAGCTACACATGGGCTATCTGTGCTAGCCATCCCTAACTTAGCAGTGTAACACTAGACAGAAGGCAGCTAGTAATCACCACCCATTGCCAACTCTTGAGCTACTCTTTTATCAACAAACAGCTGGATTGATTATCCTATTATAACACCCTCACAGCTGAAAGGGCAGACATGTTTGGTTTGACTGGGATTCAAACCTACAACCCTCAGGTTACAAGTATCCTAACCATTTGGCCAAGCCAGACAACAAAAGAGGAAAGTATAAGTGAAGGCATATATGACCAGTGTGGGTAGAGGTAATAAAACAAATGGTGATACTGGATTGATTTCATCATCAGTAAAAATTCTAGAATAGAGAATGGAACAGGAGGATGAGTGAGGTCCATGAATCTCATGGAAAGTACCTCTGATAGTGCAAGGATCAGCATAATGAGTTGGACGTAAACAGAGGAAGAAAGAAAACAAGATAAGGGCATGAAAGAGTAAGTCCGTGGGTAAAAGCAGTAAAACTCCAGTGAGGACAGAAAAGTGTGATAATAAAAATTCAAATAATGATATCCAGGCACCTGAAGGACCTGACATGATGGAAATGTCAGCAACAAGCTCAATGAGTCAGAACTGGATAAAAAAGAAAGTGAGAATCACAATATGGGGATCTAGGGACTAATACAAGACAAAAGTGGAAATAAGGTAAGGGACAGTAAGAAATAATGCATAAAAGTGATGCTGTCAAATCAGAAATATCACCAAACTTCAGGGTAAAGTGTAGGGCTCAAAGAAGAAAAGAAATCAAACTTGAAGTAGAAGAGCATTCCTACTCAATAATTCCTAACAACAACGAGCCAGGTGAGCATTTAAGTGGGGAGGGGACAAAAAGGTCAAAGAGAAGAAAAAAATAATCACCTCCAAAACTATTCTGCAGCATGGTAAAGTGCCTCTGATTTGGAATATAGACAGGAGAGGTAAAGTTGTATCAGGCAAAGATCAGAGTATTAAGCACTGGAAAGAAACTGATGTCAAATAGTTTCTGAGTAAAAAAGAAATGATGGCCACAGTGGAGAAGCAAAGAGAAAGAGAATCACAAGCAAATTTCACTAAGGAACTGTGAAATACTTCAGACTGGAGGTATAGAGAGGAAAGGTAAAGAAATAATGTTCAAAAGCATCAGGAAAGGAAAGTAGTTGGTACTGGAGAGCAAAACCAACACACTGCACATTCTATGAACATAACAGTCGTGAATTTAGATGGCAAGAAAAACAACAACTTAAAATCAAGGAAATGAGAATCAAAGAGGTGGGAAGAGAGATGTTTGAAGTTATGGATATATTAGCCATAAATAAAAGGCATTAAGGTTAATAATGAAAAGCAGGAAGCAATAGAAATAATATAACACAGGGGATATAAAAAGAATTATACATATATGATAAACCAAGGCTAAAGAAAGCTTGAGAGTTTGAGTTTCCAAAGAGAGAGAAGTTTCAAAAGCCTAAGCAGGTGAAGAAACAATCAAATTCATCTTCCTCATTCATCCTACAAGTGGCTGCCTCATCATCCTAGGGAAGAAACCTCCAGCAGCCATAACCATCACACAACCTGTGTGAGGAAATTAGTCACTCACACAAGTAGTAGAAACCATTACATTAACAAGACTTTATAGCTTAGAGTATAAAAAAAAAAGGAAGTTAAATCCTCTAATTATCACAAACTTTGTTGAATTGACATAGGGATGGAATGAAGATCACAAGTGCAAAATCACAAAACAAGCTATTGCATAGAGAAGCTGTATTGCCTTCCTATTGGTGAATAGCTTTTGCTACACAATAACGTTATTATACAGTAGGAAACAGAAGAGAAATCTAGTGAATTGCCTGAAGGTTAATGGCATGCAAATCCTAAGGTTCACACTTGGGGAAGATAGCATCCTGTATACAAAGGCATATGCATAAACTGGAACTTTTGTACTTATTCAAAGATATATATGTACTTAAGAAGGCTTTGACAGCTATGAGTAAGGTTCCAAGATTTCCAGAGCAAAAAACTGAATAGTTTTCTAATATAAGTGACACTGTAACACTTATGAAAGAGCTTAAATTACAGTAACACAATTTTTACCATTGCTGAATAAAATTATGTTTATTGCATGACATTTTGAAACCACAAATAAAAAATATACTGAAAACTTACACTGTTAGAACAAATAATAAATACATTCTAAAATGTTCATTTTTCCTAAGACAACACAAAACAGGCATGTTGATTCTTCATTTTATTATTAATTAAATCTCTATTCTTGCAGCTGCCCAGAGACAGTTTGTCCAAAGAATGCAACAGAAAGAAAGGGTAAACTGTGTCACGTAATTTACCTTTGTCAGATGATTGATTCTCCAAGTAAAATTTAAAAGAATTGCATATAATGACAAACTGCACATATCAAACTCACACTGAAGTACACAGAAACTGAAACAGTTAAAACTTTATTACTTCTGAGTGAAACAAAAAATAAGACTAAAAATTGAGACATCTTGTAGCCCAAGTTTTGAGTAACAATGAACCTTATTTTGTATTTTAATTATGGCAGTACAAATCAATGAGAAATGAAAATACTTCACGTGACAACAAATCACCCAATTGATTTCTTAAGCAAAAAACAGAACATTCAAAGAATTGATTGCAATATACTATGCACATATATTCGAAAATATGCTAAATAGAGAACTAAACTTTTCAGGAAACAATCCAAGAATTTCTACTACCTACTCATGTGATTATGTTAGAAGGAATAGCACTGGGACTACTTGGACTACTGCTGTAAGATTTCTCTGGCTTACTTAACTAGTCTGCAAGTATCCATTTTTGATATTCCAATAAATATCCACATATATAATTTACATATATATTATTATGAACAAAAACATGCCTAAAACAAATCCAAGATATAATGTTTGTTTATTTTTATTTTCTGAATTTTGCACAAAGCTACACGAGGGCTATCCGCACTAGCCATCCCTAATTTAGAAGTGTGACACCAGAGGAAAGGTAGTTAGTCATCACCACCAACCACCAACTATTGGCCTACTCTTTTACAAACAATAGTGGGACTGACTATTACATTATAATGCCCCCACAGCTGAAAGGTCAAGCATGTTTGGTGCGACAGAGATTTGAGCCCGTGACCCTCAGATTATGAGTCAAATGTCTTAACCCACCTGGCCATGACAGGTCAGAATATAACGTGGTATATAAAATGTATCCAAGGTATTCATACATAAATGATACAATGATATAAATGGTACACATACTATGCATGTACTTAACTATCTTTTCAATTCAATGAATGGCATGACATACTGATGGATAAACAAGTGACAGTTTCTAACAATAAAATATACACTTTATACAGGTATAAAATAAAAAGTAAACAATAGCATTAAAACACAATGAATTTTAAAATGAAGTAAGGATCCAGTAACAGAAAAGTAATGAAACAAGAGTTAAAACCACAATCACAAATTTATAAAATTTAATTCTTACTTTGGCCTTCAGATAAGTGTTTAAAGTTGCCAAAGTAGGGATTGAATTTTATAAATTTCTTTTTGTGTTGTTTTTTTAAAGAACATATACTGTTGTGCTTATTAAAAAAACAAGGAACTGTACAAAAAGCAAAACGTACAATGAAATAATGACAAAAATGGTGACAGTGAGATAAACAGAAATGACATAATGAAAAAAAAATCAAAAAGTACAAAAGCAAAAATGACACAAAGTACAAAAAGAAAATGTACAAGAATTAAAGATACAATTTTAATGGACAATGAAATAATACCAAAGTGAACAGATATTAAAAATGTATTAAGCAAACAATGAAATAATGACAAAAATGGTGATGACACAAAATACAAAAACAAAAATGTACAAGAATTAATGTACAAAAATTAAAAAATAGACAAAAAACAGATACAATTTTAATGTACAATGAAATAATGACAAAAATTTTGACAGTTAGAAGAACAAAAAGTGAACAGATTGAAAATGTACAAAAGTAATAAAAACAAAATGTAAAAAAATGAAAAGTGACAAAAACGGCAAAGTAATACAAGTTTGAGGCAAAATGCGACTCCTGCAAGAACACCACATCAACTGCACAGCGGTTGAACACGGAAGATACGCAGAATTGCCTTGCAATGCCACACATCCCCCAGATGTTAAGTGTGATGCAAGAGAACATCATCTACCTACAGAACGAAAACACTTAATGACACTGCTGCTTAGACAGTACTAAAGTAGGTGGGGAGGCGAGTGGCCTCCTAAGACCATCTGACCCCACCTGCACCTTGCAGCCACAGCCATTGGCTTCTGACCACCACTGCTGCTCTACAGACAAATCCAGACTGTAGTCTAGTAAAAACATGGGGGCTGCAAGGCCACTGCTCCTCCCCACTGTCCTCATCCCATCCCCAGAGACTGGGTAGACAGGGGAAGACTGCAAAACTTACAAACAAGCCTTGTGACTGCAGCTCGTCCAATGTCTGGGTCAGCTCTTGCACATTGTCGAAGAAGAGGGCCACCACACTCACTAACCCCAAAGCCTTCATCGAGGGACCCTTGGAACTCTCGGCAAAAGTGACAGCATTGCTAGCTGGATCTCTATATTATTTTATAATTCATACTTTTTATTACTCTCACTATACTCACACATTGTTAAGGTTTATCCACCTCAGGATATTCTTAACTTCTTTATGTGGGACAGTTATAATAGAAACTGTAAAAATTGTGTTATAAAAAAATATCTTACTAAGTACTTATCTAATAGTTTCACAGATAATATGAATTAAATTAAACCTAAGTGTTTTTACAAGTGGTGCTGGCTCATAAAATTCAAATTTGAAATATGCTGTGCTGGAAGTGTGCATATTCCTTTAAAAATTGTAAATTTCATGGTATGTATAAAATTCATGTCGTTACAAAATCCAGTCCAGGCACCATCCCCTTATAGCTCAGTAATATCTCCAATACACTGTTTACTGACTCCCCATATTGCTATGGAATACAAATCTAACAGCTATATGTACTTTATAGCTATACATAACATGTGATATGTTGATCATGCATTACAGTGATCATATACACAGTAGCACTATCAATGATAATATGTGGAAATGATATCAGAAGTAATATCCATGCAATCTACATGAAACAAATCCAAATGCTGTCATTAGTTCCCAAGAGGGCATTATACATCAATGATATATTTCATTAAACTAAACTATTCCAAACAGAACAGTACTGTTACTATACAAACTTGTGCCCATGCATGACATAAAACCAAATAAAGAAATCATTAAAAGGGAGGAATAAGGAGTTTCAAACATACAGAAACAAGTTAGGTAGCTTAAAGGGAATATGCAATCATAAACAAAGTAAACAAACAAGTTTCAGGTTTGATATTATTTCTTCAAGTTACAAATTCCTATTTTGCCTTTTCTGGATATCACAGCTTTTAGTTATAGAGTCAAAATAGGGATTTGTAGCTTGAGCAAATACTGCCAATTCTGTGTCTCAAACCTCAAGTATAATGTTTCAACCTTTTCAGGTAATCTTCAGGTTAATGAAGAGAGTTTGTAACAAAATTTGAATTCCAAAGGTGTAGAAAGTTGCAAAGACAAGATGGGCATGTGTTGATCGACCAGCAGTGACACCCCACCATGCACTTCTGCATCACACAATCTGTAACTCTGGTATACAGAAAATTGCCAAAAGGTAGCTGTATCTGCAGGATTCACAAATGTTTCCTGTAAGGAAAGATTCACCAGATGATAGCTATAAATCAATCAAAGCATTAATGTCATCCAGTTTAAAATTGAAACATTGGCAGTTCCACTGTATCAAAACTACTATTTTATTTCAGTAAAGAACACTTCAGCTCACAACTATGCCATTTTTCTTTATTAGAAAAAAAGTCTTGTGACCACCACATAATCAGCCCTGGGTCAAGTGGGCAGGGAAATTCCAGAGACTCCAGGTGTGAACGAATAATTGTTCTTTTTTACATGCAAAAACGGCTCGTTTGGATTGAGAAAATGTTTTACATAGAAGAGTGAACAACGTTTCGACCTTCTTCGGTCATTGTCAGGTTCACAAAGAGGTAACTGACCGGAAGCTGACCAAATGTTTGGAAGGGGTTGTGTAACTGAGTGTCGGAATGTAGAAGGCGGTGTTAGATGTTTCTATATATAATTTTATCTATAATATTAATAATGGCATTCCTTTATATTGGTTTATTTTGGGTTTAAGTTGTTGTATAAGTAAGGCTTCTTTAATTTTGCATTTGTTTATGTTTGTTTCTTTATTTAGTATTTAAGTGTTTTCTGTGGTTATGTTGTGTTTATTTGACTTGCAGTGTTCAGTTCAATTTTTTCACAAACTATCTGTCCATCATACTTTGTTTCTTACTCTATTCATTAACAAGGAAATGCACTGTTCATCAGAAACAAGTGTCACTTTACCAACCCGAAGTACTTTAGCCCTTTCTAGTACTGTTCTCAATTTCTACACCTTCTTTTGAATAGGTGAATGAAGACTGGTCAAGTCCTCCTGAGGTTTATTATGAACTGGTAGTTTCTTTATCAAATATTCTCATGCTCATCATTGCAATCTTCTGTTTCTCAGAAGGCAAATGTTTCCAGGAAGTTCATTGTTAAGTCACCAAGTTCCATCTCTTGATCTGATAACCAATAATCTTATTTGCTGATATCCCATTCCAAACTTTTATATGATTTGCCTTCTATAAAACCAGATTTTAAAAATTTTCTTGAATCATTTTAGAAGTTTTATAATTTCACTATAAATTATATTAAGTGTCTCAAGCCTACTGAAAAGTAGCTCAAGTCCTAATTATTTTACACATGCTTTTTTCACTTCAAAAAATTCACTTAGGAGAATAATGGATGATTGCTTATCAGTTTCTTAACTAATATAAATGTTAAGACTGCCACCTGCACTGTCATCACAACCAAACTGGAACAAATATTTAATTCTGCATGAAAAAAATGTTTAAAATAATCAACTATGTCTATGGGTAATTTTTTAGCCAATTTTTACAGCATAAAGACAAACTTTTTCTTAATGCATTATAAACAATATAAATATTGCAAGAAATAAACTGCATAAATCCTTTTGACTCCATACCCCTAAAATGCTACCTCATGTAGTTCCATATAATTTTATTCACATCTAGTCTATCTGCTCCTGTATTATGTTGCTTTGAAATCAGAATTTGATATCCACCTTTCTGTGCACTTTCCAATATCTGCTGAGTAAATGCCTTTATTTATGTATGTCCAAGAATAAAGAGCTGCATTTTCATTTTTCTCTCTTTACTTGACCACTAGCTCAACAAAATGTTAAATTACTTTTAAATTTGTATATTTCCAGTTTCATCAAAACAAATAAAGGAGATTTTATCACATTTTCAAATAACTGCTTCCTAAAGAAATCAGAGTCCATCAGAAGCCATATAAGACTCTTCAACTTTTGTTCATAGTAAAGTACCTACTGGCTTAAAATTCTTCAAAATTATTCAGGCAAACCATCAAATGAAGAATAGGAATAATTAGATATTGCTAATTTCATGAACCATGCACTTTAGCCTCACTAGAAGCTTCTTTTGTACTTTTATTAACACTAAATTAATTCCCCCTTCACTGTTAGCAAGCAGTTATTGAAATACAAAACTACCAATTTTAAATGATTTACAGAACAGTGAATAACATCAATTAAAGAGGCACTTACTGATTTTAAATCCTAATTTACTTCTCTGACTCAATCAGCATTAGTTATTATTTGCTTGACCATGAGAAGCACTGAGAATTCTCAAATATTCAGTATGAAACTTACTAAATTTAACTTTGCAGACCATCTGAAGAACATAAGTTACTACCTTGTTTATTTCTCTCTCATTATATAATGCATGTGTAAATTTTCTGAATGAATTTAAGCTCAAAATACAAGATATGAATCACAAGTAAAATTTAATCTTTTATATCTAAAATAACTTAATAAGTGTAATTCAGCTTTAAATGACAAGGAAGCCATTACACAAAAAACTTACTGCTTTTACCACCATGATTATACAAGCAACTTGGGTAAAGCTTTTGTAGTCATGGTCAAAATACATTAAAGTAGCACATATTTTTCCCTTAGCTTTCTTTGCCAGGAAAATACTTGTGTCACTTTAATAACATACTCACCAAATATCAAAAGCACTTAGAGAAGAATGCAAAAATATTCTCTACATCATGTGATTATAACTGCTGAATTAGATCTTTGTATGATGACTGCAGTCAAACAAAGGTAATGTTACTGAGAGTTTGAAATACTATAACTACAAACAATTAGTAAAAATTAAAATTAACTAACGCTATCTAAAGGAAACACCATAACCTGTAGGTATAAAAAAAGTTGTAATAATGAAAAACATGGACTTTTTAAAATATTTTGATGCAAAATTTATGCATCATTAGCTACACAAATCTACCAAATGCAGATAAGCACACAAAAGCAAGTTACATATAACATTAAATGTCGCTTTTCTTTGGCAATAGCTTCAACTAGTAAAAATTGAATTAGCTGTCGAGCATAAAACATTCATCTAAGTGTTTGTATATTTAACTTTTAACTCTCGAGTTTCCACTAAGTTCAACCAAATTCCTTTAAAATTGGTTTAGTGAGTATCTCACAACTTCTGAAATCAAGACACTAGACACATAGAAGGACAATTTTGCTTTATAAAATAAATGAGTCTAGCTAGAAAAATTACTCTTTAAGATAAGGATATATCACATAAATTTTAAATATCTTTCTTAATTTCCACTATTTCACCATCTGGAATTTAGAGTACATGAACAAAGTGTCCACAATACACTCTATTAGGAATCAGTGGTTTCATTTTCTCAATGGTGTTTGTCAAATTTGTTGAAAAATTTAGGTAAGAATGAAATAAAAAAGAATAGTTTAGGTTATTGGTATATGTATTTATTAAGATAGCAGGTAATATTTCCCAGAGCAAAGCAAATGTATTAAAATAAAAGATAAAATTTCCTTGACAAAATACATTTAAGTGCCAATTACTGGTAGTTGTTTAGTTTGTTTTTCTTCACTTTGGAGATGTAGCCTTCAGTGGATTAATCAAGTTGGATGTAGAATCCAGAGATTTTTTTGTGCATTTGCTTTTTTCTCTTTGCAAATATTAGTGTAATTGGCAATTACCTTCAATTATGCAGTTTTTGTTTTAAATAAAAATAACATCACCCTTGTCTGCAAGTTTTATTATAACACTGTTATTTAAGATCCTTAATAGTAATAACTTATCTTTGGTTGAAGTCTTCAATAGCATATTTAGATTATTTTAAAATCCCATAATGTCTTTCTCCAAAGATCGAATGTGGTTCACTGTCTTTGAGAAACATGCATGGAGAACATTTCTTTGAAAACAATTATATGTTTGTTTGTAATTAAGCCTAAAGCTACACAATGGGGTATGCCCACCATGGATATCAAAATGTGGTTTCTAGCACTGTAAGTATGCAACATAACCTCTTTGTCACTATATGTTGGCATTTAGTTTAGTTAAATTTGTTGTATGTATTTTTTGAAGTTTGAGTCTTGAAAATAATTTGTGAAATTTAGAGAGAAAACTTGTTTTATTACACATATTACTTCGTTGATGGTTTATATCACACTTTTTCTCTTCGTTTATAGAGATGGGTGTATTTTGGTATATAATCACTTAATAATTAACAATAAACTAATTATGCAATTGTTTCACACAAAAAGATTTATTATTTAAAATAATTAAGATGTGACTGAAAACAAAACATAGATAACATTGACAATACTAAATTTCTGTTCCAACAAATTAAAAATCGTATATGGGTCACTGTTCATAAAAATTAATTCATATTTCTATGATAGTATCATCTCAAGTATTATGAATGTTATATTCTATACAGTATAAAGGTTAGTGAATAATTAACAAAACAAATATGCTAATAAATTGTTGGTAACCATGTTAAATTTTATTTAGTGGATAAAAAAAACACTACAGTTTTATCAAGCACAATTTTAAACAAATCAATATTCAGTAAATGTAAGAAACTCTTCAGATTATAAATATTTATTATTGTCAATCACATCTTCATTATTTTAAGTAATGTGTGAAAAAATATCTTAACCATTTGAATCTAGGCATTACTGTTTTGCAATAACATTTATAACTTAATTAAGTAATTTTATTAATATCATTAATGTATGTTAATAAACTTTGCATGGAAACAGTTATAATTCAAATTTTATATTTTCTGAGCGTTAACTTCTTTTAAAAAGGAAAAAAAGTTAAGTCTATAATTTGAGTTATTGTTGTTTTTAATCATAGGAGAAACTATCTGAATTTTATACATCCTAACTTCTTGATTTGCTGAAATATCAATAAATCTGTCACACCTAAAGGAGAAATCCCTATCCTCAATCTCTTGACTTTTAAGATTGTTTGATAATTAATTTTATATGGTTGATGAACATATTAACAAGTAATAAACAGAATAGATTCTTCTGTCCATGAGGCTTATTACAGTCATGTCTTTTTAAAGCTCATAGAAGAGCAATCAGCAGTAGTTTATCTGTAAACATCCTACTCTGAACAGTTAACAATTTCACAAGGTATAACCAAGTTAAACATGTTTCACATGTTATTTGTGAAAGTGTGAAGGAAACAGCTAACAGCTTCCACTGTGATGCTTTCTGAAATGAAAGTTACTGCTCTGATGAATATAAAGTACCACAATAAACCATAATCAAAAGAAACACATATCAAAAACCAGCCAGCTTATTCTGCTCAAATAAGTAACATGGAACTTTCTGATCAACAATGTAGAGGAAAGAATAGTATTACTAATTGCATTTCATATTTTTCAACTTTCATTGTACACTGATGATTTCATTATAGTTAGTGTTATGACAAAGAAAAGAAATAAAAAAAACATACAACAAACAGAGGTTCTACAAACAAAACATGAAATTAACCATTTTTATTCTTTGCAGGAAAATCATCTTTCACTCAGACTGACAGAGTAAAGGCGACAGAAATTTGCACAAAAATCTTTGATAAAAATAGTCTAATAAGCAAATATATTTTTCTGTGCGTATAATATAAAATAAAATAAAAGTGTTTGTTAAAATTTTATAAAATATAAGTTTGTTGGAGCATACAAAATTTCAGTCACACTTAGTAAATTTAGTTACATTAAAATGTAATATGAATAACATCACATACACATAGTCAGTCAATATAATTGAGTCTGAACTAATGGCCGAGTCATTTTCAATTAATTATAAAATGATGACAGACAAAAAAAGAATATGGTGGAATTCTTTCAGTTTAAGGACCACTAAATAAACAACAATAAAAGGAAAAAATACAAATATTAATGTATATTGTATAATTAGGTGAATCAAAAGCAACGTGCATTATTTCTTATTTATTTATCAGTGTTAAAAAAAAAACGTATCTACACTAGATCTGTTGCTTATCATACTGTGCCCATAATTTCCATTCCAAGGACCATATGGTCATAGTTCGGCAAGTGATTTCATAATAAATCTGATTATGTATGGTTTATGGGACCATTCATTTCAAACATAGGCAAAAAGTCTTTAAATATAAAATATTTAATATTTTATCAAATTTTCCAATTTCCTCTGGTTCATGAAGAAGTAAAGTGGCTTGTCATTAAAGGATTAAACGCTATGCAGTTAAAAACTTCAAATACACATTTCACAGCTTTAACCCTTTTGCTACAGGATTGGCATTATACATGACTTCATCTACACATCTGCACATGCTGAATATTTACATTATAACTGTTGATACAGCATGTCTATCTTCAAAAAATGTGGTAGACTTTTAGTAAAGAATACAAGTATTTTGTATGCAAAAAATCTGAATTTTCAATAACATATTTTTACTAAATATTTGTTTTTGAAAAGTCTTTTTTATTACTAGTATGAGTGAAATATTTTTCATGTTGTGATTAATAAAACTATTATTTGTCCTAAAAATCTTGTGTATTACTTACATATATTCTAGAATTTCCTACACATTTCAAATGTCTGTTTTCAGTAAGACTGTATTTTATGCTATTTTCCCTTCTCTAACTTTGTAAATGTATGTAAAGGAATGTTTCCAAAAATGGAAAGAGGTAAATAGGGCCACTGTATTTGATTCAATACATAAGCCACATCTCAGTAAATAAAAATATATGAAGTTCTGATTTTATATTGTAGCTTGTAATATCAGTAATTTGAGTTCCTAATTTGTATGAAAGTACAGACTTTACATTTTGACATCACAAACATTTAATTGCTGGAATATATATTTAGATGTGTTCTTTTAATATTTACTTTTAAATTACGAAATTCATTTTGAATATTAAAGTTTACCTTATAATTTACAATTTTATTCCAAATTTATTTACATATATTTATAAAATGGTAGTTAAATGAAATTAGAATGCAAGACAACAAATGCAATGACACAGCCTTTGACCTGCAACCCATAGCGGAAGAATTAAGAATTAGGTACTAAACAGACAAATTACAGATTTCAACCAAGCAGGGTTAATATATTTCAATTATTATTTAGTTTCTTTTATATTAATCTTGCAAGTACACTCTGTTTGTCTTACAAAGATTAATAGTAAGACTTTCCTACTAAGAAATAATTTCTAATAAACAGTGTAAAAACACTAATTAGAATTTTTAATGACTTCTGTTATTTATTATTAGACAGTTATACAGGAAAAATAGAAATTTATCACAACATAGTGATTGGTGTAATGACGCTCCTTGTTTCAGTTCAAACCTTTCACTAGCTCAACCATATAGGTTTACAAAATACAATTATTACTGGAAAACTGTACTTAAATGTATTGTACGTACCTTTTGAAGTTTTAAAATATAAAAAAATGCAAGACAATTAACTTTAATTCACGTAAGTATATTTTATAATCTTAACATTTTCAATTTACAAAATTATACTTGTATAAACCATCATGTTTACTTCTATACAAAATAAAAGGTTTCTTCAAACAACAGCAATTACTGCTAATAAAGTAATTATTATAAGCCACATCTTGTTTAAAAACAAGTTGTTAAACTTAGAATGTTAAACTGGTATGTTGTACATTAGACTAGCATTTTTAACATTTTGACTTGCTAGAATAATAATGAAAAAATGTTAAATGTATTTGAAAATAAAATATTTCTTTCATTAGTACCTCTTTACAAGTCTCAAAATAACTTTTCTCCAGTGTCTGACAAAGTGTAAGGCACAAAGTACTCGTTGATTGCAATACGTATTTTAATATGCATGATTACAATACTGGAAACAGTAAACTGATTTAGATGGTACAAAGTTTAAAAGCCATAAACTTCTTCTGTCTCTGAATTATTATCATTAACAATGGATATTTTCAATATAGCAATGTGTATCATTGTTACTCACTGACTGCACCTCAGCATTAGACCCAAAACTTGAAGACTGGTCACTTTTGTCAAAGTAGCTGGTGTTCATATCTTCATCAGTTCTGTAACCTTCTGTGCTACTACTGACTGTTAACGTAAATTCATTGTATCTTTACAATAATATAGATATATTATTTATATTTGTTGACCTATTTGTATTTCTTCTGGTCAGGTTTCCTAATTTTTCTTTTACTCAATGGCTTAGTTACTGAGGTCACATACAAGGAACAAAGTGAAGGACCCTCCGTGGTTCTAAGTAAATGAGTTACTCTTTTCTCACCTAGGATCACCTTTAGTTTGCTATTATTTCTGGTTTTGCATTTGAGAGTGGAACAGAAAATAGCAATTCCATTAATGTTAGAATGTTCTTCAATTTTATTATTGCATAGAAGGACTGAAAAAAAAATATCCATGTTTTCATACAGCTAAGTTTACTAAGTTGTAGTTAATTAATGTTGTAAGTAAACAGGTCATACAATTTGTCAGTAACTTCAATACAAATGCACGTGACAGCAGTTTTACACAAGATGCCTTGAAATTGTCCAAACAATTCACTTATTTCAGAATCATAAATTCTTCATTTAAATTGTGTGGGGGAGGAGGGGAAGGAATACAGGCACTTCTCTGCCTTCTAGTACCTGGGAATATTCAGCTCTAGCTATCTATAATTCAGTATTCAATATGAGAGGTTTTCTTGAATAAAGAACTTCCAAACTCATTCAAATGGGAAGATATGCAATAAGATACAGGTTCAATTATTCCATTCTTCTGTGCTTCCAATAATTTCAGACTTTTGCCTAACTGGGCAGAGATGAATTGAGTACCTTCACATGTATGCATTCCATTTGAATATCCTATTTTGCTCAACAAAAATTTTTTTACTGAAATATCTTATTACTTCATTTTACTGAATATTTGAAACTTACATTTTGTTTTGTGTTTCAAGCACTAATGACCACAACAATGTCAATTCCTTCTTCTTGAAAACTTCTGGTAATTCTACAACAGGAGTTAACACATCAATGAAATATGAGCTGTGCAACAAGTGACTGGTTTTCCACTTTTCCAAATACTTATTTTCATAAGATATTAGATATTTTGAAATTCTAAAGACACTCACCAGAAGTTTTAAAAATCTTTTTCAGGTCACTGCCAAAAACAAAAACAATAACAGTTATGAGAGGTAAACAGATGACAGCACTGTTTAGAAGATCCTTTATCAATGGATTTAGAGAGAATAAAGCTCAACTTCTTAAAAAATACAGCTTATATACAATTTAATACTGAATGTAATAAGGGTTGATTTAAAGCCAATAAAATACAAACCAATCAAATGATCTATAGGCACAGTTCATATGGACGTAGTACATAGGATTATGTTTGTATTTTCCTTAAACTTTTGTTCATTAACTGTAATTACTCATAAAAATCATAGCAATTACAACAGTTGCTGGTTTTATGAAGCACAGAAGTAGGATTCACAATGGACAAAATGAAATATAAACAAACCCAATACTGATAACCCAATTTTTTTTTCTTTAATTTAGCCAATCATATTATGGAAGAATTTTTAATGAACCTAAAATTTTAGGACTTCTCCAAGACAATGATTTAAAAACAAGTTTTTTCCATGATTTCTGTGGCTCAAATTTGTAAAGCTTGCTTTCTAAAACTCACCAGAATTTAAAAAATGTACAAATCTGACATGTCTGAAGCCCTTAGTAACACTGTTATATAAATTAATTCTCTAAACACAATCCATGAAACCATAAAGACTCAATAGATATATTTATAAGAAATACTATCACAAAATACAGTATTTAACCAGGTTATATAATCAAGATACTGTCATCAGTATACACTTAATAATGCATTTGCTTGGTCCCCTATGTATACCATATCTTAAATATAAACTTAAGAAATTTAATAGAGCCTTTCTCCTTGTAGCCTTCTGATGATGTCTGGTAAGTTCTTCAAGTGTGAATTGCTTATAGATCCCAAGGCCTGGGTAGTGTTTTGGTCAGGGCCTTAACTAACCTGTCTGGTATACTTCCTATGCCTGACATCATGGGCCATGTGGAAATTACTGGTTTGTGTACCTCTGGCATTTCCCTCATACCTACAGTGTAAGGGGTTGCTTCTGAGAAAGCATTAATCTCTTCTCATTCTTTGCCTTCCTTAAAATCTACCTTCCTTTCTACTTGAATATTTCAGCTTCCTTTTTACAAAACTCATCACTTTCCTTGTGTACATAGAGTCATCAGTCAACAGTTTGTCTATGTTCTCCACATATCCACTTCTGTCCAGGATAAAAACTCTTCCACTTTTATCTGCTTGAGATATGAAGATGTCGTTATCATTACTCAGTCTTTTTAGTGCTATGATAGATCTCTGGAATGGTTGGGTGCTGGAAATCTGCTATTGCCTTGTAGCAGGTGACTACTACTATAGTTAGAACCCTTTAAATGATAAAAGAGATGAAAAAATTAACTTCCCTCCAAAGGGAAGATTTCACCAAACTCACATCAGTGAGCGTAAGATTCAGCCAGCTTGAGTTCACAGAAAAGTGGGACATGCAGAGGAAAGAGGACACCTGCTTAAATCTTAAATGGAAGACAACTGTCAGCAAAGAGACAGAAAAGCAACAAAGAAAAGCTATAGAAACTGCCTACATCCCATTAGAAAATAACATAAAAACCACAGCAGGAGACTGAAAGTAGGGAGAAACAGTAGCAAGCCTAGTGAATTGAGAGTATGATGCTCATTAATTAGATGATGATTGAAATATAACAATGTTGCACCAATCAGTAAGTGGCAGTCTTGAATAGCTGTAGCTACAAGGTGTAGCACTAAGTACACTGTTCTTCTTGATGCAAAATACTGTATCATTAAAACATTATAATTCATTCTAACAGCATCACATCTTTCAACAATTACAAAAACATCAGTAAAATGACTAAAAACCAATAACTTTAAACCATCCCAAGTATAACAGGATCATTGGTTATTTTACTTTGAAGTTATATCTAGCAACAAAAGTTTTATAGTTATGAAAGGTACATTTTCAGCTTGCTTCATCAAAACAAATATGGACCAACTTTATGTTAAAATATCATGGAATGAAAACAAAAACTGGTAAATTAAAGGAGAATCAGAAAAATATTCAAATGTTACTACCACCTCAAAAACTGAATCAAAAACAGATCTACATTAATCTGGAGTCGAAAAGGAATGTTACTTTTATTAGACTTTATATCAGACTAGAACTTTTTGTTACTGCATGTAGATAAATGTTCCTTTGAGTTTTGTACCTTCACACATTTGTCAGATTTTTAGTAAAATTACAAGTTTTTTGTACACAACAAAATTAAATTGTTTAATGAAATATTTTTACAAAAGATTTGTTTGTTGAGCTGTCAAGTTTGTTTGGTTACTAGTCTGACTGCAAAGTGATTTCATGTTATGACAAAAAACAACAACTATTCTTTGTCCCAAAAATCTCAAATATTATGTGTAATCCCTTAAACATCTTAAATATATTAAAAATGTTTGTTTTCAGTAAGATTTTATACTTTATGTTATTTTCTATACCCTATGTGAGATCTGTAAACCGATGAACCTCATAAAAATTAGACAATAAATATAAATTGCTTTTTCATGCAAGAATGATTACATATTATAACTTAAAAAAACAAATGATTAGTCTAAGTAGCTTAAGTCTCATAATGCTATATATATATATATATTAATTATATTTACCTTCTAGTTATGCCTAGCTAACATTACATAGCTTGGAGTAACACAGTGCATGAGCAATCATGTTACTGTACCCAATAATATAAAAATGACCAGGTCTTGGCTGCATTTTAGCAGACTAGTAATTTGTATTACACAGCTACATTTAAATTATTATACAGATATATAGATCATTACTCTTTATAAATAAATGAAACTTAATTTTCTATAAATATAGAACAATAAATCAAGAAGTAAAACAAAATTATTCCTTCTAGCTATGACCCTTGAACTTCGTTGCTGCTGGACAAAGTTTGCTAAACCTTTTAAAATTTCACAAGTGGAAAACAGCAAACAAAACGTTTTCACATATTACATGTACACAGTCAAATAACCAAAATAAAATAAATAACCATACTGATATAATAAAATTATACTAGAAATTATTAGCGTAGCAACTAAGTTGTATTTAAGTCTTAAAAAGAAGTGTAAAACCTTGATCAGACTAAAAACACAACCAACCTCCTTAAAACTTGGATCAAAAGAACATGATAGCCTTTTCAGAAATTAAAATGGCTGAGAAAAACTGCTAAAGAGCATTCTAAGCTGTCAATTTGTTATTCACATCATATACTGTGCTAAGAGTATAGTACATATGAGACCATTTCTGAAAACAGAAAGAGGTGAAAAGGGCCACTGTTTAATCAGTACATAAACCATATATCAGCAAAATAAAAGTATATGAGGTTCTTATTTTATATTCTAGCTTGTCAATACAGGTAATCTGAGTTATTAACTTCTATGAAACTATACCTTTAGCATTCTGACATCACAAACATCTAGTTTTAAACAGTGCTGCATTCACCATACTACACGACTTGCTAAAATCTATATTTTGGTATAGTCTTTTAACATTTACTTTTAAATTAGGAATTAACTCAGATATAATATCATAGTATGAATTATAAATTACAATATGATTCCAAACTTACGGAAATAAATTCATCAAATAGTAGTTCAATAAAATTTTGAATGCAGGTCAATTACATGGCCTTTGGCCCATGACTCATTGCAAAAGGGTTAACTTTCTTGCCAAAGTTCAGAAAGCCATAATGACCCTCATAGTTTCCATACTGTAACTTTTAATATTTTTTGTATCTTCACAAAATTTCACAAACTTCAAGTTAAAACAGCAAGTCTTTTGTTGACAAAAAGTCAGATTGTTTAATTCAGTATATTTATTAAAACGTTCTACATGAATATATGAAGTCAAAATGTTGGCTGTTCCATGTGCAAAGTAATTTCAATGTTAAGAATATAAACTTTTCTACATCTGAAAAGTATAAATTTTATTTGTATAATCTCTGAAACACCTCAAATAAATATCAAACAGTTTTTTAGTAAAATTTTATATATTTTTTCCTGTGCACAATTTTTTTACTTTTATAGATTTTAACAAGAAACAATTTATTTATCCAAAACAGCTAAAAGCTCATAATAGTATATATCTACTTCCACTTAAATATTGTTTTTTCACCCTTTGAATTGTATCTCACTAATAATCCCACAATACAACTTGTAAGTCACTCAGTGAATATGTAACCCCTTTACCTTATCAAATTATTTAATGCACAAGTTACTTATGATTAAAACTTGTGAAGAACTTTAACACTATTTTTGCATTATCTTACCTAACCTAACAAGTTTCTAATTTTTACAATTATTTTTTTACAAATAAAACTGAAAGCTATAACAGTATGTTTTACCCAAATAATATTTATATTAAAATCAGTAATGTTAGCTTCAATTCCACACTTCTCTGAGGTGTGATAAACAAATTAGAGAAGAGGGAAGTTCTAGATAACAAATGTCACAATTCTCATACTAAATGAGACAGAGGATTTTTTAAAAAATATTTTGTTATCAAATTAAGAATTTAAAATTTATATAATATTAAAATTTGATTTGTTAGCTAGGTTTTGATGCCATGTTTATTAGTATACAACAAATCTAATTCTCTAAAAAGTCACAATACACACAATGTTAAAGAAATCAGCAGATTTTATAACCTTAACTGTTCCTGTGCATTGAAAACTATCATTTGAGACTGTTGCTTTCATCATATATTATGAGCATGTTTAAATGGATAAGTTTCACTTATTTGACTGTGTAGGTCAATGAAATGTTGTTCAGAAAAGTAACTAAGAGATTACAGATAAGGAACCCAGATAACAAACCCCATTAACTGTGAAAGCTCATTCCACTTTTTTCATAGAAAATGTTACTATCCTCTTCATACAGAACCAATAATGATAAATTGCTACAGAGTTACAAATATATTATTTTTGTGAACATACAAAACATTTCAATACTTCAACTACTTTATTATTTTCTTAGGATAAATAAAACTAAACTATAGGCTTTATTTTCTCTATGCTCTTGGTTACAAACTGAACTTCATTTTCATAAAAAATTGACATCTCACACACATACCATAAAATTTACTCCTCAAAGTTACACTAACTTTAGACTTCAGATGTCCCAAAGAAAATGTGATTCTAAAAAAAGTATTCTATATACATATGAAAGTAAAATCTAGACATTATAGCTGGGTACATATAGTCATTAAAAATGGAACTTTCAGTTTATCATTACTTCTTATTTTAGAACATGCATTATGAACACATTTTACTCCCTGTGCTTGCTTTTAAATTAATAGGGAAAACAAATCCATGAAACTTGAGAAAACATACCAAATGCTTTACAGTGAACATGTTTTAATGTATTATTTTAAAAGTCCAATAACATTATTGATAATCTTACAAACCAACAACTTAAAAATCATGTAAAGAGATCATTGCTTAACATTTAACAGTCTAAGAAATCAAATTTTAAGTATAAATAAAAATAACTATGAAATTCAGATATATCAGTTTTTATTTCATAAGATTATTACATTATCAGTTACATAATAACATCTCATTTATAATAACTTAAATTGACAAATAAAATCATTATTAAAGCTATACTTTGTTTTGTTAGATTTTTCCAGCTTAAATTGCCAAGTTCTTGTATTACAAATAAAAAACTTGAAGGATTTGTTTGAGGGACTGTTCTATGCATTAGAACCACCTTCAGCAATAAATGGATAAAACACAATATGCTGTTCCAAGACATATTTATTTGAAATCTTAAGGTTCTTATGTACCTTTTAGTTAGATATAAAGTCTATGCTTTCATAAAGTAAAATTACACAAGACAAGACCTTTATTTAGAACTTAAAATGCACTTAATGACTAGGCTATCTTAAAAGCTGCCCATGTGATTTCTAACATAAAAGAATAGAACAAGCTACTAATCTCATCTCTAAGTATCCAATGAGAACATTAGATTTAAAACTTTGGGGAAAATATGTAAAATCTGACAACTATATAATATGTAACTCTACTACAGCTTACTTCTTCTTGGCTTTTGGAGAAGTAGATTGAAATACACTTGATGCTGACATGAGATTTTCAATGTACTGTCCTAGAACTTGGTTTTCAGACTTTAGTTTCAAGTTTTCTTCCTTTACACTATCAACTCTCTGTGAAAGATCTAAAAGAAAAAAAAGGGATTATTAGAGGAACTATTAAACAAAAGTAAAATATCAACTTATTTAACATTAATATAAAATGTTCACCACAATTTAATTAATATGACTAACAAATTCACATTATATTAGCCACATGAATACAACAAAAATAAATACTAATACAGAACATAAAAAATAAAGACAAAACCAATAGTGATAAAAATATTAAACAGACACATACATATGTACTTATAAATGCATATAATCACAGTTTCACACTTAACTCGTTATACTGATTGGTGCCCTACAAGCCAGTCATACTTTTGAGTATTCCAACAACCAATTAATTGAAATTACAATTAAAGCAATTATCACAAAAATAATTGAAAACAATAATTTTGATTATTCTGAAAACTGCCATTATGTTTGCTAATTATTGGACTCGCAGCTACTTAAAGTTATGATACCTCATCATTATATGAAAGTTGACTCTAGCCAAAGCTTTTTTGAAAATGGTATTTGGTACCATGTGTAATTATCATTCATATTTTAATTTTTTGCATGCACATAATTAAAAATTAAATGCTCTGAGGGTCTCCTAAAGTTTCTACTAATCATGATTATACTTCAATTGTCATTTCTAAATGGCTGTAAATAATCATAATAGTTGGCATATAGGTTCTCAACAGCTTTCCAGTAAAACAGATCTAATATATGTCCATATGCTTATATTTCATTTTGCAAAAATATTTTGTTTTGAAAAGTAATTTTTAGAATATAATGCTTCATTGTCAAATGAACCGACATTTATATAAATGTTTTATCATCATAGATTTGGTAATAAACTATCATAACAGACAGGTTTGTCAACAACCTTTATAAATATAACAGAAATGGAAGTAATAATATCTAATATTATGAACTGTTAACACTACAAATATAATTTTACAAACTGTCACTAGATGACATATTATATGATTACCATATCATCATAATTATGTGATTTGTTTTTTTCTTGTTATTACCATTTTTTAATTATTCCAAATATACAGGTAATCAAAATACTACCACTGTTTATTTGTTTGTAAGCATAATGCTTCACAACACGCGAGGGCCTTGGGTTCAATTGTTAATACCATTAAACTTGCTTGCTTTGTTTTTCTTATTGCAAAGTTATGGCATTTTACTACTGTCACCAATTTTCAACTACTGATTAGAATAAATGCTGTTGAAGAGTTAGATAGTGAAAATTAATTTTATTGTTTTTTTTACATTATTATATTTGTAATTGTGTGTTTGTTAATATTGTATAAGCAGGCAAGAATTTAGGAAAAGGGTTTATGAGGGCCAAAACTTCACGACTCCATGATTTAATCTACTAATAACTGTATTACTTAATACTATGAGAACAGATTGGGGTGAAAGTGTACATGTCATAACCATTTACACACTGCCACTGAACATGGCACACTGAAACTTTTATTATCTAGTGTCTGCCAGAACTAGGCAGTATACTTTTAGGAAGGGTTCTAGAATCAACATCAAATATTTGCTAAGTTTCCTACACCATTTAGTAAATTATAATTTTGTTAACTGATTTTTGTCAGGAATGTTTAAAATTAAAACAGTTGAGAGTATAACTCTCTGAATAAAATTATAATTTACTAAACGTCGTAGGAAATTTAACAAACTTCAGATGTTTGTTCTAAAAGACTTGCTAGAAATAAAACCAAATTTTGAAAGCAAAACTTCAATGTACAACTGTTGAACATATTTTATGTTTTGTTTCTATAATAACTTGAAAGTTTGATTGTGTTATCTTGTTCTAAGTGAATTCCTTATGTAAACCTTATTGAGCAAACTTTATGACAGCAAACGAGATATTCTAGTATAAAATAATTTTTTTTGTAACAAGTGCACAGATGAACCCAAAGACAAACCTCACATTAAACCACAGCGTGAGCAACAATGTGCATTAAAAACCTCAAACTGTACAAAAATTATAATTATAGAATTTTGTGTAAAGTAAAGAAACTGCATAATGCTATAATGTATTCACCAATTATATGTCCTGGTGACAGCCTGCCACCTTATGTTTCAGGTTATGTAGTTTTACAAATTCCTTAAGCACTAAAAAGTAACCGAAGTGTTAACTGATACTTGCTGGAGAGAAAAAAAGTAAACAAAGACATAGTAGCATCACTAAGCAGCAACAGTAATAAAGAAGCTTCAAGAACATTCTCATACATTCCAGATGGAACTGTATTAAAAACTGATTCCTACAGTGAACATTTGTATTTGAACATATAAATATTTACAATTACAAGAATTTTGTGGAGGCAAAGGTGCCAGATAAATCTTTTACTGGACTACATGTTTGATATTAGAGTTATTAAATGTTAATTTTACCCTTATATCCCTGATTTAGCAAAAGTTCATGGTACAGAAGAGTAAACAACAAATACAAAATAAATAGATATTGATAAAAACTACATTATATATTTTGTAATTTCTATAGCCTATGCAAATACAAAATGCAAACTGTACAAAGCACAAAAGTATTTTTATTTTTCCCACAAACATCACCTTGCACCACAACTTCTCAGAACTTGAGTGAGATTGTCAATTCACAGATATTTTAAACACAAACACTTTTGCACTTCGCTTGATTTTTATGCACAACATAAAACTTGTACATTTTACTGAAAGCTAGTAACATTTATTTAATATTCTTTTTCCACCTCAGCATACCTCAGATAAATGTAGTACCTGTAATTGCAAATCTATGGAAGTTTACCCAACCAATCGATCTTTTTTCAGAAATCAATAACAAAAACAGCCAGATACAGTGTCAGTTTTGATTTTATTACTTATTCCTATGAAAACTTTGAGGTTTTCTGAAGTAACCAATGTTGGAGTATATAGCAGTGCATTTGACGACTCAGCCAATAAATGATTATTTCACATAACAGAATAAAAATCAAACAAATATTTTCATTACAGTTTCATGCTTCGTGAACATATAAAACATACATAAAAGATAATTTTGCTGTCAAAGAAACCTTAATACAGAAAGTGGAACATGTGTCCAAAAATTTGATTAAAAGGAAAAACCAAATTTAAAATCATATGAAAAATAATAGGAAGACTACACAATTACTGGTAATGAACATGTAAAATACTAAGAGTAAAGATTATGTATTTCTTATGACGAAACACATAAGAATAATGCATTCCCAAGAAAAAAAAAATGTGAATTTGATGAAGTACTAGTACTCAGAGGGTTTACTGTGCATGAGAATGTGTTGCTCTAATATGTGAAGAGCTATCATACAATAAAAATTAAATTACACACTAGCATATGAGTAGAGGTACTTGTTTCAGTCAAAGCTTGTAGCATGCTCTGCAGTGATACATGGTAATAGCTATTTGTCCTCTGGAGAGATAAGTAGTATTTCTGTACTTATTTACCTGTTATGTATTAGTTTACTTGTACAATTTATTTTCACTTACAGATATCTTTCCATTGTTAAGTGCACACCACCTTGAGTTGTACAAGAACACAAATCCTGAAAATATTTAACTGTAATCCATTTAATTTTCATACATTTTTAACTAAGCCTAATGAAAAGTAGTTGCAGGAACTATAATCAAATAAAGTGTTCAAGGGTTCAAGTCACAGTCATAGTGGTCCTTGCCTCCACAACGAGCACACGTTAGGGAACCACGACAAGAAGTCTTTGAGTGGCCGAATCTCTGACATTGAAAACATCGAGGAGGGTTTGGAATGTATGGCCGAACCCTGCAAATGAGATAACCTGCCTTGATGGTGGCAGGTGCACGTGGTGAAGTAAATGTTAAAACGAGGGTATTTGTTGGCAGTGTAATTCCATCCTTGCGAGTGAAGATGCGCCTCACTGCAGAAACTCCTTGAGGGAGAGACCAGCAAGAACCTCTGACTCGGGAACGTTTTTCAAATCCCTTTCAACAATAACTCCTCGTGAAGAATTCAAAGTAGCATGGGGTGTAACCTCAATAGGTATATCTCCAATTGCCTTTGAATTCAAGGGGAGTTCACTGTGTTGGGATGTGGATGTTTCAACCAATATGTTACCAGTTCGAAGCTTCTTCACTGACTTTGGAGAGCCAGCAAGTCCCTCTTGTCCCTTTTGAATAAAAAAAAAAGGGGACATTTGCCCTAAAGGTTTTTCCGAAAGAGAATGCAATATAAGAAAATGAGGTACGTGTGTTAATGATGTTGAAGATTGCTGTTCTGAGTATTCAAGACGTGGTCGCTTACCCATTGACTGTTTTTTTACAATTTTATTTAAATTTTTTGGAGGATCCATAGGAAAGAGGAAAAGTTTCGGTACCCACTGACCCCACCCACCATGGAGCCCTACAAGGGGATGCACTACAAAGTCATGCAAGGACAATGCAGCAACGCCAGGGTTTCGTGAGCACTATACCCAAACACCAGCATCAGGCACAATGTCCACATCACCTGTTGAGAACTTCCAACACTGGTACTTGGTTGGCTCTAGCCCAAGTGGACCAGCCGATTGACCCAAGGGCTGCCCGTCTACAGGAATTCAAGGCCAAAGTGGTGTGTTAGGGTTGGACCCCTCAACCACCAGGATCCTCTCCTCCTCTTCACGGGTCGCCACGCACGGCAAACACGTGGGTGGATGTTTAGATCCCAGAGAAGGTAACCAGACAGAACAGAACCTTCCCTGGGAGGTCCCCTCACCACGTACAGGAATCCACACCGAGGGGGATATGTTCAGGAGTAGCTCTAAAATATAAAACAAAATATGCAGTTGGTTTTATAATTAACCCAGAAGTAGCTTCAAATATTGTGTAAATCAAACACATCTCAGAAAGAAGTGCCTTGACAAGAATACAAAGTGGCAAGAAAACAAACATATGTACCTTTTGCAGAAAACTATGCATACAAACAACAAGATGTGTGTACTTTGATGAAGTATATTACAAACTCTTAAATATTGATCCAACTAACAGACTTTCAATGGAAGAGTAGCAATGAACATATAATCTTTTGAGAAATACCTAGGACCTTATGGTAACAAAATCTAGAAAGAAACTCAAAGAGAGAAAGTAGCCTTGAAGTCTGTTCCCAGCATAACTTGTTTATTACAAACACTTTCCACATGTACAGTGTTAAGTATTATTATTTATCCTGGACAAGCCCCCAATTTATCATGTTATGTACTACAATCTGAAATAGCCTGATACCAAGTATTATGATAATTTAAATTTATAATTAAATGATAATATGTATCAAACTTGTGATATTTACCAACACGATTAATAAATGTACACAGTTTTATTTATTTTTCATACAAATATATTTAAGTACACAAACGATAATACAATTTATAATAAGAGTTATTACAAGTAATGATTTATATACAAGTGTTTCAAATTTACAAATAATATTGAGTCTTCTGTCTGGTCTAGAACAAGATATTTTATTGACAGTTTATGACAAGCAAATTAATTTGAATTGATACTTTACAATTTACTTAAGAAGCTAGTTACCTCTTCATTCTTCTTACTAACAGTCCCATATCTAGTTTTTACTTCAATAAAATTATATAATATTTTTATAAAATACTGATGTCCAATGTTAATCCACTGAAGTTAAATGGTTTGTAAAGTTTGAAATCTATAAGCATTCTTGGTCAATATATCTAAAATTCCCAATTAATGAGCATTAATTATTGTTATAGCTTCTAAGGTTTATAGTGTACTGACTGTAGCAAATTAATAACATATTTCTTGGTACATTGCATTGATTATATTTGTAAGTGAGGACAGTTTCTTGAAACTTCAATTAGGCAACAATATAGATGACATGCTAATATTCATGCACACACACACACATTGTTTATTCTTATACTTAAGAATCTACAATCTTATTTAAATGGATGGAAATTTCACAATATACATTTAACAGTGCAAGTTACTTGCATTTCTTAAAATACATTTAACTGAAACAAATATCAATAGAAACAATACTAGCTGGAATAAGAAAAATATTGTAGTAAAAGAAAAAGTAATAAAGAAGAAAAAAATTAACAGAACAAGAAAACCAAGATAAACTTCAGCAAAAAATGGCTGAAGAATACCATGCTCATCCTGGAACAAAAGGAAAATAGCATGAAGAATGGAATAAGTTAAAAAATATAGTTATGAAATATGCTTTTTTACTTTGTGGAACAAACATGAAAGGGAAAACAGAGCAAAATATCTCATCTTGGTGGAGTGAAGAAATAAGAGAAATAGTAAAAGGAAAGAAAAAGGCCTTCCAAGCATGGCTAAAAGATAAAACTGGAGAAATGTACATCAGTTACAGATAGCAAGGAGAGAAAGGAACAGAAAAATAGAGAATTCAAAGAAAAAACCAAGGGAACAACTCAGATCAGATCTTGAGACATAGGAGAGAACAGCAAATAGAACTTTCTACAAAAATGTTAAAGCAATGCAGAATTGTGAAGCATATTTTAACCAAACTGAAATTATCAATGATAAATATGGTAAAATCATACTTGATAGTGAGATGGAAAAAACCCTATAACCTGAGCACTTTTGAAAAATGGACCTTTCTTCTTTAGGGGTGAATTTTATCATTTTTCAACCTACATGTTTTTTAACATCTTGATAGTGAAATGGTCCTTAAAAGATGGAGAAATTATTTCACTGATTTGCGAAATTTAAATGAACCAATGTACTGCAGAGGAGAACAGAAAACACTTGAGTCATACCAATTACTATAAGTACAAAAACAGTTCCACGTAATAAAGCAGCTGGAAAAGATGGTTTGGCTTCAGAGCAGATTGTATTAAGATAAACTAATACAAGATGATTTACAAGCAGCACAAAACAACTAAAGATTGGCAGAGAACAATCATCATTCTAATATGGAAGAATAAAAAGTTGCAAAAGAAACTGCACAAAGTTCAAAGGGATATCACTCCTAAGTCATACAAGTAAAACATATGCTAAGATTATAGAAAGGAAGCTACGAGCAATTGTTGAGTGATATCTTTCAGAATTGAACTCCTTTTTGCTGACGACTACGTCCTCACTGCTAAAACCAATAGAAAACTATAGGATCATGTGAATCAATAGAAAATCAAATGCAAAGAATATAAGTGCAAAAAATGATGGAAGATATATATTAAAAGATAGAGAGAAGAAATGAAAATTCAAGTAAAGAATACTGACATCAAAAAAACAGAAGAATTTAAGCATCTGAGAAATGTATTTATGGATTGTTACATATTTTTTTATGTTTTATGTTCTTCGTAGACTAAACGCAACAGAAAAACGCAGATAACAGCTTGTATAATTTATTACACTAAACTATTAACAAATATAACAGATATAACATAAATTATATAATAACAGTGACAGATATTAAGTTACAACATTCGAAATTAATTACAAAACAAAATAATACTAGTTTCAAACTTCAAAATTAATCACAATACAAAATGGTACCAGCCTGTATCTAATATAATGATCTAAAATGAAAGTCTCAAATTCCACTCTAGGGTGTGAATTTGGTCCCACGAAGAAATTCCGAAGCTTAAATGAAGAAGTTCAGAAACAGTTCACAGTTTAATAAATTCACCGACTCTCAGCACAAGCAGTAATTCAGATGAATCGTAGAGATTGACGAAATAAAATCACAGCTTCCGTAGATCTAACTTCAGTCACAAATCCAAGTTGAATAATCACAGCAAACACTTAATCTTTCTCAAATAACTGACTCTCTTCTTTTGAAATAAAACTAATGTCTGACTCTCCTTTTTCTCTTCGAATAAAAACTGATGACTGAATCTCTCTTATTTCTCTCGCATCTTCATCTGTTTATATATTGTAGGCCTAAACTCCTCGAAAGACCGCGAAATTTCTACAGATCTCCAGAGCAATCCGCGCATGTCCGTTCTTGCACGAGACTACATGTCTAGACACGAAGTCACCAGCACTTCATTTACAAACATATGATTGGTCTACTTAATTCAAGAAAATTCTAAATGTTACCATAAATGAATAACAACATATTAGTTTAAACTTCGAAACAATAATATAAATATGGAAAAATGAATAATAGAAATGAAAATCCAAACACAACACAACATGTTGTCGTTTACAAAATATTTACACGACATTTACACAACATGGATGATGGTAAAATAAACAGAAATGAACAACAGATGTGTCAAAGCAAATAATGTTTCAGGACAACTTTTGCCACTACTGCAACATAAACATATCCCAATCAGCACAAAAGTTAATATCATAAAAACTATGTTCCTGCCAGCAATGTGTTATCAATGCCATACTTGGACTTACACGACTTCACAGAGCACAAGGTCACTACAACAGAAAAGATATCCAAGATGAGCTCTTGGAATACCATGCTAAAATAGAATCATGGAAATGAAGATATCCAAGAAAGGCTTGAGAGTATAACCAGTCCTAGGACATATTAAAAGGCACCAAATAAAATGGTTTGGCCACCTAACTAGGGTGCCTTAGAATAAATCACCACAATAATCAACAACACAACAAATACAAGGGAGAAAAAAAACCCAAGAAGGAAATAGATTCAAGACACAACAGACAACATTAAACACCACTGAATCCTCCTTACAGAAGCTCTAAATAAAACACATCAAAAGTTCTTACATTTTTACTCTTCACCTTACAGTAGACAGAGAAAGGAAAAGTAGAAAAAAGTGAGACTGCACAACAAGGCCTTGAAGAGCCAAACAGTTCTTCGTTGCCAACAGTTGCTTTATAAAACAACAATTAACAAATGAATTAATCCTTCTGCAGCTTAAAATCTAGAAAGACATAAAAATAAGCTTACTTTTTGGTCTTTCTTGATCATAAGAGCCCTCTGTTATTTGAAGGGGGCTATATATATATATTTTACTTGAATAATAATATATTCTCTTTAACTGTGAGATTCCTCAATATATCCTCACAAAATACTGCTCAGATTTTGATAACCCTTTCATGACAGATTAAAGGTCAATGGCCATGTTATTGCATTTGTTAACTTGCATTTAAAATCTTATTGAACTACTATTTCATGAATTTACATCAATAAATTTGGAATTAAATTGTCGATTAGAATTTAAACTTTAATACTTTATATGGGTTAATTTTTAATTTAAAAGTAACTGTTAAAAGAATACATCCAAACATAAATTTTAGTAAGTCACATAGTACATTGAATGCAGCACTATTTAAAATTAGATGTTTGTGATGTCAAAATACTACATCTATAATTCTGCATAAATTAGGAACTCAAATTACCAATATTATCAAGCTAGAATACAAAATCAGAATCTCGCATCTTTTTATTTTGTTGAAACATGGCTTATGTATTGAAACAAATAGTGGCCCTGTTCACCTCTTTCTATTTTTGGAAACTGTCTTTCACACACACTTACTTCAATATATGACATGTTAATAACCAATCAACAGCATAAAATGACCCCAGAGTTGTTTTTCTAACCATCTAAATCTTTGAAAAGGCTTCCACATTCTTTTGATCCATGATTTAAACAAAGTAGGTTGTGTATTTAGTCTGCTTAAAATTTCAAATTTTTTTAAAATCAAAATATATTTTAGTTACTCATCTTAATAAATTATCCAGGAATTCTGCAATATCACTGTAGTTATTTACATTTTTGGACATTCAACTGTGTATATAAAAAATCTTTTAAAAATCCTCCGCATGTTTGATGTCCTCCATATGCAAAATTTTAAAAAGCTTAGCAGCCTACATAAAGTAGTTGCCAAGTTCATAGGTTGTATCTAGAAGAAATAACTGTTTGCTTTACTTCTTGATTTACTTTTGTATATTTAAAATGAAAAGCTTAATTTATTTCTAAATAGCAATAATCTATATATATATAAAATGCATAATAGTTGAAATGTGACTATATATTACAAAAAAAAACAAACTAGCCAACTAAATCAAAGCCAAGACAGGGAAGACTGAAGTTCAGTTTCAAAGTAACTGATATGTCATGAGCACATGTGCATCTTGTCAATACAAGTTATGTAATGTCAGCTAGGCATGGCTGGAGGGTCAATATAATAAAAAATAAATATACATGTAAATATATAGCATTAGAAGACTTAAACTGCTTAAACTACACATTTTTATTTTCCTGTTATAACATGTACTAATTCTAGCACACACAAAAAACCAAAATTTATATTCATTTCCTTTTTTTTTTTAATGATGTTTATGAGATTAAGTGACAGACCCTCTGTAGGTAGAGTATGGAAAATAACATAAAATATAAAGACTTACTAAAAATAAGCATTTGAAACGTATTTAGGAGATTAAGAGATTACACAAATAATATTAAAGATTTTGGGGATGAAGAATAGCTTTTTAATCATAACATGAAATAAGTTTTCATCTATACTAGTAATGAAACAGACTATTTTCACAAACAAATTCTGTATCAAAAGTTATTACACAAATACTCAACAAGTACATAATAGTAGATTGTACATAATGAATGATTTATTTTAATCATTTCTACCCAAAATACATTATTTAACTATTGTAGTTATTATCATAAAAATTCTTAATAGTTTAAGTGCAAGGTTATTTTCATTTTCAAAATAAAAATATTTTTCTTCATCTTCTTGTTTTCATATTTCAATTGCATAATCTCTAGAATGTCTTAAATGGATAGCAAAAGGTTTTTAAGGTAAATGTTTATATTTCATTTTATCCACTGCATTATTAACTTTAGATATCATCAACACATGGTGCAATGAAATATTTAAAATTAAAAAACAGAAAAATATACATACCTTTAATTTATCACAGAATATCTTAAAATATCTTTTTTTGTTGTTATATCCATAATTTCAGGTCTTTTCACATATAGTTAAAATTGAAAGTTTTATTTTCCTTTCCTTTAGCTTTTTGTTACTCATTTTAGCACAATTGTTTTAAATACAAATTTCTGTGAATAAAGAAATGAATATTCATATTTGTGTAGTTCTAAAATTTTTTATTAAATAAAATATAAACGCATAAAGAAAACTATAAAACTTACCATCTAAAGTGTTTTGCAATTCCATGACTTGTGCAATAAAACGAGCCTTTTCCTCCATTTCATCAGGTGTAATGTCGGGATCTAATGCTGAAAAAACAGTCAGTACAATATTAAGCACCTTTTAACACAATTTTCAAAATAATAAGTTCCACTATTTCTAAACACACTATTCTTATTCCAAACGTAACATGGATTTTTTTTGTATTATTCTAATACCTAAACATAATAATAATACATTTTGTATTATTCTAATACCTAAAAAAACATCTATTAAAACTTGAGAGGCTAATCAAAAACTCAAGTAACATGGTAAAAATCTCTTATACAAAAGAATTTAAAAATAAAGGTTGAATTATCTTAAAAAATATTATGTATATCACTTACACAGTTTGTTTTAACAGGCAGCAGATCATGAAAGTGACACCTATTTTCTCAAGTTCAAAATTTTTTTTTCAGGTGAAATGTTTACAGAATTGAATTAGTTCCTCAAAACATGTTACAGAAAAATTCAGTATGCAAACAATTGCATGTGGAAAAAGTACACTGTTCATAAAAGCAAGATTTGCATCAAATTTATGTTACTTTTACTTATCTTGCACATTTCAGTGGATAAAACTCAGCTGTTGACAGAGAAAGGTGAAGTTTAATATTTTTTCTTCTTTAGGTGAAATTGTTAAAATATATATCTCTTTTTCAACAATATTATATAGTCAGTTTACTGCTAAATCCCTGTTTACAAAACTGCAACTTCGTGATTCCAAGTAGACCTTTAAAACCTATACCAGTCAGTCAAAAAAACCTTTAATAACTTTTTCAAAAAAGATTGACCTGTTTTTTCAGTAAATTTCACCAGTTTGATACATTTGTGCAAAACAACACAAAATATAATGATGCTATAAATGTTTGCTAATGAATAATAAACAAACATGTTGCAATATATATATTCTAATACTCATGACCTTAGAAGTTTCCCATTCCAGCAGGTTTTATCTCAACTACAGAATTATAAAACAGTCATGGATATTAGAGAAGTCAAAGATTTACACATTTATAATAATCAAATCTTATTAAAAGATACACAAACATAACTTAGTAAGTGTTCAAGTAATCAAAAAATCTTGTATCTCTCATTTGTGGAGGAGTGGTGGAAATGTAATTCTGAGGTGAATAACTGTCTAAAACTCATTTTAATTATAAAAGTATCAAATTCAAACCAGCCAGACTTGCATCTCAAATATAAAAAGCAAGAACATTCAAAATCAAACAGAGAACCTAATAAGAGTTTTATGAACCACTGAATAACAAAAGTTTGGGGTCTTAAGCAGGAAAGTATCAGGTTAGACTACATCAACTGAAAATGTAATCAAGCAGCATTAAAGAAATTCCCAAACAAAGAGCAGATTACCTGGAATGTATTCAAGGGAATACAAGTGGAGCAGACAAACCTTACAAGAAACAGACGAAGATAGGGGCACTCAGAAGATGTTTAACTTTCAGCAGTATACTTCCTCACCTTTCAGGAAAGAGAGTTAGGTAATATGTATTTACATATGGTACTATCAATTTCTCAGTTATGGTCACATGTGATAACAAAACAGGTAGGCAGGATTACATCACAATGCACTGCTCTTCATTTGTAGGGAGAGATTCTAAAAGCAAATCAACAGTAGTGTATAACTGGACATACTACCATGGTTGGGCAAGAAAGTAAGCATTCAAAATGACTATTTTTTTTAAAAAAAGACTCAGGCAGTTATGAGGATCAGGTCAACAGACAAAGGACAATTTAATGAGAACAATATTTTAAAAAGATAAAAATAAAACAGCAAATTGTTCTTCCTCTAGGTTGTAAGTATACAAAAAACATTTTTGTGTATGCTGTCAATAATGTAATGCATAAACAGCCATCATTTAGTATTTGCTGTGCACTTCCAGATACCCATCATCACTCTCTCATGAAGCACGAAATCTAGAGGATGGAAGTTGTATAAGACAATTACAAATGTGATATAAATATGTATTCTGGAAAATTCCATTCAAATATCATCTTATCTATAATGGGAGACCAGTTAACAGATCATTTATAAATTTAATGTATTTAAAAGTTTATAGAATTTGTCATAACATACATCTTGATGGTAAAAATTAATATTTACCCAATTTTTTGAATGATTGTAATGTCTTATAGGATTTATAAAAAATGTCAAAGAAAAGGCAAGGAAGACATTCTTTCAGTACAACAACCAGCAAACAGCACCACCTCCATAAGAAAATGAAAAAAAAAAAAAATTCATGCAAACTACCATTCTAATATTCTGCCTATACAGTTGCCTGAAAAATAACAATTTAAAGGTTGTTTATAAATATCCTAACACCATTAAATATTTCTTACCATGTTATATAAATCTCATGTAAATGTTATGTAAACGATAGCCATGTCGTGTTGTGTTTGGATTTCCAAATCTATTATTTATATTTCCATATTTATATTATTGTTTCGAAGTTCAAAACAATAAAATACATTGTTATTCATTCAAAATAACATTTAGAAATTTCTAGAATTAGATAGATCGATCATTTGTATTGGCCTGGTGTCTAGACGATGAGTCTCATGCAAAAACAGACATGCGCAGAGTACTCCGGAATTCTGTAGAAGTTACGCAATTGTTCGAGAAAAGTAGGCCTACTAATATATAAACAGACAGCAATAGAAAAATGAGAGGAGTCAGTCATTCGCTTTTATTTCGATTCAAGAGATATTGTCTTTGTTCGAGAAATTTTCAACGTTTGCTGTGTGTTTATTCAACTTGGATTTGTAACTGGAGCTAGATCTACAGAAGCTGTGATTTTATTTTGTCAATCTTTACGACTTATTCGAATTACTGGTTATGCTGAAGGTCAACACGTACAGGACTGTTTAGGGGAGACCGGAGCAGAAAATGACAAGTTGAAACAATCATCAAAAACATTGTAAAAAGAACTTCGTCAAATTTATTTAACTGTGAATTGTTTCTGGACTTCTCCATTCAAGCTTTGGAATTTCTTCGTGGAACCAAATTCACACCCTAGACTGGAATTTTGGATTTCTGATCTAGACTTTTGGACTTTCATTCTGAATCATTATATTGGACACAGGCCAGCACCATTTTGTATTGTAATTAGTTTTAAACTGAATATCTGTCATTGTTGTGATGTAATTTATGTTATATCTGTTACATATATAATAGTTTATTGTTATAAATTATACAAGCTGTTATCTTTCTGTTGCGTTCAGTCTACATACATACATAAAAAACGTAACAGAAAATTGGGAGCCCGTCTGGGATAGATCAAACAATTTAATTCTTTTCCAAAATTAGATTTATATTCTATACAGATCGACAGCTTGTATATTCAAAATGGTATTCCAACTCGAAGATTTTATAGAAAAATTTGATCAGAATCTTTCTTTGGAATTGATCATTGAATTAAAAAAAATCTGAATTGCTTGATGTTGGAAAACATTTTAATTTGGAAGTGAAGCAAGCAATGAAGAAAGCAGATATCAAACAAACAGTTGTTGAACATTTGGTCAGCCAAAAAGTTTTACCTCAAAAAGTTGTACAACAATTGCCTGCTGCTCATTTTGACCCAGATTTTGAATTAAAAAGAATGGAAATGAAATTTTATTTAGAAATTGAAAGCAAACATCTTAAAGCAGAAAAAGAAAACAAACGCCTTGTTATTGAGGCAGAACAAGAAAACAAAAGCCTTGATGCCGAAATACAAATAGAACGCATTAAAGCTGATAAGGAAATAAGTATGAGAAAGGCACAGACAGATGAAAAGGTTGTCCAAATGCGGTTGAATAATTTTGATGCTTCCAAACAAATTCGTTTAGTGCCTCCATTCAATGAAAAGGCTGTAGATAAATATTTTCAGCAATTTGAAAAATTGGCTCTTAGGCTAAAATGGCGTACCGAATATTGGACAATATTACTTCAGAGTGTTCTCAAAGGTAAAGCTCAGGAAGTATTTTCCAAACTCACGGCCGAGCAGAGTTATGATTACGAGCACGTCAAAAAATGCACTTTGAATGCTTATGAATTGGTGTCAGAGGAATACAGACAAAAATTTCATGGTAACAAAAGTTTTACAGCCAAATTTATGTCGAACTTGCTTGTGAAAAAGAAACTCTGTTTGACAGGTGGTGTGATTCCAAAGAAATCAAAGATGATTATGCAAAACTCAGAGAACTCATGTTAGTTGAAGAGTTTAAAAGATGTATTCCTGTAGAGCTCAAAATTTACATTTATCAACAGAAAGCTTCCAAAATTCGTGATGCTGCTGTCTTGGCAGACGAGTATGCTTTGACTCACAAAGATTTGTTATACAAAAGTGAAACAAATCACACAGCAAAGAAACCCAATGACACATTCAAACATTATGCAAATATTGACAAAGACAGAAAAGAGCAAACTTCTTATTCTCAAACAAAGACTTCCCATCTCATTCTCAAAGCTCATCGTCTACCAAAAATGTGTCATTCTCATCCAAAACATGTGCTTATTGTAAGAAATCTGGCCATCTGATTTCTGAGTGCTATAAGATAAAAAAACAAGCCATCACCCCATAGTTTCATTTCACCCTCATTGGATACATCATTGGTTCCCAATGATTTTGACCTTGTCCAGTCCACTGTGGATTCCAAGTGTAATATTCTTGATGTACCTGAAGATCTTGTTGAGGACAAATTTAAGCCTTTCATCACTGAAGGTTTTGTTTTTTTTGTTGGCGATTCACATCTACAACCAATTAAAATCCTGCGGGATACTGGAGCTTTTCAGAGTTTGATTTTGGAAAGTGTACTTCCATTTTCTGAAAAGTCATCCGTTGGGGACAATGTGCTCCTTTCTGGTGTAGAAGGTGGCGTCGTTTCTATTCCTCTTCATAGATTAGATTTACATTCGGACTTAGTTTCAGGCCCAGTGACTGTGGGTATTAAATCTTCATTGCCTGTTGAAGGTGTGTCTATGCTTTTGGGAAATGATTTGGCTGGTAGTAAGGTGGTACCAGAGGTTCATGTTGTTGAAGCACCTGTTGTTAGTCCCAGTACAGAGCAACTCGTTGAAGAGTTTCCTGATGTTTTCTCCGCCTGTGCTGTTACTCATTCTCAAACACGTTCTCAGGAGTCCAAAGAGGATTTCCCTTTATCTGATACGTTCATGTCTCACATCGATGAGATTTCTGACTCAACTTTGAGTTCTACTAATGACTCCAAGTCATTTTTGAACTCTCTTCATCGTAACAAACTTGTTGAGGAACAGAACAATGATCCTGAAACTCATTCTCTTCTACAACTGGCCGTTGATGAAAATGAAATAGAAACTGTCCCTATTTGTTACTACCCGAAGTCAGGTGTGTTAATGAGAAAATACAGACCTCCTGACATTGCTGCTGATGAAGAGTGGAATGTTATTCACCAAATCGTCATTCCAAAATGCTATCGGGATGATATTCTAAGTCTTGCTCATGATCATGTGTTGTCAGGACACTTAGGTGTAAGAAAGACCGTAGATCGTATCCGATGACATTTCTATTGGCAAAGATGCGCCAAGATGTTGTTGACTATTGTAAGACATGCCATTCTTGCCAAATGACTAGAAAACCAAATCAGGGGATTCCCAAAGCGCCACTGCAGCCTATTCCTGCCTTTGAAGAATCGTTCTCAAGAGTCATTATCGACTGTGTTGGCCCAATGCCAAAAAGCAAAGCAGGAAATGAATACCTCTTGACAATCATGTGTGCTTCTACGTTTCCCTGAGGCTATCCCTTTGAGAAAAATCACTGGTCCCAACATTGTCAAGGCTCTTGTCAAATTCTTTACCATGTTCGGGATTCCAAAAGTTGTGCAATCAAATCAAGGCTCAAATTTTATGTCCAAGCTATTTCAACAAGACATGCATGAACTAAACATCCATCAAGTTTTATCCAGTACATACCAGTCACAAGGTGTCCTTGATCGTTTCCACCAAATTACTACCACGAGCACTCAAAGGACTGAGATGAGGGTGTTCCCTTGTTATTGTTTGCAGTTCGTGAGGTTATTCAAGAATCTACTGGATTTAACCCTTTTGAGTTGGTTTAAAAAACAAAACAAAAAAAAAGGTTTTCCCAAGTTCAAAATTTATTTATTTTTTTTAATTTTAAGGGGAAGAGTGTTATGTAAATGTTATGTAAATGACAGCCATGTCGTGTTGTGTTTGGATTTCCATATCTATTATTTATATTTCCATAGTTATATTATTGTTTTGAAGTTCAAAACAATAAAATATGTTGTTATTCATTCAAAATAACATTTAGAAACTTCTAGAATTAGATAGATCGATCATTTGTATTGGCCTGGTGTCAAGACGACGAGTCTCATGTAAAAACAGACATGCGTAGAGCACTCCGGAACTCTGTGGAAGTTACGCGAATGTTCAAGAAGAGTAGGCCTACTAATATATAAACAGACAGCAGAGAGAAAGAAGTTAGTCATTAGCTTTTATTTCAATTCAAGAGATATTGTCTTTGTTCGAGAAATTTTCAACGTTTGCTGTGTGTTTATTCAACTTGGATTTGTAACTGGAGCTAGATCTACAGAAGCTGTGATTTTATTTTGTCAATCTTTACGACTTATTCGAATTACTGGTTATGCTGAAGGTCAACACGTACAGGACTGTTTAGGGGAGACCGGAGCAGAAAATGACAAGTTGAAACAATCATCAAAAACATCGTAAAAAGAACTTTGTCAAATTTACTGAACTGTGAATTGTTTCTGGACTTCAACATTCAAGCTTCATAATTTCTTCCTGGGACCAAATTCACAACCTAGACTGGAATTTTGGATTTCTGTTCTAGAATTTTGGGAATTTCATTCTGAATCATTATATTGGACACAGGCCAGTACCATTTTGTATTGTAATTAGTTTTAAACTGAATATCTGTCATTGTTGTTATGTAATTTATGTTATATCTGTTACATATATAATAGTTTATTGTAATAAATTATACAAGCTGTTATCTGTGTCCTTCTGTTGCGTTCAGTCTATATACATACATAAAAAACGTAACGTACCATAGAAAAAGTTCGAATCTAAATATAAAGAACAGAGCATACACACACACACAGGTGTGTGTGTGTGTGTGTGTACACATGTATATTCATATTCCAAATTCATGGAGCACAAAAAGGATGTTAATAATGTTAAAAAATAAAGCAATTTCCTACTCAGAGAAAATTTAATCATAAAAGAAGATGGAAATAAGCCAATCTAATGTCAAATGAAGAATCCTGGAAAATTTACTCATCAAAAGGTTGTCAAACATCCAGACGCCTGAAGATCACAAAGCTGAACCACATTTTGACACATGACATTCAAGGAATTTAACTTTTTATAAAACTAGCTGTACTTCCACAGAATTACCAAAAGTGGTCTGTTTCTATAGTATATAAAACTAAAATTAGGAGTAATAAGTATTTTATTTTTTGCTTTGAGTTCACATATCATGCTGTGTTGTTGCCTACAGAGAGCATAATTCTTCTCAGGATCAATGGTATGCATACATTTCACTGATGTCACAACAGCACATACTCCAATGTTAAGACTTATAGCTATTATTCAACTGCCAGGGTTTCTTTCATTGCCCATCTAAGCACTGATCTGAATTTTCTTGCTTGCTCCAATCTTTTCTACTCCACTCAATTGCCCTTGGCATTATTTATCTTGTGACACTTTCCATCTATGTCAGTGCACACTCTATTCTGATACTGTAAATAAGTACCCTGTTCAGATAATGTTATCACTTTTTCAAGACCAATTTAGTTCCAGTCCCAACACTGGGGAGGAAGGGTGGTAGAGTATAATAAGAAGTATTATTAGAAATACATTTTCAATTCAAGAAAATGTCAACTTCCAAACATACTTATCTTCTCTCATACTTATAGCTCAAATCTCACATTGATAAGATTGATATTATTTATACAAAAAGTGTCTGAATGGGAATGGTATATCAATACAGGACTGACGCTTTAGGAAGGGAACCATATTATATCCACAGCAGATATGTTCTTCACCTAGAACATAATTCCTATACTGAGGATGTTTAAGTGAATTATTATACCTAAAGGCCAGGCCTTACTTTAATGAGATAGCCAAGCTTCTACCACTCGAAGTTGGAATTAAAGGACCATGATCCCTATATCCTGGTTGAACAACAAACTATATCTTTATAATAATAAATTTTCAAGCCATAAACAAAACATGCTAGCATGAAATAGAATGTGCTACATACTTTAAAAAGGATTCTAGGGTACAAGCTATAATGTGGGATTATAAAATGTAACTTAGGTTTTGGAGGTGATTACAGGAGTAGGACTATGTTACAGTGGGGATACACCGGCTATCAATCTTGACATCTAATTCGCTAGTCTCGCATAAGAAAATTAGAAATAAGGAGAGCGAGATGTGGGTGTTCAAGTCCACAACGTCCAACATCTACATTACCCTTCACTGCCTGCAGACAGTTGTGGGAAGGTGACTGCTCTCCCAAGTCTGCATATGATCACAACATTTGGCAGATTGTCAGTAAACATTACAATGCTTTCATATTCCAAATATCAGATTTTGTATTAAGTCTTATGGTTTGTTTAGCAATGTTTTTCTCGTGCCTTTTTCTTTTTGCATGCTCTAACCAAAGAAATTTTTATTTCAAGATTAGAAATACTTTTATGCATTCGAAAATTTTCAAATTTTAGATGTGAAATCCTTATGATGTTGGGGTGTTTATCAAACATTTGTTAATAAAAAAAAAAATAATTTTAGAGTTTGTTTTTATTTTCACTTACAAATCTCTGTAACAGTTCGATCGACTTGTCTGATCTTGGAAGCACCACATTTTTATTGGAAAATAAATATGCATTATACCTTTTTCATTCTAGAATGACTACAAATAACACAAAAATATCAGATTATATATATTTTCAATCTTATAACATTTATATAAATTTCTTATTTTTAAGTTATTGTCCTTTCAGCCACACCTGGTGAATAACACAGAAGTTACAATTACAAGGTGCATGTTTACTCATATTACCATATTCAATAATAAAAATCTGATCCTCAGTCTTTACAAAGTGAGCTGTTTTGACACTGTTTTTGTCACATTTCAATTATTATACATTATATATATGAAATTAAATAATTACATTTAAAGGAAATTAATTGAGTAAACAAAATCATGAGAAAGGACTGCATGAAAAACAGCAAATCCCAACCTCTAATTAATTATATCATAACCATAAATTTTTAAGCCAAAAACAACACACATTAAAATTATAAAATACACTGGATGTTTTTGAAAAGATCCTAGGGTAGAAACTCCAACATGGGATTATAAAATATATCATTTTTTTATATTTTTTCATCTTTTTATTATTATTAAGTTGGTAGAGCAGTCACCTTTCCACAACTGTCTGTAGGCAGTGAAGGGTAAGATAGATGGACTTGAATACCCACATCTCGCTCTCCTTATTTCTAATTTTCTTATGCGAGACTAGCAAATTAGATGTTAAGATTGACAGATGGTGTATCCCCACCGTAACATGGTCCTACTTCTGTAGCAAACAGAATACACTTTACAATTCTCTTAGAAAAAGGCTCTCACCTGCTCACTGTGACCAACTGAGGAAAATCATTTCAGAATAAGAGGACATTATGAAATATAATTTGGAGAAACAGCAAACAATGAAAAATATTTAATAAATATTTTATTTAATTTATTATTGAATATTTAATAGTATGTTTAATGTAACTTGTTTTTAGTTTATAATTTATAATTTACTTATTTTACCTTGTTAAGTTAAAATGTGCATCTAAAATAATGTTAATCTCTAAAGCTGGTTGAAACTCATGAGATATTATTGTGATTACATCCAAAAAACATAAAAAATATCCAAAAATATAATTAGTTACTCTGAAGGCAAGGTGATTTTTTGTTTTACTGTAATACATAGCTTACTTCAATCATTATACAAGACCACTGTGCTTGTAAGCCATATATAACAAGTAGACCAGTAAGCCTGCATGATATTTGTGAATTTTCTTTGAAAAATGTATGTTTTCCACATGTTTAATCTATCTCCATGCTGTTAAAATCTATATGCATGAATGCTGTAGTTCAGAAATTCTCAAACTTTTTCAGTCTGCACAGGACTTTCTTTCATAAGGGAAACAATTAAGACCTCCCCACACACAATTTATCACATCACTGAAAATCAAACAATTATTAAAATTACACTAACACAGTTCTACATACAGTTTATTTTCTAACTATCCTATAACTTTAAAGAATTCAATTAGAAAATAAGTAAAGTTTTAAAAATGAATGAGGTGGGAATGGCATAATGATTAGTTTGTTTGAATGGTGAATTTGAAGATTCATAGCTTTTGTTCCTGTTATGTTACCACAAAATTACACTCCATACTTAAGTACTGTAAAAACTTCGTATGTGATGGCTAAATCCCATTATTCCATCACACAAGAGTCTGGTTTTCTCTAACCTATCAGCTAAAAATTAGTGAAGGCTGTGCACAGATAATCCTTGTGTAGTTTTGCAAAAAATCTGAAATTAAGTACAAAGGAAAAATATGCTTTCCCTGTAAAACAATAACACAATGAAGAGACTGAGATGAAGAAATGTCTTCACACACGTTATTATTTACAAACAAAAACATTCATTTATTTCGTTTTAGCTCTTTCACATCTCTGTAATGAGTCTCCCATAACCCACATTTTCAGGATGCCTGTTACACAGTGCACACAAATTTTCTACACATTACACATTAAAAAAGTAGAAAATGTTAACTAATGCAGATGCTTAAAAACAGAATACTAAAATCTTGTATAATTTGTTAATTGCACAGATATTCTGTGGAAGTGGGTGTGAAAGAAAAAACAAAAGAGAAGAATAGAGAAGCAAAACATTTCACGAAATTTGTTCACATTTTCAGCAAGAATGAAATACACAATATCAATTCTATAAATACTGATGTTCAAAACCACTGGGAAATTTGTCGTTTCACATTTAGTTTCTGTTTTTTCAAACTTAAGAATTGATGTAAAATCTCTAGAATGTAATACTAAAAATCAGACCTTTTTGAACTTTTTTTCAAACGGTACTTATATGCCACAATTAGTGACAAGTTAAACTTTCTGTTGGCAGAATTTGCAATATCTTTAAGTTTTTGTTTTCACTAAATTTCTTATTAATATTTTCTATTTATGTAACTGATATTGATGATTTTGATTTAAAAAAAGTTTAAAATTCTATGTTCTCTCGGCACAAAATTATGTTATTATTAACAAACCCAAACATGCAAAATAAGTTTCATTCTGAATGTATCATTTCTTTAATTTTGCATCACGTAGAAAATTATAAGTATGAAAATACATAACATTCGAAAGATTATTTTTCTTGGCAATGTATAGACAATGATTAAAGATAAGAAATGCCTCAGAAATTTATTTCCAATGGATACTTACATGAAAATGCAGGACTGTTTGTGCCATTTGTAAAAGCAGAAGGAATTGATTCAATACTTTCTAAGCCTTGACAATTTCCTCCATGAGAGCCTATTTCTGCTTCACTATCATCTGTCAAAAAATAAATAAATTAAAAAGTAAAAGATATTAACTCTTCCATAAAAGGCTCAGAATAACAAACAAGTTTGTATGCACATTTGCTCATGTTAAGTATTTATACTATATATCTTTTCATGGAATATGTAATTATTCACAAATTTAGAAGACTTTCAGGAAACATTACAGGTATTGTGGTTCAAAAATTCAGATTTTCAATGAAGTACTTTTACCAAATATTTGCTTGTGTAAATACTAAGTCTACTTCTTTACCAGTTTGAGTACGAAGTGATTTCATGTTATGATTAAAAAAAACTCTTCTTCACCCAAAAAAACCTCAAAAATCACTTGTGTAATCTCTAAAACCATTATTCATAACCAACAAAAAAGGTGCTTTTAATTCATTGAATGATTTTTAATGCCAGTGAATTCTGATCCCTATTTTTCAATTATTTGGCCTGCAGATTCAAAAGATGTTATTGCTAATTTCATCTTGAACATGGTAATGCAATTATTTTAATGTATTTGTAGGGTATATAGTTATTGTTTGGCATTTTATAGCACAAAGCAACTCTGCTATCTGCATAAAACAACCTGTAACAAAATGAAATAACAGTTAAAGTATTATAAAGAGTAAATGGTTGTTTGGTTCATTTTGCGTTTTATGGCACAAAGCAGCAAGGCTATCTGTGCCAAACATCTAGTAAAAAGTTAAAAGTAAATTTAGTAAAATTCATAAAAGGAAATTAAGGTAAAACAAAATTTAAAAACAAATAGCATAAAACAAATGTTTACATCTAGTTTACAACAGCAAGAGAAAAACAGTAATTCAAGTTGTAAACTTGTAATTATCACAACTGTAATTATCATAACTCGCCAGGAACACTAACAGGAAAGTACAAAAACCACTGTTAGTCATCTGAAGTTGTCCTTTCCAGTTGTTGCTCCAAGTTATTTGACATTATGGCCATTTTCAAAAAAGGAAAGTTTTAAAAGACCTGAAGCAAAACTACAATAATAACTCGCCAGGGTGACTAACGTGTAGTTCAAACAGCAGCATTAGTCACCTGAAGTTGGCCTTTCTGGTCCAAGTTTCGAGTTATTTAATGTTACAGCCAGTTCCTAATTTCAAATCAAACTAGATGAACAGTGATTTTTAAAAGGGAGCCACATTAAAAAGGTGTAATGTATAAATTAAAAAACTTAAATGGTATTAAAAGATTAATGGCCTTTAAAAAACTAAAAACACTAGCAAGGTGAACAGTGTCACCATCAGCAATAACAATGTCTATAGATAATGTTATGGACAAACTTTGGGAAAAAACATGTTTAAAATGATGCTATCGTTGAGAGTCGTAATGACAGCAAGAAAGTAAGAATGTGGCTTATTGTGATCTGAGTGTCACACAGACTACACATTGATGCATCAGTTTCTGACAAAAGAAAATGATAAGTTAAAAAACTGTGACCAATGCGTAGTCTAATTAGAACAACTTCCTCTTTCCAATCCTCACAGAAGCAAGTCCAATATAGGGTTTTAGTTGGAAAAGCTTGTTTCCATCTTGCTCATTCCAAGTCAAATGCAAGCTAGCAGGGAACCAAGCCTTGAATATAGAACCATAGACCTTGTATGGGACAGGCACAGTGGTGATAGTGCCAGAGCAGATAAGACTTAACTGCGATGTTGGTGAGCTTGCTCCTGCAAATCCCAACCAGGTCTGGCATCCAGAAAAACTGGAAGATGTAAAATAGAAATGGGCCAGTTGGTTTTGAAAATTGGCGAGAACAGGATGTAAACTAACGTGAAATGATTCCAGAGCTAGTAGAGAACTAAGCGAGTCAGTATAAATAGTGCAGTTTGAGTACTGTTCAGCTTCTATGTGATCCAGGGCAAGAGAAATGGTGTACAGTTTAGCAATGAACACAGAATCTGTAGAGGAGATTCTGCATGCAACCACTGAATCACAAACCATGGCAGAGCCCACACAGTCACCTGATTTCAAACCATCTGTATAAATAGGAATGGAAGGATGGTTCACAAGATATTCAGCAAACAGCAGACAGTATTTTCAATCAGAATTGTCTGCTTTTCTCGGAAGACTTAAAGAAAGGTTACATTTGGGGAATGTAAGAAGCCATGGTGGGATGGGCTGACCAGTGGAAAGAGCAATGTTATCCAAAGACAGACCTAATTCATCCAATTGTGCCTGGATACGAAGGCCAAAAGGAACAATGGCAGACCATCTGTTCTGAAAAAAGCATGACCAACCAAGGAAGAATAACACAACCCCAAGTGGGATGTTTTAGTAAGAAATGAAATTTCGAAGAATATAGTAAAGACAGCTGCAAATAGCAAAAGGTGCAAAGAAGGCTCATGTGACTATGTATAAGCTCTTAACTGGGGAAATGCAGAAAGTCCCAGTACAGGGCCAAATCCCTTGATGATGAATAGGGTCTAGCGTCTTTAAGGCCAATGGTCTGGCAAAGCCATAGACCAGTGATCCATAGTTGAGTTTTGATCGAATAAGAGCATGATATATCTTTAGCATAGAAAGTTGATCCTCTCCTCAAGGAGGAAGGGAAAACGCAATCCCAGGTGGGATTCTATGATAAGGATGAAAGTTTTGAAGTTCACAGAAGACAGTAACAAATAGCAGAGATATAGAGAAGGTTCATGAGACTCAGTGTATAAACTATGGACTAGAAAAATGTGGAATCTCAGGATCCTTCCCCAAGTTGGAAAAAGGGAGGACAAGAACCCAGCAACAAGTACCACGAAAAACATTCTCTTGCTAGATCCAGTTAAAAACAACCAAAAGAGTAGCATGATTGGCAGGAAATAGATATCACAGCATCTTGTAGTGAATATTACTGGGTCCGACCGATGCTCTGTCAGACTATGAAGAACAAGTTTGAGTTACAGCTGTGTAAAGAAGCATTTATAATCATAGAGATGATCAGCTCAAAATAAAAAGAGGCAAATGCTCTGCCTGAGTCTTGATGGCTAAAAAGGTGGGGGAGAAAGCAGAAGTGGTGGATAAACAAAAGTTTTCACTGAGAGTATTAGCAATGTTCTGAGCATCAGCAACTTTCTGGCCATTAGAGAGCAAGATCAAAAGAAGGAGCAGAAGTATACTGCCCACTGACTTTCTGAATATTATCCTATATGACTTATATGAACTGGTGGTAGAAGAGATGCGAGTTGTGTTCTTTATCCAAAATTCCTTCTGGCTTTGACATCTGAACTGCTGAGGATGTGCACAGATCCACTAAAAAGTAATGCTGTTTAGAAGTGTGGGTTACCTATGAAAGATATTCCAGGCCTGTTTTCAAGCCTTCCATGGACAAGAATATCATGGAAAACATGTTAAGGTTTTAAAAATACACTGAGCAGCTGCCTGGACAATACAGCCAGTCACTGCTCTCATGCAGTCATCTATGAATAGCTTATTGATGATGGCAGGATCCAGTTCCAAGAAAGCAGTGAAAGAGGACCAGTTGGCCTCTTCCAACTTCCATCAAAGCACTCCAGGTAGCATCGAACATGGTCAGTCTCTCTCAAAATGATCACTGCCCTATGTGTTACTGTCAACCTTCCAAGAAAAATAAAAAAAAGGTTGGGGAGAGCAGACAGAGAGGTCAACAACAGTAAAAGACTAATAGGTACATGAAAATAGCTATAAGAGCCCACATTAAAGAGAGAAAGGTTGTGATCCAAGAGCATAAACTCTATTAAACAGTCCCTCCCATTAATATCAGCACCACCCAAAAGGAAATTATGACCATCAAAATCCTCCAGGATTAAAAAGGGAGACGGTAACTGTTCAACAAGGGCATCAAGATTCAACTGATCATTGGTCTCTTTAAGAGACAGATAGAGAGAATAAATACTGATGGTACAACCCACGGAAGCACAGATAGCTACAGCCTCCAAGGGTATATATACTGCCAAAGACTGGATGGGTACATACTGATCAAACAGCAGCGACATCCCTCAATACAGAACTATTCCATCATACAACTTGTTATTTCTATAGAACTGTTGTTGTGAATTAAGCACAAAACTACACACTGGGCTATCGGAACCCGGATTTTAGCGTTGTAAGTCAGCAGACATACTACCGCTGAGCAACTGGGGGGCCATTTCTATAGAAAGAGAACTGCCAAAAGATGACTGCATCAATAGGTTTCAGAAATGTTTCCTATAAGAAGAGACACACAGCACTTTAAGAATAAATCAAATCCTTAATGTCATCTATATCTCAATGAAAACCTCAACAGTTTTACTGTATCAAACTACCCATTTTTCTTCATGTGGAGGAAAATGGGGCTGAGAGTCCTTTTCTTTTCAACCATGTTTTTTTCCTTTATTGGTTTATCAACTGAGGGAGTGAATAAATAATCATTTTGCATCTTGGGACTGGAAAAGAAGATAGACCCAAGGAAATGCCGGAACTTAAAGCCAAAGAAAGAGTACCTGGGTAACCACTGGAAGAAGTGGCAAGGAAAGAGGTGGAAACAGATGTATACTTGTCAACTCTTTCAATCACAAAGGACAAAAAGACTTCAGATATTTTGCAAATGACATTCCTGAAGGCATGGAGAGATATGTCTGCACTCCCACTGTAGCAGTGGAATAAAGAGCATCAACATATGTTGAAAATGAAGCAAGGAAAAATAAATTCCAAGCCTCTGGACAGGAGATATTCTTTAATCTTCAAGTGTTAGACCTCTTTCTCCTCCAGTCACTTAATTCAAGAACTAGAGTAAGATGGGTGTGAACCCCATCAATTAACACAGTGTGGTTCCCGTTTGCACTCTTAGTGTTGTGGTCTTTGCTACCACAATGAGTACATGTTAAAAAACAATACAATGTCTGCAAGTGATCGAAACACTGACACTGGAAACATCTAAGTGGATTGAGAATTTATGGCCACACCTTACAGTTCAGATAAACTGCCTTGAATGTGGCAGGTAGATGCGGTGATATAAATCAGAACACAGAAGATATCATAATTCCAATTTTGTGAGTGGAGATTTGGCATACCACAGAAATGCATTGGCTGGAAAAATCAGAGAGAATCTCAGACTCAGAAACGTTCTGAAATCCTTCTGAACAATAACTTCTCTTGAGAAATTCAGGGTAGTAGAGAGAGAGTAACTTTTATGAGTATACTCCCAATGCTCTTCAACTCACAAGGAGTTTGGTGTGTTGTTGTGAAGAAGATGTTTCCACCAAGATGTCTCCTGAGTGCAGCTTCCTTTCCGAAATGGGAGAGCCAGCAAGACCCTCTTATCCCTTTTAAATAAAGAAAGGGACATCTACTCTAAAGATTTCTTAGACAATGAATGCAGAATCAAAAATCGAGGTATTGAGTTTGACTTTGATGATGATAATATAACACAGTTGTCCATACATGGTAGTTTTCTGATAATCTGTTGTTTTTTTTCATTTTTATTTTCTGTTCATGAATGGGGGTATCCATAATAATATAAGAAGATTTTAGTGGCCACTTCCCACCCACCATGGAGCCATTCAAGGGAATGTACTACAATGCCAAACAAGGACACTACAGCAACGCAAGGGTTCTGAGAGCACTATATCCAAACACCAGCATCAGACACAATGTCCACAACACCTGTTGAGAACATTCAACACTGGTGTTTGGATAACCTTAGCCAAAGTGGTCCAGCCAATTGACTCTGGAAGGGACTATCCCAAAGCCTTCCATCTACAGGAATTCAAGGCCAAAGTAATGTGTTAGGCTTGGACCTCTCAAACACCAAGATCTTCTCCTCACCTTCATGGGTCACCACACAGCAAACACGAGTGGATGTTCAGATCAAAGAGGAGATAATCTGAAATTACAGAACCTTCTTTGGGAGGTCCCCTCACTATATACATAAATTCACCTTGAAGGTAAGGTATATAGAAAATCAGATACATTATAATAATTACAGAAGATTGTATCATTTGTGCATGTTATTATATTGTGTTATACATTCAACATCTGAAATAAACGTACATTCAGTAACACCATATCAAACATACCAAAAATAACGATTGACTTTGAATGCAAAAATGTACAAGATAAACATGCAACAAGTTAAAATTGTCCTTAAATATTTTTTTTTCAAATAGATGCTTACCTATATGCACAACCATGAAATTATTACCCCACATGAAACAGCCAAAAAATTTTCTTCATGCAAATCTTGAATAAACTCCCACATCTTTACATATCTGTGTGTGTTGCACCAGATTACAATCTCATCCTCATAACGCTGACCCCTCCACCAGAGGGGTAACACTACTTCCATGCACGTTAATTCCCTTTACCAATAGCACATAATCACAGACTTTATTCATTAGGCAAACAAAAAGCAACAACTAAAGAGAAGAAAAATTAGAAGTGGTGCAGAGTACTCAGTATTGAGCTGAAATACATTTTCAGGTAAAGAAAATGTTAACTTCAGAAACAATACTTACTTCTCTGCACCACTGCATCCAGAATACCATAATGAAGATAGACTGAATTAAGAATCCAGTGCTAGTGGTTATATGTTACCAAGGCAGGTTGAGCATCAAATGTTTAGTGTTGCTACGGCATTAGGCCTCTCGGTCTTAGTCAACCACAATATAAATCCTCCAACAACAGGTTATGGAAGGAGAGGCCCTTACCTGCATCCTGAAACAAATCTAAGTTGCATTTGGCTAGAACTATCGATGGAGGATTGCATGGTATATATCATAACTAGTTTTTCTGTCCAACCTTGCTCTACACCTCAAACAAGAGATAAGTCCACATCTCTTACCAGAGAGAGAATAAAAACTTAAAATATATATACAATTAAAATATGGATTGGTTGCTAAAATTTTATGTTAACTTAACTGGTATAACAAAAAAGTAGTCTAACCCTTTTGCAATGAGCTTGTTACAATAAGAGTTTGTTTACACATTTGCACTTAAATATTTGCACAATAACACTTTGATACAGCATGTGTATCTTCACAAAATTTGGTAGACATTTAATAGAGATTACAAGATTTTTTCACACAAAACATAAGATTTTTAATGAAATATTTAACAGAAGATTTGTTTGTGAAAATAGTGTTTCATTTCTATTCTTGAGTGCAAAGTGATTTCATGTCATGATTTAAAAAACTGTTCTTTGTCCCAAAAGTCACAAATATTTGCATAATCTCCTAAATACATTTTAAACATTTGTTTTCAGCAAGACTATATAATTTATATTTTGTTATTTTTGTACTCCCTCCCTACCTCTCTCTCTATATATATATATATATATATTTATGAACTTCTAATCATGCTTAGCTAACATTACATAACTTGCACTGATGTGATTCATGTACACTCATGTTACGTATCCAATATTATAAAACTGACTTGACTGTATTTTAGTAAGCTAGTATTCTGGAGTATACAGTCACGTTTCACTTATACATTACATATATATGTATGATTACTACTGAGAAACATTATCACATTTATTTTTCTTAAAATACAGAACAATAAACCAAAAAGTAAAGCAAATTATTATCTCTTTTTCACTACGACCTTTGAATTTGGTTGCTGCTGCATATAGCAGAGCAGCTAGGCAATCTGCACTAAACATTCAGTAAAAATAAAGTAAATGTAGCAAAATTCATAAAAGGAGATGAAGGTAAAACAAAATAGCATTTAAAAACATAAATAGCATAAAACCAATGTACCCATTCAGTCTACAATTTTAAGAGAGAAACTACAGCAAGAGAAGTTGTAAAGGACTTTCTATAGTATAATGGTAACTAGCACAACCTGCCAGGAAGACCAACAGGTAAGTACAAGAACCACCGTCAGTCACCTAAAGTTGGCCTTTCCAGTCCTGGTTCCAGGTTATGTGTTATTATGGCTATTTTCGAAAAGTATAGTAATAAATGTTTAAAAAGACGTGCAGCAAATTTCTAATAATAATTTGCCATGATGACTAAAGGGTAGTTCAAACATATAGTTAAAACATCAGCATTAGTCACCTGAAGTTGGCCTTTCCAGTCCTGGTGTCGAGTTATTTAGTGTGACTGCCATTTTCTAATTTCAACTTAAAATAGAGAGATTGTGATTCTCAAAAGGGAACCACATTAAAAAGGTTGAATGTATATATTTAAAACACTTAAATAATATTCAAAAGATTAATGGCCTTTAAAAAACTAAAAACTTTATCAAGGTGGACAGTGTCACCATCACCAATGACAGTCTAATGTTACGGACAAACCTTGGAAGCAAACAGTATTAAAATGGTGCTAACATTGAGAGTCATAACAATGGCAAGAAAGTAAAATGTGGCTTATGGTGATCTTAGTGTTACACAAACTACACACTGATTCCAGATAAAAGGAAACTATGAGTTGAAAAACTATGAAAAATGCATGGTTTAGTTAGAACAACTTTGTACAACACTGGCACTTGGTTGACCCTAGCACAAGTGGACCAGCCGATTAACCCAAGGGAAGCCACCCAAAACCACCCGTCAACAGGAATTCAAGACCAAAGTGGTGTGTTAGGGTTGGACCCCTTAACCACCATGATCCTTTCCTCCTCTTCATGGGTTGCCACTCATGGAAAACATGTGGATGGATGTTTAGATCCCAGGGGAGGTAACATGAAAGAACAGAACCTTCCCTGGGAGGTCCCCTCACCACGTCCACGAATCCACACTGAGGGGTTAGATATAGATTGCTCATCCTTTTAAAATTTTGAACATAAAAAACATCAAACAAAATATAAAGTTTTTAGGTATACTGTTGAATAACCAAAAAATCATACAAGTATACACCTTTAAATACCAATATTTCACAATTTAAGTCTTATGTCATGTGACAACAGTATAAAAGTGTGTGTATCACTACAGAAGATAAATTAAAGATAATTTCACCTATACTATTTGGGTTGTTTTTTTTTAATTATGCATTTAACGTTGTCATTTCATTTTCCTTTTTCAAGGTTGAAAACTGATCATTACATATGCAATAAAGATACAATTTGGATATTTTTCAATAAGTACATCTTAAAAATATATTATATATGTTTCAGCAACCACTTTAAAGATTTATCACTTACAAATGAAAACTTGTAAACAGTCACTTCATTTAACCTTTGATTGGAATATTTCATTTAGTTTAGAAAAAATTTAGTTTAAAATGTGTAAACTGCAAAAATTTTCAAACTTAAGGCTGAAGAAAATGATGAACTCAGGCAAAGAACCTCAACAGTCTGTCTCTCACAATGGTCGCATAAAGATATTTATCAAACATGTACTATCCACAGGGTCAGTCCTCAGTCTTATTTTTCACTTATTCAAACACAAAATTAAAAAATTAAAATTTTAATTGTTCTTTTAATTTTAAGGAGCTACATGGGCTACCTGACAAACTTTTTATGGGTCCACCAGAATTTTCAAGGGCCACTGGCTCCCAGCCTGCAACTAATTTTGAGCCATGGATGTACAACAAGAAAAGTACAAGTTGTCTAAAGCATAAATGTCCAAACAATGATGGACACAAACAAAGAAAACATTTGCAGGGTCAAATGATCTAAAGAACAAGATACCAACAGCTCAAACAAGAATATATAAGAGTCTGAAGAACCATAAAAAAACCCAACTGGGAAGAGGAACCAGGTGAAGGAAACAAAGGACTGAAAAGGCCTTAAACAGGAGTGTGAGAGCAGGTAAAGTAAAAACGTTAGTGCTCAGCAAGAGGAAAAATTTCTGTACAGCACTGATTGGTAACCAACAACCAAACAAGAAAAGTCTTTGACAAAAAGTAAGGTAAAAAAAAAAAAGGAAGAAAGATGTTGTGCAGTAGCACAACTTGGCTGATTGGAGAGATAGAGGGACCAGCACAGATAAATAACCCATTTGTGCTGACAGAAAACTTAATAACTTGCACAACCCAAAGGCCCCTTGTGAAGGAAGATGTCAAAAGCTCCAGAACAACAAGTTCACAGTAAAATCTTTAATTAAAATGCTTAATTGAAAAAAATTGTGTCTAGTATAAAATTACTGTACTGTTTACTAAAAGCTTGCCAAATTTCAAGAATATACACTTATTATATTAAATGTTATACTATTTATAGTTTCATCAAATTGACCAAGCCAGTATGGAGAAGATTAATAAAACAAAATTAGAAAGTATCATGATGTGACATTTTAGTTTCACAAGCAGATAAAAATTTCAAAAATGAAACATTTAAATGCATATAAACCTTTCCTAACTGTACCTGTGATAATTAATCAATGAGATAATTTAAAGCAAACAAGTGCTGAAGCTCAGAAAATTAAAAAGTATGATATTATTAATTCCAGAAATTAATAACATATAAACTAACTTTTAAAAGAGTATACAAGTATAAGATTAGAAGCAGATATGCAAAAAGTGCTCCAGATATAGGTTCACATTTTTTCTGCAGTACTGAAGAATCTTCTTTATATTTAAAATACATAACTTTTCAAATCTTAGCTACATCCCCAGCATTTTGTGCAAATATTATTTCCCTTTTATATATCAGGTTAAGATATTTTTAGTATGTTCCCTCATTTCTTTCACATTACTGGCAACTACCTCATTTACGGAGTTATAGTATTAACTGATCTATGTACACTAATTAAAATTCACCAAGTATTAACTCCATTAAAAATAAAAATATTTACACAGCCTTTGAATAAGAAAAAAAACACAAAAAACCTTGAGCATCTTCATCTGCCAATGGAATGCTGTTGATTTCTTCTTGAATTCTTGCTGCCCCAGACATTCTTCAATGGTTAAGGTACTATACCAAAATAATAAAAATAATAATCATGTGATAAGTAATCCAGCTTCATAAAAACAATCTAACAAAAATGTTTTAACTTCTGTGTGTTAAATGGACTATCAAATTCATATAGAAACCAAAGACAGGTGTTTAATACCAGGTTTTGTTTTTTTATTCTTAGCTCTCATCCTTTCTTGAAAGGTAGCAGCAGAGCTACGTGTGAAACTAAAATACATCCAAGGAAAAAGACACAAGTTTAAAAATAATTTCTTGCCACCTCACCAGATAAGTTAATAGATATTGTTGTTAAACTACAATTGTTACCTACATCTCACTATTATCAATAAAGTTTGAAATATCATGTCTTACAATAAACATTCAGCTTCATTGTATTACTGTTAAGTTTAGCATTAGATGATGCACTTCAAAATAAAATAAATACCTTATTTTTAAGTATTGCACCATATGCACAACAAAGTATCCATTTCTATATTTTAGAATTTAAAAATATCACAGTTTATCTTTTCCACAGAGCAGAAATGATAATTAGGTACATTTGCAAAAAACAAATTTGTGATTGATTGATTTATTTAGTGTTTCATGGTACAAAGCAGCCAGGCTATCTGTACCAAATGTCCGGTAAAAAGGTGAAAATAAATTAAATGTAGTAAAATACATGAAAGGAAATGAAGGTAAAACAAAAATATCATTGAAAAACAGAGAAAGCATGAAACCAATGTTAACACCTAGTCCACTCCACAATGTTAAGAGAGAAAGAAGAGTAAAGGAAGTTGTAAAGTATTTACTCCAGCAAAATGGTAATGATCATAACCCACCAGGAAGACTAACAGGTAAGTTCAAGAACCACCGTCAGTCAACTGAAGTTGGCCTTTTCAGTCCTGGTTCCGGGTTATGTGTCATAGCAGCCATTACCAAAATGTAAAAGAATAGAAAAAATCGTAATAATGAGCAGCCAAATGTCCAGTAAAAAGGTAAAAGTAAAGTATATGCAGTAAAATTTGTAAAAGTAAATGAAGGTAAAAACAAAACAGCAATTAAAACCTAAAATAGCATAAAACTACTGTTGACATCCAGTTTACAAAGTTGTAAGGACTTCCTGTAACAGAATGGTAATGATCACAACCCACCAGGATGACTAACAAGTAAGTATAAACCACCATCAGTCACCTAAGTTGCTCTTTCTAGTCCTGGTTCCAGGTTATGCGTCTTTATAGTTAGTACTAAAAGGTAAAGTAATAAAAGTGTTAATTGACATGCAGCAAAAGTGTAATAACTGGCCAGGACGACTAACGGGTAGTTCAAACAGCAGCATTAGTCACCTGAAGTTGACCTTTCCAGTCTTGGTGTCGAGTTATTTAATGTTCTGGCCATTTTACAATGTCAAATTGAACTAGAGAGAATGAAACTGTAAAAAGGGAACCACAATTAAAAAGGTGTAATGAATAAATATTCAAACTTAATTGAGATTAAAAAGATTAATGGCCATTAATCAATGGCCAAAAAACTAAAAACTTTATCAAGGTGGACAGAGTCACCATCACCAATAACACTGTACAATGTTACAGATAAACCCTGGGAAAAAAACATTTTTAAAATAGTGATGTCGTTGAGAATCATAATGATGGCAAGAAAGTAAAATGTGGCTGACAGTGATTTGAGTTTCACACAAACTACACATTGGTGCATCAGTTCCAGATAAAATAAAACGATGAGTTAAAAAACTGTGACCAATGTGTAATCAAGTTAGAACAATTTCCTCCATTCGAACCTTATGGAAGCGAGATGGCCAAAGCCCAATATAGGGTTTTATTTGAAAAAGCTCGTTGTCGTGTTACTCACTCCAAGTGGAATGCCAACTGGCACGGAGCCGAGCCTTGAATTCAAGACCATAGTCCATGTAAGGAATAGGCATAGTGGTGGTAGTGCCGGAGCAGACAGATTTAGCTGTCCTGTCCCCAAGCTCTCTCCCGCAAATTCCAACATGGCCTGGTATTCAGAAAAACTGGATAGAAGTTGCAGTTAACGAGAAATGGGCCAGTCAGTTTTGAATATCAGTGAGAACAGGATGTGAGCCAATGTGTAGCAATTCCAGGTCCAGTACAGAACTAAGAGAGTCAGTATAAATAGTGCAGTTGGAGTACTGCTCAGCTTTAATATGATCCAGGCATACAGTTCAGCAGTGAACACAGAAGCTGTAGAGGGGATTCTGCACACAACCACCGAAGCACAGCAAAACATAGCAGAGCCCACTGAATTACCTGATTTTGAACCATTCTTATAAATAAGTATGGAATGATTGTTTAAAAAACGTTCATGAAATAAATGACGGTACTACCAATCTGGAGTATCTGCCTTTTTCAGATGACTGAAAGAAAAAAATCACATTTGGGGACTGTAATAAGCCATGGTGGGATGAGCTGACCTGTGGAATCTGCAATATTATCCAAGGACAGACCCAATTCACCCAATTGCGCCTAGATGTGAAGGCCAAATGTAGCAATAGCTGATTGTCTGTTCTGAAAAAGTACAGAATGCTGAGAAAGGAAGACACACCCCCTGGTGGCATGCTTTGTTAAGGAACGAAGTTTCGAAGAATATCGTAAAGATAGTTACAAACGGCAACTAGATTCAACATATAAGCTTTGAACTGGAGAGGTACTGAAAGCCCCAGTGCAGAATCGAAGTCCTTGATGATGAATGGAGTCCAGCATCTTTAAGGCTGAGGGTCTGGCAGAGCCATAGACCACTGATCCATAGTCGAGTTTTGATGAAATAAGAGCACAATATACCTTTATCATTGAACATCGATCTGCTCCCCAACTGGTAGTAGAGAGGACACAGAGGATGTACAGTGCTCTTTTGCATTTGACCCAAAACTGCTTTACGTGTGGTATAAAGGTCAGTTTACGGTCAAAGATAAGTGCCTAGAACTTGGTCTCAGGGAACACTAGCAGCAAAACTTCACCGATATGAAGTTCAGGATCAGAGTGAATACCCTGTTGGCAGCAAAAGTGCATGCAAACGGTTTTAGAGAGAAAGAAATTAAAGCAGTTCCCCATAGTCCACTTCAGTACACAACTGAGGGAAGTTTGTAGTTGCCGCTCAATATATCTCATGTTCAACGACTGACATGAGATGTGAAAGTTGTCGACATACAGTCCATTCGCAACAGTGAGGGGGCATTTTTATACTGAAGAGTGTGACACTCAATACACAGCCTTGAGGGACTCCAAGTTCCTGTACAAAACAACGGGAAAGTGTCGAACCCACACGAACTTGGAATCTCCTGTCCATTAACAAATTTTTAATAAACATAGGTAAATAGTTAAGTAACCCATATGTATGGAAGTCTCACAGAATGCCATACTTCCATGTTGTGTCATAAGCCTTCTCAATGTCAAAGAATATTGAAACAAGATGTTGGCATTTGTGAAAGGCTTCTCTGATTGATGTTTCAAGTTAAATGAGGTGGTCTGTGGTGGAGTTCTGTTGTCGGAACCCATACTGGGTGGGCGAGAGGAGGTTGTTTGATTTAAGGAACCAAACGAGACGAGCATTAACCATCCTTTCTAAGGTCTTACAAAGACAGCTCGTCAAATTAGTTGGACGGTAGTTTGAAGGAATCTTGGGATCTTTCCCAGGCTTAGAGAAAGGTAAAATAATACCCTGGTGCCAGGCATCAGGAAAAACATTTTCCTGTCAGATCTGGTTGAAAACAATTAGAAGGACATCAAGAGAAGCAGGAGATAAATGGTGCAGCATGTCATAGTGTACATAATCAGGTCCAACAGATGTACTGCCAGACCAATGAAGGGCCATTTTAAGTTCTTGCAGTGTAAAAGGACAATTATAGTCAAAGAGACAGTCAGTTTGAAAGGAAAGAGGTGAATGCTCTGCCTGAGACTTGATGGCCAAGAAGGTGGAAGAACAAGCAGAAGTGCCAGATACCTGGCAAAAGCTTTCACCTGAATTATCAGTGATCCTCCAGATATCAGCAACCTCCTGACCATCAGAGAGTAAGATTGAGATGGGGAAGAATTGTAGTGTCCACTGACATTTCGAATCCTGTCCCATATGACCTTGGAACTGGTGGTAGAAGATATGTTAGTTGTGAACTTAATCCAAGATTCCTTCTGGCTTTGATGTCTTATCCACCTAGCATGTGCACGAGCCCTTTGAAATGTAATGTGGTTCGAAAGTGTGGGAAATCTATGAAAAGTATCCCAGGCCTGTTTTCGAGCCTTCTGTGCAAAGTGGCAAGCAGAATTCCACCACGGACAAGAATATCGTGGAAAACGTGTCAAAGTTTTAGGAATACACTGAGCAACTGCTTGTATAATACAGCCAGTTACCACTGCCACACAGTCCTCTATTGATGGCAGGATCAAATTCTGCGAGAGCAGTAAAAGTGGACTAGTCTGCCTGATCCAGCTTCTACCATGGCACACAGGTAGGGTGGCATTAGCCACGGCCAGTCTCTCTCAAAAGTATAGCAAAATGATAATTGCCTAGTGGATTATTGTCAACTCTCCATGGAAAATAGGAAAATAATAAAGGGGAGCAAACCAAGAGATCTATAGTAAAGAGCTGACTAGGTGTGTGAAAATAAGTGGAAGAACCAGCAGTGAAAAGAAAAAGGTTGTGATCAGAAAGCATATGCTTCACAAAGCAACCCATCCTATCAATAACAGCACTTCTTTAGAGGAGATGATGTCCATTAAAGATACCCAGGAGTAGAAAGGGAGATGGCAACTGTCCAACAAGAGCATCAAGGTCTGATTAATCATATGTCTCACCAGAGGACAGAGAGAAAGAAGAAACAGTGATGGTATAACCCAAGGAAACACAGATGGCTACGGCCTCCAAGGGTGTGTTGAGTGACAAAGACAGGATGGGCACATGCTGATCAACCAATAGTGCCACTCCTCCATGTACTCGTCCATCACACAACCTGTCATTTCTGTACAGAGCAAACTGTCAATTGGTGACTGTATCAGCAGGTTTTAGAAATGTTTCTTGTAATGAAAGACATACAGGATGGTAGGAAGCAATCAGTGTTCTTATATCATCCAGATTAGAATGTAAACCTTGACAGTTCCATTGTATCAAGGTGGCTATTTTTAATCACAGGTAGGCGAAGTGGCTGGAGAACCCTTGTGTTTACGACCATGTATTTTTTCCTTACTGTCCTCAGTCGGAGGAGGTCTATCAACCTCCATGGACCCTGCCCTGGGTCGAGTGGGCAGGTCTTTGTTATTGGAACGGGATTCCAGTGACTTAGGACATGAATGAATGATTGTTTTGCCTCTTGGGATGGGAGAAAAAGATGTATCAGAAGAAATGCCTGTATTTGTAACTGAAGGGCATGGATCTTGAGGTTTGTTGGAATGTATGGAAGGAACAGAGATGAGTGTGGAAGTCGATTCATCAACCTTTTTAACCATAGGAGTCAAAAGGTTTTTCATTTCTTTTAAAAATGATTTTCTTGGAGCTACAGAAAGATCTGTCTACACTCCCACTGTAGTTGTGGAACGAAGTGCAGCGGCATATGTCCGAGATGGAGTTGTGGGCAGCAATTTCTAAGCCTCAGAATAACTAATGATATGAGTCTTTTTCAAATGCTGGACCTCTTTTACTCCAACCATTTTGGACAAGAATGAAAGTAAAAAGGGTGAAAACCATTGCAGTTGATGCAATGTGGGTCCATGTCACATTCATAGGCATCGTGGTCCTTGCCACCACAACAAGCACATGTCAGGAAACCACAACATGATGTGTTTGAGTGTCCAAACCTCTGATATTGGAAACATCGGGGGGGGGTTTTGGAATGTATGGCTGTACCCTGCAAATTAGATAACCTGCCTTGATGGTGAGAGGTGCACGTAGTGATGCAAATGTCAAAACAAAGGTATTTGTTGGCAGTGTAATTCCATCTTTGCAAGTGGAGATGTGCCTCACTGCAGAAACTCCTTGAGTGGAAAGACCAGCAAGAATCTCTGACTCAGGGACATTCTTCAAATCCCTCTCAACAATAACTCCTTGTGATGAATTCAAGAGGAGTACACTGTGGTGGGTTGTGGATGTTTCAACAAATATGTCTCCAGATCGAAGCTTCTTTACTGACTTTGGAAGACAGCAAGACCATCTAGTCCCTTCTGAATAAAAAAAAAAAAAAAAAGACAATTGCCCTAAAGGTTTTTCTGAAAAAGAATGTAATATAAGAAAATGGGGTACAGGTGTTACAGATGTTGAAGATTGCTGCTCAGAGTTTTCAACACGTGGTTGCTTACCTATTAACTGTTTTTACACTATTTTATTTATATTTGTTGAAGGAGGATGCATAGGAAAAAGAAAAATTTAGGTATCCACTGACCCCACCCACCATGAAGCCCTATTAGGAAATGCACTACAATGTCATGCTAGGAAAATGCAGGAACACCAGGGTTTTGTGAGCACTGTACCCAAACAACAGCTTCAGGCACAATATCCACAACACCCATTGAGAACTTCCAACACTGGTACTTGGTTGACTCTAGCCCAAGAGGACCAGCCAATTGACCCAAGGGGCGCACCCAAAGGCTGCCCATCTAGAGGAATTCAAGGCCAAAGTGGTGTGTTAGGGTTGGACCCCTCAACCACCAGGATCCTCTCCTCCCCTTCATGGGTCGCCACACACGGCAAACATGTGGGTGGATGTTTAGATCCCAGAGTAAGTTACCAGACAGAACAGAACAGAACTTTCCCTGGGAGGTCGCATCACCACATACAGGAATCCACACTGAGGGGACAAATTTGTGCATTTGTAAGAATTCTGAAAATTTACAAGTTACAAGAGAACACTCCGTGGTCATAAAAAAGTGCAAGCATGGACACCAGAGGTGTGTTAACAGCCACTTTAAACTATTTCTCTTAACATGGAAGGTCATTACTCAACAATGGCATTAGACATCAAAAATGTATGAAAGTGTTACTCAAAAGAGGTTACAGGTATTGCTCTTGTCAATAAATTAAAACAAGCATACTGAAAATACAAAACATATTCAAATTTTGGAAGAAAACATTCAACAAATTATCCACTTAGGATTATTGGCAAAAAAAAAGCATAAAAAAAATGCAATATATAAAGACAATTATCTTTAGTATATTTAAATAAAACTTTTAATCAATTATGTAATTATAAAACATTAACTGGGTAAAATATAGATGTATAGAACTAGCAAAAAATAAAAATGTATGAAACAATAGCTGAAAAGCTTTCAAACTAAAAAATTCAAATATCCAACATAAAATATTTAGAAAAAAATATTTACATTAAGCACCAAAATTTAAAAATATTCTACATATGATAAAATCACTATTTAGAAGTAAAATACATTCCTAAATTATCAATGAATAAATGGCTAACTAACATAGATGAACCTGAAAATATGTTAATTGTGTACACAAATATAAAATAAAGCATTATGAATACTTCAATAAAATTCTTTCCTATATTCAAATATAAATTATTACACTGTAAATACTGTTAATTTGGACTTAAAATTTTTCATATTCAACACATATTTGATGTACACACACAACTCCCTAACGTATTAAAGTGATTAAAAGAACTGTAAAAGTTAGATTATAATAGCACTTAATGCCAAAATTTCTACCTCAATTAACAATGTTAGCATCTAAAAAAAGGTAAAGCGTTAGCTGTTTATTATTCAACTGCAAATTCTTGAGTATCATATTTTGGAAAAGCAAAAAAATATAATCAACATATCTTTTACAGCATACAGGTTTAAACTTTCCCAGACAACTTTCTAACCACTTTTCTTCACAATAACCTCTAACACTTCAACATATTTGGGAGTGTCTTTAGCAAAGAAATGCTACAAACAAAAAATAAAGGTCTGTTGATTCATAAAATAAGTCCTGAATTAAAAATTAACCAAAAAGCTTCATCTTTGCTTCTGAAACTAAGCTACTGATTTTACTGTTGTTTACTGAAAATCAATTTGTATTTTAACATAATTTATCATATGGTTAAAAGAGCAGCATAAGTGAGTAACTACAGCATACTGCTTCATAAGTATTTGTCTTGTGATCACAGAGTTGTGGGTATAAAATTTGCCAGTTCTTGTTACAATTTCCACCATTACTGAATTCAAAAAAGTAACAGTGTAGAGTAAGAATCAAAATACACAATTTACAAAAAGTAAATAAGTAGTTTATTTAACACTGAGGAAAAGAATTATGCAAATCAGAAATTAGAAATATAACACAATGTGAAAAAAACAATGAATTAAAAACATTTGTTAATTTTAAAGTAGATCGAGAGTTTCTTGAAAGTTAGTATTGTAGGATGGCAGTTCAAATTTCAGGACATTGGCAAGTAGCCTACATAGCATTAATATGAAAACATAGTGTTTGATGGAAATGAAAATCCAATCTGATGCCCTCAAATTACATGACTATGCCAGTCCAAAGCTGAACAAACTTGAATTAATAATCATAACAATGAGAAATCATAATAGCAATATCTGAATTACTTGTACAGTTGGATTAATATAAAACACTTAAAATCAGAAATACTAATTTCAGTCAGTTGATTGTTTTTGAGACTTTAATAATGTGTAATCGAGTAAATTTCTCAACTTTTACTAAAGTCAAATACTTAAACCAATAATATAGACACAATATTAAGCCAAACAGATTGTACAACCTGAACACCATACTACAATATGTGCATGGTTTCTTGAAAACCTAAACACAAAGGTTGCAGTAAATGAACTTTGCAGGTGTATAGGAATTAACCCTATTCAGATGGGTTTTCCTGTAGTCAGGAGTCATAACATCATATCTTTAGACTTACTCAAACTTCTATTGAACAACTATTTTAATTTTTAATTTAAAAGTAAAATATTTAAAACAATCCTAAATATTGATTTGTGTGTGTCACATGGTATGTTAAATGCAGCTTTGTTTAAGATCATATGTTTATGATGTCAAAATACAAAGTATGTAGTTTCTTTCAAACAATTTGAAATTACTAATATTGACAAGATAAAATATAAGATAAGAACCTCCCATCTTTTATAGTTTTTGAAATTTATTATGAATCAACCAGAGTGACCCCACCCATCTTTTCCATTTTTTGAAATGCATGCTTATGTACATCTGCTTCACCAATTAAAAGCTCAGAATGTCCCCAACTTAGTTTTTTTCAGACTCTGAAAAGTATTTACACAGGTAACCTTTTGTTTTCATTGTAGAATGAAAGCATGTAAGGTAAGACATTATGGAGTTAAAAAAATATTTTTATATCCAAATACAGCTTATTTACCAAGCCTGATAAATTACAGAGCTCTGTAGCACTGATATGGTAATTTATTATTTTTATTTTGTTAATTCAAAAAACCAAATCTAAAACCTAAAAAAGATTGTTTTACATCCTCCAAATGCAAAATGTAACAAGACTTAGCAAATTACAGCAAACAACAAACTAGTACCAGGTTCATAAGTAGAAGAAAATGTTTTTTTTCTGTGCAATTCTTTATTTACTGTTTTGTTTTAAGAAAATTAACTGAAATTTAGGAACTTTAACTGCCACATCTTGGTCACATTAAAATAATGCTTTGGAAAGAAATGGTTCTATTTCAATAAAACAATTGTAACATCTTTAAACAACGTCATTATAACGAGATTTAAGTTATTTATACCAAGCATACGTTTTCTCCTTTTTTATAGTAATTACAAGGTCAATCAAATTAACCACACTCATACAGAAATAATATCCTGAAAATAACAGATAAAATAGAAAACAAAATATTTCAAAGAAGTGTGATAATTATCTGGAGGTTATAGAAATTTCATAATTTTCTAATACCTAAAAGTATTTTAAATCTTAAAATCAAAATTATTTTGCATGTTGGACAATTAGTATTTGAAAAGAAAAAAATATATACATATTCAAATAAATCTTAAAACTGAATTCAAAAATCTGGATATGGATAATGTCTCACCAAGTTTTGCAAAAAAAAAAAAAAATCTCACCCAAATATTTTTACATGGTCTACCTATTTATTTGTTATTACTTTTTTTAAGGCATTGAGAAAGTTTCTTTATTTCTTTCAAAGTGAGAACTTAATTACATCAGAAAAATTATTTCAAAAGAGTGTTTGTTTCCAAGTGATAATCTAAGTAGGTAATTTGATATTTACAGCTGGTATTTTTCAAAATAAAAAATTACATATTGTTGCAAAACAAGGTTGGTACCTTGTTGCATAAAATTGGCATCTTATTAGAAAGAAATGGTTGTATTTCAATAAAACAATTGTCAAACAATTCTTTTAGTAGAATATAAGAGACTAAAAATTTTGAAAAAATTATTGCAAAATACAAAAGACATAGAAAAAAACAATTTTCTCTAAACACAAAATAAATAATATGCCAATTCAATTCTTGTAAAGAAAAACTTAAGAACAATTTTCCACAACTGAAACACGATTCAAAAAACTTAATGAATATTTAAAACATTAAAAAAATTTTGGTGATTGATCTCATTTGATTACTGCATTCAAGTCTTGTCGTAATAATTTTTAATAAAGTATACAACTTATGCTTTATCAAAGTAACACGAAATTTTTGCAACATAGAACCTGCTGTAGTGCATCAAATATCAAATATCTCCTTTATGGAATATTCATGAAGTCAAATGGACTGGAGGAGACTGCACAAACAACCTCTATAAAGCTAGGAATAATGGTTTCAGAACACTGGTTGACTACAAGCATCCAAAATTTTGGAAGGACGTAGAGATTTTGAGAAAAGATGAAGTAGTAGTATCAACCCTAATTGTGCAGATGAGTCATGATCAACTCCCAAGAAAACATTTAATGTATTTCTGTAATTTTTCACCCTTGGTGAGATATTGTCCTGGATCTGAGTATAAATTCTTTTAATGCTTACTGATAATCTGCAAAATGTTTTTAAGATGGGTACACATTTCAAAAAGTTCGTGCTGGGTATAATCCATCATGTAGCTTCATCTTTAAAAAGAAACAATCTAATTTATTTTAAGATTGTAAATGTATAGACATTTAACATGAAATAGTTTGAAAACAACTGCTTTTTCTTTTACCCCATTTCTCCATTATTACTCACCTTGGAAAATTATTATAATGGGGTAATATCCTACATTCACATGCAAAACATAATCAATCCATTGTACTGGTAGTAGTAGTTGGATAGAGAATTACTAATTCAGTAGGAGGCAGTCAGAAATTTTATTTCTAACATATGGTTTGGTTCTTGATCTTAATGTTTTGTTTTTACACTGAGGTAAATCATCACCAAATGAGATAGTTTTCCTACTTTGGTACTTAAAAATAATGGTGAAATATACAGATATGTCAAAAATTAAACATCTTTAAATTTATAACAGTAATATGTAACAGCAGTATCAATAATATTATTAATATGAACAAAGTAAATAGCTACAGACTAAGCGAGAACACCTTTGTAACTCAGTACTCTTTTCGTACTTCTGAGTACTAGAAGTTATTCCGAGATTGAAGATTATTAATATTAAAAGAATAAATGATAATACTGTGAATCGATACGCAACATTATTGAAAGTTCGATATTGCATAGTACTAACAAAGATAGTTATACCCAGAAACCACGATGATTCCACTATTAATAGTATTAGTATTAACAGATAAAATATAAAATCAGCTCCTACTGCTAGCTTGTTTTTGATTGTAAAAATTGCAATCTGCGGCATTGCTCCAACAGTAACACCTAATACTGGTACGCTACTAGTACTGTACTGTTCTCAATAACACAGATTACTTAAAGGTTTTCATAATAATTATACACAGAAATTTTCAAATTACAGTAATTAGTTATTTCTAAACATTCAGCGAAGAGGAATTTTCAAATTAAAAGCCAAATGCACCACTTACATTTTCGAATAATACAACTAAAACCGATACGATAGTAGACACTCTGAAATAAAGGAAGTAAAACCCAAACAGTAATTTTCCTATTCATCGATCGATGTCAGCGCCTCAAGCTGCAATCTAAAAAACTCTAATATGAGTTTCGGTGACTATTTCATTAAGCCGTCTGGTGACTCAACTACATGTCTGAAGACTTATATTGCTCAAAATCGAGTTTCGCAACCTATGATAGGTATAATCCATTGTGTAGCTTCGTATTTAACAACAAACAATCCAGTTTATTTTAAGATTGTAAATATACAGACATTTAACTCGAAATATTTTGAAAGCAACTGCCTTTTCTTCTACCTCATTTCTCCTTTATTAGTTAGTTTAAAAAGCTATTATAATGGGACAATAGTTCTATGCAATCTCGTTTTGCGACAACAAATATAGAGCTACTCGTATATGACTGTAAAGATTTTATAATTTCACTGCATAGTAAAAGATCATTGGTTACCTTGTGATGCACGTAGCTTCCACATGTTTCTGTTCTTGCCACCCAGTGGCTCAGCGGTATGTCTGCGGACTTACACGCTAAAATCCGGGTTTAGATACCCGTGGTGGGCAGAGCACAGATAGCCCATTGTGTTGCTTTGAGCTTAATTCTATAACAACAACAGTTTCTGTTCTTTTAGTTGCCTTCCAGCGGCTCAGAGATAATAAGCTCGAGATCTTAATATACCAGAAATCGGGTTTCGATACCAACTGTACATACATAATCCAATGTATAGCTTTACAAGGGCTCGAGCTGTGTCAAAACTTTTATTGTTTAGCTTTATACTTAACAACAACCAAATAAAATAAATTCCTCAATTAACTACCAGATATTTTTATTTTATTGTTGTTGTTGTTTCGAACTTTCAATATACGTTGTGTTGATTACACTTCGACACATCGGTCAAGAGAGCATAACAAGGTATGACAAGGTTTCTCTCGCTTTTAGCCATTCATCTGGATGGGCAAATCATTAACGAAATCACCATGTTTATCATTTGAAAAATCGGGTTATTGCCGGTACCTGTCCGGTAAGGACAGCAACAGTGGTCGTTTCTCGATCACGAAAAACACAATGTCTTACAGCATAACACTCTTTGTCAATTTGAAAGTGAACCTGTTTTTTTGTTTTTTATTATTTCTTACAAAGCTACTCGAGGGCTATCTGTACTAGCCGTCCCTAATTTAGTAGTGTAAAACTGGAGGGAAAGCAGCTCGTCATCACCACCCACCGCCAACTCTTGGGCTACTCTTTTACCAACGAATAGTGAGATTGACCGTCACATAATAATGCTCGCACGGCTGAAATGGCGACCATGTTTGGCGCGACGGGGATGCGAACCCGCGACCCTCAGATTACGAGTCACACGCCTTAACATGCTTGTTCATGCCGGGCCGAAAGTGGTCCTGATCACACTGGTAATACATTTGTAGAGAAAGGGTGTATGTTTGTGCATATGGTAAATTCGGGTTAGACTGAATTAACCTTAAATGTATGGTACATGAATTTATCATCCATTTTGATTTTATTACATTATTGTAGCTTTTATTCTTAATTTATTCTTTATTTTGTGCGTATGCAGGTTTCACATAGTGTACAGCCGAGAAAACCGTTAAGTTGATTTCGTTTCTGTTGTGGCCAGGTGTTAGGGCACTCGACTTGCAATCTGAAGATCACGGGTTCGAAAACCCGTCCCACCAAACATGCTCAGCTGTGGGGGAGTTATAATGTGCAATTAATCCACTATTCCTTAGCAGTAATGATGACTAGCTGCCTTTACACTGCTAAATTAGGGATGGCTAGCATAAAAAGGCCTCATGTATTTTCGCAAGAAATTCAAAAACAAATAAACAAACTTGTTTCTTCCTTATTTTCGAGGATATAATAATTGTTCTGTAAGAGAATGATATTACTGCAATATTGCACACAGGCAAATATGTCATTGGCAATGCCACTCATGGGTAATTCAGATAATAATTCAAGTTTATGAGCTCACATATGTTTGAAGAAGAAAGGCCATTCATGTAGATAAGGCTAGTCGCTCAGGACAAATGTGATAGTTCATGTGAAGGAAAGAACGTAGAATATCGTCGTTGTGATAGAATTCTTTATAAAGCGAGTAGCCTGAGGGAATATATACGAGGGCTGTTCAAAAAGTACGCGGACTGTCGTCATAATATAAAATGTACTTTATTTGGAAGTTACAGGTCTGAGACCCCTTCAAAGTACTCCCCAACGCACATACTTATCCCAACGGTGTTTCCACTTGTTGAAACAGTCCTGGTACGCTTCTTTTGTGATGTCCTCCAGCTTTTTCGTCGCATTTGTCTTTATCTCTGGAATCGTCTCAAATCTTTTTCCTTTCAAGGGTCTTTTGAGTTTGGGAAACAAGAAAAAATCGCAAGGAGCAAGGTCAGGTGAGTAGGGGGTGAGGAAGAACAGTGATCGAGTGCTTGGCCAAAAACTCACAAGTTATGAGGCACAAATTTCGCAGTAACGCAGTGCGTCTTCAATTTTTCGGTCAAAAACTCGTAACAAGATCCAACTGATATCTCACACTCTTCAGCAAGCTCCCTGACAGTCAGACGTCAATTTGCTTGCACCAGGGTGTTGATTTTGTCGACGTGTGGGTCGTCAGTTGACGTGGAAGGACGTCCAGGACGCTCATCATCTTCAATGGACTGTTGACCATCCTTAAAACGTTCATGCCACTTGAAACATGCCGTACACTTCATAGCAACATCACCGTAAGCCATGTTAAGCACAGCAAAAGTTTCAGTCGCAAATTTTCCAAGTTTAACACAAAATTTCACAGCAAGTCGTTGCTCCTTCAGGTCATTCATTCTGAAATCCGCCAAACGAAAAAAATCGCACTTGACTTAAAACCGCGTAGCTAATACACAAATGAAGATATCTGCAATCGAGAAATGGCGTCGTAATTAGCTGATCTGTGCAAACCTAGCGACACCAAGCGGATTCCTCTGGAACCAACTGGAGTCGCGCAATTCAAACAGTCCGCGTATTTTTTGAGCAGACCTCGTAAAAAAAAAATTTGTTTTGATGCTATGAATGTTCGGGAAGGAGGAAGAGGTCAAATGTTCCTGACCCTCCTGGGTATTTAACAACAATACTCAAATACCGATACATCGGAACAGACCTCGTAGATAGTCCAATGAAAACAGTATTCATTTCTACAACTAACTCACTTACTCTGAGATTTAACATTATTTTAAAACAATGTTCCCCTCGCAGCCTGCAGACTTACAACGCTGGTCACAGGATTTCAGTAGCCATGGTGAGTAGAGCACAGATACCCCATTTTATAGCCTTGTGCTTTATTACAAACAAAGAATATCAAAATAAAAATCATGATGAGATCTCTTGTTGTTCTTGAGACCATCATGTTGTCCTTAATTAAATTCAGTTTTTCCGACATATAAGACAAAGTAGATAGAAAAATCATCGTTGTCATGACCGAAGATGTTGTTTTCCAGAGTTTGCTCTTTATGCTGAAATATACACTTTCATTTGCTTCAAATCTTAAGATTTGTGTTTAAAAAAGGGTTTGTTGTAAATTGAAATAAAATTTTCCCCAAATAGAAGAAATTACGACCAAGTAGGAGAGTTGGCCATAATGAAAATTGTTGACCAAGAGATTTATAAGGTCTAAAAGCTGAAAACTGGAATTTTGCTACTTTTGCAAAAACTTATGACTTATATCTTTCACTGCAGCATTGGCTCGGGAAAAAATCATTGATATCTAGTGAACCAAAATGGTTGTTCATGCTCTTCTCCTGAAGATTTACTTCAATGAGAAGAAAACATGGCTGATTGAGGATGATTATTGTAATGTTACATCTGGCAAAGACAGGAGTAAGAGAGACTGGAAGTGCCCATTCATGGATGGTATCTTCTGACAATAGCCATCTCACCTGTTGGAGAAATGGCAGGTACCAGATTTCAAAATGAATGAGTCATTAGCTGGTGGTAACCATTTTTGAGCCAATAAATACACTGCTGCAACAGCCCTGGATAATAAATGAGTCAGAAGCTTATGAAAGCAGATGGTTGAATTGCCAAATGCATCTTGTTGTTCTGCCATCCTATATCAGGGACCTAATATTTATCAAAATGTCGAGGTTCCTGAGGGCCCCTAAAATTGTGTCTAAGATATATAGAACCTTGTAACACAGTAAAGTGAGAAGCAGGAAATTCTACAGGAGAAGATATGGTCTCAAACATGTTTCCACGTGGGCAAAGTGAAGAAAATCAATCCAGCAATATTCAAAGTTACAGTGTAAGATTTCTACTATTTAGTTAATCATTTCAGGCAAGTAACTGCTTGGAATGGCTAGACACCGGAAGAGGCTGTACAGTGTCTGGCTCTACAATTAACTGGTCTAGCTATAGAATCTATCAAAAATTTGAATATCACACAACTGCGAGGCAATCATTACTGAGTTTCACTTGAGAATTGATCTCGTGTAAAAACAGAATGTCTATATAATTAAGTTCAAGTGCAGGACAGTGTGTACCATGCACACACAAGATTAGATGCGTCGTTTATATGTTAATATACCATGAAAAAGTTTCAATGAGATTTAAAAATATCATCATTAGCAAATACATGGAAGAATTGTCCAGTAAAACGAAGTTGCATCACTTAGTTGTAAAAGGTCTTCTCATACTTGCTAAAGCAATATCTCGCATGATGAGACATGCAACTGTTACATGGAAATAATCACAAGAAAGGAAGGATTGTGTAGCATCCACTGAAGTGACTTCACCTCAGGCAGACCATACAACCCAGGATCAACATCGAACCACATCAAAGCATAGCCAAAGATCAATCAGTCATTCTACCACTAAAATGGAATCACACTGGTATCCAGTGAAAGGCCAAAGCTATTGTTGTTTCCACCTCGTTTACATACCGCAATCCTGGAAAGAAGTAGCGAATAATATGTAACATAGGGTCATTTTCGAGTCAACTATCCATACATTATTTCTAATTAATTGTACAACGTATGCAGAAAGACAAAAGCAGATAGTTAATACAGCTGCTTAAGCTTTAGAAAACTAGAATACCACAGATTAATCCTGGTTACCAACTCGGTTCTTTGGTTGGTTGGTTTGGTGTTCTATAACACAAAACAACTAGGCTATCAGCGCCAAACATCGTGTTAAAAGTTAGAAGTAAATTTAGTAAAATTCATAAAAGGAAATTAAGGTAAAACAAAACAAAGTTTATTTTTTGAATTAAAAACATATATAGCATTAAAACCAATGTTTTAATGGGGTAAGAGAAAAACTACAGTAATACAAGTTGTAAAGAACTTTTTACAGCATAACTCTAATTTTCATAACTCACCAGGAAGACTGACAAATAAGTTCAAAAACCACTTTCAGTCACCTGAAGTTGACCTTTCTAGTCCTGGTTCCGAGTTATTTAACATTATGGCCATTTTCAGAAAGTCAAGTAACAAAAGTTTTAAAAGACCTGCAGCAAAATTTTAATTTTAACTCGTCAGGATGGCAAACGGATAGTTCAAATAACATTATTAGTCATCTGAAGTTGGTTTTTCCAGTTCCGATTTGGAGTTAGTTGACGTTACGACCATTTTCTTATTTCAAATCGAACTAGATGTACTTTGATTCTTAAAAGGCAATCACATTAAAAAGTATAATGCATTCATTTAAAAACCAAAATAGCATTAAAAAGATTAATGGCCTTCAAAAAACTAAAAACATTCCTAAGATTGACAGTGTCACCTTCACCAATAACAGGCTGACGTTACGGATAAAAACTGGGACAGAATATGTTTAATGTTGCCATCGTTTAAAGCAGTGGTTCCCAAACTTTTTCAGCTTGTTACCCAATTTAACATGCCACATGATAAATCTTAACTTAAAACTTTCACAAAATATTTTCAACATTGATTTATATGGCTAAATTAAACTAGAGATATATTTCACTTTATTTATTTACAATTTATTTACACTGAATTACACTTTTAATTATTGTATTTGATCATTATGCATTTGCAATTGCTACAAGAGTTCGCAAACAATAGAATATTCGATGCAGGTATTGAATGAACTGTGGGTAGAAGAGAAAGAGTCAGAAGTAAGAAACACATACCAGTATGTGTTGGGCCTCAGCAAGTTGGCAGGTCTTCTCCAGTCAGAAGCACTTCAGTGACAAAAAGGATAAGTATCGACATTTGATAGTCTGATAGATGTTCTTAGTTCTGCTACTCTTAGACAACAACAAACTACTCTGCAATAGAAAGGACCTATTTAAGTATTGTAACTTCTCAATAGAACAGAATATAAAGTGAATCGGAAGATCAATATCTATGATGCTGGCCTTTCAAAAAGGAACCTAAAGAGAAAAGATATAATTGGTGCATTTATTAAGATAAAGATCGATGTTGCTAATATGGCTGTCATGGATGCAAAACCAGAAAACAGTGACTTTATCATAAAATATGAAGATCTACTAGATCTAAGACCACTGGGTGGAGGTAAGACATACAAAAGTGTCAAGATCAGAAAAGGACTGACTAGCAAGCAAACAAAACAGCTACGAGACCTACTGTGCTGTCTGCAAATGTCTTCACAGAATGATCAGATTAGACAAAGCTTGTGCAACAGAAGATCGAGACATCTATCAGAGAGCCAGTCAAAGTGAAGTCTCATTATATGTTTTATGTAATGAAAGACCCATTGGTGCAGGAAGGTGAGGCAATGTTAGAAGCTGGAATTTTCAATCCTTGAAATTCAATGCACTATTCATCAGTGGTAATTATTTAGAATTAGAAGAGAGGTAGACCAAATTGCTTTTGCATATACTTCTGAAAGCTGAAAAAAGTTCGATTCTGAACCTATGGGAAACCCAGATACTACCATAAAAAAACGAAATGAGACCAGGATCTTTTCAGAGATTGACCTCATTAAGTGTTACTGGCAAATCTCAATGTAGACAGCATTTGTAGCATTGCATAGATCAGTGGTTCCCAAACTTTTTCAGCTTGTTACCCAATTTAACATGCCACATTAAACATGTTATTCCTTTCACAAAATGTTTTCAACATTGACATATATGGCTAAATTAAACTAGAGATATATTGCACTTTATTTAGTTACAATGAATTATACTTTTAATTATTGTATTTGATCATTGTGCATTTCTAATGAATATTGCCAAAGATGTCAAGAAATCAGTGGGATGGATAAAGTTGCATACTTGAAGCTAGTTTAGGAATTCTTGGTTTTGTGGTTGAAAGTGCCAGCCTGGCATCGTTTGCAACATTCAAGCGAGTCCTCTTTTTTGTTTTCATCCCCAGCACGGTTGAGAACCCCTTCTCGCACAGATACGTTGTTGAGAATGATACCAACAACTTCAAGGCTCTCTTGGACAGAGTTGGCGAGTCAGCTAGTTGTGAAATCCAAAAGGAATCTGGTTTTGGTTTTGGAATTTGACTTTCAAGGCTTCATTTGCTCGCATTGTGATCCACTCCTCCTTTGCAGGGAAATCAACATCATGAATGGCCTCATCAGCTACAGAAAAGGGATGAATGATCCACAGAAGACTGGCTGTTTTTAGGTCACTTTCTGGAAAGTAGTGCTGCATGCTTGTTTCAAGCCCCTTCAAATGGTCGCTCATCTCTTTGTTGATGAGATCTGTAAAAGTGATCCAGTGTCATACCTATTCTCCTCAACAAACTGGTCTAGGGTGGGAAACTGAGCGATCACTCCTTTCTCCAAGCGTCGAATCCAGAGTCTCAGTTTTCCCAGAAATGCAGTCACAGCGTGATGGGCATCAATGACAGTCGTGTTTTGGCCCTGGAGTTGCAGATTATCACTGTTCAGCTCCGCAAATATGTCAGCCAAGTAAGCCACTCCTTATCAGTGAGCTTGGTTACAAAAGGAGATTCTTCTTGTTTCAGAAATCCACGAAGAGCCGTTCGGAGCACAATGACTCGACGTAAACCTTGCCTCGTGATAACCAGCAAGCATCGGTGTTGTAGAGCAGAACTTGATACTGCTCTCCCATTTCCTTGCACAACTCCCTGAATATGCGCGAATTCACATCCCTGGACTTGATGAAATTGACGATTTTCAACGCATCTTCAAACACTAATTTCAAATTATATGGTTTTAATTTAATTTAATTTATTTTGGTACTTTAGTATTTCAATACGACAGGCACGATACTTTTTTGTGAATTATGTAGCTACGCTACAGCTACTTGTACAATAAATAGACTACATGCCATGTAATTCATTGTATTTATACTAATCTAGACTTTATATAAACATCTCTCCCTACTTGTTGAACGCTGTTCCAATCCAATCCATTCGTGGTAAAGAAACTGTTGATGATATTGAAGATATCTTCTCCCTTCGTGGTTGTCAGCAGATCTTCGCATAATAGGAACTCTTCTTTGATCTTGTCCTGGTGGACGTAACGAACGAACCCAAGGAGAACAGCACAACTGGCTACGTCACACGAGCCAATTGCAAGGAGAATTTGCTATATGAGCTTTCTTTGATCTCTGTTGTAACTTGGGACAGAATATCTGATGCCATGTCATCGACTCGTCAGCGGATTGTGTTGTTTGATAGAGATATGACACTCAGTTTCTTTGCTTGATCCTCCCAACATACCTTGCTTACCATCTCGGATGCACAAGGCATAATCAGATTCTCTGCAATGGTGTGGCATTTTTGTTGTTCGGCAACTTTATATGCAACAAAGTAAGATGCTTCGACCGCAGCTTGAAGCTTTTGGGCTTGAATTCCAGATGAACCAAACTGGATATTCTTCAGTGCTACAGCCCGGCTCTGAAAATAAGCCTGATCCTCATTTTGAAGATTTGGATGGTACTTCTGGAGGTGAGCTGAGAGTTTTGATGACTTGAAGCTTTCATTTGTCAACACTTTGTGACATACTACATATTGTGGCCGATCCTCTCCACCAGAAGGTAAATTCACAAAGCCATATCGAAGAAAGGCGTCAGAGTAGGTGCGCTTTTTAGACATTTTATTGTTTAATCTGCAGAAAAAGAAAAACTGCATAAAAAAGTGTAAACAATGTGAACTTATTATTTATTTTTTCATGGCATTCTAGATAGCATTAAAAGAGCTTATTCAGCATAAGAATGATGTAATAGTAGGTAAGTACTAACTATACTGCAAGGGCAGTACACATACATACCAGGTTTTGTCTACCTCGGCTGATGCTCACAAAAAAGTGACAGTGTGAAATAGAGGCAACCTCAGGCAGTGAGTGATGCGTACTGGATACGTCGATGAGTCATCAGAGTTACTGAGTGACTTGTGTTCTGAAGCATACTTGTCAAAATATTTTTAGGTTACCACACACTTAGATACATATTTTTTTCTTTTCTACTACTGTGTATTAGTTTTTGATGTTTATTGTTATTTGGTTTAACTTTATTACATACTTAAAATAGGTTTAATTTACAACTGAGACTAAGTTAACATTAATCCTAATACCATCTACCTCAATGTTTTCTTGATTTTCAGAATTTTAACTTTTTTTCTGTCACCCCTCCATTACCCCGATAAATTGTTAAATTATCCCCAGGGGTAATTTACCCACAGTTTGGGAACCACTGGTTTAGAGCCATAACGACGGCAAAACAGTAAAATATGGCTTATTGTGACCTGAGTGCTACACAGACAACACACTGGAACATCAGTCCCAGATAAAAGAAAACGACGAGTTAAAAACTGTGACCAATGCGTAGTCTATTTAGAACATTTTCTTCTCTCCTATCCTTACGAAAGAAAGACGGCTAAAATCTAATAGAGAGTTTTATTTGAAAAAAGTTTCTTTTCACGTTGCTCATTCCAAGTCGACTGTCAACTGGCACGGATCCGAGCTTTGAATACAGGACCATGGTCCATGTATTGAACAGGCACATCAGTCATGATGCCAGAGGAAATAGACTTAGCTGGGGTGTCGGCGAGCTCGTTCTTCCGAATACCAAAGTAGTTTGGTATCCAGAAAAATTGGATAGAAGTGGATGTTAAAAAGAAAGGGCCGGTCTGTTTTGAGTATCGGCGAAAACAGGACGTGAATTAACGTGAAATGATTCCAGGGCCAGTAGAGAACTAAGTAAGCCAGTAAAAATAGTGCAATTTGAGTACTGCTTAACTTCTGGGTGATTCAGGGCAAGAGAAATGGCGTGCATTTCAGCAGTGAACACAAAAGCTGAAGAGAGAATTCTGCAAGCAACCACTAAACCACAACAAACCATGGTAGAACCCACACATTCACCTGATTATGAACCATCTGTATAAGTAGGAATTGAGAGACGTTTTGAAATATGTTCAGCAAATAACAGATATTTCCAATCGGGAGTGTCTGCTTTTCTCAAATGACTTAAAGATATGTCACATTTGAGGACTGTAGGAAGCCATGGTGGGATAGACTGACAAGTGGATATATCATTGTTGGAGATACTGATCCCCGGAAGTTTCGTACTTGCATTCAATGAACCATTCGTAATTGGAAATAAAAAAATCAATTTTTTTCAAATTCAAAACATAAGTATATATTTTATTCGTGCACAAAATGAACCAAGCATCATGTGTGGTGCATCGGCTTTCACCAGTGCACCAAAACCAGAGTTTCGTCCTAGCATGATATTCACCATCTTCAACGCAGCTAGTTTTACGAGTGCTTCACCAATGGTGTGAAGTTTCCCTCCTTTGCGATGAAGTACGCAACTTCGTACGATGCTATGAGGATCGTTTTTCGATGGGTACAAAGCCGAGAACAGGCAAAGTAGCCTTTTCATCGAATCTAGTTATTAGTTATTTGTGTTCAATCATTAGCATTGTCAACATCTCCCACTGACATTTCCTGTGTTATACTGGATAAAAACATAACTTGAATTCAATAAGCGTTGTGTTCTTGTATTTCCCATCTCCATGCAACTTTAGGGAGTGTTCTCTTAGTTTTGCCAGTGATAGACTAGAATTGCTCAACTTGGCATTGCAAATCATGCATTGAGGACGCTGACACCTATCATGTTCCGTTATACACGTGAATCCATATTATTCGTATTCGTCCGACCACTTTCTGTTTTGGGTCTACATAGTTAGTATGAAAAAATTGAAATATTAGGGAAAAATCACAAATGACACACCATTAATACAGTCACAAGTCGGCTGCTAAGCGCACGGAATTCCCTGCAGCACAGATATTAAGGCCAGGTGATGTGAAGTGATCAGCCGCAGCCAATGATGGCCAAGTGGAGCATGACGTCACGAATCATATGAGTGTGGTAGGAACGGACACACACACTTGACCTCTGCCAAACCCCTGAAACTGCCTCACCGAACCTCTGGACTTTGACTGAACCCAGGTTAAGAACCACTCTTTTAAACTCACTTAGATTTGTTGCCTCCACAGCATCCCAAGAGAGTCCATTCAAAAGGTCACGGCCTGGCATAGCCAGGTGTATAAGGCACTCAACTCACAATATGAGGGTCGAGGGTTCGAATCCCTGCCCAAATTATGCTCGCCTTCTCAGCCAGGGGGGCATTGTAGTGTGACGGTAAATCCCACTGTTCGTTAGTAAAAGAGTAGCCCAAGAGTTGCTGGTGGTTGGTTGTGTTTAGCTGTCTTATCTCTAATCTTACACTGCTAAATTAGGGATGGCTAATGTAGATAGCCCTCAAGTAGCTTTGCGCGAAATTCAAAACAAAACAAACCTAAGGTCAATCATTTTGTTAGAAATTAAATTGTCTATTGACTCCTATTCACTAGTCCTGCTATTCTTACTATTAAGTATGAAACAGATGATGTCAACACTATCAATTCCATTTACATTATTAAACACCTTAATTAGATTCTCCTTAACTTTTCTTTTTTTTTCAAGAGAAGACATTTTGAGACATTTTAGTCTCTCCGTTCATGAAAACCTATCCATCCCAGGCACCATTTTCGTCACACTTTTCTGAATCATTTCCAACAATTCAATGTTTCTTTCCCAGGTAAGAAGCCTAAGACTGAATACAGTTTTACAAATGTAGCCTAATTAGTGACCTGTACAAAGAAATTATAACCTATTTAAACTTGTGTTCAATATTTTTGTATATATCACCTAAAATCCTCTTTGCTCTTCTACTAAAAACAGCACAGTGCTTGGATGGTTTAAGAGACTGATCAACTATTATTCTTTTATTACACTATTAAGGTCATTCTTATCCAAAGCCTATTTATAATTCAAATTATGGTAAGTCATTATCTTGCATTTATTGTATTTGAAACCCATTTGCCATTTCATTGTTAGCAACACATAAGACCTTAATATTATCTGCAAATTCGAGTATTTTATTGGCCATTTCTTCATCTATGTGAATGATGTAAATCAAAAAGAGTCCCGAAGTAATCCACTTTACTGAACTCCATTTGTAACAATCCTCTGCTTTCTTTTTTCCAGCCACTTTTTATTTAATTTACTAACTCATCTCCTACACCTATACAGACAACATATCTCTTTTATGTTGCACTTTGTAAAATGTTTTCTGAACTCTAGATACACCAAACCTTTACCCTTACTCTCATTGATAAAAGAAGTAACCTTTCAAAAAATCTCAAAAGATCTGTAAATTAAGATTTTTTCTGAGTGAAATTATGTTGATTATCCAGTAAAATTCTAAACATTGATAAATGACTTTGCAAATCAACTTTTATCAGACTTTTTAAACTTTTTCCATAGCTGAAGTAAGAGTAATGGCACAATTTTCGTCACCTCTCTTAAAAAGAGGAGCACCCTTAGCTAATTTCCAACCCTAGGTACCAAAAAATAATAGCAATTAGCTTACTTATCCAATCCTTAATGGTCATCAAAACACTTGGGGAAATATTATCTGACTTAGGATTTTTACAGCAATTTAAACTTTCGGATTTATTTTTAAAAATCTCAGAATTAATACAGTCATCGTGTTTGATCTTGTTTCCATCTATTAACTGTTTAATATTTGAACAAATCCTCAAGGGTTTGTTTGTGTTGGAATTTGGCACAAAGCTATTCGAGGGCTATCTATGATAGCCGTCCCTAATTTAGCAGTGTAAGACTAGAGGGAAGGCAGCTAGTCATAACCATCCACCGCTAACTCTTGGGCTACTCTTTTACCAACGAATAGTGGGATTGACCGTAACATTATAGCGCCCCCAAGGCTGGGAGGGCAAGCATGTTCGGCGCGAACCCGCGACCCTAAGATTACGAAGCGCACGTCTTTACGCGCTAGACCATGCCTGGCCTTCCTCCAGGGTCCTAGCTTCATCCTAACATTTTGTTTGTCTTTATTTTAAGAAATCCGTAGTGTTATTTTTTACATTTTCAAGCAATCTTTTCTCATACAACCGTTTTGATGCCCTAATTTGCTATTTCATTAATTTCCTTGAACTTCTATAAGGTTCTAAATCTCTCGTCATTCAAGTCAAAACAAATAATATATTTGCATTAACTACTCTATGTTATGTTTTGTTATAATTTACTTCAGACGTTTCTCTGATTTATTATGTTACGTATACAGTGGTACCTCAGTTCTCGAACTTAATTCGTTTCAGAAGGCTGTTCAAAAACCGAATCAATTTTTCCCATAAGAGGTACTGTAAATTAAATTAATCTGTTACAGACCTCTAAAAATTAAGCATAATGAAGCATTTTAAGTAAAAATATTGCTTATTTATACTTGTATAATAATACCTACATGCATAAAGTCAACCACAAAAACTACAAACACAATAAAAAATAAATGAAAATGTAATTGCACTTTATCTATGCTGAGAAGAGCTGATGGCGCAAATGAAAGGTGGTGAAGAGCGTGGAGAGTAGGAGGGTTATTATTGTTTTGAAGGTGAGTCACCAACCATAAAAACGTCAGGTAACTTTCCTTCTGGGGTTATTTCTCTTTTCTGTCTCTTTGCACTGCTACAACCTGCTTGAGACTCACTGGACCTATTTCTCTCTAAAAACTTGTATAATCAGGTTTGTTTCTGCCTGCATTTTAAATGTTTCTGAAATAAGACATGGCATTGTTATTGAAAAGGTTTATGCTGCGGTTTGCTACAGTTTTCTCGGGGTGAAAATTTTCCACAAAACTTTGTAACTGTCTCCATTTTTCGCACATTTTTCGTAAGCACTGTCACTCCTTTTGCAACATCAGCTCCTTTGATGACCTCATTTTTTTTAGTGTGGTGCAGACAGTTGACTTCGCTGTACCAAACTGTGTAGCAAGGTCAGACACGCGAACACCACTCTCATACTTCGCTATGAGATATTTTTTCACTTCTATTGTGGCTCTAACAACTTTTCTTTTTGGTTTACTGCTTTTATTATCCTTCTTTGACCCCATGGTGGCTTATTTAATATTTAATCAGAACATTTAGAAAAACAACAACAACAAAAAACAAAAAGAAAAACGAGAACGTCTACAGCAGATTTTAGCGGGTGTGTGGACTGAGTGACAGGTGCGGGTAAAATGTTTTGGGCAAGCTTGGCGTGGGCCAAAAATGATTGAAGGGTTGTTCGGGTCATCAGTCGGGTTATTTCGGGACTTGGGGCAACGACAGCTTGGTTTGGGAACCGAGACATTTTTTTTCTCAAACAATATGTTCGAAAACCGAATTGTTCGAGAAAGGAGTCGTTCGAGAACTGAGGTACCACTGTACTAGGTATTAAGACTTTAAATAGCCAGAAATTTTAATTTTAATTTAGAAGTTAATTAAATGTTAATATATATGAAATTTATAATATTTGCCAGCAAGATTGATTTACAGAATTTTCCATTTTAAAACAAACATATTTTTATATTCGAACAAAACGACAATACAATTATAGTAAGGATTATTGCTAATAGTTGTTTATGTACAAAATGTTTACAAACTTATAAACAATAATCAGCTTTATATCCGATTTAGAACTGAATATTTCATTCACGATTCATGTTCACGATGAGTAAATCTGTTCTGAGTTGATATTGTTACATCTCGCTCAAGCTAGATAGCTTGGTTCTTGTTCGGCCTTACTCCTTACAAGCTGACTTTCCGTGGCAGAAATATTTAATATCCTCGTAGATGTAATTCAATGAAATCAAACAGTTTGTGATATTCAAAATGTACAAACGTTCCTGGTAAAATTCTGTAGTTTTTTTATCAGTTGACGTTAATTACAATTATGGCTTTCGAGGTTTATAGCACACTGACAATAAATGTCCAATAATAATACTCTTCTACTGTCTCTCACTAGCTGCTCTTTATAGAAATCACTGAAGACTATAGAACATTCACCAAAGTTGGCTTGACAACAATACTGTCAATCACTAGTATTTCATAAACACATTGTACATTCTTGATTCTAACGCTTCAGAATCTTCTACAAATTTCGAGAACAGGCAAGAATTGTGCAATACACAGCCAGTAATATACATTACATACAAGAAAAACTATACACAAAGCACTAACATAAATGTGCAACAGTAAATTTGTTATAAATATTGAAAAATATTTTAAAAAAATATTCATGATGACGAGAAACCCACTTGAAGAAAAATATATATTCTAAAGACGGCTAGAATGCATATTAAAACTTTAATTAAAATAAAATATAGAGTTCTCGTTTTTTAACCTGAAGATAACCTTGGAAAGTGAAACGATTTTGTACACTTTATTTTAATTAAAGTTTTAATACCCTTATCATCCGTCTTCAGAGTACATAGAAGGATATTTTATATTCATATACCCCGAAAAGAATTTTATGATGGCATGTTTTTATGTGCGTTAAGTTAGAGATAGAACTACAAGGTGTTCATCTTGTAACTCTAAAAGTTTAAATAATTACTTAATCGAACATGATGATATGAACTACATATGGACCAAAACGAAAAAAAATAATGAAGTTTAAAGTATCCAAATTATTGCATATAATGATACTCAAGAAAAAAACAACTCTACCATTTGTGATTAAGTTTACATGAAAGTGTGCTTCCAATATGGTTTACTTGAGAGAATAACATCGTAATTGTTCCTCCTCAGTTTAATTCCCAACCTTATGGGGTCAGTTTTGCTCACTACGTGGCTTCGTTGAGGTAAAGAAAACCCGTTTACAAAGTGGTCATTTTATTACAGACATATATTTTTTTATAAATTTGTAAACTTTCAGTTCTATCCTAGGTGCACAGTACCTATTTTAAGTACTCTTAATGAAATAAATTAAGATATTGAAATGTTAACAATTTTTAATTTCTTTCTTTTTTAGCTGGAACTATAAAAACTGGAAAGATGAAAATTTCCAGCCATCGTGCTAATTTTCTCTTTTTCTGAGATAGAACGACAATGAAACTATTAAGATTTTTAAAAAATATTAAGTTTCAAAAAGTAAATAAAATTATGAGTCGATAAACGAGACACACATTAAATAGTCATTCACTGTTTGAGGTTTTAACGTTGTACTGCGTTCGAAAGAGAGAGTAAAGAGTAATTGGACGTGTGGAATTTTCTTAAATGCGTTATATATAAAATCATAAAACAGGTCTGAAACAGTCCGTGTAGTATAGTTTTGGAATTCCAAATTTTAATTTGGTGTATTAGTTATAAAAATATAATTTAATCTTTTCTGAGTTGTTATATCAACGCACATATTGATAATGTTCAGATTGGGTAAAGCCAATCTATTTACTTTTAGGCATAAGCCAATACAACTTTCACATTCGCAGATAGATTTGAGAGATTCAGTAACGAAACAGTTCAAAGACAAAACGAATGTGAGTTAATTATATGTTATCACGGATATTTCTCTTGTTACTATTACGTTTTGTGTAACTACCAACACTCGTACAATAATAATAAATAACATTATATATTGTTTTTTTATGGTAGTGATATCTTGCAAGTAGCATTTACTTTATACAGTCTGAAGAATTAATTTATAGTTCAAAGTTTAAAGTTAAGAGCATGTGGTCAAGGCTTGAGTTTGGTTTTTCATGTATTTCAGTAAAAATATAAATAGAATATTTAACTTATATTCCTGTCTCTCCTCATTTTAAAGGCAGTGAGAAGAAAATGAAATAATCTGTGAATGTCAACTTTATTAATTTATTCAACTACACACACACACACACACACATAGGGTAGCCACTGGCTGTCCTTTATAATTTTCTACTTATTTAAGTTGGACTTTGCTTACCAGTCACTGGTTGCTTATTTTTTATGGGCTTTTATACAGATGGATACATGCATAAATTATATATTTTGACACTGCATGGACTTTGTATGAAAGTGTGCAAATTGCAAACTATGTGGCACACAAAACTTATTTTCATGACAAAAATATATCAATCTTCATGGTATACTGGAAGCTATAAATTATTTTCACTATAGATGTAAGAGTCTGCAATTTTGAGCATATCTTATAACCTTTAAAAATCTGTCTAACATTAGCAGCAACTCTCCAGGTTATAGGGATCTTCCATTATCAACCTACCAAAAATGATAGGCTACCAGATCTGAACTTGGACCTCCATTAAAATATTATAAAGATGAAAGTCAACAATTAATTCATTTGTACGTAAACTAGGTGAGCTCTTATATTTCCTGTAAAGTAATCAGGGTTATGAATGTTTGGTAAACCTCTTGTATACAACAAAGAGAAAAAACTGATATTTCCTTACTGGTACCTGTACATTCTCACTAAAACCAGTAGTAAGCAGTTAACATATCCACTGTTTAACCATCAAAACTTTTTGGAAAACATATTCTATCCCAGGTACCTTATCATTTATTAAATTTTCACTTTGTTATTAACCACTTCAGAATTAATGTAGTCATCTTGTTTGATCTTGTTTCCATTTATCAACTGTTCATGATTTAGAATGCTGCTTAAATATTTGTTAATAATGTGAACTGAAGAAAAAGTAAATTTTGATAATTCAACTATCTCATGATAATGACCATTCCTCTATCATTGCTCAAGGGTCTTACTCCCATGCTAACATTTTATTAATTGTTATGTACGTAAAAACACCCTAACTTTTAAATTGCACATTTTTCAGCTACCTTTTCTCATACATCCTTTTCCATATCCTAACTTCATGTTTCACCAAATTTTGTGATGTGCCATAATCTTGTAAAACTCCTGTATTACCAGTCATTTTAAATTTCTGAAATATATGGTGCTTTTCTTTAATTTTATTTCTCAAACTCTTTGTGTGCCAATCTGGTTTTCACTTGCAGCTACCCTTTTCTCTTTATAAGGCATATGTTTACCTTGAATGTTTCAAAAATTTATCCTTTAAAAATTGTTCTTGTTTGATCAGTGTTACCAAATAACACAGCTGCTACATCCACAACAGATAATTATTGTTGTATTTCTTTCAAAATTTGTTGGTTTTTTTTGTAACCTAAATATCTTTATTCCTTATCTCCATATGCAGCAAACACAGAACCTAATAAAGCAGTGATAACTGCCTTTGATGTTCTCTAATTCATATTCTCTTGATTGTTTTTACATTTGAAGTTTGGTTGAGAAGTCTTCCCTCCTGTACACATGATGTATGGTTCTTCAGTTAGACAAATATTTAACAGTGTCCATGTGAATATGTGAAGTAGTTAAAGTTTGTGTTAGTTGATGTAAACTAACATGCCCATCAACTGCAAGGAAAGGCTGCCAAATTTAAGAGAAGATGTTATATTAAATTGTGAAAGAATCTACAAAAGTGGAATGTGACTATAGCTTTGGCATGCAACAATAATAGGAACATCTCTTGGCTCTGGCTGAGCAGGATCTAATCGTGTGTTTTGATGAGTTGCTGGTCATTTACTTTATGAGATAAGCAGTTGAGGATGTGTATAATGTGATGGTGATCTTAATTTTTGAAGTTTAGATTTACAACACTTTCACTTCCTCATTTTGTTACAATATATAACTTAATAATTCACATTCAATTTTATCCATATATAATAATTTGATGGTTGCTTAAAGTAGTTGAAATTGTGCTTTGTAGCTCACATTATATCTACATGTTATGAAAATTCTAGAATGTTCAAGAATATTCTATGTAATTCTGGAAGATTTTTGATCATTTTGACATTTTGTAACTTATTTCTGTGGAATATTCCAGCACATTCTTGAAGATTTTATCTTATTTTGGAGTATTCCAGAGTATATTTCATTATTCATAATGTTCAAGAATATATTGTATGTAAATGATTTTTGGTGTCTTTTTTTTTTTCCTTTTGGAATTTTTTATGTCATATCATAGAACTTGACCTTCTAGTTTTTTTCAAAAACTGTTGGCCTTTCATTTGTCCCAGATATTGTAATTTTTAGTTGATTCCAGCAGTCTTATGATTATATGGATCAGTTCAGTTTTGAAAATTCAGCTTACCACAATGAAATAGCAGAATCCACAGAGGAATTTAAGGACAACATAATTGAGTTTGCTATAATGTTAAATAATGAAGTTGTAAGAAACAGGAAAGAATTAATTCATTTCTGAACAAGTTTATTGGCATAACTAGTTAGATGACATGGCAATGCAAGTATATTGTGTATGCCTTATAGTTATGGAGATGTGGCAGAGTTTAAGATTCATAATATAATAAATACAAAGGTGAATCAGACACAAAAAGCATAGTGCTACAACAGGGGACAACTGAAAAAGATTATAGGCACCCCAAACTGAATAATTGTGACAATGAAATGTTTCAAAACTGTTAAGACAATAAATTAGCCTTAACAATATCAAATAAGCATTGCTTTGTTCAGATAGCTTGAATAAATTTCTGATATTCAAGTTTGATTATGTTGAGATCACTTTGACTTAGAACATAGTGGTGAGCACTACTGCCTTGTACGGTAGGTGCACTTATCAGACAAAGAATATGTGGGAAAGGAATCCAGCTTTCTATCTTTATGTGACCTTGCAGGCCATGAGAACAGTTTGTTTCTTGATTTCTTCATAAATGAGACCAACACATCTAAATGTTCAGGTGATCTGTCTTTTATGTTTCCCACATACCATTCATGATCGTATATACATGCCACATATTTCCCTGGCTGATAATTGTTATTGCTATCATTAGACCCTATTTGAGCTGCTGCAACATCACTTTCACTGCTACTACCAACAGTTACAACTGTGTACACATTATCATCTGATAGCCTTCTCATATACAATTTGTTGGTAGAATGGGGAATAAAGCTATGATGTGATCTAATGCCTGCCACAGTTTTGCATTTTTCATAGTGCTTACGCAGATCAAACTTTACATAATTCTGCAGGATAATTCCTGATTGACAAGAAAGAATAGAATGCTTTGAATGCGGTCCTTTCCCCAATGACACATATCAGAGACACTTAAAATTTGATTATTTATAGGCAATTGAAGGCTTGCTCGAGCGACCAGCCACTTCACCATACCCCCATACCCATCGCATGGATTTTTTCCATGACTAGTGGCAAAAAATTGCCATTAAGCAGACAACTAATGATCTTCAAAACGGGAGCAAAGATTTTTAAAATTTCTGGATTGCAAAGCTGCACCATTGGTGAAATAAATGATCTTTTCTGTGTTTGGATATTTCTGTTTAACAGTGCTTAGTACTGTGGTAATGAAAGCATGAACAGCTTACTGTATCGTGTTTCAGACAATGTGACAGAACACACATGCTAACAACACTGATATCTTGAAATCATGTTCAGAGATGTAAGAATATATGGTAAAGGCTGATTAGAATATTTCAATGGGATTTATAAATATTTTGCTATTTTTAGCAAAATCATAAAAAGTTACATGCAACTAAATTTATTTACAGCTGCAATAATTTCTAATTCATCAACTGATATGTTATAAGAAATTAAAAAAAAACATTCAGCTCTGTATCATATTAAGTCTTAGAGCTCTGGCTTATTAAATAAACCCAATGTTTATTACGATTTTGGGTTTTCAGGCGATTTTGCTGCCTCAGTATGCAAATCTTAAGAGAGATAAACTTTGTTTGAGATCATTTTTAAATTCTGTGGGATTAATTCAGTCAGTGTAGCAAATTTCACTTTTCTACCACCATTTCTCTTGCAGCTTTAAGCCCTCAAAGTTGCCCTAAAACAAATTTGCCAAAAATAAAAATTAATTAAATTTTACAGGGCTGTAAATCAGAAAGTATCAGAGATATTGATCTAATCTTGAGAAGATTTTCATTATATGGGTAGATGAACATGTGAATTTTGTCAAGGTATTCTGAGAGGATCACCTGGGACATTTGACATGGAATGACCCATTTGTGTGGGCTAGTCAATTAGGGTTCAAATTTAATGCCAGTTGCAAATTAATTAATAAAAATGTAGGTTATATGCAGTTGTGAGTGGAGTATACGAGTCAGTAGCTTGTAAGACTGAAATATAAAATAACATAACATTTTAATTCAAAATGTTTGAATATTCCATTAACTTAAGTTTACAGTACTAAAACTGTTATAAAAAGCTTCTACATTAAAAACATTAATTCTTTGTTCTGAGCAAATAATTCTTCATGGATTAAACCTTTAATGATAAGCATTAGATCTGTATCTGCAACAAACAAATTATCACCCAGCACATTACATAACAAACTTCCAGCCTTTGTTTAGTTTATATATTCTGGTTAACATTCAATTTAGAATAGCTTTGAACAATGCTATTACTTCTTCACTAATTAGTTCTCTTTTAAAATAATCTTATTACACATTATACATCATTTCTGAACTATGATAAAGTGCACTGCATGCTTTCTTTACAGGAAGATCCTGCATTTAATTGATTTATTTCCAATATTTATCAGTCCAAAACCAGAACTAAAATAATAATTAGTTATGGTGAAAACCAATTAAATGGTAGCCTATCTGTATGTATTTTAGAACTAACTTCCTGTAGTAGATGTAGATAATGTATATTTTCTGTAGCCTTTCTCTCTGCTGTTCTCACATCAGTTTTGTGTAGATAAGACAAACCAGTGATTTCTACTTCATGTATTGTAGCTTGGAATGCATTTCTGTCTTCAATGTTTTGATTTCTTTATTTAGCAAATCATTCCTGTGTGATTTACATCAGACATTCACTGATGTATACGTCTTTCCTTTATTTGACATGTATGTGTGTCATACAGAAATGCAAAACAAAATTCCATTCACACAAGCATTTGTAATTTGTAATTCAGGCTTTTTCTCTTTTTTTTTTTACTTCATCAAGAATTGGCCTGTTTTAATGACAGTGTTCACAGGGTTTATTGTACATAAAGAATACATTGTCCTCTAATTTGTTGAGGACTATTATCTTATGATTATTAGCCTATTACAGTCTGACAGTATGTGTTTTGGTGGGATTTATGTCTAACTCTTGTGACATACAGAATTCTTGACAAGTGCATGAGGGAATAGCTCTTTGCTTTGCAGAGAAATTAGTTTCTGTCTGAAATACTTTTTTCAGAAAGGACTATGTTAACCTTTTGCATCATTGCTTTGTAAAATAAAAAATAGATTGCATTATTTGTTACTAGTCAATTAATTCAACTATTTCTCAACAAAAAGTTAAGAAAAAAATTAAAATTTATAATAATTGCCAAGGAGTATCACTTACTTTATAGGCTTTAGGAATACATCTTTCCTGTCAATGTGATACGGGCTTTCAGAAGGAGCCTATAGATGATGGACCTGACCTACAAGATTTTATAGCAGGAGTTGTTCCAAGAGGATCAACGTATACAGATTACAAAGAAAAACTGAAACGAGAAAAAGGTGAATCAACAAGGTGTGCATATTTCCATAGTACTTATTTATCAACAGAAATTAACCACACTGTTGTGGCACTTGTTTGTTGGATGAAGTTTTCACTTTTTGCTCAATTCAGACACAATGAATTGATCATAATTTGAGATGCAGTGATGTTGCTAGTTGACTGTTCATCTCAGGTAAAAAGTTTTGAATTAGGAGTGTTTCCTTTTTTCGTAGCATCCATTCATCATTTGCTGAGTCTGTTATTCTGTTTGGTTGTTTGCTGTAGTCTTTGCTTATGTGGCTCTAAATTCAAAAGTTATTGATAGGGCTGTTAGCTTCTTGATTCTGGTGGCTAAGGATCAAGTCATTAAGTTGATGTAGACTTGCCTCTAGCAAAAATACAAATATTTGTATATTGCCAGTGAAAACTTCATCCAACAAACAACTGTATGTATTAAAATAGAAAAAACAAACACAATTTGCATACTATTATGGGTTTGTGAAAATGTAAACAATATATAATAGTAGTGAGACAGCCTTTCCTCTATTTTATTAACATAACCTGTCAATTTGCAGCTACTAATGTGGTTATATGCTATCTGTAGTTCAGGTAGATTCATTATGCATTAAACATTTGTTGTAGAACTATTAGTTAAAAAGTAGCTAATTCAAGTGAAAATTATGCTTGTATAAGATTGTAAAGGTGTTACTGGGGAATAGTTAATCTTCATTATTTTTTATTACACTGAGTAGATAACCAAATATACTTAATTATTTTAAATATATATTAATTACAAAGAAATTTTACTACCTGAATTTTCAGAATGAACTAGTTTGTGTAATAAAAGATGTTATAGATTGTTGTTTTCTTGCTAATTTGTAATATGAAAGTAATTATAAATTATGTTGTGAAGCAGTTAGTTTGAATGTACATTACAGAAGGAACCTAATATTAAAAAGCACAAATTCAGATATTTGATGGGATTCCAAAACTTCTACCTTTTTGAATGCTTACAACAAAACAATAAAGTTAAAAGAACTTTATTTTAAGTAATTGAGGTGCTGCATTTCTTTCAAGTTCAAAGTTTTCTGTACATTTCATTTCAGACAAAATTCCTGAAATATGGTTTAAAAGCTCCCATACTTCCCTCATTTTTATACTTATGGGTATGTCAAAGTGCATTTGTCATGATAGTTTTACTGGGTTACATTTAAAATTTAGTTAAACTATTTTGTTATCAATGTATGTCAATAAATTTATCATCAAAATATAATTTATAATTCAAAATTTCATATAAATTGCAATTTCCTAATTTCAAAAGAAAATATACAATAAATTCTCAGTTGCCTTTTGCATATATCACTTATCTTCTTTGCACTGTATTACTCATTTTAAATGCTTCTATTTGTACATGACCTCCTGATATTTTATGGGATTTTATAATTTTATATATATATACACACCCTTGTGCAAATTAATTGAAACAAATAGTCATTTTACAATATTTTCAGCATGACAGCCGGTGTAGGCTCGCTGGACCCACTGATTTCCTCTAATAGTCATTTTTTCACACAGACAGCATCATTAGCTGTGTTTTGCAGTACAGTTAATCTATTTTTGGGATGTATGATGAAATTTTGAGGAATATTATGCAATTTGAAATTGCTTTAGAAGGGCAAGGAGGCCAGACAAAAAACTTTTTACCAACTCAATGGAGAAAAAAGGTATCAGTGGAGTCTGAAATACAAGAACTGGATACAAGAACAATGGAGGAAGGTGTTATTCATTGATGAGACTCATTTCTTCATATCGGGTCAAAGAGGTCTGCTTGTTTGCAGATCTCCAGGTGAGAAACTTCAAGAATCTCACATCAATCAGTTTGTAAAACATCCCTTGAAGAAGATATTTAGGGTTTTTTCAGTTACTATGATATTGGAAGCTTACGTAGCATAGAAGGTATGATGCGAGGACTACAGCACATTGAAGTTTTGCAAAGAAGAGTTGTTCCATAGTTGAAAAAGAGATTTCTAGATGTCTCTGGCATTTTTCAGTAAAATCTGGCTCTGTGCCATACCTTGAAACTTGTGAAGAATTTTATCACTAAAACGAGGATAAAGGTGCTGGACTAGCCTGGAAACTCACTGGACTTAAATCCTATTGAAAATTTTTGGGCGATTTGTAAAGAAAGACTTCAGGGAAAAGACTGTACTACAAAAGATAAGCTTATTGAGGCCATAACTGAGGTGTGGTACCGCAATCCAAAAATTAGTAAAGATTGCAGTCAACTCGTGGACTCGATGTGAAAGCGAATTAATGATCTTATGAAAAATAAAGGCGGTCATATCATGTATTAATTTGTAAGTAAAATTTGGATTCTCAGAAATAAAATGCAAAAAATTGAAAAAAATTGTAATTTTCTGCCTTGTTCCAATTAATTTTCACAAGGGTATATATACCCAAGCTAAAGTGTCACTTTTATTATCAAAACTTTTCTCTTTCACAGAGATACAAGCAATAAACTGAAAACCAAGTGCCATGTATTTCCAAATATATTCTGTTTTTTACAAAATTATCAATAATTGTTTCTGACATTTGCTGAAGGATTAGTCTAACAATTAGAAAGAGAATATTTAAATGTGTGGAATGTGATTGGGTATAAAGCCTTTAAGACAACAGGTTATGAAACTGTAAATATTTTTTGTTTGTTTGCCATTGTTAACTTATTTTTGACTTTGTTAGGAAGTCAAATAAATTATATCAGTTTTTGGAACATTTGATATTTTTGATAATATTTCATGAATATCTTTCTATCTTGGCTGAATATCTTTCTAGTAGCACACTAATTCACCATGGAATCCTACCTCTCCCTTAGCTGGCTTTTTTTTTCAGGTCTTTGGATGAATCTGATTGTAGACTACCTGTCCCATCTCAACTAAGTCTTACCAACAGAGTGGACCATTCATCATCCAGTTTTTCAGTGGGTGTGTTCTCAACTAGGGAACACACCACATATAGATACATTTGCTAGTCACTAAAATGCCAAACTTTCTTGCATTTGATCTCCAGTACTACATTCTTCAGCTTTGAGAATGGATGGAAAAGGGTTGGAAAAGGACCTTCACTTGTATGTTTACCCTCCAGTCAGACTCATCTTCAAAGTTGTTTCCTTCATTCAAACCATCCTTGTCACATATTGTTTACTGTTCTATTTTTGCCTGCTCAGTCCTCATTTCCTTTGCTCTGGCCCATATTAGCAAAACAGCTCCTGCCATTACCTCAGTCCAGATGGTTTCTCCAACAGCTTTGATCAGACTTCTTTCATCTCAACATCACCAAACTCCATCTTCACTTGTGGCCTTTGTTTGGCCTATGATATCACCTCTTTTCAGAGTCTTGCCCCTTATTTAGTGTTTTAGATTACTTATACCATTCAACCTTTCTCTTTTGTTTAGAGATGCTGGTCTCTCTGTTAATTATCTGTTCAAGACCTTTTCCTGGTAATTTGATCAGGGGACTCTCCACTGTTTCTAATTACCTGGATGTCCTGCCCATTGCCTTCTCTTTCTTCTGTTTTCTTAATTATTTTTATCCTCTATTATTTCCCTCCTTTTTCATTCCTTTGTGGTTTTCTTTGTCTATCTTATCCATTTTTGCATCCACATCGGGACATTGATGTGGTTCTGCATACCCTGCTTTATTCTTTCTTTGAACCTATCGCTATGTGTTTTTTGTATCATCTTTCTTGTAAAAACTATTTCCTTTTCTTTCCAGCTTGTTGCAGTCATCATTCTGATACTTATGTTATTAATTCTTCCTACACTCTTTTTAAAACATCTACTGCTTCTGAAAGTTGTTTTTCATTTTCTCCTATGTCCTTGCCTTCCATTTCCCATTTATATTCTCAGTCAGGTCCAGATTGTTATCTTTGTGCAATAAATTCCTTTTGTTGTTATGTCTTATACTGATTCCTTCAGTGGTTTCTGTTTTTGCCTTGCTATTCTTTGGAATTCCCCTGTTTTCAATTATCTTTTTTACACTACCTCTATTAGCTGGATTTGGTAACTTGTACGACTAGTTCATTCTGGTTTGTTGGTGAAAGATTTTCATTTGTTTAATTTCGTATTATTTGCATGGCCTAGCTGTGTCTTATTTGGTTTGGTATCATCTTCTATCTGTGGTGATTCTGTAAATGTCTGTTTGCCTTTGACTAGGATAAGTGGACTTATTATATCATTTGTTTTTTTCTCTTTTTTTTCAGGTATATTGTTTGTATTTCAGGATTATGCCTAGTGGCTGGTGTTACCTAGTCAGCTATACATGATTTATCTAAGTACTAACTTTCCATGTTTTTCTAATATTCACTGTTTAGATGGGATGTTTCTGTAAGACCCCTGGCCACCTCTCCAGTAGTGTATCTGTATCTATATGTTTTTTAAAAATCACTATATATATGCTGTATGCCATCAGTCATGGACTTCATTAGTGAAGTAGATGGCAGTTTTTGCCCATTCCTGCTGACCCACGAATCTTAGAAGTAGGGTTTTTCTGCTTTTTGAAATCCAGACACCCATTGCGCTGTTTCTGGTGTATTGTTCCTCCAGACCTCTTAGAACATATTCCTCCCTCTTATTTCTAGTGGAGCCAAGGGGTCCTTGCCACTTTGGGTTAACAGTTACTTTAGTGGTGGACCATGAAGGTTTCCTTTTCAATTTGATTTGAATATTAATAAAAATTTTCTATTAATGTGTACCCACTCTGTAAGAGGAGGGCAATCATCATTATTCTTTATATTGTGCACTACCTTAATACACACAATGCAAGATGTTTTTTTCTCAAGGTTGACTGCACTTTTTGATCATGACATATGCTCTTAATACAAGGATTTTCCACTGGATGTTAACTGCCTAGATAAACTGCACTTGCTATTCTCAATAACCAAAAGACATTTCTCCCAGATGTTCTTGACTAGGCTGATTGCACTTGTTCATACTGTTTTTTTTGTTGTTGTTTTTATGCAAGGGCTCCACTGGTTGTTTTCTGTCCAGATGGACCTCAATTTTCCTATTCAATACCAACACAGACATTTTCACTGGAGGTTTTTATTCAGGTGGACTGGGCATGTCAATACCTTTTTCACATGACATGAAACCCGCAATCTTATGCAAGGTGCTTCCACTGGGTATTTTCTGTCTGGATGGGCCACATTTGATATACTTCATATTATCCAAGGTGTTTCTCCTGGATACTTTCTGCCTGGACAGCCTACACTTGGCCTGTTCATATACATTTACAATACTTTAGCTTCAGCTATGTATTCTATTCAATTCCACCCTATGTGTCTTCCTATCTTCTTTACTGGGCAAAGAGCATACTTATAACAGAAATATTGCTGTATCCCACAGGTGTGCCAATTTTAATTGTGGCACAGCTGTTATTTCATAGTGATTGTTTGCTACTTGTTTGGTTGCTTTTACACCTATATTGCTTCTTCCACCTCTAAAATGTGGGATTCTAGCTTTGGGTAAGGGAATGTAGTATTGTTTTGTAAACTAACATTTTCTAACACTGAAAATGCATTTATGAAAGACACTTATTTCCTCTATCCAACCTCCCATTCTTCCTATCCATTGATTTGCTAGTTTTCTGTCTTGAATATGCCAATTCACAAAATTGAGGTTTGTGCTGCAGTGGTATAGGGAGTTATCTCTGCTGTTACAGGTGGCTCAGTATGATTGGAGGGTAGGCACATTCTCAACACATGTTGCTGTAGTGATGTAGCAAATGAATGGGTATAAAAAACTGATGTGCTGTACAAAATGTATAGCAGTTCTTAGAATGCAAATCAAGGTTGAGATAGCTTTGGGTGAGTGTATGTAATTGCCTATTGCAATTATAATTCAAAAATGAAAGTTTACATTCATTTTCTTAACAATTGCAACAAACATCAATTTGAAATTTCATGTTTCATTTTTGTTAACAATTTTTAAAAACTAATCTTAGAGGCATTTTATTAAACTTTGTGATGTTTGAAATAAAAATTAATTATGATTTTTGTGTTTTCAGGTTGAGACTACCTCCTTGGCTAAAAAGAAAGATACCAGTTGGTAGAAATTATGATAACTTAAAGTTAACTTTGAGAAATCTTGGGCTTAACACTGTAAGTCTTCATTTTGTTGATTTTAAACCAACACGAAAAGATTGTTTATTTAAGACCATGTGAAAATTAGATAAATATTGATATCAGTCAGTAATTCCTTTTGCTAAAATGTATATTTGCTGTTTTCTGTTTTATCTTTGATCTTTACTTTACTTTGGTTTCCCTATACTGAGATGCTTATCTCCTTCTAATTGGGTTGTTGTTTTGTAATATATAGTAGTGATATATATGAGCATATCATGTGTTTCCCACTTCCTTGTATTAATCCTTTTGAGACAGGTTCAGTATAATATACATGACTTTGTCTACGCATTTGCAAATGTTGAGTATTTTTTCTATAACTTATGATACAGCATGTGTATCTTCACAAAATTTGGTAGACTTTTAATAAAGATTACCTGTATTTTGTACACAAAAATCAGATTTTTAATGAAATACTTTTCCAAAAAGTTTGTTTGTTTGTTTGGAAATATCGAGTCTATTTCATTACCAGTCTGAATGCAGAGTGATTTCATGTTATGATTAAAAAACTATACTTTATTCCAAAAATCTCAAACATTATTTGTGTAACCTCTAAAAGTTCCTGGATACATTTCATATGTTATATTTTATGTTATTTTCCATATTCTATGTGGAGTCCCATCACTTAGCCAACCTCATCATCATCATACACAAAATTAGGAAATAAATATAAATTATGCTTTTTGTGCTAAAGTGACTTCATATTATAACACAAAAATACAAATGTTTAGTCTATGTAACTGAGTTTTATAAAACTATATGTTTATTATATTTTATTATATTGATTTTCTAGTCATGCCTGGCTAACATTACATAACTTTGATTCATGTGTTGCATGTGCACTCATGTTACCTTTCCAATAACATAAAACTGACCTTTAGTGTTCCCTTTCTTGGCTGTGTTTTAGTGGACTAGTATTTTGTAATATATTTCTATTTTTATTTATTATTTATGTATATGGATTGTTACAATTTAGAAATAAATTGTCAAACTTTTCTTAAAATACAGAACAATTAATCAAGAAGTAAAGCAAAACATTTTCTCTCTATGATCTATGAACTAATTTGCTGTTGGACATAGATTCCAAAGCCTTTTAAACTTTTGCAAGTGTAAGATATCAAACAAAATTTTTTTTTAGGTTTTGTATATACCGTTGAATAACCCAAAAAATTGCAAATGACTATACTGATACCATAGAATTCCACTATCATTTATTAAGTTTAGTGAGTCATACCTAGCTAACATTAAATAACTTTCATTCATGTGGTGCATGTGCTCTCATGTTATTTACCCAATAACATAAAACTGACCTTTAGTCTTCCCTTTCTTGGCTGTGTTTTATATACACTACACATATAAAAGTTATTCAATATTTAGATTTTAAAAAATATGACACTTTGAGCAGACTGAAAACACAACTTACCTTCTTGAAATCTTGGTTCAAAAGAATGTGATAGCCTTCTCACAGATTAAAATGGCTGAGAAAATCACTAGGGGGATATTCTAAGCTGTTGATTGATTACTCACATAACATACTATAGTAAGAGCATATGAGGGTATGATTCAAAAAATGAAATGAAAAGAATTGAAAGGGGCCTCTGTGTTTGATTCAGTATTAAAGTCATATCTCAGTAATATAGAAAGATATGAGGTTCTTATTTTATATTCTAGCTTGTCAATACCAGTTATTTGAGTTTCTAATTTGTACAAAAGTATAGACTTGTAGCTAATAGCTACATAACATTCTGTGTCATTCACCTGGAGTAACACCTTTTGTCTTTCTGTGGTCAAGATAACCTCAGGGTCACTTGTATTATGTGAAGCTATGCATTTAGTTTTCTCTTCTTTCATTTTTACTGTATCTGTGTCTGAAATTACCACAGAGTAGATAGGAAGGAGCAAAGTTTAGTGCTGTGACATCAACATATCACAGTTTTTGTGCTTTTTATAATCTGTTTGTATCAATTTTTGCTCAAACTCTTATGTATTTAAGTTTAATAAGGTTTTGTTTTGAAGAATTGGCATTTTCAATAAGGTATAATATCTTCACTCATCAAAATAGCTATACTTGTTCAATGCTTTTCTCTACATGCAAAATGGTTTTTTTACAAGCCACAACCTTTGAGTTCCCACATATATTACAATCATCATTCAACAGTGTCTCACACATAAATCATCATGCAACAACCTTTCACCAATATGAATGCAATACACTCTCCTGATGCATATGAACTCCCTCTATTTGATTCTACTGAACTGTCACTTTTTCTTTGGTCAGTACTTGTGTCAAGATTTTTGTTGTTATTCTCTTCAATCTTGTGTTTCATTCAACTTAGTGCTTTTTTTAAATATTAATAATGAATAGATTTTTTTCCTTTTTTTAAAGTTAACAAATTTTCTAATAATATATATCTCCATGTTTTCTGTTTCTTCATAGATTTTTTTATTATTATTCATTTTTGCATAATGAAATCCAAAGTACAAGTTGCCGCTTCAGAGATAATTCCTTCTTTGAGCACACTTGTACAGGTTACCAGAAAGGGGGGCTCATCTAAGAATTTATCAGCTCTCATCATTCATGAGACTGATAAATATTTGTGTCATCCTGCTTCTCCTGATGTTGCTCCCATTCCTCCTTAACATACATAACCTGTTTGGGTGAACAGTCTTTTGTTTTCATGCCTGATTTTGCTGTCTCTTCCCATGCCCCTACTGCAGAGTCAGCTAGGCCTAATACAGCTTTTTTAGACATGATTTCTCAGGTATTTTCTATTTTCTTCTTTTCTTCTTTTTTATCTTCCTTGGGTATTAAGTTTAAGGTGAACTCTTTGCTTCTCAGATGATTTATGGTACTAGCATGCATTGCCCTCCACAGGCTTTGCATCAATTTGATTTGGCTTACCATCAAGCTCAATGTCCATTTCTTGATTTTCAACAGTTACAGTTGATATTTAAATCCTGATCATCCTGTTAGTTTATATAGCACCCATCTTTCCTGCCTTTATTTTACCATATCAACTCTCCTACAGTACTTGTCTATCATCTGCCTCCTTTCATAGGTAATCCATCAAGACCCTGAAGGTTTTGAAAGGGATAGCTTTTCCCTGATTACCTTCATCTGAGGCAGTACAAAATCTTCTCTCACAGAATTATGTGAAACCTGTCTCTCATCCTTCTCCAGGTTTTTATTCCAGACTATTTGAGGTACCCAAGAAATCCAGTGACTGGTGACCTGTGATCAATTTGACCCACTACAATTAATTTTGGGCTCTACCTCCATTTACCATAAAGTTTTTCTCACCCTCAGGTGGGCCTTTTCCTGGGTTTTTAGATCACCAAAGTAGACATCACAAATGCTTACCTGCACATTTGAATATCTAGTATGTCAAGGCTCTATCTTCAGTTGGTTTATTACACAGCAGTTTATAATAACTTACACCCTACCCTTTGGGCTTGCTAATGTCTCTTTTCAGCTGGTCAAGACTTTTTCTTTACATTTACATTGTCAGGGGTTGCACGTATGTCATTACGTGGACAACTGACTTCTGTTAGTTCTTTTCACATGGGAAACTAACCATCACACTCATCTACTGCTTAATCTGCCATTCCTCATCTTACGGAGTTTCTTACTTGGTGTTTCATTAGGGTTTTTCTCTCTCCCTGCCTTATTCCAAACTTTTCATTTTTTCAAGTACCATAAAGTTTTTACCTCTCCTGTTCTAACTCTGTTGCAGTTTATCCCTTTGATTGGAATCTCTAACCTGCCATTACATGAATGTTGGTTCCTGGTGACTGGTTTTGGATTAAGAGCAAGATCAGTCCACATAATTCCTCACACATGTTGCTTGCATTCTTGCTATTCCTCATTCAGTTTGTTTCATGATCACACAAAACAAGATGGTAAAGCTGAAGGAGACAATGGTTCTCCTTGTAGTCTCTAACTGAAGGAGTTTTCATGGCCTGAGGTTGATGTTGCACAGTTGGTTGACTGTTAATTGAGTTTTAATATGATATGACCTCCCCGAAGGACACTTCTTTTAATGTCATCATTTTGATGTCAGATTCTTGGGTGTATGGTTAGTTATGGATGGTGTACATTTATCCATTTTGTAGATCATTTTGCAAAGCATATAATTCCATTCTACTGAATTTGACTTAAAGAAGGTGTGGACCCTACTCCTAACATAAATCAGAGGTTATATTCCTGATACCACTTGATTTTGGACTAGAGTTAACCTGCAACATATGGTCCATTGTGTCCTAGTTTCTACATGTTGGGTCATACCCAGTTTTGCTTTCTCCCGCATTACCATCTGTAGAGGATTCATCCACAGGCCCTCTTCACTTGGATTGAGGTTATAATATCATGTAGCTTGGATTTCAGTCCATCTATTTTCTTCTTGTCTTTTGGAAGTGCTTCTCCATTTTTTTCACCAGTATGCCCAACACCTCTTTTCACACTAAGTGAAGAGTATATTTTTACAGACATAATGCAGTCTCCCATATACGATTCTCTGTTAATAGAATTATCAGTATAAGTTATTCTTTGAACATATTTGCAGGACACTTCTTTTTATCCTTTGCACCAATTCTTCCAACTCTTTAATGTGGGATTTTAGTTAAATGTAAACAGAGGCAACATACTGTATCAGAAGTTATAATTTTCCTGTACTGAAAACATATTTTCAGTTGGTACTTACCTCTGTTCACACTTTCTTCATGTCCTCCTCATTGAAATCTGGTGCTTACTTTTCTGCCTGAACTCAAAGTGACAGTTTGGTAGAATTGAATAAAGGGAGTCACATGAATCAGAAGAGTATGTCTCACTGTTGTTGATGAAAGCTGTTTCATATTTATTTGCATGCAAGATGCAACTGCCACCAAAATAATTGTAGGGTACATGGGAGGGCAAGGCTTGTGGCATGCAAAAAACATGCTTATAGAGAGCAGCAGTAAATGAGAATAGCTATAATGTTAGGAAATGAAATGTATTTTCAATATAAGAAAGCTATTACTTCTGCCAGCAAACTTTTCTGGAGTGGCAAAGCCAGTTGCAAATGAGATTCTGTAAAGACAAGAATTGAAGGGAAGAAGTTACTTTATGGTCAGCTAAACATTTTGAGAAGGGAGATGAACTACTAACTTGTAGTAAAGTTGTCAAAGAAACACAAGAGCCACATTGTATGATAAATTACATTAAAGTGAATTAGAGTTAAAGAAAACTACAATATAAAATTTTGATACTTGCTAAAGGAATTGGTTGAATGCGACAAAATAGTTCAGTGAAATTAATTTTATTAGTGTGTAAGAGGTTCAATAAAGCTTATTAATAGTTAAAGCATGCATGTTGATACATGTTATCATTACAGTGGATTTTTTAAAATTAAATGCTGATTTAAACAAAGATGTTTTCCAAATATAGTTGTCAAAGATTTTATGTCAGAAATGAGTCATGTTTTAATGTTTTTGCAATAACTCTTTGGGACAAATGCATTCCTTTTTCATATTTTAAGTTTTGATATTTCGTGTAGATCATCAGATATTTTCTTCCAGGTGTGTGAGGAAGCACGTTGTCCCAACATTGGGGAGTGTTGGGGTGGAGGTGATCAAGGTATTGCTACAGCAACTATTATGGCAAGTGTACTGTAATTAATTGCTTTCAAGTAATTGTGAAGAATGGTTTGATTTAATAAAAAAACAACCCTTTTTGACATAATGTTTTCATTATTGAATCATTTCATAATTGTTTCTGCTTTTGTGTGGTTTTGATTTCAGGATTGAAATACTAGTGTTTGTTACATAATAATGTGTATTAAAGTAGTTTAAAAATTACTTGAAAATTATTTTGTAAAAATTAGTGCTTTTCATTTAGTCAAGTAGTCTAGATTACACATATAAATAGAACTAATGCTTGTGCAACTAGTATCATTAAAAGCTGGCCTAATAATTCTGCATCACTGTGTTAAATGTTTTTCAAACATTTTGTGTGTGAACTATTGATGCTTATTTTCATTTTGCGTATTATTTATAACTGTAGAAAACTCCATCAAAGATTACCAAGTAATGTTGTGCTTCATGTAGCTCCAAAAGGTTTATCATATAGCATTGACTATGCTTGTTTTATGCTTTCTAATAAATATTACTTAATTAAACGAGCATGATAAATTTATATAATGGTCACCATTTGATAAATGTTCTCAGTTACATTTAAATTTCCTGTTTTTAGTGAATGCTGTGAATGAAAGGTTTCTTTGAATTGAAATTTATACACAATACTTCATGTTTACTATGTAAAACTGAAATGTTCACATGTATACTTAAAATTATCTCTCTTCTGTTTATAAAGAAGGATGGAGATGCATGAAACTAAGTCCTTTGCACTGTGTACATTGGAGAGTTTAATTCATGTATCTGTTGTTTCTGACTTTTAGAAATATGTTAAATTTAATTTCATGTGGTTCTGTGCTGTGGGAAAAAACAGTTGAGCTATGCATAATCTATTTCATTGTTTTTAGGAAGACTAGGAACACTAAACATAAACATTATCTGCCTTTATGGTATCTCTAGAAGAACATCATCAACTCTGTAAGCCAGTCGAGGATCAAATATATATATATATATATATATATATTTTTTTTCTTACGTAATATTTATGGAGGTTTTGATATCTTAAATTTCAGCTATAATTATGTGTTTTATTTTGTTAGTGGGTAACTTACTTGTTCATACATATGGATTTTTAACACTTAACTACACCATAAAGTATTGTAGTCTTTCTCTTTTTTGACGTAAATAATATCTACTATTAAACTACAAGTATAAATAATTTATATTATAAAATAACTGTTATCATAAGTATATTACTTTGTTTTTTAAAATAATGTTGAGATCTGTCCAGGGAGGAATAACTTCAACTATTAACCAGGTATACCCCAGTGGTGTGTCAGGGTACAGAGCATAGCTTACAAGGTTCAAAATATGATGCAGCAGAATACACTTTGCTGTAGGTATATATAATAAGAGTGATAGTGAATCCTGCTATTTGATTCAAAGAGCCAAATGAAGCCCTTGCAGCAAGAGGTACTATCAATTGTGGTAAATGATTAAAAGTTAATTATCTTTGACATGACCATTTAGGTCAGGTGTGTATGAAATGTTATGCTATCTTTCTATCTATATATAGTTTGTTATAAACAAAAATAAAAAATGCTGCACAAATTGAAAAGATCCTTAAGGTACAGGCCATAATATGGAATATAAAATATACTTGAGGTTTTGGTGATGACTGAAAAAGTAGGGCCCACATTGCAGTGGGGATGATGTCTATCAGTTTTGGCCTCTGTTCATCAGTCTCATATAAAGTAATAAAGTAAAGAAATAGCAATAGAAATTAAAATAATAGAAGTCAGGAGAATGACATGTGAGTGCTCAAGCCCCTAATGCCTCCCATTTATATTCACTGCCAGCAGACAGTTGTGGGAAGGTGACTGTTCTCCAAAGTAAATGAAAAGATACATAAAAAAACTAAAACACTATCATTTGGGGTCTGGAAAGCTAACTTCAGGAGGTAAGTTGATTGACTTACTTACAAAGTTATTTTGGTAAAGCTTAACAGTTCATAGATAATACAAAAGTTAACAGATTTGGGGAGTGTTTATTTCATATCTGTACTTGCATTTATTAAATTAATTGTCAAAAATTAATAGGTGTAGAAATTAATAATTTATCATTAAATTTGTTTTTAAGAGCTACTATAAAACATTTTGTCCTGTAAATATGAATGTAATATATCCATTTACATTTATTCATCCATTGATCATGTACTCAGAGGTAACTTTGGTGTAATCACTGATAAAGATATACAGCTGTTAATTAGTAAAGGTCTAAAATTCCTTGAATATTCAAAAATTGGAAATATACCAAAAATGCAAATTATTACTTCACACTTTAAAGTTTTACATAAATAAAGTAAAAAGGAGAATTTAAAAGAAATTCTTTTTATGAACTAGGTAAAATACTTTCTCAAAGAAATTCAGTAATAGCAACAATGAACATGCTCTAACTAAGAAAAAGTTATTGATCACCTACAGTCATGTGAAAAAATAAGGACACCCTATGAAAGCCTGTGTATTTTTGTAACATTTCTGGATACATAGATATTTAATCTCAATTTGAACAGTACTGAGATATTATAGTAATATAACTAAACAATTAAAACTGAAGAAAAGACTTTTGAAAATCTTCTGTAAATGTAATTATACAAAAATGCATATTCTAACTGAGGAATAAGTTAGGACACCCTAATAGCTAGTGTTACTCCCTTTGGCTGAAATAACTGCAGTGAAATGATTCTGTGTAGCCATCTACCAGTCTCTGACATTGGTCTGAAGAAAATTTGCCCCACTCCTCAATGCATAATTCTTTCAGCTGTGAGATGTTTGAGGAGTTTCTTGCATGTTTCAAGTCACTCCACGTGATGTTTTTCTTAGAGAGCAAATGTTTCCTCCTTGCACACCTCCCATGCAAATTATACTTGTGCAGTCTCTTTCTGATTGTAGAGGCATGCACTTTCACATCAACAGTATCCAAAGCCTTTTGTAGGTCCTGTGATGACATGTTAGTGTTTTTGGAGACCTCTTTTAGCATCTTGTGGTCTGCTCTTTGGGTGAACTTGCTTGGATGACCAGACCTGGACATGTTGGCTGTTGTTTTGAAAGCCCTCCACTTGTTGACTATTTTCTGAACAGTGGGATGGCTGATTTAAAATCTTTTGAGATCTTTTTATATCCATTACCAGACTCGTACACTGCTACAATTTTCTGTCTGAAGGCCTCAGACAGCTCATTTGCTCTCACCATGGTGCTCGCTCTCACTTCAACAGCAAGGAGCACACCCAACTAAATATCTGAGGTTTAAATAGGGCAAGCCTCATTCAAAATGCTGAGTAATGATCTTCTAATCAGTGCACCTGGTGTGATAAACCTATGTGTGAGTTGAGCCAATTTAAGTGGTAATAAATGTGGGGGGTGTCCTAACTTTTTCCTCAGTTATAATATGCATTTTTGTAGAATAACATTTACAGAAGATCTTGAAAAGTCTTTTCTTCAGTTTTAATTGTTTAGTTATATTACTATAATCTCTCAGTATTGTTCAAATTGACATTAAATATCTATATATCTAAAAATGTCACAAAAATACACAGGCTTTCATAGGGTGTCTTAATTTTTTCACATGACTGTAGATTATTTATGTTGTAGATATTTCACAAATCCTTAAAAAAAAAGTTTTACATTTGGCTTTACATCATGAACTAAGGTTTAATTTGAATACATTAAAATGTTTGGGTAATGATTAATAAATAACCTTAAAACCAATACAGCATGTATTATAAATAAAGACATTTCAGTTCTATCATATTCTTTTGTATTTTCAAGTAAATCAAACAGCATTATAACTAAGTTTTTTTGTATTTCTGTATGACAAAACACCATACAAAATACAGATTTATTGCTGGATTTATAAGCTAAAATAAGTTATTGTATGAAATCCATTAAAGAACATTTAAATAAAGACTATAGTGTTATCATTGAGAGATCTAGTATAAGTTAATTCATAATCACCAGTAATTCTATTGCTGGACTTCCACTAAAAAAATAACTCTCTTAGCCACTGTGGCTAAACAAAGTAATTTTCTTTCAGCCACAGTGACAGTTGTTTAGCCACAATTTTAAGTCGCCAAAAACTGTGTGGTGCGTGACTTTAATATGCATCAATTCCATCCAGTAAAAAATAGTTGTAATTATGTTAAAATCTACAAGACATTTAGTTTTGTACTTTTTTTTTATTCCCCAGCAATATTCCCCACCAAAAAAACAAAACAAACAAAATAACAAAATAAACATGATAAAGAGGAAAGAAAGAGATAAATTTTTCAAAATAACACAGAAACACAAAAATGACTTAAAACTAGAATATGGTAGCATGACCAGTAAGTAGATAAATCCAATGGCAGCTCTTCAGCCAAATCATTCTCAACAGAAGATGTGGTAGAAGTTGACACCTGAGGTTCTGAAGCACATTTATTCAACAGGGAATGGTACCCACATTTGTCTTTGTGAGTGACCCAGTATCTGAGTGCAGAGTCAAAGTTAAAATGATCTAAAGGTTTGGACTACATGGATAAGTTCAGTAACATTTCTGTTTTGGCCACAGACAGACTGCTCCTGCTAATTCCCTGCTCACAGTCAACAGATGTAACTGGAATTATTAATCCAATTGCTGCAAGCTGAGTACAGATTTGGAAAAGTTTGACTGGTCTGATGGATGTATTCCTTGTGGAATACATGTTTCTGTTTTTGTTAGCATTCTGTTCCATTATGTTCCTTAATAGCAGCCATTCAGTCAGTGCCTCATCCTCATTGATGAAAGGAGAGAAGTGCTTGATGAGTTTCTTCAGATCATACTCATCAGATACTGCTCTGCTGTGACATGGGCTAAATATTGAAAAAAATGACATGATGTTAGTGTCTGGGAATGCTACATGTGGTCTTTTCAACAAGTGACTCAGCAGCTGATCTGTACTTTACATTTTGTTTATCAATATCTTTGATGTCATGGCCTCTATAAGAAGTGTAACCACTGGCATCAGGAGTTTGTGGGAGTTCCTTCAGTACAGTCTGTGTGTAAGGACCTGGGATGTGTACTAGTGACTGAATTAACATGAATTGACCCATTAATAATTGCTTTAGCTTGATCATAAGATAAATCAGCTCTCTCTAGAGATTTTGACAAAAGTTCAAGAATGCCAACAGTGTCAGCCAAAAAATATGTCATCATGACAAAGCTGTAACATGACATTTGCTGGACTAGACCATGTAGCAAGGCTTGGCCTGGAGTACCACGTTCCATTGCTACGATCTGCGGGCAGCTTATCACAAATGAAATACAGTTGACTAGTTCTTTGAATGGAATCATTTAATGATAGCCATTGTGTGAAGAACACTTGCTTGATTTTGTTGCTTTTCTCTTCATACAATGCTTTGCTTTCTTCCAGAACCAGACACAACTTGGGAGAATATTTCAGGCTTTTTGCAAACTGGTTTAAAACTGAAATGTACTTCACAAGGTATGGCACCTGGTTTGCTGCCTTTTCAGCTGCCATCTGTAATCTGTGTGCCGAACAATGACTTGTTATTATCCAGGGGCATTTTTCCTTAAATTTTGTAGCAACACCTGTTTTTATTCCCACCATGACATTTGCACCATAAGTTGCAAGTCCAACCAAGTAAACATCAAACAATCCTTGATCTGCCATGACTGAGCGCATTGTGTTGTAGATAGAATCAGCCCCAGTGTTGGTCAGCTCATGCACAGCAAGAAATTGACTTGTAACCTCACCTAATGATGAAAGATACCTGGTATAAATTATCAATATAGAGATGTTTCCTGCATCAGTTGGTTCATGTGCTTAAAGAGCAAAAAATGGGAAAGGCGATGGCCGAAAGTCTGCCTGCATTTCATTCTGAACTACATGATTTAGAGCACTGTACATATCATCCAGAGACTAGCTGTGGATGTATATGAAGTAGGGCTATGATGATTATGGACTTTTGTAACCGGTTAATCTTTGCCTTGTAACCGGTTAATAGTCTAATCGTCACAACCCTAGGAATTTGTGCATGACGGCCGCACCGAACATTAACAAAAACTCTAAAGGCTTTCAACAACAATAACAACTAAAATTCAACCAAACAAAAAAGCAAGCAGTTCATAAAATCGCGATAGGCAAACATACCAATTTTGATAATTGTATTATTTTCCCTTGTTTATTATTCTCGGAAAAAAATCTTAGATTAACCGGTTAGGAACTCCATAACTGGTTAAGAGCAGCAACTGAACCGTAACCGGTTAATCATGTAATCATCACAGCCCTAATATGAAGCTCCCTGTTCCACTTTGTGACTGAGTCTGGTGTTTTATTAGAGGGGTCACTCCCTGTTAAGAATATATATATAAGAACTTGTGTTTTGAAATAAGACTACCAATTAAAGTAATAAACAAAGATATTTGGAAGAGTTGACTAGTTACTTAATTTTTATAGATATTTTCAAAATGTTTCACTTTTAGAAAATTGTCAAATTGCCTTTTGTTCTGAGAAAATACTGTAGAAAACAAAATATCTTATTAATACTAGAATGAAGAATATTCTTACATTGAATACTTGTTGTGAAAGGAGGGAATGAAACTTCATAGGTGGGATGGCTTCCTTTGCTTGTACAAGTAATGTGGCTATCTGTGCCTGAATACCACCTTTACACCCCACATTCACTGCAGCAGTTGAAATGTCCTTCTTCAAAACTTGTGATGCTTCTGCACTGCAATGATCTTCTGACTGTGCATGCTTCACCAAGTCGTCTTTTTAAGGCTTAGTAGCAGTTTTCCCAGTGGTAGCATAAATATTTATTTTCTTCTTGTCCCTGCATAAGTCAAAATGAAATGTATTTTGTTGGGAAATATGTTCCAGCCAAGGAAACTATGAAAACTAAGTTTCTTCAACAGTTCTGTGAAAATTGCAGGTATTTTTTTTTTCACACCAACAGTCCGATTACTGCTGCAAGCTTCTGTTTCTTCAGAGCTGTCTTTTCTTTTGGAAGTGGATTTCCCACCATCAATTAATGTTATTGCTTTGACCTTCTTTTAAAAAAAACTTGATATATATAACTATTTAGATGTCTTTTTATCTGATCTATGAGTTTTTATGATCTCAATTCAGACATATCAAATGAAATTTGGGATTTCCACTTTGATACAGACTATGTTGGTTTGATGAAAGTCAGGTTTTTTCTGATTACTGTTTATGTACCACAGGCAGAATCAAACATGTAGCATAAGAAATGAAAATAAAAGAAATATATATTTCTGTCAAATATATATTTTCAGTTTGTTTTAGCTTTCATAGTGTGATGCAGTTATTATATATTTTTATATATGACAATTTAGATTTAAAAATTAACTCCTAAATTTTTATGTCTAAAGCCACCTATAATACTAGATGAAGGGTAGTTAAAAAGTATTTAACAAAAACAAGCTGAGAGTAGGAAGAATAATCCATCAGCTGAATGTAATCACTTAGTAAATTCCACTAATTGTCCACCTTTACAAAATAAAAACTCAATTTCTCCTTTAAGTCTGTTTAAGTTTTTATTCACGTCATGCATTACTCACTTTCCTTCTTCCAAAGTTAGTTTATAAATGGTTAAATTCAAATGCTTTCTTGATGTCAAATGCAATCAGTATACAGTAAGTATCTGTTAAAAATGCTAAAGAAGAGAACTGTAAGGCTGCTTTAGAATGAATTGTTAAAACTTTTAAATGAAAATTTTGTCATGATATAAAGTATAAGAAGCATAACAAGTTTTTTTTTTCATTTTTCAGATTAAAGTTCTAAAATATTAAAGTACTGAATGTATCATATTTCTTTTTCAAAATATATTTATTGTACATTTTTTCTGATATATCTAAATTCATGCTGTTTGCAATTAATCAAACAGTGGTGTTATTAATTTTTACTCATTGACCCATAGAGTCATAGCTGATTATAGGGCACTTAATAATATTTGCTCATTGTTGTACTGACAGCCTCATTTATTGATACATTCAGTTAATACAGTTATTACACTGTCCAGGATCATTATTTATTGATAAATGTATATGTAATAACCTTCAAAAGTTCATGTATATTATTACCTTTACTGCTTTTTTTGGAAAGTTCATCATTCTACATTTTAGAGTATTGTATTGAATATTTTTCTGCAAGAGTAACATCATGTAAATTGTATAACATTATGTCTTTCTGTACTCACATTACCAAGCTAAATGTTAAAATACTTTTAGATAATGTTAATTTTGTTTCAAAATTTTGATAGTATGTTTTAAATTCACATAATTTCATGTCACTGCAGTTGATGGGTGATACATGTACCCGTGGTTGTCGGTTTTGCTCTGTGAAGACATCAAAAAATCTCCCTCCACTTGATAAGAAGGAACCTGAGAATACTGCAAAGGCAATTGTAGCATTAGATCTTGACTATGTGGTATTAACATCTGTTGATAGAGATGGTGAGAGAAATTAATTTGTCATCAGATTTACTTACTGATCATTCTAGCAACTTTGTGATGTATTCATGTTCTGACAACTTACTTTACTTCTGCTCAGATACATAGGTATTCTTGTTCAGTGCTTACCTCAATTTGCAAAAAAATTTTCAAATGCTGCAAACCCACCTGACTTGTTACTGCCTTTGTGCTATTCCACCTAACTATTGGTTCTCATTTGACAATGCATATGTATGGATGTTTAGTTTTGCTCTTTCTTTTTTTCTTAATCTTGGTACCATTTTACTATTATGGAGTGTACAGTATGATAACTGATTTTGTTCATTTTCCTTCTGATCATATCAAACCTGTTTTAAATGACTAAATATAGGACAGCCTGTTCCTCAAACTGAATTGGCCTTGTCTTCCCGAGTCCACAGTGCACGATCAACTAGACCTCATACAGCTTTGTTGGACATAAATTCACAATTGTATTCTGTTTTATCCCTTTCTGATTTCCTGTAATTCTTTCCCTTCCTTGTTCCATGATAAGTCTTTCTCTCGGTACATATTTGTTTTTCTTTCCTTTGATATTGGAGCCTACGTTGAACATTTTGTATTTCAGTTGCATGAAGGCACTAACATGACTTGTCTTTTATAAGTTTTGGATTAGCTTGCTTTAACCTACCATCAGGCTGATTTTCTGTTCCTTAAATGTCACCAATTTTGTCCATTTGGGGGAGGTAGACTTTGATTATACTGTTTGTTTATTCCATGCCTAATATTTTCATCTTCATCTTACCCTCACATTTATCCTAATATGTCCACTATCCATTTCTTCTCATCTCAGACATGCCTGATCTTTTCCTCTTTGACTCCATTCAGTAGAGCTGACAGTTCTCAACCCCATTACGACTTGTAGGGTCCTTTTTCTTTTGAGAATGTGGTCTTCTATGGCAGCACTTATTCTCATGGGTCATGCTCATATGACATCTCTTTAATGGATTCTCTAGAATCATAGGAACCTTGTGTGGGATTCCTTGGATGTTCATCTAGCCATTTCTCCTTCCATTGCAGATTATTTATCTGCATTGGTGGTTGGACAAGATTAATATATCGTGAGTGTTTTACTTCCTTCTCTTTGTCTGGATTTACATATTTTCACACTTTGCTTCACTGATGGGGTTGTCAGTTGAGTTGCTTCAGGTCTGTGGTTGCTAACTGAGCAGTCTTACCATAATTATATCCAGGATCAAGCTATGAGCATTTTCTTCATCTTGCTCACCATTAGTCATCTTGTTATGATCCATTCTAATAATTCTATGATGATAGTGTATATCAATCACAATGGAAGCACCAGTTCTCATTCCCTATGTGGTCATATGTTGGGTCTTCTTTTTTTTAGATCTACACTTATGGTATTTATCTCCTTGTGTGTCATTTATAAGGTGCTTTCATCTTTGTCATGAATCATCTTTCCCACTTGGACTAAATTTATCCAAAGAAGTGGTCTCTAGATTTTCAAGTTTTCCAGTGGCTCTGCAGTCAGTAGGGTACTCCACATCTAGATGAATTTGCCACAATACTCAATACAAAATTACCTCAGTGTTGGCTTCCTGTACCTCATCCACTTGCACTGGCTGTCAATACATGCAGTCAAGATTGGATAGGGAAATTCATTTATGTGTATCCTCCCATTCAGCTCCTTTTCTGTCATCCACTCCACTCTGTGTCACGTCCTTCTGATTGCCCCTTACTGACTGACCCAGCCCTAGTTTCCACAGCTGTTTCAAGTCCAATCTCTTTTGCCATTGCCTCTTACCCTAACTCCATCCCTTCTATGGCATTTTCAGTCCCAGGGAGCTCATCTAGTCCTTCCAACATTTTATCTTCACATTTGGTTTTTATATGCTCCTTGACAAGAAATCCAGTATTTTACAGCGAAGTAGTTTTTTTTTAGCTTGTTCTGTTTGCCCTTCTTTATGAAGGTTTTATGATTTGTAAATGGAATGTTTTCTACTGTTGGTATTTGGATCATGGGTTTTCTCTTGGTCATCCCAGTGTTTCTATTATTATGGATTTCTTCACTTGGTTATTTGGATGTGGGGACTTCTGGGTCTTTGATTGTGGGTTAATGAGGCTGCCTTATCCATCATTATTCAGTACCATAAAGTTTTTACCTCTTATACCTAATCACTATTGTTGCATTCTTTCCAGATAAGTTGACTTTCAAGGCATGTAATTTTGTGATTAGGATGTTAGTGTAGTGCTCCATTGGCTTACTTTACCTCTGTTTGAATCTTTTTCATCTTGTTTCATGTTTCTATTCCTTAATGAATATTTCCTTCTTCTTTTGGCTTGTAGATGTTGCCAGTCAGATTTATTTCCTATTGACATTTCACAAACCTTGTACCATTCTACTTACACTCTTCTTTATCTGGATCAATCTATTCTTCTCAAAACTTCAGCAGTGTGGAAGGGTAATTCCACCTTCTTGCCAATTTCTCTTCCTTCCGTTTCCAATCTCTATTCTCAGTTTGATCCATATAGATCTCTGTGTCTTGTTTGTGTTCTTTGTTGTTAACTTTACCCACACAACTTTTTTTCCATCAGCTTTCCTCTGTTCATTATCTTTCTCCTTCCACCCTTACCAATTAGATATGTCTTTAAATTTGATTGTTGAATTTTTTCTTGTTTTTTTTTTCCTTTAATTTGTTTTATGTGTCTTTATATTAGATTAGGCACCTTAATTTTTCTCCAGCATCTCATTTCCACTGTCTTTTCCGAAAATTCTTCGAGCAAATATGTGGACCACTTCATATACTTTTATTTTTCACTGTTTACATTGTGGTACTGTTTTGTCACTATTGGGTTATCATTTTCCACCTTTTGTCATTCTTCAAACTTTATTGTGATTGTAACTGGGTATGTTTTCTTTCTTTTATTATTTATATTATTTTTAGGGGCCTGTCTCATGTTTCGAACAGGATCTCATTTTGTAGTGAATGTGCCTGTTCAGATATACTTTGCTCTCTTAGAATTATATGAACAAAACCTGCATTGTAAGTCCATGTTGACTTAACTTTCAAACTTTTCATGGCCACAAAATGCACACTATTCATTATAATCACATCAACTTGTGGAATGTTCCACAAGATCATTCTTAGGTTATTCCTCATGAGATACTTGATTCATAAATATGCCTCTTCAAGACCACTGGATTTAAAGCTGAACCAATCAACATAATGTACCAAAAAACATGTAGTATGCTGGTATGAGTGCAGTCTACCTCTTTGACTCTGATCCCTTGTTCTATACCTGCATGGAAATTGTTTCTTGGCAATTGAGTGTTGGATTTGGAGATGAACAATCCGCATAAGTCCTCACACGTGTTCAGTGTCCGTGGTCCCTCAATCAATTTGACTCAAGTGCACTACTCCAGTCTTATGGGTCACAGTAGGTGCACATATTGTTTGCTGTGCTTGTTATTTTGCGCTACGACTTATAGTTTTTATGCCATGGATGTTTCTGCATTTGTGTGAGTTTACTCTGTTTGATTTGAATGGGACATAGCACATTACAGGGACATAATTCTTGCTTCTGTTCATCAATGTGTGTGTGTGTATATATATATATATATATATATGATATATCACTCCATTATATATTTAACAGTATATGCACAGTCAATCTGTGCATAGATTGCTGGTAGGATTTCTCTCTCTGGTCCACTAAACATACATGTTAACTCCTGGCAGTCAAGTTTTGGATGTAGTTGTCTTTCCTTTTATGGTATATTGCACCTGAGCCACTCCACAACATGGGGCACATCTCTTATTTTACCTACCTTCTGTCCCAAAGCAAGACTAAAAATATTATATATTGTTGTTAGAGTTACTATCCAATCTATGTTCTCTCTCATTGAGATGTTCTCTTCAGTATTCTGCCCAGATCTGCCTCAGTGTTTTCATGCCTGGGCAGAGAGTATATTTGATACAGGAGTGGTGCTGGTGCTGTCTTCCATGTATAGCCCTATAATTCAAGGGTTCCTTCTTTATGGTATCTTTCAGGTGCTTTTACTTTCTCCCTCATACTGGTCCTTTCACCTATTCAGTGTAGGATGCTAGCTAGGTATGTGAGTGGAAGTTACAGTTTTCCTAACACTGAAAAAATATTTCTAACAGGTACTTAATTCTGTTCACACTTCCCACCCTTTCTTCCCACTGTCAACCAGAGCTTAAATTTCTGCCTAAATTCTAAGTGATAGGTAGATTAGCATAGAGTGAGTCAAGAGTCATTTGGGTATGTGGCACTTCTATTGGTGGAGGTCTATTGCATGATAATTCACATGCAAAAATCAGTTAAACCACGTAAATGTTAGGCTTGTTGCATGTAAAAAAAAATGTTGCAAATAGAGGGTAGCACTGAACAAAAATAGCTTTGTATGTATGTAAGAGTGTTTAAGCACTTATTGGAAATACGTTTTCATCAGAGGAAAGTTACAACTATTGTAATAAATGAATTAAGACTTTTCTGCATGTCTTTTTACCACTGGTTAAGGAAAATTAGTAATTGTTATGGTACATATGTGTAAATTATTTTGTCTTTAAAAACAAATAAAAACCACTTTACTGTGTATTTGGTTGATAATTTGAATGTGGGATTGGATTGTAGTGTTTTTATTTTATTTTATAAACAGTTGATGGGCAACATTACACTGACACTCATAAGTGCCCATAAAATGGATTTTATAAGGATTTATTGAAGCCCTCATAGTTTTGCTGTTCACTTGATCGTCTGTTGATTGTTTACACAGGAGAAGCTCACAGGCAACTTCATGTGATATGATGACTGCTGTGGCTTCAGTACTTTAAGTTAATTGGACAAGGTTAGCAATGTTACATACACAGTAATACAATGTTTTCAAACTGTATTGTTGTATTATATAGACATTCAATACTCGTGACTGAAAAGTTAAGTTGATATGTCAGATTTTAAATTATAGGATTGGTTATTGATTATAAGTAAATTTAGAACATCAAGAAGAACTTTAAGAAATTTCATTGTGACATAAATTGCATTTCATGAACTACTTTGATTTTGTATGCATGACACAAGACTACAAAAGCTGTCTTATTGATCAGAGATAATCATAGTTCTGTTCTGATATCACTTTATGTTATAAACATTCCTCAGTTTATCCAACAAAACTGGTTTGTTGCCAACATTCAGCAATTGGAATCTCAGTGAAGAAGTTCGATTTTCCCTATGAAAGAACACCTTAGGAAGAGACATTCTAAAAAAATTTGATGTAAACTTGGTTTTTAAAAAACATTGAGAAGATTCAAAAAGAAATGAAATGGTACAGTTAGAAAGAGTTGGACAAATATATATACACTGCTGACCAAAATCTTAAGGCCAATGAACATAAAGAAAAAATATGCATTTTGCATTGTTAGACTCAACCACTTATTTGAGTAGAGTTTCGAAAGATGACAATAAGAAAAGGGAAAATAAAAATAAAATTTTTTAACATTTAATAGGGAAAATGTGAACACTATGAAATTAGCCTACATTCTAGTTGGTCTAAAGTTTAAGACCATACTGACCACACTTATGTTTATGCAAATTTGTGACTTAATTTTTTAACAAATAGTGAAACCGGTGTTTTATTTTCTGGTAAAAAGTTTCATTACTATTTTACTCTTGTTTGTAAGTTACAAAAGAGTAATTATCATAAGATTCTAGTACAAATTTCCTGTGCCATACTTTAAAAAGGTTATCATTTTTCTTATTTTACTGTATATACAAATTGTATGGATTGTTACTGTATTTATCAAGTTAATATAGCTAAGCTTTATATTTACCTCTTACCTTTCTTTGTTCTTGAAACATAACCATATGTTCATGTAATAGACTTATGGTACAAATTTGTTTATACAAAGTAACTTTTTTATCCAGTTTTATAAACAAATAATAGAGACATGGCTTAAGCCCACTAACAGCTTCCATGCATGATGGAGACTGTGTATAGCCTTCATGTATTTTTCAGATTTTGTATTGTTTGAATTTTATTTTTTACAGTGGGAAGCTAATATTTACTTATTGCATGTAGAGATACATAATTTTTGTTTAAACATTTCTTGAGTCAGTAAAGTTTCTTTTTTCAGAAAAATTTGCAAAATTACTTGGTGAGACAGTATAAATCTACACCTTTTGAAATTTACTCTTTAGAATTCTGAATCACTTTTAATGACATCTCTGGTTTCTACCCAAAGTAGAGTGATGATTGCTCATCCCACAATACTATGCAATAATGTAAATTTTGAATGTTTGTTAATCCCTGTTAGCAGTCAGTGGGTTGATAAGGGGCTGGGCATAGTTAGGTAGTTAGCATGTCAATATATGGATAACAGGGTCCAGGGTATTAATGTGCTGATAATGAATATACTCCATCATAGGTTCATTTTAAAAGTATAAACAATCTTATCATTTGATTCCAGCAGCTAAATAAACCCTTTTTGGTGTTGGGTACTACCAGCTTTCATTGATAATTCAGAATTAATATTCTCAGGCAACATGTAAATTGGATACTGTTCAGATCGAAAACACCAGTGTTTTAAAATCTTTTTAAAGATTCAAGAAAATGTGATAAAGATAAAGAGGCCTTAAATTAATTACATTACATTTACATAGGACTTAGGATCACATTATGTGATACATGTTTAATTATCACTACGAAGAATCAGGTCAAATTGCTCTAGCCACTGTTCTTAATTGACTAGAATTTTCTAGTAAACAAGTTTATAAAGTTGGTCAGCTAGAATCATAACATGAGTATTTTTTAATATCACCATTGTCAGTCCTTTACATTTGAAAAATGTACATCGAATGTTAACAGCTAAATAATCTACAAGGGTTGTTGGCTGGTGATGCTTTATTTTGGTTTTCTGTGTACAGAATTAGACAATAAAAGTTTACTTGTAGTGACTGAATTGTACTGTTTTTCTTTTAATTGGGCAAACTGAGACATGTTCACAGTATGCCATTAAACAATGACAATCTCCAATCTCTGTGGCAACCAATGCAAACTTGTTTCATGCAAAAAGTAGTTCATCATGTATATATTGGTCACAATCAAATTTACTAAAGCTCTTTTTACTGAATTTGCTAATAATTTACATTCTATTTTGTAATTTAAACTTTGAAATATTATTTTGTTTCCCAGCTACAAATATTTATGTCTGTTTATGGGAATTTAGTTTGAAAATGTCTTTATTATTGTGCATGTAACATAAGTAATATAGGCCAATTAAAATTCAGTATCACAGTCAAGGCAACAAACAGAGTCACACAAAATTATTTTGAGATTATCTATCTATGAAAACAAGATCAGATTGCTTGGCCAATGGCATGACAAATAAAAACAGGATATTATTTCAAAAGTATTTATTTCCTTGTAAAAATAAAAAGATCAGTGGTGGACCCAAAACTGCAGGCATTATGTCAGGTTTAATGGGAACTCTTAATAAGTCAGATGAAAACTTATTTTCTGGGTGATTATAAGTGTTAGTGTAGTAACATCTATCAAATAAGAAGGGCAACTTATGTTGCTGAGATAAAATCATATGCTTCCAATTTTTAGTTTGTTTGAATATGGTCTGAGAAGTGATGGACATAGCAAAATTTTGAAACAAAAATTATAATAAAATTGGAAAAGTGTATTTTTAAAGCTTATAAAATGTGAGAAACTGTAGAAGAAATATGTTAAAAAATGTAAATTTACAATTCATAAACTTCAAATATTTACAGTTAAAAGAGAATTTATATGTAAGACTGAAGAATGCCAACATGTATAGTCTGTAGGGGTTATAGTTTATAAATATTATGGTTTAGTGCATAAGTAAAGTAATTCCTGACATATATGTTTCAAATTTTGCTTACAGTAGTGTGTTAAATATTGTTTGTGTGTGAACACAGAATTAATTTGACTCGATTATTTTACTAGCAGTTTCTTTTCAATTATGAATTTTATTTTCTACAGGATTTTAAAAATTGTAACTTGTTGTCTTCATAAAATATTTTATTTTATGTTATTTTATCATATTTCTTCATAATAATAATTATATTTGATTTAATTTTGGCAGATATTTTCTTTAATGCCTTTGGTGTGTCTGTACAAATCTATGTGTATTTAAAAATTGTGACAGCATGGTTATTTTTGCATATATATCTAGACATAGACCAGCAATTAATGTGCCAGACTTCAAATTAGAAAATCCAGTGCACCTCCTGTGATATGCTACTGAACATTGCTTCCATGCTGTGAGTGCATTAAAATGGTAAAAACCATATTATTGTAGGTAGAGGATTGCTGCTTACTGATAACTCTCTCTGTGGATAGTAATTCATGCAGACCATGTGCCTCATGTAATGTATTATGTCAGAATACTGTGGTATTTTCAGGTTGAACTAAATTTCCATAGAGCAAGAGTTTGGGTTCATTGAAAAACAGATTTTGTTCAAGATATTTATCCAAAAGTACTTCTGAGTTCTTTGAGTTATTGAAATCATGAAATATCCAAAGGAATGTTCTTTATTCAGTATGCTAAAAAAACTAAATTTTTATTTACTTTTCAATAACAGATGTTTGCTTTTACAAGAGAACTAAATGCAAAAAAATGGGAGGGGACCTCCCAGAGAAGGTTCTGTTCTTTCAGTTTACCTCTTCTTGGATCTAAACATTCACCCATGTGTTTTCCATGCATAGCAATATATAAAAGGGAGGAGAGGATCCTGGTGCTTGAGGGGTCTAACTCTAACACACCACTTTGACCTTAAATTCCTGTAGATTGGCAGCCTTGGGGTGGACCCCTTGGTTCAGTTGGCTGGTCCAATAGGGCTAGGGACAACCAAGTACCAGTGTTGAATGTTTTCAACAGGTGTTGTAGACATTGTATCTGATGCTGGTGTTTTAGTATAGTGCTCACGAAACCCTGGCGTTAGTGCAGCGTACTTGTTTGGCATTGTAGTGCATTCCCTCATTGGGCTCCATGGTAGGTGGGGTCATTGGGCACCAAAATTTCCCTTTTTTTATTATGGATACTCCAATTAAAAATCTCAATAAAATAGTGAAATAATAGTCTATAGGTAAACAACCACATCTTGAAGATTCTGAGCAGTACTTTTCACCATTTGTACCACGTGTTATACCTCATTTTCTTATATTGTATTCACTTTCAGACAAACCTATAGGGCAGATATCTCCATTTTTCATTCAGGAGGGACTTGCTGGCTCTACAAAGTCAGTAAAGAAACTTCGATCTTGTGACATATTGGTTGAAATATCCACATCTCAACACAGTGAACTTTTGCATTCAAAGGCAATTGGAGATAAACCTATTGAGGTTACACCTCATGCTGCTTTGTATTCATCACAAGGGGTCATTGTTGAGAGGGATTTGAAGAACATCCCAGAGTTGGAGGTTCTCTCTGGTTTCTCCACCCAAGGAGTTTCCACAGTGGGGCACATATTTGCTCACTCAAATAGAATTATGGTGCTAACCAATGTCCTCATTGTCACATTTACATTACCACATCTACCTGCCACTATCAAGGCAGGTTATCTTAATTGCAGAGTACAGCCATACATTCCAAACTCTCTCTGACGTTTCCAGTGTCAGTGGTTTAGTCATGAGAAGATATCATGTCTTGGTTCCTCGACGTGTGCTTGTTGCAAGGACCATGATGCCTATGAGTGTAAAACGGATCCTTATTGCATCAGTTGCAATGGATCTCACCCATCATACTTTTGTTCTTGCCCTAAATGGTTGGAAGAAAAAGGTGCAGCGTTTGAAAACGATTCATTACATTACTTATACTGAGGCTCGAAAATTGCAGTCCACCACCTCATTTTGTACGTATGCTGCTGTACTTTGCTACACAACTACAGTAGGAGTGCAGTCAGATCTCTCTGTGCCTCCAAAAGAAGCATTCTTCCAGTGGGCTCATGCACATGCTCGGTGGGTAAGACGTCAAAGTGAGTAGGAATCTTAGGTTAAGTTCACAACCACCAGTTCCAAATTCATATGGGACAAGATTTGAAAAATCAGTGGGTCTTCCTTTGGTGGATATCTTCTTCCTCCTTTGATTCTAAATAGATCAATTTACCTATAACTGGGGTAGTGTTCATTTCCTTTCTTTAATGTTTCTTTTTGGCTTCTCTTAAGTTGTTTTTTTACAGGTCTTGTCCCATGGTGGGTGTTTTCTGATCAGGTAAATTTCATATAAAACCCACACTAAACACAGTAATTATATAATATGTACAGTTGAGATGGGGTGTTTCTGTAAGACCAGTTGGCAATTTTCCAGTTGTTTGTGTGTTTATCAATATATTATAATTATATCTTTAGTGGACCATAACTCGTGAACTTCATTCCTGCTAAATCTTTGAATTCATAATCAGATGTGGTCTGCTTTTCAAAATAGGAAAGTTCAGTCACCCATTGCATTGTCTCCTGTGTGACTTTCCTCTAGACTCTCCATCTTGGTTTTCAAACATCCTTTTTTTTTTAAGTGGACCATGAAAGTACTTACTAATCTCAATTCTTGGTCACTGAAGTGATGGACCATGGAAACTTACTCCTGGGTGTTTTATACTTATTTTTGTTTATCATCTCAGGAGAAGAGAGCAGAGCTGGTTTCCTACCAATATTTCCTCCCAGATGTTTTTTGCCTGAGAGTACTTTGTACAATAAAGCCAATTATCAACTGTTATTTTCAGCCAGCCTACATGGGATTCTCCTTGTTATTCAGTGCTCAAGATATATCTGTGAATTGATGACATTACTCTGTCATCTTTGGCTTTTTCAGCCTCCTTGTATAGTATATTTGGTATTTACCCTCCTCTACAGTACTGTTGCTAAATTAGTAGTGTATGGTAAAGTGAATAGTTTATTCTGACATTATAATAAAGTGATGAATGATATGCTGTAAAAGGCCATGGCATACACATTTTGAATCTTCCTCATGCACAAAGATTTAAGTTTAATATTGTTTTTTTTGTCATGTATTTTATGTTATATGTCTTAAAATTGGGTATTATTTTTGGTCTAAGGGATACAAGTTTGTCTTTGTTACATAATCATTTTTTGTATGTCATGTAAAAGGGATTTGTTTAATGTTTATTTTGGTTAAACGTTTGTTACATTTCATAAGCTATCTCATCATGAAAGGGGGTAGTAATAGAGTAATTAGCTTCACTGATACAAGGGTGAGTTATTTACATTTCTCAAACACTATAAGATTAAAGTAGATTTTCTTGTTTGGTAGTTTTATTATTAGGGATGACTGGATCAGCCTGGAAAAAATAGTGAAATGGAGCTAGAGTGTTTTTTTAATTAGTCCTAATGTGGATGTACAAGGAAATAACTGAACATGAACTAGAGCATGCTGTAAGTTTGTTAATAATTGATTGTTATTCATGTCTTCTTATGAGAAAGATAATTTGTACCTTGAGAAACCTGTTTTCCTTGTTGACAAATCAGATCATAGCCAGGGGTAGCTACGCTCTTTGCATTTGGTATGGTACAAACACACCAACTTGTTGACCCTAGAAGATATATGCAAATTTTTTTTTTGTGTATTATTGTTTTTCATGTATAGAGCCAGGAGCTTGAAATTTTTGCAGACTTCCAGGTTTAGGATTTTTAAGCTAAAGTTGCATTATGCATTATTGATCTTTTGACCATGGTATTCTTAAGCTTAAATGCCATGTGATGATTTTGCTTAAAGTAAAAACAAATTTAATCAGACACACCACTTAAAGAAATGATGGTAACTTTATTGTAATAATTCTTTAATAATACATATAATTCTACTTTCAGATCTTCTTGATGGGGGTTCAGCACATTTTGCCGAAACAGTAAAAAAAATCAAAATGAGGTTTGTAATTATAGGCATACATATTTTCCTTATTTGCAATGAAACAACTTGTGCTCTTTTTAAATTGAAATTAAGCTTTCACTCATAACTGTTGTACTTAAGTTAAATGTGAAATGCCACTCAGAAACAAAATAGGATCTGAATTCTAACACTTCAAAAACTAAAAATATGTACAAAAAGAATAAGTTTTTCATTATACACTTGAAAAAAATGCTCTTTTTAACCACACTCTCAGATGGTTAGAAAATACTGATTGCTAGTTGTCCCCATTTCTCTTGACAAAGCCCTCTTTATCTGTTCAGTACACCACATATACTTTCACTTTCTTTCAGAAGCTGGAGTCAAGCACTGTGTGATATTTATAACTTATTGATTTATTCTGAAATGGAATTATTTTATATTTCTACCTGGTTATGAAAATTGTTACTTCATTATAAAACATTGTTATTTGTTTCTGCTAACACAGTTGCATTTGGTTATTTGTTTTACATCATGAATTGTATGCTACCACTTCAAAGGTATTGTGTTCTATTAGCACATTTACACAGGTTTCAGCTTGTGGTACTTCAAAGAAAATTTTCAAATTTACTTCATTGAGAATTCAATCATCTAATGAACAGATCTCTGTCTGGCCTCACCTCAACTTTGGGAGCCTACACATTTGGACATACAGTCTCCCAACTTTGGAAAGATGTTACATTGTTATGCTTTTTGAATAATTTTATTTTTAATATTTTCTGTAATTCTTTGAGTTTTATAACATACGTTTTGTTAGGTTGGCAATACTTATAGTCCAGTTAAAATGAGGAATTAGGCTTGGTTGTATTCTCTCTCTTCTATTCAAAGTATACTAGGGGTCTGTTATTTTTAGGATTGCATGAAATTCATCTAACTAGATTATAAATCATTTTATTAACTATATTGTTTTTCTTCCATACATCATATCTCATACATAGGTTGTTGATAAAATACATTTATTTCATTTACTAAATTACTCTTTATTTCATTTGCATTGTTATTTTTTTTTGTTAGCTTAATGATATCCTTTATCCTGCACTGTTTGATTAGGTTCAACATGTGTCTGTTATTTGTTGTGTGTCTGTAGTTCAACTTGTGGATTAATCATTAATAAAGTTAAATATCTTGTTAGCTCAGGCTTCATAAGTGTCTTAAATTTTAGTTTACCTGTGACAATACTTATGGATTGTTCATAAGCTCAGTTAACTATTTTGTTGATCTTCAACACACATAATGTGTAATACATCTTTTTCTTTTACTCCCAAATTTTCAACCATTAATTTTTTATTACTTTATGATTTGTACTTCTTATCCATAATTAATTTTGTTTGGGCCTCTGGAGTCCATGCTATCTGATCCCAATTATTACTTGCCTTCTTTTTTGACTGTTTCATTTTTTGCCATCTTCCATGTTTTTCTCAGTCACTTCCAGATGACCTTGTCAGTCCAGTACATGCTTTAGGTAGCTTCTTTGCTTTCCATTGAATCCATTTCCTAAGTTTTCATTACTTAATCCACTGCTTGGTCTGTGATTTGTTTCCCCCTTCTTCCCTGACTTATTGGATATGGATTATGATTTGATTTTTTTTATTCCTTGTATCCTTTTTCCCATCATCACTTCCTATTGTCATCACTCCAATTGTATATCTTTTTCCTTTTCCCTGCATATCAAACCTGTTTTCCTTTGGAGGTACTTCATCTGTTGAGCTTTGGAACTGCAACTCATGTATTCTTCTTCCATTTTCTACTTTGAAGCTGTTTTTTCCTTGTCAAGATACTATCATGTACCCCATGCCAGCCTTCACTGTTTTGCTTTTGTGAGTCCATCATTGGGTAAGTTACCATATAATATATATATTTTCCTCTTTATAAATTCTGCTCTGTAGTTGATATGTATTTAAACCAATAAACGTTGCACTGTAAGGCCGTGATTACTTTCAGTTCTACGGCTACTTAACCAGCACTGCTGAAATGGCAGCAGAAAGGTATAGCTGCTCATCCTTGCCATGCCTTTTTTTGAATAAATCAGTATGGTTTGCTTTTCAAAGTTGGATTTCATGGTCACCCATTGCACTGTCTCTGGTGTTATCATTTTTCCTGATTCTTCACTAAACTTTCTCCTCTCTTTTCTTCCATTGGAGTTTTAGAATCCTTATTCATTTTGCAGTTCCAAGTTTCTGGAGTGCTGTTCTGTGGAGGCATCATTCTGAATGTCTTAATAAAATATATACCCAAATGATGACAGAAAACTTACAGATGAGAAAAGGTCAGTGGTGTTCTCTTACTGTAGGAGATGACACATCCTCTACTATTTAACATTGGAATGAGTCATCAAAATTGTAGTTTACTCCTTCATTTTGGATTCCTCATTCTACCTCCATGTAGATGTCAGTTCATAGTGGCTGAATTTTGGATTTAGAAATGAATTAATCAACATAAGCCCTCACATGTATATTATAGGTGTCTCTATTACTTCATCCTTTTATATTATTGTTATATTGTGTGTATTGTGGGTCACAGTGGCAATGTTTGCAGGTTACCACTGTTCTTCCCTTTCCACAATCCATTGATGTTCTTGTTATTTCTAGGATGTTACTGCACTTTTCCTGTGATGTTTGAGTAAGATGGTTTACATGACACAGAATTCTGTTTTTGGTGCTGGATGTCAAGTTCCTGGATTGATTTATCTGTTTTTCACATTGGTATCATGTGTCCTGTCAACAGGCCAGAGGGTACAAGATTGCCACAGGTATGATCTTCTTTCCTAATCTCACACAGATTTCAGCTGCTGGTTGCCAGGGTTTTGGATCAAAGTCAACTTGCTAGTGATATAATCCTTTTTTTTTTCTTACTCTCACATAGATGTTGGTTCTCTTGTGGTTAGGTTTGGGATTGTTGTTGACTTACTGATGGTATGGTTTTCATTCTTCTGCTGTGCATTGTGCATATGTTAGTTCTTGGCACCCTGGGTTTTGAATGTAGTTGACTCGCTGTGTATGATCCATCACACCCTAGCTTCTATGTATCAGGAGGATATGCTTTTACTCACATCCACATTTGTGTATTATGGGATTAAGATTCATGTATAGTGTAATTCAAATCACTATCCAAGTGTAGTTCTTTTTCTTTTGGATTTGCTACTGCCTATTTTAACTCATATCTGCAACACCTTTTTTGACACTGGGCAAAGAGCATACCTAGTGCAGAAGTGGTGCAGTCTCCCACGTATGATCTTCAACTCCAGAGATCTCTTTGGCAGTGTTCTTCAGACCCTTTGAAAGCATGCTTCTTTCTTTCCATAACACTGGTCTTTCTGCCTGTTCAGTGTGGGATTCCAGTGGTTTATATGAGATAGATAATGTATCATATCAGATGTAATTTTCTCATACTGGAAAAATATATCCAATAGATAATTACCTTCATTCACACTTCTCACCCTTCCTTCCCACTGAAAACTGGTGTTTTCATAATAGTCAATTACAGATGGATGGGAGCATATAGAGAGCAGCTATGAATGAGAATACCTGTGTGAGAGTAAACCTGAATCTGTTGGAAATACATTTTCATATAGGAAAATTGAAACATATATTTTTACTCATAATCCCTTTTAATATAATTTATTTATGATAATTTTCAATACTTGTTTAAATTTTAGTTTTATCTGATTATCATTTTCTCTTTAACTGATCTTTACGTTATATTTAAAATTTACCTTATCAATATTCAGTATATTTTTTCTTGACATTTGTTTTAAACAAATCCTTTCTTATCTTTTTGTTTCTATTATTTTCATTTTTTATCTTTTGCAATTGAAATGAAACACACAGCTGCAACTACTCATTAAAAACACTTGCAGGTTATTGCTTTGGTGTACCATGACATCACTTTTTCTTACACTTCATGTTACTTAATCATTCACAGTTTAACCCTGATGAAGAAAAAGATCCACCAAGTGAAAGATTTCACATTATCGTGATTTTTAATTTTGTCTTCAAGTGAACTGGAAGTTAATTTTTTCTTGAATGTTTAATTATAAATATTACTCTCTTTTGTTTATTTGGTATACATTGGAATATTCAAATTTGTATTAATTTGTCCTTCAATGGAAAACAAAACTTGCAGCACTATTTTGAAAGTTAACATTTTCCTGCAGTGAAAATGTATGCCATTTTTCTTCCTCTACATCACTTAGAAGCTATGAAGTACAACAATTATATTATTTTTACTGAGTGTATTAACTTTCTACTGGCTCTGGAATCACTTCATGTTAGTTCTCTCCATGTTTTTGTTTATATTCAAAAAGAACTTACTCGTTTTTTTTTTATCTAATGTTTCTATCGAGTTTTCTGGATACCTAGTTTGTGTTGTTATTCACAGGAATGAGCTAGCTGTCACTGCACATAAGTTAGTTTGTTCTGATGTCATTGTGACCATGTCTGTTCTGTATATGGATTATGGTTCTTTATTGAAGACTTGGCTTCACACTAGTTGGCAGTCTTGTTTTCATGAAAATCAGGAGGAGGAAACTGTCCTAACTAGGTACTCATTGGTCACAGTTTTTTAACCTATTGTTTTATTTTTACCTGGACTGATCTACTAAGGTGTGGTCTTTATAACACTTAAGTCTTAGTAACTCACATTTTACTATCATGCTGTTTTTACAACTATTAGCAGCAGTACCATTGTAGATATGTTTTCTGAAGTTTTAGTCCTGATGAAGGATGGTGTCATTGGTAATGGTGACACTGTCCAATTTGATGATATTTTTAAAGTTTTACAAGCCTAGGCTTTTTTAAATTCCATTTAAATCTTTTATCTAGATTTTAGACATTGTTTAGTTTAAATGTTATTTATTCTTACATTTTATAACATTTTTATGGATTTTACTAGTTGTTTGGCACAAATAGCCGAGTTGCTTTGTCTCAATAAACACCAAACAACCACTGGAAATGTATTCCCAACAGATTCTTACTTCTTTTCACACAATAGTTTTTCCTGACTTGTATTGCACTATTTATGTGTAAATTTTTGCACATCACTTTCACATGAAGCAACTGCATGATAGCATGCAACAACTCTCAACCAACAGCAGCATGACACAATCCCTACTATGCAGTTTAACCAAAAATCACTTCTTGATTGGCACTTGTGGTGTGTTAAGATATTTTTCACTTGAACTTTTATTTATGGAATAAATTCCACTGTATTTTATGCCTTGTGAGATACTACATTGTGGAGAATGCACCCTAATTTTGAAAAGACAATTTTAAGAACAAATATTTTGACTCAGGAACAAACACCTTTTTGCATTCTTGTTTTTTTTTTCAACCTACTGAGTAAATACAGTCAAATGCATCACATTCTTTACAGTATATTAACAGTATTAGTTAAACTGAATGTTTTATATTATCGAAAATATTTGTAATTGTTATGTAATGTTTTTAGCTTCAAGTTAACAAAGATGACCTAAGAAGGTCAAAATGTTGTTCTGTACTTTATTTTAATTAAACTTTTAATATCTATAGTAGCTATCCTGAGAATACAAAGAGGTTAACCTGAAGATAACCTAAGAAGGTCAAAACATTGCTCTGTACTGTATTTTAATTAAAGATTTAATACCTATACCAGCCATCTTGAGAATACATTTTTCAAGTGGATTTCCTGTCATCATGAATTCTGTTCTCCATTGGAAGATAAAGTTTGTGCTGGTGTGTAGACTACTCTTCATGCATTTATTTCACATTTCCTTCATTGTATGGCTGTTTGCTACTCTGCAGGATACTATTTACATCCATTCACCACCCTGATCTCCAGTTTATCCTGTTAGTGGGTAGATTCCTGTTTCCTTTACATGGACATTCTAAGATATACAGATCCTACTGAGTATCAAGTGTTATCTGACAAATTATATTTATTCTTAAGCCTGCACTGTGCAGCTGTTCAGGTCAGTAATGCCTCCCATAGAGATGAGGTGTTAAGCATCACTGCTTATAGGTTTTTTCTTGCAGTGTTTTGAAAGTTAAACATGTTTACCCTGGACTAGCATGAGTAAAGAAGAAGGGAATTGCTGCTCTTCCATGCCATTAAGATCAGTCTGCATTTCAGAATAGGATTTGATGGTCTCCTGTGTGCATTTTCTTCATCAATAAACATAAACAACTGAACTGAAATTCCAGCTGATTTTTTGTTTTGAATGTAACTTAACCCTTTTGCAACAGGTCAGAATTCAAAGACAGTGTCATTGCATTTGTTGATTCTTATTAAGCTACTATTTTATGAATTTATATCAGTAAGCTTGGAATCAAATTCTAGATTATAATTCAAACTTTAATATTATATGTGAGTTAATTTCTTAATTTAAAATAAATATTAAAAGCACACATTTAAATAGAGGTTTTAGTAAGTCACAAGTTATTTTTAATGCAGCACTGTTTAAAATTAGATGTTTATGATGTCAAATTACTAAGTCTCTAGTTTTGTACAAATTAGGAACTAAAATTATTAATATTTGCAGGCTAAAATATAAAATGAGAACCTTATAAATTTTTATTTTGCTGAGATATGGGTTATGTACTGTTTCAAACATTGAGGCCCCATTCAACTTTTTCCATGTTTTGAAATGGCTCCTTATATATACTCTTACTTTGATAGTTGACATTTGAATATCCAAACAATAGCTTAGAATGCTTCCAGAGCAGTTTTCCCATCATTTTAATCTTTGAAAATGCTACAACTTTATGTCAATCCAAGATTTCAATGAGTTAAGTGCTTTCTTTAGTCTTCTTGAAGTTTCATATTTTTAAAAATCTAAATAAATCTTAGTTACTAAGCACAATAAATTACACTGGAATTCTGTGGTATCAGTGGAGTTGTTTATGATTTTCTGGTTATTCATGTGTGTATATACATATATGACATTTAAAAAAAAATTGTTTATTTATATTCTTCACATGCAAAATTTTGAAAGGCTTAGCAGGTATGTCCAGCAGCAGCCAAGTACAAAAGTCATAATGAAAAAGATAATTGTTTGCTTTACTTCTTAATTTGTTGTTCCATAGTTTAAGAAAATAAGTTTAACAACATATTTATAAATAGCATTAATCTACATGCATATATAATGTATAATAATAGAAATATGACTGTATAATGGAAAAATACTAGTCCACTAAAATTGTAATCAAGACGGGGAAAACTAAAGGTCAGTTCTATATTACTAGATGCCTGACATAAGTGCACATACACCGTGTCAATGCAAAATATGTAATGTTAGCTAGGCATGACAGGAAGGTCAATATAATAAAAAATAATAAATATATATGCTTATACATAGTGCTATGAGACTTGAGCAATATAGATGGAACATTTATATTTTGACGTTTTAATATATAGTCATTTTAGCGTGAGAATAGCATAATTTATATTTATTTTCTAATTTTTCTATGATGAATATAAGGTTGGTCTAGTGATACACCCCACAGAGATAAGATATAGAAAATAATATAAAGTATAAAGCTTTGCTGAAAACAAATGTTGGAAATGTATTTAGGAGGTTTTAGAGTTATTTTATACAAATAGTATTTGAGATTTTTGGAATGAAGAATAGTTTTTTAATCATAACATGAAATAAATTTTCACTCTGAAATTGTTTTTTTTTCATACAAAACACTTATAATATTTACTAAAAGTCTATCAAATTTTGTGAAATTACATATTCTGTATCAAATGTTATAGTGCAAGTACTTAACATGCAAATGCTTAGACAAACATATATATTATACTGAGCTTGTTGCAAAAGGGTTAAGCAGTTGTTGTAAGAGCATTGCCTTTCCTTCTCTGTGTTTTTAATTATTCAATCTATTCACTTACTAATTCTGAAATGAAAGGTGCTAATCTCAAGATAATATTTTTATCAGAATTATCCTTTGTAAACCAAAAAACAAAAAAACTGATCAAAATTTGTCACTCTTATTGAAATATTTAGCCAGTGTCAACAATCAGCATTGTGCATAATAGTTTGATAAAAATCTACTTATGTATCACTTGAAAATTACATTTTAGAATGATTAGATGAGCTTCTAACCTTGTGGTTTCTGACATCAGCATATTATGATATGTACACTATTTATCATCACAAGCTGTAATTTGTTTTAAAAAAGCTGAAGCTTAAAGAGTTAGTGTTCCCTAATTTTCTCATACTCATTTACAGGTATGTTTATGAATGTTTTAGTTTCATTTGTATTTGAATAGTTTCTAAGGAATTCTTATAAGAATTTGTATACACTTTTTAATTGCAAGCATATATCTACACTGTGTTTCTTTCATTTTTACCTATCAGAATTTCACTTTAGTTTTTGTAAACAAGGAAACTTACTGTTCACACTTAACATATTTTATTTCACTACTTTATATCATCTAGTGAAGCTTTTAAATCTTAAGCTTTACTTTCAAGTGTTTAACTGTCATCAAAGAAATTCATAATATTAAAATAATATTAAAACAATGCAGATTATAAGGTGTTTATAACTAGTTCAAAGAGTGGAAAGGTTTTTATAAAATAACTGTAGAAGTCATTGGACTTACCTCTATTTTATATTAAGACATCTCGTATACTAATAATATTGTTTAAAAAAAATTCATGAAGATAATGAAAGAGTTCACATTACATTTGTAGATTTTGATAAGTTTTTTACGAGTTAAAGTGTAACACAAAACCAGTGCTGTTGGATTTCTGCTGAAAACAGTATCTGTAGCATTTTTTTTCTTTTTTTAATGATAATTTTAAACATCATGCTAAATCAAGTACAATAATTGTGAAGATAAAGTATTTTGTTTATATGAGAGTCTATTTCATAATACTAATACTAGAGAAAAGGTTTAGTGGATCAGTTCTGTGACATGTCTCACAAAATTATGTTCTCAGACTAAATGATTAGTATGTATATGCTTTCATCATGTGGTGGAAAAAATATATGTTTTTCATTATCATAAAAAGATTAATGACTTAAATCTAAAAAAAATATTTTTTTTCTCTTGTTTGTATAATAGCTTATCCAATTCTGTAATTAAAAACAAGCATATTTACAATATACATGGTGTTCCAGAAGTCTGGATCCATAGGGAGAAATACACTATTTGTTTATTAAATTGAATGCAAATAACATATCAGTTCTTAGTACACTGTGCCATTGGGGTATTTTTTTAAGAAAGATATACAAGTGGCATTAGAAACATGGTTGTTGAATTTTAAAAATATAATGTATATTTTTTTTCTGTGGGTTCAGACTTCTGAGACATCCTGTACATCATGTACTTTTAAGATCAAAATTTATCCATATTCACTGTGGCAAGATGTAGAAAATTTACTTTACATTCTTGTTGAGAAATATGGTAAAATGAATTTTTATTGTTGTAGGAAAGCCTCTTTATTAGTGGAATGTCTAACACCTGATTTTCAAGGAAATACAGAAGCTATTAAAACAGTTGTCCTGTCTGGATTGGATGTTTTTGCTCACAATATTGAAACAGTTGAAGAATACCAAAAGTATGTTTTAGCATAGAAGAAATTAGTGAATATTTTTATTCAGTTGAATTTTTCCTGAAGCATAAGATAAATTTTCAATGTGCTGATATCGAGATTTCTGACATTTGTGATGTAAAAATTACTTTTCATCTTGGAACATTTTTGTTTTTGTAAGATTACTTATATTATTTTTGTATTTCAAAGCCTCTGTTATAGTTTTATTAAATGTACAGTTAAACCTCAACTCAAGATTTTTTTTCTGACAAAACTATTTTATCACATATGTACTAATATAAACATTATATAATTTATGTGTGTTTGAAGTTACTTTTTTGTGTTCTTTACAGAGCTTGTATATGCATACACAAGTAAGGTTGTGTAATGAGAATGCTTGATAGTTTTAAGGTATTACATTACAGTGGAAGTATATAATTTGCTTTAGCACATCATATGTTGTTGTTTTTTTTACAAGAGTATGTTCCCAGAGCCATTTACCAGAAAGTTCAGTGTTAAGTTCAACTTTAGTTACTAGGATTGGCATGCCGTAAATTAGCAATCAACCCTGGTAGAACTATTTCAAAAGTTTTCAATGACATTTGCATGCCGATGGAAAAATATGATTTAAATGAGTTGGTTTTTTACCGTATTTATGTCCATTTGTTTATCATTAGACTTACAGTGGAATAAAGCTACCAGTTAGTGTTTGATATTTGACAGGATGGATGCAACTGGTTGTATTAATTTTCATCAGAAAGAAAGTATAAAACATTCCATTATAAGAAATTTATAAATTTTATGTTCACAAAGAAACAAACATAAACAAACACAAAATTAAAGAAGCCTTACTTATACGACACCTCAAGCCCAAAATAAACCAATACAAAGGAACACCTTTATACATACATTAATAAATATATCTCACATCTAAGCACGCTTTCTACATTCCTACACTCAGTTACAAAACCGCCTTCAAACATTTGATCAGCTACTGGTCAGTAACCCTTTCATTCTTTGTGAACCTGATGATGACTGAAGAAGGTCAAAACTTTGTTCACTCCTCTATTATTGCCTCTCTACTCATTTCAGCCATTATTAAATATATAATTTTCTTGTCATCACAGATTGGAATATGTTTTGTATATGCACCAATTAGAATCATCCTTATGATAGGCAGGTGGTGAATAAAGTAACAGACAGAAACAAGAGGGAATTTCTTGCTTTTAAGTTAGTTATTTAAAGTAAAAAATCTGTTGTTATTGGTTTTGTGAAACTACTTACTATTCTGTTTATACTGGAATTAAATAAAGCTGTAATATTTTTTTTATTTAAATCAATTATATTAATAGAGGCTTAATTGGTAATTTTTTAACAAAGTTTTGGGGTGAATTTGAACTGTTGAGTATTTCTACCTATATTGAGGATGTTGAGGTACTACAGAATGATGCAGAAGTAATTGGGCAAATATTGGTAATGTAATATACATTTAGATGGTCATAATGTGGTTCACACATTTAACATGCAGATATTGCTTATGTTATATGAAAACAATTCTGGGCCCTCACTATATCATTGTAGTCCATGCTACCATGTTTAGTCATGTTCTGTGTGACAACCGTGCTTCTTCATAAAAGCTGTGCAGCATTGTTTCCATTTTAAAGGGCTATGTCACAAGACTATCTTCTGCAGAGCTCATCACATTCAGAGTGCATGAACATCAGTTTCCTTTGGCTTATTTCAATAGTTCAATCTCACAGAAATTTTAGATTGTGTTTATAAATATTTATTACAACTCCACGGAAGTAATTATTTTAATACAGATCACTAATTGGTTTTAATTTCAAATGCTGTGGTCATTTCTGTTCCTCTTACCTAAGAAAGAATATTGACTTGTTGAAAAGGGTTCAATAGAGGAGTACTACGATGATTCTAAGAATGTAAGGTTTATCTTATAGGGATATGTTGAGATCTTATTTTCTCTTTGAAAACATTTTGGTTTCTTTGGACTGTCTATCTCAAGGTCTATATGTGGGAGATATGAGTATAAGCTTTATTATGGTGAGCCAACACTTTTTGTCTCATTTACAAACAGATATTCTTGATTATGTTTTTAAGTTTCTCTTGGGCATGTGGGTGGCTTCTGTTACTGACCTTTGTGTTCTCAAATTTTCATCTCTTACAAGATGATGCACTTGTTTAGATGCAACTTATTGCAGATCTCTTTCTGGATGGTCCTGATTCATCAGTTGATCCATATTCTTTTGTTTTCCAGTGTCATTAAGCAGAAGAATTATCCCCATTTTCAAAATTCTAAATCTTGCATCTGAACATATCTTTATAATCAATGGTTCTAATATATTATGTTCTGCTGCAATTTTATATTAGCTGTGATTGACATGTGATATGTCAATATAACATTCAAAATATTTTTATTATAATGTATTCAAAGCCCTATTCATTGGAGCCCACCGAATATCACAGCTGAATAAAAGAGTACTCACAAATAGTGAATACATCACTCAAATCTTCAAGGCAATGCTCTGTTACTAGTAATAAAGCTAATAGAATTATATGGAGTATTTGTAGATATATTTGTTACATATTCAAATGGATGGTTATTTCTCTATACAAATCACTGATTAAACTTGTGTGCAGTTTTATCTCCCCATCTGTCTCTCCTCACCTGGTATTCTCTCCTCCTCCCCAAGATCCTGTGACATGCTAAAAGTAATTCAAGATTTACCTTTGCAGTAAGCAACTGAACTGGTTCAACATCCTTCTAGAGGTTTTATTTCCATCTGCTAAGATGGCTTTATCCACAGGTTTGTGAATGACAAAAATGGATGTTTCCTGTGCTTATTTCTATATCCTGATAGCACTGTTAACCTTCTGTTAGCCCATCTTAGAGTGCTTTACCAGAGATTACAGGTATTGAATTTTTTGTGCTGGATCAATGCATATCGTGTATCAGGTGCTGGGTCCTTTCAATTTAGCTGTGGATCATTTTGTTGCCCAGACTGGCTGTATTCCAAAGAGTGGTCATAAGATCTGTTAATTGTCAGGGACCTTTCCCACCAAGAAACTTCTTTCCAAGTGAATGTCTTTTTCATGGGCCTCAATACCAAGTTTCCATTCTATTGGTCACCTGTACTGCAACCATAGGCTTTAGCATTTGATATGTTCAGACAGAATTGGTAACACAAATAACTTTATGTGTACCCTCTAATACAGTTACTTCATTGGGTGGTTTCTCTTGTCCATTCCACTCCTTGTCACATTCTTCTGAATACACCCAGTGGTCCAGTGCAACCTTGGTTTCTAAGATTATAGTGTATGCTCCTGTCATTACCTGTATCTCTTCAACTTTCTTCCTCTCTTCTTCATTAACCTTGATTCCATATTCTACATCCCAGTCTTCCCATCCTGCATCTTTATGCCTGATTTTGTTTGATTCTTGGCAAGAACATTCAGTTTCACATGTAGAGTACCCTCCTTGTTTACTTTTACACATTCATCTTCCACAGAAGTGTACTGATGCAAGTGGAAAATTTTCACAAAGGTGAAAGGTTGGTTTAAATAAAGGTGTATTTGTTTTTATTTATGTGGAGTGTGAATGTCATTTTTTCATAACTTTTATCAAAATGTGTAAATCCCTCCAGTATGCACTACAAATTTTGAAAGACTAAAGGATTCCTCATTTAAAACATTGAAATTTTTAATGTTATTAAAAGAGTTTAAAGACTTTCATTCTTTTCCAGTTCTGATATTTGTTAAATATTAATGATTTTGTACACTATTGGTAACTAAACATAGATAAGTGTTAACATTCAAATTTAATGTAGGGTTATTGAACAAATGTTAAACTCAGAAGTAGAATATGAAGGTTTCCTTTTCAGTGTGAATCATTGGTTTTATGTTCAGGTCTCAGTGTTTATAACATTACATTTTATGTTATTTTTTTACTAAAAACTTGTAAATGGAAAACAATCATTAAAGTATAATTACAAGTATTAATTATCTAATTAATATTTAAATTGATGAATTGTAAATATATACAGAAAGAAATTAAAGATTTTTGTAATTTAAATATCTTTGATAAAGTACAGTATCCATTTTCTATTATTTTTGTTTATATTTTAATATTTTCTTATCCATTATTTTCAAATTCCCAGTTATTCTAAGCGAAATATTTTATGAACATGTAGCCTTAGCTATCTGAAGAACTAATTGAAGTCTTCAGCTGAAAATTTGTTTTCTCTCCCTTTATTTGTATATTTGACTACTGTGAGAACTAATTAATTTTTATATCTAAATGATTAAATGTTAATATAGCACTTAAAACTACAGAGTTAGAGTTAAAGGTTACATTATTTGTTTTTATTATCACTCAGTTTGTTACTGTTTCTCTTTTTTTTGTAATTTTGATGATAAATAAAATTTATTCCTGAGCTTATAATGCATTGGTTGCATAACTGAGTAATATCCACATTGAACAATGCTTATAAAAAGTTAAAACATTTTATTTGAATAGGTTCGTGAGAGATCCACGAGCTAACTATCGCCAGTCTCTTGGGGTCTTGCATCAAGCAAAGCAAGTTCGGCCTGATATTGTTACAAAGACCTCACTCATGCTAGGTTTTGGAGAAAATGATGAGCAAATAAAAAAAACTATGGAAGGTGATCTATATTTATGTTCTTGCTACAATATTTAGAGCTCAGTTATGTGTTAGTATTTCATTTTTATTGCAGCTGTTATGGTAATGACATAATAAATAAAGAAACTAATAGTGGAAAACTTAAAGTCATAAACAGTTACACTAAAACTAAAATGTATTATGTAATCAGTTGTAACCTCATGATTAAAATACATTTAGCTACAATTTCACTATGTTTTAAAATATTTAACAAGCTCAATAGGTTGAAGTCAGTGTCAAATTCATATACTAAGCCAACAATACAAAATAAATTTCATAATTAGGGTATTAATATTATAAGAATTAAAAAATGATTACAAATACTGTATTTAAAAAGGATTTAATTAAACTAACTAGTCATTTTTTATATTGAGATCCATATAGATTGCCAATAAACAAATTACAAATATAAATGTAGGCTTTTTTGTATTTGAAATAAGAGTGTCACTTACAATCACAACTTGTTGTATGTTACAAAATTGACTAAAATTCAAAAAATAATTGCACTATCTACCCATTTAGAGAAACACTGATGTTTTTTTCCACTAATTTCTTGGATAGTCATGATATCAGTATAAGCAAATATGTTTGTTTTCTTCATAGATAAGTACAAGTGTCCAGTGAAAATATTTTTTCAATACCATTTGTGTAATTAATCTCACACAGAAGATTAATGTATTTTCACTGTAGAGCTAGGACTTTCTCCTTAGCTAGGTAATGTTTAGCTGCATTTCATAGGACTGTTTCAGGTTATGTTTGCTTGTGTTTTTAATGTTAAATTTTGCTTTTTCTTCAGTTTTTACTAACAAAGGTTTGAGCAGTATTTCACATATTGAACAGCTGATAAATGAAAATGAGATCAAACAAGATAACTACATTAATTCTGAGCTGGTTAAGAAAAAATTACAAAGTTTAAAAAATGATAACTCTCTTGGAACAGATAATAGTTTCTCAAGAGTTTTTAAAGGAGGTTGATGATTAGATGTTTGAGCCATTTACTATTTTTTGACAGTCTTTGAATGGTAGGCAGGTACCACATAATTGAAAGTTGGTTAATGTAACTTCTTTATTCAAGGGAGGTAATAAAAATATTCCCAGTAATTATCTTCCCATTAGTCTTGCATCAGTTGTGTGAATAGTTGTGGAAACTCTGTTAAAATATGTTTTACAAAGTCATTTAACAAAGTGTAGAGATGTATTGGATTGCTAACATGATTTATCAAGGGTAAATTTATTTGAAAAGGTTGCTGCTTATGTAGATGAGGTAAGGGTTACATTTTGTGTATCTGGATTTTCAGAAGGCACATTACAAAGTGTCACATACGAAGCTTATAAAAAAAATTATGTTTACAAGTGGGGGGATAAGCAGTTTGAATAGAAGATTAGCTGGATGAAAGAAAGCAGAGAGTTGTTAAAAATGGAGTTAAGTCAGACTGGATTAATGTCACAAGTGGAGTACCTCAAGGCTCAGTCATAAGATCGTTGCTCTTTTTCATTTACATCAATGACATAGACAAAGGAGGAATAGTCAATAACTTACATTTGTAGATGATATTAAGGTCTTGGGTATTGCTAGCTGCAGAGAGGATGCAGCTGATTCACAAAAGGATTTAGATCTTTTATTGATTTTGGTCAAAAAAATGACCAATTTGTTTAAATAATGATAAATGCAAGAAAATGCAAGTTGGTTATCATAATTTAAATTACAGGCATAATTTAGATGGGAATAACCTGAACAGTATCAAGAAAGAAAAGGATATTGGTGTAATAATTGATAAATCTCTTAAACCATCCAAGCAGTGTGTTGTTGCTAGTGGCAAGGCAAATGGGATTTTAGGTTGTATCCACAGAAATAACAGATAACTTGTTGGTTTCCATTTGGAATATTATGTTCATTCTTGGTTTCCTTACCCTAGGAAATACATTGAATTTCAAAATACATTTGAAAGGGTTCTGAGAATTGTTGCTAGAATGGTGCTGAGAATGGAGGGGGGTTGTCAAATGAGGAGAGGTTAAAATGTCTTATATTGCTTTCTCTTGAAAAGAAGAAGGGAAAAATTTGACTGAGATGTCTAAGATTGTGAAGGAAATTGATAGTGTTGATGCATCATTTTTTTCATATTTAACAGTAAGAATAGTAGGACGAGGGGACAAAAATATAAATTATTACAGAGTTGTTGGCCTTTGGAATTTAAATGAATTAAAGAAAAACTTGATAAATATATGAATTATAAGAGCTTGTTTTGAGATTCTTTAAAAATTATTTTATTCTATAAAATAGAACAGCTGAGATGGACCAATATGTTCCATGTTGTCCCAAAACATTATGTTATACTATGGTAATTTTATGATGTAGAACTGCTCTCAATCCAAAGTTTCAGACAAAAAATAATTTTTGCTCATTTTTGGAAAGTTGTAAGACAAGGGAAGTGCATGAAGCTTACTTTATTTTCTGAAATGCATTTTTACACTGAAAGGTCCATTTCTATTTGATACACTTCTTTCATAATTAATATAAAGTTTCAGCAATTATGGCAAAGTATGGAATGAACTGATTATACCAGGAAAACATACCCAGTGAACTACTGATGTTGCACATTCTCACTGGGTGTTGTGGAAATTGTTTCTAATACTGATATTTATCTGTAGTTCCCATGAAACTGGCATCTTCATAATGCTGTGCTTGAAAAATAACTTTTTGTAAGACTTTGAAAAACAGTTTTCCTTTCTGCACAAGTACCTCATTTTTCCAGACAAATCTCTAGGGCAAATTTCTACTCTGTTAATTCAGAATGTGTTACACAGGCTTACTTGTTCTCCAGAGTCATTAAAGAAGCTACATTTTGGGGGCATCTTGTTGGAAACATCTATATCAAAACACAGTGAGCACCCCCTGAATTCAAAGATCATTTGGAATATACCTATAGCTACTTACCATGCTACTTTGAATTCCTTCCAAAGAGTGATTGTTGAGAAGGCTTTAAGAAACATTTCCAAGATAGAGATTATTGCTGGTTTCTCCAGCCAAGAAGATTCTGCTGTGTGACATATCTCACTTGTAAAGAAGGATTTATGCTGCTTACCAGTGTTCTTATGTTGACATTTACATGAGCCTGAAGGCAGGTTATCTGAACTGTAAGGTAACACCTTATATGCATAATTCTCTCAAGTGTTTCCAATGACAGTGGTTCAGACATTTGAAGGAATCTTATTATGGTTCTCTGACATGTGTTCATTGCAGTGAAAAAGACCATGATATTATGTGTGTCAACTGGACCTTCACTGCATTATTTGTTATGATTTTCACTCCTCTTGCATTTGATCTTCCCCTAGGTGGGTGGAGGAGAAAGAGGTATAGTGTAAACATATACTATGAACAAAGTCTTATCCTGAGGCTCAGAAATTGTTTCCCCATTTTCTATCTTGGACATATCCTGCTACTCTCCATCTCACAGTTATAGAGGGAGTATGGACAGATGTATCAATCTTTCTGACACCACGTGAAAAGTTATTTGTCTTTCATGGTTGCACATGTTAACAAGTCTGATTTTAAGGCTTTGGTCAATTTCTCTCATCATTATCCTGGAATGATAGGTTGTGTGATAGACAAGTCAGTGGAAATGGAGCATTGGAGGCTAACTGGCATGTTGTCTTTGCCATTTCCTTGGAAGCTGTAGCTGTCCATATCTCAGTGGGTTGTTCCATCACTGTTTTCTCTACTTGTCTCCCAGATAGATTTGTGATATAACAACCTTGATGCTCAGACAGTTGCTTCCTCCCCTTTTTCATTTTGAAAAACATAATGAATACAATCTCTTTCAGAGTGGTGCAAATATTTGTGTAAGTGGTCATTCTTTAGAGCATATGCTCTCAGATCACAACCGATTTCTCTTCAGTACTGGCTCATTTATCTGTTTTCATTGTCCTATTTAGTATTTTACTGGCATTGAACTATCTGTTCCTCTTCACTTTCTTTTCTCATTTTTTGTGGAAGGTTGATAGTGAACTATGGGGCACTGATCATTTTATCATAAGTTTGAGGTAGAATAGTCATGGTCAGTGCCACCTGAAGCAAGTACTACAGTGTAAGTTAGACCAAAGTAACTAAAAAAATCACAATTATACTGATAGCATAGAATTCCTTACAACTTATTAAACTAAGTAAGTGGGATGTATTTAGATTAAAAAACAATGACACTTCAAGCAGACTGAAAACAATCTATTATTTTGAAAACTTACATCGAAAGAACTTTGTATAGTTCTCAAAGGTTAAAATAGTGGGAAAAGCCACTCTGTGGACATTTTAATTTGTTGATTAGTTATCTATGTACTATCTTTTCAAGTAAGTATACATATAAAGGACTGCTTTAAAAAATGGAAAAGAGTTGAATGATGCCATTATGTATGATTCAGTACATAAGCCACATCTCAACAAAATAAAAAGATATGAGGTTCTTATTTTATATTCCAGCTTGTGAATATTAGCAGTTTAAATTCTTCATTTGTACAAAAATATAGACTTAGTATTTTGACATTACAAACGTCAAATTTTAAACAGTCTGTATTCAACATACCATGTGACTCATGAAAATCTATAATTAGATGTATTTTTTAATATTTAATTTTAAACTAAGACTTTAACTCATGGGTTTTTGGATTCTGCTTTTTCAGAACAGACAGTGTGCCAATACTCCTTTTGATCTTTATATCTAGGAACAGTTGGCTGAATCAGGTCTGTAATTGGATGATCTTTCTGAATCCGATGATCAGCCCATCCTGCTATGGCTAATTACCATGTTCACTCTCAAATTACATGCTGTTTCTTTTGTCCTGAACTGAAAACAGTCCACTTAAAAGACAAAATTCAAATAACCTAAATGAAAGGGTCTCTGTTTGGGTGCCAGTGTAGAGGTCCAAAACACAAACAACCACTACAATCAGAATTAAAACACAAAAAAAATAATTTGTTAAATTTGAGAATTAAAGAAGTTCAAGATGAATTTTCAAACAACTGAATTATAAATTTTATAAATTTGTTTTTGTTTTTCAACTTTGGTTGTAGTGACTGTTTGTGTTTTAAGACCATTACAACATCTCTGCACAACAAAGATGTGCACTGATGTGTAAATTTCTGTACATGCCACAAGCCTGGAACAAAGTTTCTATCCCTACACATTTCAGTTTATATTGTGTCAGACTATGGATGTAATCATCATTAGAGTGTAGGCCTCCATTACTGTGAAGACAGCTCATCCTTCTTGTGCTATAATAATAATCTCCTATTAGAACTATCATTTGAACAAAGTCTCATTCTTTTATTGGCACTGCTTGTCTACAAATGTATCTATTGAGGAATTATTGGAGAGCTGCATTTATTATATTAAAATTTTGTTACCTTTTAATGTCTTTCCATAAGTTTCTTGATTATATGTAAGAATGATACCACATTTTCATTATCTTCAATTTGATTTTCTTTTACTTAAATTTATTTCTTTGGGACATATGTTCCAATTGTTTGTTCCTGTTGTTTTGGGTTTTGTCCTCTTATATTCACAGCCATCGTTAGGCTTATGCACTGTCAGTATACTTGGCTCATTTCTGGAAAAAAAAAAAAAAAAAATTGTAGTCTGTGATATATTTGATATTTCAGCATAATAAACTCCAACAAAATCAGTTTCATAGTTAAACTAAATCATGTATTCATGTGTCCATAATCTTGACATCTGATATTTGACATTCTCTCTCAGATGTCATCCAGCACTATAGAAAACACTCAAGTATTACATGAAGAAACAAACATAAATAAACACAAAATTAAAGAAGTCTTACTTGTACAACAACTTAAGCCCAAAATAAACCAATACAAAGGAATACCTTTATATCTATATTGAAAAATATAACAAATAGTAATAATAAAATAAATAATATAAAATTATTCAAACATCTAAGCTCACCCTATACATTTCAATACTTAGTTACACAACCCCTTTCAAACATGTGGCTAGCTTCCAATAAGTTACTTGTCTCTTTCTTTGTGAATATGACGATGACCAAAGAAGGTCGAAACGTTATTCACTCCTCTACGTAAAAAAATTTTTTCAATCCAAACAAGCCATTTTTACATATATATTTCTCTACAAGTGTGTTTCCTCAACATCATTGTTTGTTAATCAGCATGTGTTCACCTAGTCTTTACCACTCGACACACCCTTGGAGGCCAAAGCCATCTGTGTTTCCTTGGGTTATACCATTTGTTCACTCTGCCTGTCACCTGGAGAGACATATGATCAACCAGACCTTGATGCTCTCATTGAACAGTTGCCATCTCCCTTTCTCTTCCTGGGGAACCATAATGGACATCATTCCCTCTGGGGAAGTGCTGATATTGATACGAGGGTTTGTTCTGTAGAACGTATGCTCTCTTATCACAACTTTCCTGTTTTCAGTACTGGTTCTTCTACTTATTTCAATGCACCTATTCAGTCCTTTACTGCTATAGATCTCTCAATTTACTCCCTTTCATTATTTTCCCATTTTTCATGGAGGTTGACAATAATCCATGAGGCAGTGATCATTTTCCTATAACCTTGAGAGAGACTTGCTGTGGTCATTGCCACCCGATCTGCATGTCCCGGTGGAAGCTGGATCAAGCAAGCTGGCCTTCTTTCACTGGTCTCACAGAATTTGATCCTGCCATTGTCTGTAAGCCATCAATGGACGACTACGTGGTGGCAGTAACTGACTGTATTATACAAGCAGCTGCTCAATGTATTCCTAAAACTTCTATACATTTTCCACCATATTCTTGTCCATGTTGGCATCCTGTCTGCCACAATGCATGGAAGGCTTAAAAATGGGCCTGGGATACTTTATATAAATATCCAACACTCTTGAACTGCATCACTTTCCAGTGGGCCCATGCACATGCTTGATGAGTAAGATGTCAAAACCAGAAGGAATCTTGGATTAAGTTGTTCATTTGGGATAAAATTTGAAAGGTCAGTGGGCAATATCACTCTGTCCCCCTCTCGATCTTGCTGTCTGGTGGCCAGGAAGTGGCTGATATCCAAAGCATTGCTGATACTCTAGATGAAAGCTTTTGCTGGGTATCTAGCACTTCTGCTTTTTCTTCCACCTTCTTAGCCATCAAAACTCAGGCAGAGCAATCACATCTTTTCTTTCGAGCTGATTATCTCCATGATTATAATCATCCCTTTACACTGGTGGAATTCATACTGGCCCTTCATTGATCTGGCAGTACATCAGTTGGACATCATCTATCTCCTTCTTCTCTTGCTATACCTCTGGTTGTTTTTAACCAGATCTGGCAGAAGAATGTTTTCCTGATGCCTGGTGCTAAGCTATCGTTCTACCTTTCTCCAAGCCTTGAAAGGATTCCAAGATTCCTTCAAACTACCATCCAGTTGCTTTGACGAGGATTCTCTGTAAGACCTTTGAGAGGATGGTTAATGCTCGTCTTGTTTGATTTCTCGAATCGAACAACCTCCTCTTGATCACCCAGTGTAGGTTCCAACAACAGTGCTCCACCACAGACCACCTGATTTGATTTGAAACTTCAATCAGAGAAGCCTTTCTCAAACAACAACATCTTGTATCAATATTCTTTGACATTGAGAAGGCTTATGATATAATATGGAGGTATGGAATTTTGCGAGACATCCTTATATATGGGTAACATGGCCATTTGCCCACTTTTATTAAAAAAATTTTAATGGACACGAAATTCTGAGTTTGTGTGGGTTCAATACTTTTCCTGTTCTTTTCTACAGGAACTTAGAGTCCCTCAGGGCTGTGTTTTGAGTGTCACACTTTTTAGTATAAAAATTAATGCCATCACTGAACAACTCTCTCTCACTGTTGCAAACAGGCTCTATGTTGATGACTTACACATTGCATGTCAGTTGTCAAACATGATGTATATTGAACGGCAGCTACAGACTGTCCTCAATTGTTTACTGAAGTGGACCACAGCAAACAGCTTTACCTTCTCTCTCTCTAAAACCGTTTGCAATCACTTTTACCACCACCGGGGTATTCACCCTTATCCTGAACTCTGAATGGGTGAAGTTATGCTGCCTGTGGTCTCTGAGACTAAGCTCTTGGGGCTTATCTTTGACCATAAGCTAACCTATATACCACACATCAAGCAGCTGCAGGTCAAATGTACAAGTGCACTGATCATCCTCCGTCTCCTCTCTTCCTCAACTTTAGGAGAGGATTGACATTCTATGCTAAAGATATATTGTGCTCTTATTCGATTGAAACTCAACTATGGATCACTGGTGTATGGCTTTGCCAGACCATTGGCCTGAAATGCTAGACCATATTCATGATCAAGGACTTTGGCTCTGCAATTCCCCAGTTCAGAGCTTATACATTGAGTCTCATGAACCTTCTTTTCACATCTGCAATTTGCAGCTATCTTTACTGTATTTTGAAACTGCGTTTTTTACCAAAGCATTCCATCTGGAGTTGTGTTTTCCTTCCTCAATGGGCCGTGCTCTTTCAGACCAGATGGTCTGGCATTGCTCCTCTTGGCCTTCGTATCCAAACACAGTTGGATGAATTAGGTCTGTCCTTGGATAACATTGCTGTATCCACTGGTCATCCCATCCCACCATGGCTTCTTACAGTACCCAATTGTGACCTTTCTTTAAGTCATCTGAGAAAAGTAGACACTCCTGATTGGAAATACTGTCTGCTACTTGCTGAACATCTTTCGAACCATCCTTTCATTCCTTTTATATAGATGGTTCAAAATCAGGTGACTGTATGAGCTCTGCTATGGTTTGTTGTGGTTCAGTGGTTGCATGCAGAATCTCCTCTACAGCTTTTGTGTTTAATGCTGAACTGTATGCTATTACTCTTGCCCTGGATCACATAGAAGTTAAGCAGTACTGAAACTGCACAATGTATACTGACTCGCTTAGTTCTCTACTGGCCCTGGAATTGCTTCACATTGGTTCACACCCTGTTTTTACTAATATTCAAAACTGACTGGCCCATTTCTCTTTCACATCTACTTCTAACCAGTTTTACTGGATACTGGGCCACGTATGTTTTCGCAGGACCTTCATGGACACTGCAGCAAAGTTTATCTGCTCTGGCACTATCACCATTGTGCCTATCTCATACATAGACTATGGTCCTGTATTCAAGGCTCGGCTCCATGCCAGTTGGCAGTCGACTTGGAGTGAGCAATGTGAAAACAAGCTTTTCCAAATAAAACCCTGTATTGGGCTCTAGCTGTCTTGCTATTGTAAGGATCAGAAAGATGAAGTTGTTTTAACTAGACTATGCATTGGTCACAGTTTTTTAACTCATTGTTTTCTGGAACTGATACACCAGTGTGTAGTTTGTGTAACATTCAGATCACAATAAGACACATTTTACTTTCCTGTCATCATTAAAATTCACATAGTTTGTTCATAGTGTTAGACAGTGTTATTAGTGATGGTGACTGTCCATTTTGGTAATGTTTTTAGTTTTTTTTAAATCCCATTATTTTTTTTCATGACATTTAAGTTTTTTAATTTATGCATAACACCTTTTTAATGTGGCTTCCTTTTAAAAATTGCAATTCATCTAGTTCAATTTGAAATAAGAAACTGGTCATAACATTAAATAACTCAAAACCAGGACTGGAAAGGCCAACTTCAGGTGACTGACGGTGATTTTTGTCCTTACGTGTTATTCTTCCTGGTGACTTATAATTATTACAGTCACACTACAGAAAGTCCTTTACAACTTAAATTACTATTGTTTTTCTCTTGACATTGTAGACTAGATGTAAATATTGGTTTTATGTTTTTTTTAAAACTTTATTTTGTTTTACCTTAATTTCTTTTATGAATTTTACTGAATTTACTTTTACCTTTTTACCAGATGTCGATAGCATAGCTTCTTTGTGCCACAAAACACTAAATCAATTAACCAACCAACTGTACTGTGTGGTAACATGCCTTACCTCACTTGTTTCCATAATTGTTTTTGTTTCTAATTCCTTTTTGTTGAGGATCAGGTGTTCTCACTGTCATTCTTTACTGTTTAAATTCCACAGGTGTAAGTCTTTTGTTTTCTCTTTTTCTAGTTATGTTTTGCTGATTCTTGAGCTCCCATGTTGCATGAGCCTTCGTCACTTGAAGCTTTTCTTTGACTTTTAATATCTTCTCTTTTTCATCTTTTTTCTATCTCTCTCTCTCAACTTCTTTGATCAGTCCCACAGTTTCTGTTTTTTTCAGAGGTTTTCCATTTTGACTCTAGTAGTTTGGTTGGTGCAATTTTTGTATATGCATTTTTCCACCTTGCTCTTGATTTTCTCTAATTTTATTTTAGTTAACTTAGTTTCTTTGTTTCCTAGATGTATTTCATTAGATTGCCTTACTTTTTGATATTTTCCTCTACCAATCAAATTTTCAGGCCCTCTATCTTGCACTTTTTCTTTATGATATGTTTGTTTTAGGGGTATCTTAGGTATCTCGATGATGCAGTCTATTAGCAGTAATCTGTTGTGCTCACTTTGATGTTAGGCTTTTGAGAACAAGTGATCCATCGGGTTTCACAGGGCCTTGTAATCATCCTCTCTCCTGGTTACTGTTAAGTTTTATGTCTTGGAGAGCTAGCTGTTCCAGGTTTTGGAGGCAATTTATTTTCTGATGCCACCTCTTAGCTTCAGTCATATGGGAGCTCTGCTCTTCCATGTTTTACAGCTATGAAATCCTTTTGATACAACCCATGGAGTTTCCCAGATGCATTCTCATTTTTTCTTGTTTTTTGTTTGTTTCTTTTTTTCTTGTTTGTCTACTCCCTATCTTAACTGTATTAAATTCCATAGGATAATTTCTTTACTTCACTCTTGGTATTTACTTTTACCTCTTTGTCATTCCCAAAGAGATATGTAATTAGTGATTAGTCATTGTTCTGTCCATTTGACCAATCTTTGGTCTTCCCTCAGTTCCTGATGAACGTTTTTTCTTACTCAGACACTTTCTCCATTTTTCCTTCTTTTATTTCACATTGATCAATTCTTCAGTTCTCAGCCCTTTTCTTTGAATTGACTATGGCCCTATCAGTTTTCTTTGGGTCTTTCACTGAGCAGTTGCATTCTTAGGTGGATTGTTCTATAGTATCTCAAGATGGCTGATATTGGTATTAAAACTGAAATTAAAATAAAGTAGAGAAAAACGTTTTGACCTTCTTAGGTTAACCAGAAGATGAGTTAAGAAGATCAAAATGTTGTTCTCTATTTTAATAAAAGTTTTAATATCCATACCAGACATTGGGAGATACATCAAGTGGGTTTCATGTCAGCACAGATTGTTTTGTTTTCTACAGGCATTTGGCCTCTATTTGTCTTTTCCAGTGAAGCTTTCTAAGCAGTGACTTACCTTCTCTTTCAAGAGTCTTCACATTTGGGGTAGATGATTAAGTTCACCAATTCAGTCTCAACATGTGCACTCCCCTGTATATCATTCACTTTGGGGTCTTTTTGTATGTATGGCAGGTTCAGCCTACTTCTTTATATCTTTGAGACATGTAGTTTTTTATACTGTGACTTTTGTTTATTCTTCATTTCATGCTTGATTCTCCTGAATTTGTCCATAATGCCATTTCAATAGTTTCTAGCCTGTGGCTGTAGGCATGCCTCAGAATTTACTGTCTTTTTTTGTTTCCTTTTGTGGTAATGATGACTCACTTGATCTAACACAACCCTAGACATTACTCTTCTCTACCTTACTTTGTCCTGTATCTTTTGGAAGCCCTTGAGGGCTTTGAAGTAAGTTGATGGGCTCATTCTACTTACATACGTGGATTTCCATATCTATGATGAGTGAAGCACAGGTGGCACATTGTGTTGCCTTGCACTTACCATTCTAATATTTTTACCACTGCCTGTGTTCAGGTAGGGTATGGTTTTGAATGCATGCTCATCTGGTTTCCAGAAGAGTGGTTTCTGTATCTTTGTTCTGAAAATGTTAACTACACCATAGGCATGTTATTATTTTCCTGACTGTTGTCATTATGGCCTCTTATTTTATTATTGTAATCATGATTCATGTAGATAACACTTCTGTTGTATTGTCCTTCCCCTGATAGGGTGGTACTCACTCTTGTTTTTTTGTTTTTCATAGTCCTTGGCCTTCTTTCTCAAGCCTACTACTATCACATTCAGTGTTCAGTCTGTTGTGTCTTTGGAGCTCAGGCCATGGTGATAGATTAACTATCTCATGTATAGTGGACCATTCCTCTGTTGTTATTTTATTGGAATTGCTCACACTATTGGAATTCTGTCATCACTATACTTTTGACTCATTTCATTGGTTCCACTTCAATTTAAGATTGTACAACTTTGAAAGAAGTAGCTCAGTGTTATTTTTCTGTTTTTCTGGCATATTACTTTTCACTCCCACATGTGGGAACTGTTGCTCTTAATTTTGTTTTGGCTATAACTATATAAACAGGATGATCTTTTCCTGAATCCTCTTTTCTCTCCAAAATTTGGATGGCTTGAGAGGGTGACTGAGTGTTTTTTCAGTTCCATGTCTTTTATATCTGATTATTCTGTTGTGTCAAAATTAAGTGGGCTATATTTTCCAATAATGACTTACGTAGAGTTAATCAATGTGTAACTCATCTGCTTTTTAACACAACAGAAACGTATACTAATGGCAGAAGTTTTGTATGCTTTTGGTTAGTTTTTGTAATTTTTATGAATTACTTCAAATCCAAACATAATATATTAAGCTGTCATGATTTTAGTGTAATTCAGGCTACAAAATTGACTCTCCCTAAAAATCAGTTAATACTTTTTTTACTTTGTTTATTAATGAACTTGGGCACTGAAAAATTATTTATTTCTCACATTAAATTTGTATATCGTAGAAAAACATTTCAACATTTTACAGTGTAATTCTTTGTTTTCACTAGATCTTCGAGCTGTAGAAGTTGATTGTCTTACTCTTGGCCAGTACATGCAACCAACAAAGAGACACTTGAAGGTAAGGAAGATCTAAATATAACAATATTTAAAGGTTATAAAAAAAGAGTAAAGTATTTGTTTTTCTTAATATAACATAAGACAATTGAAAACATCCGTTTGAATTAATTTGTTTCTTTCCACACCCTTGTAGCACAGCAGTATGTCTGTGAACTTAAAATGCTAGAAACCAAATTTTTATACTCATAGTGAGCAGAACAAAGATAGCCTATTGTATAACTTTGTGTTTAACTAAAAACAACCAATCATTGTTTTTTTCCCTTTTGGTATTTAATATATTTGTAGACTTTTGTTTATTTGGATACACTTGTAGGTATGGAAGATCTAAATATAACAATTTTAAACAATTACAGAAATAAAGAACTGTGTTTTTTTTGCTGTTGTTGCTTAATTTTAATAATATAGTTAACAATTGTGATATTAATGTATTTGTTTCTTCTATTTTGATATTTAATATATTTTTAAACTTTTGTTTATTTACAAAAGTAAGATAATTATGTTCTGACATATCTATATCTAGAACACAGCTGTCCATCTCTCTGGTATCACAAATTGTTGAGAGTAACTGGCTGAATCAATTATCATGAAGTTTGATAGAAAAACTAGAGTGGATATCCCTAAAAGATTAGATTTAAATAGACGGGCCACGAAATGAATGAATAGGTTTATCAACCATTTCAGGTGACTGCCTCAATGCCATAAATGCAAGCAGAAATCAGTGAGGAGTTTGACAGCAAAATGCATGAAGGTGAAACTAATTGAAAGTAGTGCTAATGCTCCAAATGGCACAAGTACCTTCAAGTTAGATGAATGGTTCATGTGCTACATTTCACAATGATGAATGTAGACAGCCTATACCCCCTGTTTTTGGCATTAGTTTTTAAGCTGGTGTCATTGGGTACCTTTGATAATTTGATAACTAGTATAGCATTAACTGTGGGGTGTAAAACAATTCTTGAATGTTATGTGATGTGAAATGTTTATTTTTCATGTAAACTTGGAAAATATGTAAAAATAAGCATGTGTACCTCATTTTATGATCAAATGAGGTTTTGTAAACTGTGTAATTTTAAACTATTTGACAGTAAAGGTTAAATGACTTACTTGTTATGAATCATTTATCAAAAGAAAAATATTACAATTTATCATGAATAACAACAATCCCTTAAAAATTGTTAACTCTATTGCAACAGGCTCCTGTATTTTACATCAACTTGTAACCACTATGGTTACATGGTTGTATACAGAATATAAATTTGAAAGTACTTATGTATTTTCATAAAATTTGGCAAGCTTTCATTTAACATTAAAGGTCTTTTTGTAAACAAAAAATCAAAATTTTTAATAAAGTATTTTTACTGAAACTTTTTCTTCAATTATATGGAGTCAGAGTGTTGACTGCTCAAAATGTAAAGTGATTTGTATGTCAAGATTTCAAAAAAAATTCCTCATCTGAACATTATGAAGTTTTGTTTGCCTGATCTCTAAAACCTCCTAAATTAATATCAAATGTTTTTTGTCATTTTTTAAAGAAAAACTTGATAATTTATTTATTATTTTCTCTATTCTAATTCCATACTATGTTGGTCAACTTGACTAATCTCATATTAATCATAAAAAATTAGAAAATAAATCTAAATTTCTTTTTTATATTTCTAGAATAATACAGATTGTAAGCAGAAACCACAATTATTTATTTTAATAGCATAATGCTCATAATGGTACACATCTATTTATACATATGAACCATATCTAACAAATTTTTCAGCTATACAGTGAACTGTAATGTCAAATCATAAATGTGCAGCTTGTTATGTAAGATTTCCTGAAGAAAGATGTTCCATGTAGAAGTCAACATGTACAATAATGGAAAACAAAGATATCTAAACATTGGTGAAACATACTTTGTCACAGGAAAATGATTTGTTTTACTATAAACATAGTAGCTTAATTCAGTCTTATAGTTAGTTGATTTACAATAACAGTATGTATATTTGTAACTATATATTAGTACTGGTGTGTAAACCCTTTAGTCTTTCATAACGAAACACCTGGTTAGTATGCTGTCATAAAATTTATTGATAAAAAGTAAATGGAATATTTGTTTTGAGATCTTGTAGCATGTTAGGTTGCCTCTTGACCTTTCTTTTATCTTTGTAGGTCCAAATTCTCTCAATTACATTGAGATTTTGCTGTCTCCAGGTTAACTTAAACTCTTCTACCGAAAGCCATAATGCTGGTTAAATCATTGCAGGAACATCTTCTGAGATCCTTGAGATCACTGTCAGAAAGTTACTCTTTTTAGTGGTGTGTTGGGCTAAGGATTTTGCTACAGCAGGTTATGTGATGTGCTGGTGATGATAAATTTGACAATAAACAAACAGTCTATCCATAATTTGAAATGAGTCAAATGGATGTACAAATTTCTTTACACCATAGAAGCCATAAGTGTACCTTAAACAATACACAATTTCCTTATTGTCAAAAGTTCTCTTAGGCCAATTCAATTACTTAACAATTCATTTGACAAGTCAAACTGTTTTTTTCCACTTTTATTGCAATACTGTCCATGTATAATTCACTGACACTGTCATGTGAATTACCACAGTTGTATCCTGAACTTCCAATAATCATCTGCTTTTTATACTTCCAGTAATTTTTTGACTGCTGTCAAAATCTACATTGGCAGGTTCAGTTAGTTTAAAGCACCTTTTGACAGAGTAAATTATTCTCCTTCTATTTGCAAACTGTTAATCTCACTGTAGCATATCAACATTAGGCCATTCACTCCAGTGACAGTTCACTTTATGTTTTCTAAATTTTCTCTGACTGAAGATCTCTTTCACGTGACTCAACTCTTATTCTTTTTCTGCTCATCTTGTTGCAGCTACATGCATGTCTGTTACTTAGTCCTTCTACAAATCTCTATAGCCTTGACATCAGTGGATTACAAACACAAAATAATTAATAAAACTTCTTAATCAAAATAGTCTTTTATATCTGATGAAAAATGTATTCCTTTGTTCTTGACTATCTTGCATAAAGCACTCACTGATCCATGCAGTAACCCTTTCCATGCATGTCATTAGGTATGTACTTCACATGATATTGCTGATTTTGGGGCATGGTCTATATATTTATTCCTACTATATTACCATATATGCATAATGAAAATATTAAAAATGGAAACGATTTTGGAATTGGTAAACTAGTAAAAATGAAATTTCTTACTTCTACGATACCTATGACCAAATGCTGTTCATTATACCAAAAATTAAACCCTTTATATTTTCTCTCTTAAGTGTCACCTGCCATTTGAATTATTGTATAATATTTTGTTCTTATGCCAGTTTGGCATATCTTATCATTAATAACACAACTTTTTTTGACAGAAACTGTGGTTTACTCACTATCATGTGCAAAATATTACTTTTGTTTGACTTCTGTTTGATTCATGTATTCTATTCTCTCTCATATATTTACCTACTGAGAATGTGGCATTATCTGTAAATTTATTGTTCTTTTTACTTGTTAAAGCATTACTAACAGTATGCTTGTTTACCTCAGTAGATAGGGACTGTTCGAATCTCATTAACTCATCCATGCATGTCACTAATTAGAGGAGGTAATTGTATTCTCTCTCTCTTTCTCTTTTATTTTTATAACAAAACTTATTCTTGGAAGTGATGTGTTATTCCTCAAGTCTGACTTCATTTGCTCCAGAGTAAACAGATCTCAGTGTTTTTTTAAAGTTAGAATCAACTGTACACTTACATAATGTTCTACCCTCTCTTTTTTCAGTAACTTATCTTACATCTCATGATATAGTTTAAAAAAGATGTAAATAATTACATATTTATGTTACAGCTTTGAGTGTGAATATTTGAACCTTAGGGTCTTATTATTATTAGGTGCAATCTAAGTCAAATCATGGTAATTATTTTGAGGTACATCAGTTCTGCATCAAATGATAATTTGTATGAAACATACCTTCTTTCTGCTGTCAATCACATCAGTTCTTTAACTGTGATTTACTTGTATAGTAATTGTGTTTTTTTGTCTAACTAGTTCTGCCCTGTTTCTCAAGAGCTGGAGACAAAAAATATTGGCAGAAGTATACATGTTTGTTGTTGTATTAGGTTTCATAAATTCTCCAAGTTCAAAATTATACTCTCACAGTTTTTATACAATTGATTTAAAATACTGAACTTTAAACAAGTAGTCAGAGAGCTTACTAATAGTCCCATGTCTGACATTTCTTGCATGATATTTGCCAATTTTATACACTTTTTGACAGAAATTCTTAACACTAACATTTCATATTTTGTGAGATTCCTTTCATATCCAAATTTGGAACTACTTTTTGCCTCTGGTTATAAACTCACTATCACCATTTTCATGTCTTTCAATTTCACCTTATACTGAAATATTCTGAAAAACTGCATGCTTTTCAAAATACTTCATCCAGTGATATTGATAATATTCATTCATAAGCATATAAAATACATGATCAGAAAGCATATTAATATTATCATGTCTGACAGTTCGTGCATAGTAATATGCTGAACAACAACTTTTGAAGTGAGATGAAATTTCTACTCAACCTATGCTTAATGCAACCAGCTGTATATTGCATAATAAAGTGAGCTCTTCCTCTGTGTACATTTCTGTGGAAAGAGGTCCATAGCACAATTTAAAAGAGAAATATAACTAAATATAATAAAAATTCATGTACCATTTGTTAATATGCAACTGACTGAAGATTTGTTTACTCTTTCAAACTAATACATGTAGCATCTTTATATAACATATAAAATCATTTCTTTCTGGTGAAAATTCATAGTGTATTATTTCTCAACTTATTACCAAGTTGAATGGTAAGTGCAGCTCCTCCATACATTTTTCAGTCTTACAGCTATTCAAGGAGTAGAATTTGCTCGTTTGCTTTGCTATAAATTGCTCTATTAGGAAAGTAGCAAATACATTTCATAATATTCTTAATAACACTGCCTGCATTACAATTTTCACTCTAATAATAGTTCAATATAATAATCAGTAAGTAAATTGAAGTATGTAAAATTTATTAATTAAGAGAGTCTTCTGCTGTTGAGAGGAAAGTGTCGATATTAAAGTTAGTTCTAAGTTTTGTCACATATGTATTAGCGACACATCTGCCAAGAACTTTAGTCCTAAATGTGATGTCATTTTCTTGGGTTGTAAGTATGTAATATTAAAAAAAAAAAAAGCTGTATAATTTTTTTTTTCAGGTTTCATGATTATGACAATACACTTTCCAGATTTATTTCTCATGGTGAGAAGTTTAGAAGCATGATGTATTTATTGAAGATTTCTTTATCTTAATTAAATTTGTAAAAAAATTAGTCTATAATCATTTTGAACAAAACAAGAAGGAGAAGTGGAATGAGAGGTGTACTTTGTCAGAGTAAAATAACTGGATTTATCACTGACTGTATTGTGATAACAGAGAAGAAGAAGAAATAATGTCTGGCCATTTGGTTTCTGATCATGTGTGGACTTTTGACAAGAAAAAAATAATAATGCTTGAGATACAACTTGTAACCTATAGTGCAAATGATCTGTTTTTTGTATATACATTTTACTTGTTTTTTATTATTATTTTAAAGTAAGTGGATTGTGTGCTGTGTTTTTATTGTTGACATTTATTGTCAACAAGTCACAGATACCTTTTGTAAAAAATCAGGGCCTCTTTAAAACATACATTTGACAAACTGGTCAGGATTATGCAGTGGCAAATGACAGTGAAAGAAGATGTAAACAACAGAAGAAATGGGCATATATACATGCTGTTTTAGTGATTACTAAAATATTGAAAAGTTCAAAATGGTACATAACTGTGTTGACTACTTTTGATGTATGGATAGAAAAAGATGAGCAGTGTGGTCTGAAAGATAGCAATCTACTAGAAAACTAGAGTGGAGAAGACTTGTCAACTCACTTGAGAAAGCCTGTATGCATCTTGAAGCAATTAGAAGTAATTGTATGACAAGAACACCAAAGATTGATATTTCAAAGTTGGACTGAAGGTTTTGGTTCTGCTACCTACAAATAACAACAAACTCATCCTGCAGTGGAAAGGACATTTTTGAAATGTAGAAAGTGAACAACAGAATGGACTATGAAGTGAAAGTAGATGGGAGGGCCATGATATACTGTGTCAGTTTATTGAAGAGGTACTTTGAGAGGAAAGAAGACCCAACAGATGCAGTTGTTGATGTATAGATAGACATCCAGATGTAGTTGTTACAGATGCAGAATCAGAAGACAGTGACCTTGTTGTAAAATATAATGATCTACTAAACCTAAAGTGAAAGTTTCACAGTTTGTATTATGAAGTCAGAGAAAGAGAAGAATAATTCATCTTGTCATGTGGATTCTAAAATAATTGAACCAGTCTATGTGGACTTTTGACGTAAAAAGAGAATTATTTGAAGCTTTTTATACCAATGTGGTACATCTTAAAGTAAAGTATGTGAATTTGTCACTGTACTCCCTAAACTCTCTTGTTACAGGCTGGGTCCAAGGGGACAATCTCATAACTTTTTTTTACTGTTTTTATGCTATAACTTTTAATACAGTATGTGTATCTTAACAAAGTTTTACAGATTATCAGAAAACATTGCTTAGCTTTCACAGGTATAATATCAGGTTTTGTATAAAGTGCTAAGAGTTTCAAAGAAATGTTTTTCTCATGCATTTTTTCTTTTGGAATGTTGACTATTCAACATGCAAAGCAATTTGGATTTTAAGATTAAATATACTTTTATATATTAAAAAAAATTTCAGATTTCACATGTGAAATCTTCATAATCCTTCAGATAATTATCAACCGTTTTTTAAAAAACTTTATGTACTTTATCTGCTATTTTCACTATTGTATCTTTGTACAGTAGCTTGGTCAATTTGGCTGACCTCATAACAACCATAAAAAATTAGGAAATAGATATACATTATATATTTTACATAAATATATATTTGTTTATTATTTGTATTTTATTGACCTTTATTGACCTGACTAACATTGCAGAAATTGCAATGTTGCGACTCACTTCCGCTTTTATTACCATATCCAAGAATATAAAATTGACCTATACAGAGTGAATGCTATCATAGCTGTGTTCTTGTTGAGTAGCATTTTGTAAAATATAGTCTCATTCAACTTATAATACATTATATATGTATGTATACATTGTTAGCATTTACAAACAAGTTTTAAAATATCTGTTATTCTTCTTAAAACATACAAAAGAAAATAAAGAGTAGTAAGTCTATAAAAAATGATCTATTCTAGTTATAAAGTTAAGTTTCATAAATATTGCATGATTCAAATCGTTATACAGCCATCACTCCACGTTTTTCACACTTAGCTTAACATATTTACATAGTCAGAACCATTTTGTTCTTGATGAAGAAAGGCCCATCCATCTTTCAAAAGAGCTTGGGATGTAGGGTTATGTCCTTTTCATATTCATTTCATTTTAAGAACCAATGTGTTTTCTTAACATAATTTATCACATATTGTAGCATAGTGATTTTTCACTATGTTTGAAATCTAATGTGCCAAAAGTTAACTGTCAAACAAAAACATCATTAGACACTGGCACAGGGTTTGTGCCATAATTCTGTATAACAGTGTTCCAGGTTTCCAGTTGGTATCTTAAAAAATCAGAACAGGAACTATGGACAATATTATAATGAAACATCAAAAATTCCTGCATCTATGGGCTCAAGCCCCAGATCTTTTAACTGCATAGCAATGCTTCTGCTTTAAACACGTGTATAAAAATTTAAAAAAAAACTTAACATTTTACATGACCAAAAAATTGTTTTTTGTTTCTCTCTCCAATGAAAAACAACAAAATGCTATATACATATCTGAAATAAATTTTCCTCTCACTTGTGAACTTGTCCACTATAGCAACTACAAATGGGTTTGTGACAAGATGTAATTGAAGTTCTAACACACATTCTACTTACAACAAACTTGTTTGTGTCTAGTAAAGTATGTAAATGAGAATTAAGTAATTATCAAATTAATTATCACATAGAGATATGTTACAAATAAATATTATATCTTGCCAGCTGTGGTATTATATTGTTTAATACAGGTTCTTGAAACAATTTTAAAGTTTTCTTATTGCACAGAGTGGGCATGTAATTTATGTCACCGTGTTTCTGGTGTTTTAATTTTGTCTATGTTTCCAAGCACTGAAAAACTTTGTAATATTGATTTTATTTACTCTTGTGTAAATTATCTTTTTTTTTTCTTAAGTAGAAAATAAAATGTAAATTAATGTTCAAGAAATTCATGTTTAAATGAGTTACATAAGATAAACTAAAGAATGTAAAATAGTTTCGTTTCAGTGTATCTCTGGTCATTGACTATAATTTTTGCCATTTCTTTTTTTCAGTTGCACATTTGAGTTAAAAATAAATTTGTGTATATATTAAAATAAGAATGATTGTTGAATTTCAACTTTTCATTTAAAATAATTATTTTTAAAATTTTATTTTAGGTTGTAGAGTATGTCACACCTCAAAAGTTTAAATATTGGGAAAAAGTAGGAGAATCTATGGGCTTTGCCTACACAGCCAGTGGACCACTGGTGAGGTCTTCCTACAGGGCAGGTGGATATCTTATTTCTTTTCCTCTCTTAAAATATTTACATTAAAATTAATACTCTTAGTACCAGAATATTAACTGTTGCAATTTTTCACTTTTTTAATTGCCATTTACACATATTGTGGTTGTATTTATATTTCAATTCTGTTCATCAACTCTTTATAGAATAAGAATCTTAATAAACCAGAGATAAATGTCACTCCTTTAACACAAAATGTTTCATCCATATCAGTCTATTGAATAGAGGGAACTGCTATATAATAAAAAATTCCCTTTCCAGTGAAAAACTCCAATAAAATTTTATATCCCATATACACAACTATATTTATGACATGTGAATAATTACTTGGAATAATTTTAACTTTTGTTTGTTTAGTTCTGTCAACTTAACATTTGTAGTACTTTAACAATACTCAGTATAGTTTTTTTGATAGTTTGAAACAAATTATTTCTGTCTTATTTTTAACAAACATTCCAGTTTCCTTTCTTACTGAACAACAGGAACAAGGCACACTGGAAATAATCCATTGAAAGCTAATTGAAACATTTTTAGCTTGTCATGGAGGTCTGCTATGGCATCACTCCACATTTTTTTCCACTTAGCTTCAAATAGTTAGAACCATTTTGTCCTTAATTTATAGCTTTGTGCAAATATCTTAAATAGTTTCCATGTAAAAAACAGAACTTTTATTATCTTGATCAGTGTGAAGAATGTTTTGCACTAAAATATGAAGTATTGTGCATGAAGTACCTATAGGTAAGTATGAATTAAAACTCATTTTTAGTAGCTAACACACAGCCTTTCTGGTGAGTGGACAGAGCATACTTGGTTTTATTTATGCTGTTATGAATGATATTTCCTTCTGGACATTGCTCTGGAGGGGAAAACCAAGACATTTTCTTTGAATACTAACATTCAGATCACTTCAAAGTGAACTTTCTATACCTAACCATGCAATAAAGTAGACAAGTATTATAGGTTCAAACAACTGCACAACAGACACAGAAGAGCTGACAATGAGCAGTTATTTTGTTATATCAGCTCCAATAAACTAATATAGTTCAAGTTGGGTTCACCACTGATTGAAATGAATCCAGTGAACAGTTAATGTCAAAAGTGTTTATGGTCAGTTTAGCTCTTTCAGAATTAGGTGGCAGTTGATCCCTATAAAGGTACAAGAACAAGAGATATGAGTTCCTGGTTGATATATGATGGGCAGGCTTGGTAGGCTATCTATTGGAGTTTTAATTAGTACTACCAATAAGAAATTATTTATATTAAATTGAGGAATGCAGTGGTGAATGGAGCACACAAACACAAACTCAAGGAAATTTATAGTTAAAGTAAAGAATCCGACTCAGATTCACACAATAAAATATCTTATGTGTCTTTCAGAATATTCTTTGTTACAATCAATTGGTATAATAACTTTGTATAAACTAACAAATCTCTTTCAGTATAACAGAGAATATATGTAGATGTCATAAAATATAGGTATTTTAACCATGTTACTTGATTCAAGGAAAGATGGCAATAATTACACACAGAGAGCTAAGTTGAGAAATGTCGGGTAGATTCATCTTAAAGGTAGTTTTGATTCTTCTATTGGCCTTGGAGACTTTGCTGCCAATGGCTGCAACTTCTTGAAAACTTGATGATCACTTCATTTCAACTCCTGGTGACTTCTCAATGACTTCATGTCTACTGCTTTTTGTGCTTCGAACATAAGTTTCTATTCAAACTTTTTCTAGTATCTCAACAATCTTCCAAATATAGTGATACCTCAGTTCTTGAACAACTCCTTTCTCGAACAATTCGCATTTTCAAATATATTGTTGAAATGGTCAAAGGGTTGTTCGGGTCATCAGTTGGGTTATTTCGGGGGTTTGGGTCACAACAGCTTGCCCAAAACATTTTACCCACACTTGTTGCTCAGTCCACATCCCCACTAAAATCTGCTGTGAATTTTCTCCTTTTTTTTTCTTTGTTGTTGTTTTTCTAAATATTCTGATTAAATAAGCCACCATGGGGTCAAAGAAGGATAATGAAAGCAGCAAACCAAAAAGAAGAGCTGTTAAAGCCACAATAGAGGTGAAAAAATATTGCCTAGCAAAGTATGAGAGTGGTGCTTGCATGTCTGACCTTGCTACACAGTTTGGTAGGGCGAAGTCTACAGTCTGCACCATACTGAAAAATAAAGAGGTCACCAAAGGAACTGATGTTGCAAAAGGAGTGACAGTGCTTACGAAACAAAGATCACAAACAATGGAAGAGGTAGAAAAACTGTTGTTGATTTAGGTAAATGAAAAACAATCAGCTTGTGATAGGATTTCTGAGACCACTATTTGTGAGAAAGCAAAGCAGTTGCGTGCTGACCTCCTGAAAAACACCCCAAGAATGAGTGCTGATACAAGTGATGTATTTAAGGCTAGTAGGGGGTGGTTTGAAAAGTTTAGGAAGAAAAGTGGCATATGTAGTGTGGTGAGACATGGGGAGGATGCCAGTTGTAACAAAGACGCTGCTGATAAATTTGTTAGGGAATTTGAGGACTATGTAAAAGCTGAGGGTTTTATTCCCCAACAAGTGTTCAATTTTGATGAGAGAGGCCTCTTTTGGAAGAAAATGCAAAAGAGCACCTACATCACCAAGGAGGAGAAGTCACTGCTAGGACACAAGCCAATAAAGGTCAGGCTAACTCTGTTGTTGTGTAGTAATGCAAGTGGGGCCTTAAAACTTAAGCCTTTGCTTGTGTACCATTCTGAGAAACCAAGGGTTTTTAAGAAAAATAATGTCCTGAAAAGTAAACAAAATGTCATATGGAGAGCTAACAGTAAAGCATGGGTAACCAGGCAATTATTTATAGTGTGGGTATATGAAGTGTTTGCCCCAAGTGTAAAAATGTATCTTATTGATAAACAGTTGCCACTCCAGGCCCTTCTTGTGATGGACAATGCACCTGATCACCGACCAGGCTTGGAGGACGGGTTAGTGGAGGAGTACAGTTTCATTACAGTGAAGCTCTTGCCCCCTAACACGACTCCTCTCATTCAGCTTATGGACCAGCAGGTCATATGGAACTTTAAGAAACTCTACACCAAAGCACTGTTTCAAAGATGCTTTGAAGTGACCTCTGACACAGAGTTAACCCTTAGAGAGTTCTGGAAAAATTACTTTAGTATCTTTCATTGCTTGAGGATCATAGACAAAACCTGGAGGGAAGTGTCTTTGAGAACCATGAACTCAGCCTGGAAGAAATTGTGGCCAGACTCAGTAGCAGATAGAGACTTTGAAGGTTTTGAAACTGAGCCTGTTGTCAAGGATGTTGTCTCACTAGGCAGGTGTATAGGCTTGAATGTGAGTGGTGATGATGTGGTGGAGTTGGTGGAAGACCACAATACTGAACTCACCACAGAAGAACTCCAAGACCTTCAGAAGAAGCAACAGCAGAAGGCAACTGAGAAAGTGTCTTCAGATGAGGAGGAGGGAAGGAAGAATGCTTCTAGTTCACTAATCAAGGAAATGTGTGGAAAATGAGGAGAGTTACAAAGTTTTGTGGAAAACATTCACCCTCACAAAACTGCAGCAAACCACAGCATAAACCTTTTCTATGGTAATGCCATGTCTTACTTCAGAAACATTTTAAAATGCAGGCAGAAACAAACCTCACTAGACAAGTTTTTAGTGAGAACTAGGTCCAGTGAGTCTCAAGCAGGTTATAGTGGTGCAAAGAGAAAGAACCCCAGAAGGAAAGTTACCTCACATTTTTATGGAAGGTGACTCCCCTTCCAAACAATAATAACCCTCCTACAGCACAGGTAAAATGCAGTTAAATTTTCATTTGTTGTTTTTTATTGGGTTTATAGTTTTTGTGGTTGACTTTATGCATGTAAGTATTATTATGCAGGTATAAATAAGCAATATTTTTACTTAAAATGCTTCATACTGCATAATTTTTGGAGGTCTATAATGGATTAATTAAATTTACAGCATTTCTTATGGGAAAAATTGATTCGGTTTTTGAACAAATTTGTTTTTGAACAGCCTTCTGGATCAGATTAAGTTTGAGAACTGAAGTACCACTGTAGTGGTACTTACTGTACTTACTGCCTGTAAGTAGTTCTGACAGTTAATTGGTTGTTTTTCTTTGATCATTTCACAGCACTCACAAGTAGGACCAAAACCATTTGTTCATTGGTTACAAATAATGTCTGTGAATTGATAGCCTTCCTACTTGTATCCATACACACACTTTTGAAATGGATACTATATCAAAGTTATGACTTATTTCCTTTCTTGGCAACTTTCTGCAAGATAATGTGAGCATTCACTGGAGTTTCCTCAGTGCTGTAGAGATGCCAAACTGTAGATTTCAATCTAATTTCCAGTCTCTTTAATGAGGCTTTTATAACACTTTTCATGATCTTAATAGTGTCATTTGTAGTTAGCATAACAGGAATCTTTATCAAATTAACTCTCTTAGTCAATCATTGTTCTATAATTATTTTTTATGTTTTTGTGAACATATATCACGCTTCTCCTTACTGCGTATACTTGCTCCATATTTGAAATACCAAGAGTACCACAAATGCTTCAGATAAAAGAGATGACAGGACACTTTGGATAAAATCACAACTGACCAAATAAAATTGACTTCATTATGGGAAAATAGATTTACTAAATGTAATTATAGAGGCATGCATTTAACAATATCTAGGTGACATGAACTGCAGAACAAAGGATGTCATCTCTTACCTTTGTACTGGCAGTGGTATTACACAAATAGGAATATTGTGAAAATTATCAATTAGGTTTACCTAGGAAACACAGGAACCTCATTTCTGTAGAAAAGTCATCCAGTACCAGTGAAAATAAGCCCAAGAACAGCAGACTGCAGATGTTTATGTTGTGGGGGGAATCACCAAACCTTCATGTACTAAACTGTGTTGTGTGGCTTCCTGCAGATGAATGCAGTGCTTGAAATACAGTTTTTCTTGTTCAGAAAGCAGAATGTATTAACTCGAACAGAGATCTGTTTGAGAAGAATAATTATGGGAACTTGGCTATCAGGCTTGCTGCTGAAATGGTTATCAGCATAGTGAGCAAAGTGGGGGGTAACCAAGACTAACAGTGTCACTAATTTTGCATCTGTCATATATGTCCAAGAACAAATATATATGGTTGCATATACATCTGAGGCTGCTAGTTGAGGATTTGTGGAAGTAATCTGCATTCAACACAGCAGACAAAGCTGAGTCATGTGTTGGTTGAATATGCTGATGTAAGTGAGGAAGCTGACAACATAACAGTGAAACAAACATGGGTAATAAATATACTTTCAAACAGATTAACACCCACTAAACGTTGTGATGGAGTACATCCAACAGAATACAGTCATGTTCAATAAGAAAATACTGTTCTATGTGGATGCCAGGTATGGTTCATTCCCATGGTTTACATTGGTTGATGTGAAAAGATTTTTACACCCTAACTGGAAAAAAACATCTGTATGATAGAAGAGATTTTATGGTGAAACAGTTAAGGCCAGTACTTCTAACATGGAGATGATATGGCTTTGTTAGGTACATCCTATTAGCACAGATACAGTTTGGCTGTTACTGAGATAGGTTTTATCATGTACTTCAACAAATTGGTGGCTCATTGACATTTAAATTAGAATGGTCATGTAACATGCTTAAACATGTTAACACATAACAAGCTAAAGTCCAGAAATCAAATGTAAAGACCAATGATTTACAGAATAATGACAGTATTTTTCCCTATTCTGTAAGATTCAATTGATAAGGATTAAAATGTTAAAAGTACTTAACTGGTTCTACAAGAAAAGAGACATAAGATGGTAATGGCAATCTCATAATATTGTTAATATTTAAGAAATAAATATAAATTTTGCTTTTTGGTTTCTAGAATGACAACAAATTATAACTTTGAAACAAATATAGCTTAAATATCATAACATTATACATTTATATATATTTATTCCTTTTATTATATTAACCTTTCAGCTATTGCTGGCTAAGATAGAAGTTACAATGTTGCAGTGCATGTGCACCCATTATGGCTAATTTACTATTCTCTTTATATCTGCACGTATGTATAACATGCAACAGAAAAATCTATACGCACATAGCCTTCTAATAACAGCAGTATGATATACAGGGTGGTTGCTAGAAAAGCGGGAAATTTGAGGGTCAGATGAGATCATGAATAAAATGCGTGCTTACTCATTTCTATTTTGATTTCTTTACATCATGAATAAAATGCATGATTTTAATAATTTTGAGCATCTATGAGTGTAATATAACATATGCCTTTAAAAAACTTTGTAAAAGTTATTCTTTGTAAAAATAAATAGCTGTTTGACAAATTTTCCGCTTTTCTAGCGACCACCCTGTATAATGAGAGAGACTGAGGAGCTCAAGTAAGATGACAGCAACAATATTACAAAAGTTTAGTGTAACAATCAAACTGTGTACTAAATATTGTAATGAAATATGTCATAACTATCACTTTTAAAATGACTAACTTTTAACAGTCTTGTTATAAAAACTAAATAATCATTAAATAAACTAGATAATAAGTCTTGAACTGAACTTATGGTACTCATCAGTCTCTTCCTGGTACATGTAAGTGTACACATGCAACTCCTTTGCATATACAGAGATAGTTGTATTTTTTCTCAGCACACATTGTAAATTGGGTTATAATGAATCTGAGTAGAATAGTTTATTTCTTTAAATATATTTATTTTTCTAAAAAAATATGTGCTTAGGCTTATGTATGGTGAAGCAATATTTTGACAACTTGGTCACTGGATTTGGCTGTTGTCGAGCACAGTAGATTTATTTTATTGTAGAACATTGTATTTAGTCTGTGTCACTATTATGTGATGACAAAACAAGTATTAGTATTGGTAAAAATCATTTGATCATTTAATATAGTTTTTGTATTGTGATTTTTCTCATTTTATTTCATGTTATTTGGCTGTTAGAGCCTTTATTTAGTATTATGACATATTGCATGTCACCTGAGGAAGATAATTTCTTCAAATTATGGCCTCATAGTTAACTTTTTGATACAGTCATATGAGTTGACTTTTTACTAGTAGTCTTCAATGGTCTTGAGATAAAGCAGTTGATGAAGTTGTGACATATGAAATAACTGCTAATTTCACATTTTCATAGCTAGTTTTGAATAATCCTGTAGTAAGGTATAGTCAGGAAATTTTTTTCAATTTTGTGTTTTTGGCACATAGTTAATGCTGTTCCTAAACTCGCACTGTAATTTTTTTGCTGAGGTAAACATTATGTGCTGCAGTAGCTATTCCATAGAAGCTGACATCAGTTTTATCATGTGTCCTTGTGTATTTCCTCATTTGGGGCTTCCATCTCAAAAACTGACACATATACTTTATCAAGTTGATATGAATTCAGTGCTCTCACCAATATGTATTTGTTCTTTGGAATAGACATTGATATAGGTAATTGTGGGATATGGAATACTGCAGTAGAATTGTGATCTGATTTGAATATGCAGCATTACTTTTATTCATTCTTCTGTCCTTGTCTAGCACAGACTTGCATTATTCATTGCTTTTCTTATCCTATATATATGGATATATATATATATATATATAAATTATAGCTATTAATAATAATTTTATGTCTTCAAATATACTTGCTGGCTTCTGTATTAATTCTTACTCAAATAAGCTGTTGCAGCTAGAAAAAGGGTTTTCCATATATATGGAAAACCCTTTTTCTAGCTGCAACAGCTTATTTGAGTAAGAATTAATACAGAAGCCAGCAAGTATATTTGAAGACATAAAATTATTATTAATAGCTATAATTTTTCATTTGAGTTTATTTTAAATTTCTTTCTGTTTTCATTTTAATACTCTTAATAAAATTTCTAGAATATGCATTTTCCAGACATTTATACTTTTTCCCAATAAAAATGTAACTGAATATAACAGCCTCTTTACTAAGTTACATTTTGATATTTCCATACATTTTCTAAATAAACAGCATTAAATTCATTGAAAGGAGATATTAAAGCAAGTGAGCTGGTGCTGCCTCTTTTATTTTTTTTAATTGACACTGAATTAACAGAAGCATTGTAGTTTTACCAGCCCAAGATTGTCTTGCATCTTTATCCAAGTTGAAATTTGGATTTTTCTATATTCAGTATTTCTGAGAAATCTGACCTGATCTACATTAATAGATATTTGTTGCTAGTAAAGTTTTCCTTGTTTTTATTATTCATTATAGTAGGCTGATGTTGTCTCAGCTGTTTAGTTCATAAGGTAAAGATTTTATATTTTAGTAAATTAAAACATTGCAGTAGTATATTTATGTGAACTTCATAAAAAAAGGGTGATTATTGATAAACAGTTATTGAATATAACATGTTTCCAGTGTTGCAAGTAACATCAATCTAGTGCCAAATATTTTTTGTTTTTATCTTAAAGCTTGATTCCTGTGAAATATGAGATAAATTTATAATTTTTTTTTATAATTCTATTGCTGTTGTGACCAACTTATATGTGTGTATGAAATGTCAAAGTAAACTTGCTGGAGTAGAATGTAAAATTTACTTTATTTTTAATATGAAAATACATTTTAAATCTTGGAATATATTTTCATATTAAAAGTAAGGTAAATAATTACGTAAATTCTTGGTGATTCAATCAATTATCACAGGTTTTTTTATAGCTTGAACTGAGCTACATAGTTTTGTTACATTAGGCTGTAATTCTTCATATGTAAGTGGAATATTATAAATTAATAATTATTTAATTATCAAAAAATATTTGCTTAGAAATCAAAACTTTTTATAGAATTTGTTATTGTGAGTTGTATGAAAACATAAAAAATATTGTATACTTGGAGCAATGACTATACTTTTATCTTTCCTATCATATTCTAAGTAACTTTTTGTTGTATTTTTCTTTCATCAAGTTTAAGTTTTGGTAGATTTTTAATCTAGTGTTCAGAGTTTATTAAAGCTTCTTGAAAAAAAACAAACATTCTGTACCATTGTAAACCAAATTCAACAACAAAACTTTAATTTGAGCATTGCCCATTTTGATTAGTTTGAGTTTCGGTGTTTAATTAAGTTGATGTATTCATAACATATTTATTTACTTGTTAAGGGGAATTTTACTTGAAGAATCTTGTCCAGAAAAGAAGACAACAAAGTTACTAACATTGGAAGATTTGCAGTGTATGGTAAAGACAATACAGCATAAAAAAAGAGACTTGAATTAGTATTTAATGTATATCTTAGTTATTTTGTATGCCAGGATTATTTTGTAGATGTTTTGAATAATAATTTATTTTGTGTAACTGATAGGCTACAGAAAACAGTAATTGAACAACATTCTGTATCAGTAAAAATAAAAATAAAAATTCCCCAAATTTTTATTTTTTTAGTTTTGTAAAGGTAAGAATGCAGTGAAAGATTATATTGTGTAATTCAGCAAGAGCTTTTGAGATTAAAAAACAGTTTGAAACATGAGGAACTTTCACACACATTGGTTATATCATCATGTTCTTTTATAAGATATATTTATGAATGTAGTATAACTGAAGATGCTGAAAATAAGAATGCTTTTTACTCGGATCAGTATTTGTTCTGAATTAAAATATAAATTGCGTAATGGATGGGTTAGATTTTTTTTTCACCAGATGTTCTTTCTCAAATACAAGTATCAGTACTTCAATATAAAAATATGCTATTATGATAGTGTTTTGGAATGAAACAAAGAAGCATTTATATTAATAAATTAATAGAATGATACCCTTTGATATAATCTGCTTGCTTACCTAAGTGAAGAAACAGAATTTTAATTTAATATATTTGATGTAATCTTAAATCACAAAGGCAACAGGGCTTGCAATTATATCAAAATTAAATAACAGGTTGAATAATCACTATATTTATCATATTTTGGGCCCAGCATGGCCAGGTGGTTAAGTCACTCTTCTTGGAATCTGAGGGTCATTGGTTTGAATCCCCATCACATCAAACATGCTTGCCCTTTTAGTAATGGGGGCATTATAATGTTATGGTCAGTACCACTATTTGTTGGGAAAATAGTAGTCAAAGAGTTGGCAGTGGGTGACAATGACTAGCTGTTTTCCCTCTAGTCTTACACTGCTAAATTAGGGACAGCTACTACAAATATCCCTTGTGTAATTTTGTGCAAAATGAAAAAAGAAACAATTCTTTATATTTTTGTTTGAAGAAGTATGATGTTTCCAACTAGCTTAAAACATCATCCTTCTTTTAAATAAAAATGTCAAAAAACTTGGTGATTGTTCAACATATTATTTAATTTTAATATTTTTGTTAGCTATTAGGTTTTTTCTATATTCTTGGAATCACATCAAGCAATTACAAAAATAAATTCATTTACAACAATTACAATTATATCCACTGATTTTCTATCATGTCTGTTCAATATTTTGGCCAATCTAAAATTATTTAGTGCACAAAATAGAAACGTGTGAGACTTAAACAGAAAAAAAAATCTCCAAAACTATCATAACTGTCATAGCATTCTCAGTAATCATTCAAAAATTTGTAGAACAAATTTAGACACGCATACCTGATACATCATTGGTCTGTTCTTAGATAATCAAAGAGGGCATTTTGTTCTAAAGAACCACACTTGTGTATAAATCATTGAAATATTTCTACAAATTAAGAGTGCTTAGTACCTTTCTAATTTCACTTTTTCATAGGTAGTTTAGAATATTCCTGAAGTAAGAGAGTAGGTTCTCACAAAAAGACATGCTACTCATTTGCAAGATTATTTTAACTATAACTCTAAAATTATTAGAAGAGTCGCATTAGTCTTATTACATTTGAAAGCACATTTTTATAAACCAATTGTTTGTGTGTCTATGGCTTTATTAGTTACAGGATTGTGAATAAGATATGAATCATAGAAAAAATTCTCAAATTCTGGCAGATAGTCCAAGTAATTATTGCTGGGGTTTACAACATACTTTATATAGAAAATAGTTCATTTTGCTGTATTTTTGGATAGCTTTTATTTTCACTTAAAAGTAACAAAGTTGATTCACTGAATATTACAAGATTCATCAAGATATATACCCTAAAAGTACGTACTCTTTATTTTCTAATCTGAGTTTGCAAGAATAAAAGAAAGAAACTGAATATGAGTGAATAATCACAATAAACAAATTTTATTTAAAGATACTTATCACAAATGACTCATCTTTACTGGAGAATTTGATTTGAAGACTTTGTAACTTGTTCAGATCAGACTATTTGTCAGACTTTTTATATTATTAGTTAATTTGTTATAAAATAGTCTACCTGTCCACAATGACTGGCACATTCCTCATATTAGATAACTTGTCAATGTCAGACCTGCTCATAATGACTATCACAGTCCTCATATTAGTTTACATGTTAATGTCAGACCTGCTCATAATGACTGGTCATTCCCAAAGAAACATAAGAGAGGTCATTATCTAGTATCTTATAAAATTCTGGCTTGATGGTTAGGACATTTGATTCACAATATTTGGGGGTAGATTCAAATCTCATCATCAAGTATGCTTTTCAGTTGTGTGGACATGGCATTATATAATGATCAATCCCATTATTTATTGATAAAGAAAAGTCTGAAAGTGGATAGTGTTGACTTGTTGCTTTTTTTCTAGTCTATCATTTCAAATTAAGGATTCTATCAAAATAGCCCTCAAGTAGCTTTGCATATAATGCAACAAAAGCAGGTTTACAAAATTCTGTGTTAGCCTAGTTGCTATTAAACTTTATTTTATGTGTCAGTTTTGCAGAACATGTCCCTTTTGTTGAAGATGATATTACACAGCTTCCCTGTGTGTGTTTTGCAGCCATTTCTAACTTCACTGTACTCATAACTTTTCTGAACTACAAGGTATGTGACATGAACATTTAGCTTGTTTATTTGTCAACTTATTTCAAGTCTTCATTAAAATGTCATATCTGGCACTTTTGTTCTACCAGTTGAGTTCATTCACAACAAACCACAGAAGTTGTTTCATATTTGCTGAAAAATACTTGTACAGATTGTATGTAGGGAAAGAGTGAAAGAAAAATGACTGTGACATTCAGTCTGTTGCTCTATGATGCTTACAAGTAACTGTTAAAGTTGGATTTTAGCTTTATTGATGCACATAATTGTCATTATCTAGTATTTCGTAGCTTATATTAAAATAATAATATTCTGTTCTTCTACTACATGCATTTTTGTGGGGAAATAGCAAAAGAAAACAAGTATTTAATTAATACTTAGTGAGTTCAATTCACAATCATATATTTTTTCCATCTTACGTAAATGTTTTTTTCTGATCATGATTGCAACACAGAAAGAATAGTCAAAATTAATAATCAAGGTATCAATTGTTTATGCATCTGAAAAATTCATTTATATGTTGTTGATATCTGAGTTTAAAAACATGAATTTCATAATTATCAAAAGAATACATTATAAAATAGTCTACTTTTGTTAAAATTTTCTGCGGGGCTGAACCTGACAGCTGTGTGTGTAAGCATGGTATTTATTGGACTGCGATCTCTGCCTTATTAATCAATGTGGCCCATGCCTAATATGTCATGCAGTTGATTGTATGCATGTACTACGAGTTTGGGTGAAGTTGTAAAATATGGGTTCTTTAAATATTTCCTTGATATAGAAGAATCATTACAGCTTCACTGGCCCTCAGTGAAAACTAAAATTAGAGAATCTGATAAAATTGAAATGATAGGAACAGTATATATTACCATTGAATTGTGAAAATAAAATAAATGCTCACCTATCAAACTGCTTCAATGAAATTGTTTTAAAAAATGGGGATGTAATAAAATATTTGCAAAAATTAAGTATGATATAGGGATGGAAATGCCAAAAAGTACAGAAACAAAGTAGAAATTACTACACAAAACCATACAAATATCACAATATAAGTAGCCAAATAATTTGATGAATAACTTTTACTGCAAGTTAATGTTGAATTCATATTAGCTGTACCAGTTCAGGTTTGTATGAAAGCATTTAAATTGTCTATTGCAGTACAGTTTTACAGTGGCTAATTACCATAAGGTTTTAAGATTGACATAGTACTTACTTGCTACTTCTGTAGGAATTTTTGTATGATTTTGTATATTCATTCCTACTGTGTTTTTGTACTTTTTGTTATTGCCATCCCTACAATATCATTAAATTTGGAAAATTTATTTTATTGCTTGTTCTTCATTATTAAGTTCCAAGAAGGAAATTCAAAGTTTTATCATGTAGTGTGAAACTAAGATATATATTGTGCCAAACCTTTCAACAATAGTACACTATTGTGAACATTAAATAAATTGAAGGCCCATTTTACACAGACTGGAGATAGTGTAAAATAATTTCAGTTGATAAAATCTGTCTTCTTTGATGCTCCAATTTAGCTCATCTGCTGTTCCATTTATGTTGCCAGTTAAATCAAATCAATGCTGTCACAGTGCTGAATGTATAATAGCCTACACCAGCCTTCCACTACCATTTGAAGAATATTGTGAGGAAGAAAAACTGCTTGTAATTATGCATTTGTTTAGCAGTTTTGCCACTATTTGCTTGACCAAGAATTTACTACTTGAGTAGATCAGAGATCATTATGCTCTTTAAAGACTAGAAAGTATGATTGCCTACCCGACAACAAGAGGAAAGTGATTAAAGTGAAGATGCAAAAAGAAGGATAAAGAACCTGTGGTTGAGCAAAGAGATTAGACGTAGTTGTGATACACTTCATTGTCATGTAAGCCCCTTTTATATGGTTAAACTGGACCTTATATTGTTTATTGGTGACTTAATTCATCCAACTTTGAGGTTCAGCATTTACTTGGCACAAAAAGTGCATTAAACATATTGAGAAAGCTAAATTATGTAATCAAGAAACTGCTGCAACACTGACTTAATCCAGAAACAAAGAGATAAAAGGCAAAATTTTGAACAATGATGAGAGGACTGTTTAGTAGATCTCTGTTGGAAATGGAGGAACAGAAGCAACATACACCTGAACATGTAACACTTTGTGAAACAAAGCCATACCAGAGATACCACTCCTACAGTTAGTATGAGTGGAACTACTATACCCTTCCTAATAGTTAGGATTGTTATTTTATTTATAATTCATTGACTGAAAGTGCATTTTGTCCTTCACTTTTCCAACATTAATAATAAAAAGATGCTCAGTTTCTACCGTTTTTATATGCCTATTTTTTACCAGGTTCTTACACTTAGGACAGCTCCTGTTATAAATGTCAGTAACTAAAATTATTGCTAAGAATTCAGAAACCTCTGCAAACTGAAAGGAATTTGTAGCTTTTGGATTGGAAAATATGTTTCAAATATTTTGTATCATTCAGCCAATTTTAGGTTAAAAAAAAACAGTGTGTGTGGTAATATAGAGTGAATCTAGAGTATTAATGCCAGCTAAGCTTTTGGTAACATCTTGCATGGTGTTCACACTTTTAAAACTATTGCATCCAATAGCTTTAATGAACACATCTTTGATAACTATATAAGTATATTGCCATAGATAACTTTTGTTTAAATTGTATATGTAAAATACTTGTGATTGTGCTCTTAAATAATTATAAAAATAGGCCTGTATATGGAAATTCATCAAACATTTGTAGCAAATGATAACTGCAGTTTCATACAGAATAAATCCTTCTATAAAATTTCATTATACATATACTTGAAGTTAGAAAGTGAAAAAGGATTTTGTAATTATAAAATAGTTTCATGCCTTCTGTAGAATGATAAATGACTGCAAGTTTCAATAGGAATAAGTAGACAGTTTTTGCCATATTTATAGTGTGTTGAATCATTTTATTTTATGATGTACGAGACAAAGTACCCAGCTTTGCTTGACATTTAATTAGTCGACTGTGTCTGTATCTTGAATATATTTTAGATATGAGATAAAGCCAAGAATATTTTCAAAAAAATTTTTTTCCAAAAACCTATAGTAATCATCAATTTTACTGTAGAATAAAACAACTTGCACTGAGAATTTCACATCACATTCTATATTATCTAATTCTATCACATTTTATTGTCCTCTGCTGGAACAGCAGTAAGTCTTTGGATTTACAATGCCAAAATCACTTGTTTCGATTCCTCTCAATGGACACGGCAAATAGCCTGATGTGGCTTTGTTCTAAGAAAACACATTTTATCAGTGCTTTGCAAATATTTTATCACTATAGTGCCTTAGGATAGACAGTGTTATCTGTTTTCCCATCTGGTGTGAAGCTGAAAAAATTCTTGCCACCACCACCCTTAAAGCAACCAACACAAAATTGGTGCAGATTGAGATGGACAACCTTAAGTGATTGCCCCTTTGCTCTGTTGATACTCATGGCAAAGCTGAGTTGAACTGGAAAATGAAGCTTCATGAATTGAAATGGCATGGTAGGTGGGTATGTTTTTTACCATTTTGTTCTTTTATAACAGAACTGGGCAGAAAACCTTCACATGTTGCTCATTCAGTAAGTAAGAATTAGAAAAGGCCCGATATGGCCAAGTGTGTAAGGCGCGCGACTCATAATCCGAGGGTCGCGGGTTTGCACCCGCGTTGCACCAAACATCCTCACCCTCCCAGCCGTGGGTGCATTATAATGTGACGGTCAATCCCATTTTTCGTTGGTAAAAGAGTAGCCCAAGAGTTGGCGGTGAGTGGTGATAACTAACTTCTTTCCCTCTAGTCTTACACTGCTAAATTAGGGTTGGCTAGCACAGATAGCCCTCGAGTAGCTTTGTGCGAAATTCCAAAACAAACAGAATTAGAAAAAATATGGTACTTTTCTATAGACCTTCAAGAAGCACGATTGTGGAGCTTAAGGGCCATAGGGCAAAAAAAATTGGCCAAAGCCATTTTGAGTCAAATCCAAAAAAGTAGTACTCAAGTACACACTCAGAATCTCCTTAGTTTGCATGTAGTTTCTAGGTTCTTTCCTCTTGGAGCTGTGGCAGTCATGCACACAAATATTCACATACAGGCCCTTTTATTATCATCGATAAATAAAAGAAATTAATGGAGGAAAAAGAATATATTGCTGCTGTAAGCACATTTACTGCTTCATTTTTTCCAAACATCATGAATGACACATTGACCATGACTTAAATCCTTGTACCATTGTATACGTGACCCAAAATACTAGATAATTAATCAATGAATTATAGTACCATATATCTATAAACAGCTGTATCCGTTCTGTAATAAGCAATGGCTCTAACAAGAATGTGAACCTGGGGGTATTAATTAACATTTTGATGATGAGAGGATCTTTAAAGCAAATGGAAGGTTTGTTTATGCAAGAGTCTCTTAATGATAAATGAAGTAAACTAAACAGAGATTCATTTCAAATTGGGATTTAGGGCTTCACTTCACCCCTCCCCTCTAAGGAAAACAAAATGTTTTACTTTCTGAAGAACTTAGATCTTTTAATAAGGAAATTCTACCCACGTTTCCTTAACACAAATGATCATCAACATATCTCTCTTTGCTTCTGGATTGTACTTTGTATATAAATATACGTGTCAGTGACTAATTCTGCCTATATGGGGAAAATTAAATAGCATTTTACCGTTCTCATCTACAAGCACATGTGAATATCACTGAGGTCACCTAAGATGCTTTTAAGTCCACCCAGTTTGTTAATCCAGAACAACAGACATGAAACAAGACATCTGATAAATCACTCGAGATTCATCTGTCTTTGTAACGGCAATTTCAACCTTGATATGTTAATCAAAGAAAGCCTATCTGCAAAACAAATGTTCCTTGCTTGAAATATAACACAGTTCTCTTATGCATTTAATTTGTTTTAAAGCAACTTGTACAAAAAATTAATTTATAATAAAATGCTTTATAAATAGGATGTTTATACAAAATAAGGTAAATGAAATAAAAAGTAAAGGTTTGAAATTTTATTTTTCAAATTTTGAACTTTAGATTGTGTGGTGATACATCTAATAATACCAGAGAATTGAGGAATTATGTGGAGTTATCAACAGCCAAGTTAGTGTCAAGTGACTTTTAGTTCTGCAGTAAATAAGAAAAATACACTGTATTTGTTGTATCGACTGCGTCATTCTTTGGTGTCAACGGTGGCTTTTTCACACAGCCACTTGTGATCATGGAAATGATAACTAACATTTAGGAAAACTAATTGTTGTGAAGTGTTATTGCATTTTATCAATAATTTCTGTTGAGAACATTTCACCATTTAATAGTTAGAGTAGGCTTGCTGCAAAGTCTCCAGTAGAAAAATCAACTGTCAAATGCGCTTTGTCACAGGGACCACGCACCATCTGTGTTTTGACTGTTGAAGAGCAGTAGATTAACATTTGGGTCAAGTAATTAAGCACTGATAAAGTCATCCACATCGTGCACATGAAGTTTCTCTGGAAGCCCAAACAGATTTAGGCAAAAGGGAGATCACGTTTTTGCCATTCAGTGGTGTATGTCTAGCAGTGATGAGTTCCAAATGTTTTGCCCTCGGTGATTTCAGTTTTTGACGAAATACTCTTGCTAGCAAATCATGGCGATCGTAAGGTTTTTGGCTGAGCATCAGTTTATTTGACACTTCCCCAAAGCTTGTTTGTAAGTGAATATAATGAATTCATATATCATGGCATCCTGAGTGTGATCATGTAGGTAGCGAGGACCACCTATGAAACTAGAAGACAATGCGAAGAATTGGCCAATGTTGGCAATGCCTTCATCATGGATCATAACATCTCATAGGTAGACATTCTCTTCAACTCGGACCTTTTGATTTTTGTGAATAATTTGCAGCTGTTCTGTTTCAAATGTTTTCATACATGTCTACAGTAAATTGTTGGAAGAGATCCTTGCACCAATGTAGGTCATTGAAACTTCCTTTTCTCAGCAGCTTCCTGAATGCATAAAAATTCATGGCAAAAACTTTAATGTGGGTTATAAGCCCTTTAGCAATGTATTTGTCGCATTTCAAAATGATACACATGTATACCCTTTCAGAAAGTAAGTGGATACTGCAGTGCATCACGTGAATAACGTGTTTGTGCAATTCTCTGGAGAGAGTTGTCAGTAAGCTGCAGTAAAACATCTCAATTGTCATGCTGTTCTGCAGCCAGTATGAGAGCCACTTTTGATGTTATGAGTACACTGAACCAACGTTCTTGCTCATCAACTGGATTCTTGCCCACTTGAGTGACAATTTTATACTCAGATGTCATCTTTTCCATTGTGTGCTTGAAGCTCTGCAAGTTGTTTCTTGGCGTAACATTTCTTGCAAACGCAAAACAATTTCCAACTTTGTTTGGATAATGCTGTTGCAGCGATATTTTACTTCCTTGATATTGTCGCCAATTAAGTAGATCCGTAGAAATATGGAGTCTTCTTTGAGTAGTAACTACAGTCTGCCAATCCAATGACTAACCTGATTGTACACTTTAAACGTTGGCATGTATCAAAAGATGTAATTTTGGATACAAGAATTGTATTCTTGAAATGATTTGCATTTAGATTATTGCCTGTCAGCAATGTGGTAATAGTCTTAGAAAAATCAACCAGGGGAGTTAAATGGATTTACTGTCATACATTTATGTTCATATCTGTGTTTGTTTTGGTTGAATAAATAACATATATTGTTAAATGTTTATTGTGAATATCCCGCCTATTCTCTAAATCTTTAGACGATTCTCGAGTGTAAAAATAAATAATACACTTCTGGCCAAAGTCTTAAGGCCAATGAACATAAAGAAAAAATATGCATTTTTGCATTGTTTGACTCAACCACTTATTCGAGTAGAGCTTTAAAAGATGAAAATAATAAAAGGGAAAATAAAAATAAAAAACTTTTTAAACATTTAATAGGGAAAATGTGAACACTATGAAATTAGCCTAAATACTAGCTGGTCAAAAGTTCAACACCATACCAAAAAGACATCCTAAACAGGAAACGGGGTAGGAAAAGCCCAACAAGCGGCATCAGTAGTGAGTTGCACGGTCATCGTTGTGAATAACTTCACACATTCGCTTTGACATAGTCGATAAAAGCGTTTACAGAAGACTAGCTAAAATGTTATTCCAAGTGGTGAAGAAGGCTTCACGAAGATTATGCACTGTTCGGTATTGATGTCCATTTCTATACACTTCCCTTGTCATCCACACCGAAACATTTTCAATAGGGTTCATTTCGTGCGAACATGCTGGATGGTCCAAAAGAATCATGTTATTCGCCATGAAAAAGTCCTTTGTCTCGCAAGCATTGTGAATTGTAGTGTCCTGCTGAAAGATCCAGTTGTTTCCACACAAGAAAGGGTCTTCCCTCAATAAGGATTCTTTCTTTGATATGCCAATGTAATTTAGCTGCTGTTTGACGCACCTGTATAATCTGAAGCTCCATTGTTCCATGGAAGGAGAAAGCACCCAGATCATGATGGAACCTTCTCCACTGTGTCGTGTATAAAATGTCTCCGGTGGGATATCCTTATCGTGCAGTAACGTTGGAGGCCATCTGGACCATCGAGGTTAATTTGTTTCTCATCAGTGAACAAAACCTTCTTCCACTTTTCTATGTCCCATATTTGGTGCTTCTCAGCAAAGTTTAACCGAGCTGTTTCGTGTCGTGGAAGGAGGCATTGCCTTTGAAGACGTTTACGGTTTTTAAAGCTTTTCTCTCGAAGATGCCGTCTTATTGTTCTTGAGCTGCATTCAAATTCTGTCAACTTTTTAGCCATGTTTTTATCCAATATAACACAGGGAATGTCATCAAGCTAATGCTTGAACACAAATGACTAAATTTCGTTATGTAGTTACCGTTTAACGCTTCGTTTCAGTATGGTCTTAAACTTTGGACCAGCTAGTATTTAGGCTAATTTCATAGTGTTCACATTTTCCCTATTAAATGCTAAAAAAGTTTTTATTTTTATTTTCTCTTTTCTTATTTTCATATTTCGAAGCTCTACTCGAATAAGTAGTTGAGTCTAACATCACATTTTTTTTTTATGTTCATTGGTCTTAAGATTTTGGCTAGCATTGTGTGTGTTTTACATTGTTGACTACTTTCAAGAACTTCGCCTAAAAATAATAAATCGATGCGCCAAGAAAGAATTTAATAATACTGTTGATCTATTACAATCAGTATACTATAAGTCTCGAAAAGTATAACTGTGACAAATGCTTGTTAGTAGGCAAACTACGTAAATTAAACCAGGGACGTTTATAGGTTTAGGACATTACAAACTTTAGTGAACCAACTTCGAACGTTAATATTTCTACAAAGACATCGCATAACTTCAGCGGAAAGACTCACGTGTGAAGATTAGCTGGCATTCCTGTTGAGTGAAGTGTATCTGTGTATCAACATAAAAGTAATTCGCGCTTTATGAATCTATGACTAAGTTTTCAGTTCCAGACGATATAGAGGAATTTAATATTGTCTGTAAAACTTTTCTTTATAAATCATTATTTGTAATAAACATTAATATAAATTGTACTGTTGTTTGTATATTAAAATATGTTTGTGTTGAGAAAGAGAATTGTGAGTATCAATATTGTTGACAAATACAATAAATTTGATAATATCAACATTGATTTAACTTATAAATACAAATTCAAGTTTCGTTTATTTCAAATCGTAATACGTAACGTGATAATTCGGAGACTCGTCCAAGATAAATTATAATATGTGAAAGGAGGCAGAAGATTTTTGCAGCAGATCCGTGGAGTTTCTTTTTTTCCATTTCAGTGCATTGTAGTGACTACATAAAACTGACATGGAGCCAGTTTATTTGTTTGTTTGATTTTAAGCAGAAATCTCCACAATGAGCTCACTGTTCTCTGTCCACCACGAAGTTTCTAATAGTGTGTCACTGGGGTAGCCAATGAAACTGAAGGACAAGACTAGATTGTAAGCAAAAGCTAACTTCTCTTTATCCCTCCAAGAACTGTTTCTGGCAGCAGCCCGTGCTGTTCTGTTTGCAGGCAAATTGCAGCTTGTTCAACTGTTCGGTGTTCTGCGTTTTGAGATGTTCTAGAACCAGCCACTTCCTCTGTGTTTGTTGTTTGTGCAATTATACGCTGTTCTGCAGTTTCATTTATTCTTTCAGCAGCTATCACTTATCTTCTTTCTTGTTGTTCATGGGTTTTTTGAGCACGAGCTGTAGCCATTACAAGACATCTTTTTTGTTGACTGCTTTCAGACTTCTTTTTTATATTAGCCATCTTCAAAGTAATTGAGGCAACTTTCATCAGACTTCTATAATGTTATAATAATTAGGATATTACAATTATAGAGAGTGTCTGTTTGTGATTTTGTTGGAGCTGTAGCGATCACATACAGAGACGCCCTTATTAGAATGTTTATAGCGTTATTATAATTAATTACATATATGTCAGTAGACATCACGTTGTCCAACATAAAAAAAGCCATTTTGTGACGCTTGTATTATCCTTTGCTGGGACAGCAGCACGTCTTCGGATTTACAACGCTACAGGCCTGGCATGGCCTAGCGCGTTAAGGCGTGCGCTTCGTAATCTGAGGGTCGCGTGTTCGCGTCCGAGTCGCGCCAAACATGCTCGCCCTCCCAGCCGTGGAGGCGTTATGATGTGACGGTCAATTCCACCATTTGTTGGTAAAAGAGCAGCCCAAGAGTTGGCGGTGGGCGGTGATGACTAGCTGCCTTCCCTCTAGCTAAATTAGGGGGCCCCAGTGACTCAGCGGTATGTCTGAGGACTTACACGCTAAAATCCGGGTTTCGATACCGGTGGTGGGCAGAGCACAGATAGCCCATTGTGTAGCTTTGTGCTTAATTCAAAACAACAACAACAACAAAAACAACAGCTAAATTAGGGACGGCTAGCACATATGGCCCTCGATTAGCTTTGTGCGAAATTCCAAAAAAACATACAACGCTACAACCGGGGATTTGATTTCCCTCGATAGACACAGTTGATAGCCCGATGTGGCTTTACTGTAAAAAAAAACAAACAACACTCAAACACACTCTCTCTTGTTTCTCGAAATATGATGAGACAGAAAAGCCAAAATGCATTTATCCAGTTAGATTAGTTCTATTATTGACTGCTCATTACGACAATAATAATAAAATTAATATATTTAATTGTAGATGCCACAATATGTCACGTTATTTAACCTTTACGAAAAGTCACGTCACGCTTAACTTATCTAAATACGAGGAGTCGTAACATTAAAATGCATTTATCTAGATAGAATAGCTCGGTCACTGTCTGCCAAATAAAATGATAATAATAAAATTATTATTTTTTCTTTTTTTTAATTAAGCACAATGCTACACAATGGGCTACCTGTGTTCTGCCCACCACAGGTATCGAAACCCGGATTTTAACGTGTAATTCCGCAGATATACCGCTGAGCCACTGGGGGGCAATAAAATTATTAAAGATAATTATATATACCACTATAGTCAATATCTCTAACATAAGAAAGTCGGTTTGTATCTCGTCACGTCACGTTTGATTTCTCTTGTGACATGGTATGAGATAACCCAACCTTAGTACAAGTGCCAAAAATTTAATATTAAATTTAAAATTATCTATTCAATATAAACTTGACTAATAAAAAAGGTAATAGAAATAAACCTCTTTTGTAAATAGAAACTCTAAAGTACAAACCAACAATTATATATATATATATATATTTAATGATGTAGTTAAAACATTTAATTTTATTCTTTCAACACAAAGAAAAACATTTGTATTAGGTTATACTTTTATTGTAAAGCAACATAAAAGCCATTGTTGGAACGCGTCATTACCAAAACGAAACAGCCGTTCATATATATTACAAACTGTTATTTGAGGAACTATTTCTTTTTTATGTGTTTTTCGCTAACTTGTCGTATTAAAAAGATTCGAATGTACACTCGCTTGCATCTCTGTCTCTGATTTCTTATCTGAAGCACAAAGAAATACTTTATTAACTAATATTTGATACAATTACTGTAACTGTATAGATTCTGAATGACCATCTTATTCACCCCCATCGCGATTTTGAGAAAAAAAACAGTGTTTACTGATTTGATAACCAAAACTAAAATGCCACTGATAGATTAAAAACTCAAACTAAATATTACTAAGAAAATCTGTAGTTATTATCTTATAGTTAAGAAAATGTCACCACAAACTGATATTGTTAAAAGGAACAGTATAATAACTGTTTGGGGAAAAAAACAAAATAAAAATATGCCACTGATACATAAAAAGTCAATTCTGTTGTTGTTAAGAGATATAATATTCATTGACCTGGCAACTTCGATACGTTTGAAACACGGAAACGTTTTTACTAATATTGTTGATTATTCTTTACTTGATACTACATAAGAAAAATTTATTGCATATCAAAACCTTGGTAACAATATTCACATCACATTTTTTCTACACTCAGTGGTTATTTCATTAGGTATACCTACCTAGTACCGGGTAGGACCCTATTTTGCTTCCAGAACAGCCTGAATTCTTCGCAGCATAGATTTTACAAGGTGATGGAAACATTCCTCAGGGATTTTGGTCCATGCTAACTCAATATCATCACGCAGTTCCCGCAGATTTGTTTATCTTATCTCAGAGGTGTTCTGTTGGATTGAGATCTGGGAACTGTGCAGGACATTGGAGTACATTGAAGTCACTGTCATGTTCGTGATCCAACTTAAGATTATATGTGTTTTTATGATATGGCGCATTATGGAAAACAGGTAGATTGTGGCTATGGTCAGCAACAATGTTTAGGTACGCTGTGGCATTCAAATGGTGCTTATTTGGTACTAATGGGCCTGATGTATGTTAATAAAACATTTCACACACCATTAGATTATAGCCAGCGGCCTGTACTGTTAACACAAGGCAAAATGGATCACGTATTCGTGTTGTTTACGCTAAATTCTGACCATACTATCTGCATGTCGCAGGAGAAATCGAAATTCGTCAGACCAGGTGAAATTTTTCCAATCTTCATTCGTCAACATTTGGTAATATCATGCTCACTGTCGCCTCATCTTCTTTTTCTTAGTTGATAGAAGTGGAACCCAATGTTGTCTTCTGCCGCTGTAGTCTGTCCACTTCAAGTTTCGGTTTGATGTATTGTGCATTTAGATATATCCTTCTGCACAACACTGTTGTAAAGAGTGGTTATTTGAGCATTTATGGCATTTCTGGCAGCTTGAATGAGTCTGATCATTCTCCTCTGTACTTTATCATTCACAAGGTGTTTTTGCCAACAAAACTGCCACTCACTGGATGGTTTTTGTTTTTTGCACCATTCTCTGTAAACTCTAAATATTGTAGTGCGTGAAAATTCCAGGGATCAGCAGTTTCGGAGATGCTGGAATCACCACGTCAGGCATCAAAAATCATTCCATGGTTAAAGTCGCTCATTTCACGCATTTTCCGCATTCTAAAGTTTGGTTGAACAACACCTGAAGCTCTTAACCATGTCTGCATGCTTTATATATATTGAGTTGCAGCCATATGATTTGCTTTTTGGCTATTTGGGTTAAAGAGCAGGTGTACCTAATAAAGTGGCCATTGAATGTAAGTAATATACAAGTGCACACCATCATGGCCCACTTAGTATGGATGCTATATTTCAGGTGTCTAGGTTTTTATTCTCTGGAACTATGGCGGACACACTTCTTTTCTATATGAGTTTTCGCTAGCTTACCTTATCCAAAACATGTGCACACAAAACTAGATGAGATAATTAATACCCAGGTGAGGACTCTCAGTTTGAGTGCAAAACTACAGGTTTCTCGGTTCTTTCCTTTTGGAGATATAACGGTCACATACCCACATAGATCTATAGACATGTCGTTTTATTGTTATAGACAAATTGTTCCACGTTTCATTTTGCCAATGAGTTATGAAGCATGAACTTGGCACCATTTATTTACGCTCTGTAAACAGAGTAGCTGTAAAATGTGTTTGTTTTGTAATGTCATAAAAATTATCAAAGGGCTATCGGCGCTTAGCTGTATTTAATTTAAAATTAACAGTATAGAAAGAAGGCAACTAATCACCAAGACCTACTGTCATATGTTGGCTTACTTATTTCTGATCGAATAGTAGAGTTTGACTTTTACTGTTGTCATAAGTAGTGTAAGAAGGAGTTGCAAAATTGTGTGTTTGAATTGACTTGCTAGTTTTATAGTGAGAGGTTGAAACTAATGGCACAGTGGTATGATTGCGGACTTACAACACTAGAAACCGGGTTTCGATACCCGTGGTGGGCAGAGCACTTTTAGTACATTGTGTAGCTTTGTGCTTTATTAAAGACAAAAATAAGCTGCTTTTAGAAGCTCAGTCTGTGCCCCTCAGAAAAATCAACATGATATAATTGATAGTTGCTATTGTTGTTTTCAAGTTAAGTGTAAAACTATACAAATTGCTATCTGTGCTCTGCCCACCACGTGTTTCAAAACCTGGATTCCAGCATTGTAAGTTTACAGTTGCTATATATATCAAATATGTAAAAGTGGGGTTTGTGATATGTGCAGCTAAATGAGCTTTTTCTCATATTTATGAATTCGAATTATTTGAGAGCTCGTGACATTATTTGTTTATACAGGGTGGTCGCCAGAAAAGCGGAAAATTTGAGGGTCAGATAAGATCATGAATAAAATGCATGCTTACTCGTTTCTATTTTGATTTCTTTACATCATGAATAAAATGCATGATTTTAATATCATAAAATGCATTTTGAGCATCTATGAGTGTAATATAACATATGCCTTTAAAAAACTTTGTAAAAGTTATTCTTTGTAAAAATAAATAGCTGTTTGACAAATTTTCCGCTTTTATAGCGACCACCCTGTATATTTTAAAACTTTCAGATAGACAACAATGATAATTTGCGAATAAGGGTACTTTTAGGTATAAATTATTTATCTTATTTTTATTACATAAAGTTATTAATTGCTCATCAATCATGAATATTTCCTAATTTTTAGAAAGACTGATATATTCTGAAGACAATCTAAGTTTCATACAACAACATATTATTTTGCCTTGTAGGGGGCGCTCGCACACGAACTTTTGATGTCGTTCTCGTTATCTATGCCGGTGTGTAACAAGTAATTGGTATGGCTGTTTCAGTGTTAGGTCAGATTGATTTGAAAAGGAATTGGGAAAAGAATGGAAAGTTGGAATTGTATGTATTTTAATGTGAAATTTTTAAGTGATTATTATAACAAAAATATTTTCTGAACATTTATTGGGTGAATTTTTATTTTTATATCTATTTCGTAAGATTAGTTTTCTAACTTTTAGTACTGACTACTATTAGGAATAATACTGTTATTATTAAGCCTAACGAGGAAGATCTTCGATATTATCACATATAAGTTAAACATGTGTTAAATAAGTCCACTTAATGACGGGAAAAGTGAACAAGAAAATATGAAAAGTGATCTGAATTTTAAAACTTGAATGAGTTTTAAGTTATTTCGGGTATAATTAGACTGGACTCGTTTGATGGAAAGTTGAAAATTGTGTCTATGAATGAGTGGCACAAAAACATACGTATTTGGGAAGGCAAATGAATGACTGTCCTTATTACTACTAGATAAAGTGATTAGATTCTGAACTTTCCATATAAGATGAATGTTTCACAAGGTGTCCATTGATACTTTGAGGACTGGAAATTTTTTAGGTTTGTGTGACGTCACAGTCGTGATTTTTGACTGGTAACGTGAATGACATCTTGATAATGGGGCAGTAGAGAAGAGTGTAAAGCTGCATTGCACAAGTTATATAGGTTTACTGTGTGAATGTGTTATTGTTGATTCTGCAAATTCTTCAATTTTCATTTGTATACTATTGTTTGATAGTATCAATAGCAATGTATTTTTAATATGTGGAGAGTTGTCAGCTTAGGCCTTAGCAAGTTGAGTAAAACTACAATTAATTGGGCTTGATTCTTGTTCACACCAGCACCTTGCCAACTTGTGGATCAGTGAGCCAATAGAATAGCCCAATGTGCAGTATCCAGATGTATATAATTACCTAGTGTTACAAAAAAAATTGGAAGGCAACACTTACATAATTTAAATGAGCTGAACACACACCATTGCTGTCACACTTTGTTTACCACAGCTTTTCTGTGGATTCCTGTGTTTTGTGATTGATGGCTTTCAGCCACAACACACTTCAGTAACTTGTTTTTGTCCAAAAAATTTGCAGTAAAAAGTAAACTTCCAGATCAAACTAGTTTTTTAAAATAGTTATTGACAAATTTTATTTAGACTATTCTAAACTAGGCATAGAATTCCACAAATGTTTGCTTTATGCTTATTATTAAGATGAGCTCAAGAATTGGATTTCAAATAGTAAAAAAGTATCAGGTCTTTCTGACTTACTGTTGATGTAGTTAAATATACAATAAATGTTCATCATATTTGCATGTTTGGAACAACAAAAGCTTATCACAAACAAATTTTCCTTACAAGTACGAGTCTAGACATTGGACAAGTGTACAGAATGAATGAACTTTCTCCTTAGTCATATTAGTTGTTTGCTTCTCTGCCTACTGTGTAGACACTGTGTTATGGGAGAGCACAGTTCCTGCATGTCTGACCTCAAGAATTGAAACTGATAACACTGTTGATGTAGACAACAGTAAATAAAAGATTGGTGTGTCCAAAATACTTTGTTATAAAAACATTTTATCACATCTACTTACCTACAATTACTACAACTGCTTGCTGTCAATTAGTACATCTACGATCATAATATACAGAACCCACACTATAGTATATTTATTCAAACTGTGCCAAATTTATTAATTTGAGTATTTTTTACATGTTCTTTTATGATGTACCTTTTTTATAGCCTTCTTTAGTTGTTAAAAACATGAAATGAGTGAGATATTCTTTTTTAAAGGTGATTTAGGTTAGTTAAAAAAAAAGTCTTTCCCAACAAGTATTTGTCAGTATTTTTCCTTGTTACTGCTACTAGAATCAATTGGTTTTGGTCACTAATGTCATTCATTTTGCGATAAATCACATGGACTGTTAGGGTTAGCTAGGTGAGTTAAACTGTTGATGCTTGTGTTGATAACTTTTCTGTATCAGTGACTATCACCAGTGGATTGAAATAGTAAGTTAGTGGCTTTTATTGCCACCCTACTGTCATTAAAAATAGTGATAATCTAATTTTTAACTGAACTTTACAAAATCCAAGTAGAACTGAGAAAGAAAAGGTTTTGACCTAGTTGTTACTAGGGGATGGGGATCAGATTGGGGCTTTGGCAATAGAAGTAAGAAGTATATGGATGTGAAGCTGCACTTGAGAATGTGTAAATTTCCCATAAACACAATACTAACTATTTATTGTACACCAAACAACTAATGAACAATAACTACAGTACTGTTACATACTGAGTATGCATGATTTATTTCAAGGTAGCTGTTATCTTAGTAGTTGTAAAATGATTAAGAAAATCATGATGATCAGAAAACCTTTTCTCCTCCATTTGGCAGTAACCATGGTGTTTTCAAATTGACTGTACCAAGGATCATTGATATATAAATGATAGTTCTTCATGTTCTGTCTATATCTGGGTAGTTTTTTGGATCCAGAACCTTTTTCTGTTTGAAAGCATACAAACAGGATGTGAATAGTCATCTCATCGCTTCCATGGGCAGGAGATGCCAAGAAGTTATTGATGCTTACAGGGGGGCATACTTGTTATTGATGTTGAGTAACGTTAAACTTCAACTAGTGAGCATAGACTTTGCAGACTTTGGATGTTCACCAGTAAACGTACAAAGTTTCATACATGTCATACAGAACTACTCAGAATAAACTTAACCATTTGTCTCAAATTTTGCCTTTTGAGTTTCTTTCTTTTGAAGAGTATATTTTTTTCATTGTGCACTAGGTGGTTTTTTACATTCTGTTAGTTTAACAGTGTCTGCTCCATATAAAAATACATTTAACAATTTCTACCATCTACTTTTGTTTCTGGTTCTCTCAGTAATGAGGATTAAGTAATTCCATCTTCATCTTTGCTGCTTTGATTATAACACTTCTCTTTCTTCAGCTCATTGTTGACTCTTGGGCTGTGTTGCTGATTGAGTCTGAAGCACTTGAACCTTTACTTTTAGCTTGAAAAATCTATTGTTCCTTATCAATCAAGCCTGGCATGCTGGATTTGTAATCTGATTGTCACGGATTTGAATCCTGAACACACCAAACATACTTGTCCTTTTAGCTATGGGGGTGTTATATGTGACAATCAGTTCCATTGTTCATTGGTAAAATATTAGCCCAAGATTTGGGAGTATGTGGTGATGACTAGCTGCCTTTTGTCTAATCTTGTACTGCTAAATTGAGGATGAATATTTTAGATTTTTCATGTTTGAAAGCGAAAAGGGGTTGTTCCTTCTACTCTTTCACTTCTTGTTACTTTCTGAATCTACATTTTCAGCAGTCTAGTTGTTGTGGGTCTTGGAAACAATTTGCTTGTGAAGGCACTCCTTTACTATGGTGAGGTGTGAGCTCAAATCCTGTTTTCCAGACCTGTGGACTGGATGCTGAAACATACGAATTTGTAGAATCATGTATGTATAGTCTTCTGTTACTGATGCTTGATTTAGGAGGATTTGTAGACCACATGTACAACTATTTAAGTTCATGTTTATAAAAAATGTGATAAAACTCGTGCTGTAAATATAAGAAAATTAACTGATCAGATGGTTGCAAGTGACTTGCAGCAAGTTTTAATTATGAAAGTGGAGGATATTAATTTTAATAAACTCTTGTAATTCTTTTTGCCAGATTTCAGAGTGCCATGTTAATTGACAAATACTATATGAATAGAGAAATTGTATACTGACTAAGCTGTGTCAGTCAAGAGGAAAATTTTGATTAATGCTGAATCCTATATAACTGTAATGTCATTATTTTTGAAAGATTGAGTGACGAAATCTATGTACTTATTCTTACTATATGGAGGAGTGATACACAGTGAATAATTTGAGAATGTTGCTAATATTGTGAACACCAATGTCGTTTGTGATTGGACATCCATGAGTTACTTTCCACACACATTACAGATTTCTGTCAAGGATAGATTGCCATTTCTAGCATTGATAAAGTTATTGGTTGTGCAGCAAGGTTGTTTCACATTTTCAGCATAGCATCATAGATTGGCCCTTCTATAACATTAGCTCATTTTATGTAAGAAATTTGCTTAACTGATGCAACAATAGTTGGTATATAAGGGTTTTTCTTTCAGACTGAACTGTTACTAAACTACAATATGTTTGCATGTTAGAGTTGTTGATAAATAGTGGAAGAAATAAATTTTTTTTGGAATTCTGTAGACAGCCTGAATGTGGTGTGTAGTGAAGTCTAATTACAGCATTGGTGATATACCAAGGCTTGAAATTAATGACTGCTCGATGTACCTGGGCATGTAAATGTTACCTGCTGGCATCAATCCTTGCTGTGTCTATTTCCTGAGCTGGCAAGTGATATTTTATGCTTAAATAATTGTTTTATTGGTCAATTTTAATGTATTTTTTTGCTGATAATGGGTGATAACAGCCTATAATGAAACTGGAAATTGGGCAAATAAGCTGCAATTTATTTTATTAGACATCCTCCATCTGCTGCACTGGTGACACATGTATCATATAGATTACAAGGTTCACATGTGAATTAAATTGAATAGTCTAGTTCCATAGTTTTTGTGTGCCCATGTCATCACCTATGGGTCATGGAGTTTTGGGGCTAGCAGTTTTTGTAAATAGGCACCCTATGCATCTAATAAAGGGAACAGCCATTCTTGTTGTCTGAAGTTAATATGTGGTTTTACAAAATAATTTGGTTTTTATTTGGGATAGTGACTCCTAAGTGTTGGCAAGCAAATATTTCACAAAGATTACCCTCAGGGCAAGTGGTCAGAAAAGGTGTCAAGCCCTGCATATGATGTCTTCAAGTATTGTTGATGTGTTGTTTCAACTGAATAATGACAACATAAATGCAGTGAAAATGTATTCTAAAGACGGTTGGTATGAGTATTAAAACTTTAATTGAAATAAAGTACAGAACAATGCCATTTTCAGGTTAATAAAGACTTTATTGTCTTTATAATACATTTTTACTTCATGTATGTTTCTCATCAACATGAATAAATGTAGTAAAACCATTATCAGTTGCTGTGCACTCATCACATGAAGAGTAGCTCTGTCTTAAAAAAATCAATAAATTTCTTATTCACCTCTTGTCATAGTTGCTATTGACATGAGACAGAAATAACTTCATATGATGAAGTGTGTTGTGCAGTTAAATGTAATTTGGAAGAACCACTGGAAAACGAAAAATGAATTAACAAACACTGGAGGGTCTTTTGAGTGTACCTGCATGCTGTAATCTGAATTTTACAATACAACAACACCAAGTTAATCTTCTCTGCAATTTCAAAATTTGTACATTTTAAAAGAAATACAATATAATCCTGCAAATTTCAATAGTCTGAGTTAATGGGACACTAGTTACTTGGAATAGTCTGGTGTTAACATAACTTGTTCTTTGTTCATATGGAGTAAGTTAGAAGAATTTGAAGTTTAGATTTTGACAATATTGGAATTGACAGCATGATAATACAATTGTTTTATGATATCCAGAGCTATTATTTTTTTAATATTGCTTCACTCTTGATGAGATACAAGTTGATCTTGACCAAGAATATTGGTAAGATGATTTAAAATAACACTTGCTTAAAATATCTACTTACAATTAAACAAAACACAACACTAAAATAATTTCACAATACATATTTATTAAAAACTTTACAATTTCTCTCTCAAGTAGATGACACGAGAATGTGTTAACTTGTTCAGTACTTGTTTACAAGAATAGGTAATATGAAAGAATACCAATTGCAGTGTAATGTTCTCTTTTTGTAAATTAAATATTCTTATAAGTACAAAAGACAGAAAAAATTGATAAAGGTAGAATTTACAAAATTATTTGTATTTTGGTTGAGTTTATATTGGCAAAATGTAGAATCAAGAAACAAAAATGTAGTAGAAAAATACCAAGTAAATAAATAAATTGGTATTAGCACAACATTTAGTGGAAACATCTCATATTATAGACAAGATTAAGTTGATAAAACATGTAAAATTTAAAATTGAATTAACCATTTCACAGTGGGCTCTTATAATATATGTATGTGTACATGTTTGCACACTAAGTTTTGATAGTGTATGTATCTTTACAAAATTTGGTAGAATTTTAGTAAAGATTACAGCTTTCTTCTCTCAAAAAATCAGATTGTTTAATGAAATATTTTTATTAAAGATTTGTTTCCTTGTCTGAATGCACAGTGGTTTTATATTATGATTAAATAGGCAGTTCTTCATCCCAAATATCTTGAACATTATTTGCATAACTCTGAAGCCTTCTTAATACATTTTAATTACTTGTTATTTTCCATACACTAAATGTGGGATCTGTCATTTGATAACCTCATAATCATAAAGTAATTAGGAAATATAAATTACATGTATTTCATGCTAAAATGACTGCATACTATAACACAAAAAAATATATATATTTTGTCTTAGTGGCTGAAGTTTAATAATTAAGTTTATATGTATATATATTTATTATTTATTTTATTGTCCTTACAGTAATGTCTAACTTTAAACAACTTGCATCAATATGATGCATCATGTTACATGTCCAATATATAATATAAAATTGACTTTCAGTCTTCCCTGTGTTGGCTGGGTTTTAGTGGACGAGTAATTTGTAACATAGTCATATTTCAATTATAATGTGTGTGTGTGTGTATATATATATATATATATTACTGTCTAGGGCAGATATTCTTGGTTGACATTACGAGTTATTTTATTCATAGTGAGATGAAAATAGTTTTGTGATGTTTCTTTGGGGGGGGGCAATAATTAGCATTCTGAAGATACTTTAGATTTGCTTTTTCCTCTGTCATCTTTTAGGCTTTTAGCTTTTTAGTCCCCCTCTGAGACAGTGGTTAGTTTATAGGCTTAAAAACTGGAATCAAACATTTGATCCTCAGTTGCGGATATGATAGATAACTTGTCATTGCTTTGTTAGAATAAACTTACCTAACCATATGCTCTTCCAAACAGTGATAATGACACAAAAGAAAGACAATGTGGGACCATCTGTCTTTGTTTTCTTCAATTGGTTCATTGAGAGAGTGATAATTTGGGTTTTTATCTTGTTGCTTCTGAGCCTGCACCTTAATTGATGGATGAAGGGTATGGGAGAGAATATTTAGTTTTCTGTCTATCCACAGATATTGTTGTTTATCTAGGGAGGTTTATGTGTTACATGTAGGATCAGTTATACCTTATCCAATATGGTTGTTGAAGCTTAGTAATTTAACCTACCATCACCAAATGGAAGCATTTTCCAACACTTAAATAATATGAAATTTTGGGGTTCTAAGCCAAAATTTGATGAATATATCAGTGGCTCTTGATGAAACCAGGAAAGTCTATGAATTTGCATTTATGAAATATAACATTTTGTTTTCCTTTCACTTAACTTTGTTAAAAAACTCTCAAGATCACCAACTTCAGTGATGATGAGCTGGAATCATTGTTATGAAAACTAGTTATCAGCTTTCACATTTATCTCTGTTGTCATTGGCCTCTTAGAGTTAGTTAACTCTTACAGGATGTCATGGTTGTGTTCCTATTTGAGAGTCCTGGAACCTCAACATTAGTACCTTGGAACACAGAATAGATTTTATCTTGTATCCAAGGGTTTGGATCATTTCCGATGGCATCAGTTATAACTGCATGCCTTCAGGCTCAGCTCCAGTAATTCATAATGTGTGGTAACCTTAACCAGGAGCACTACAGGTCCTTGAGTCAAGATTAGCCATTAAGTTCACATCTTCACCACCATTATACACTCAACGTGGAGGGTTTCCCATTTCCCACAGAACCTTAGGATTTTGAACTTTGTTTTAGGCTGTCGGAGTTTGGTTAGTATAGAGGTTGTTAGAGCCATGCTAGTTATTCCTGTCAGATGTTGTGCATAAGAAGACAGGAAATTGGTTTTTAACCACCTGTTCTTTTCATCTATATCAATGCTTAAATTCTCAATAGTTCAGAAGCTACTCATTCTTGAACCTGAGTTAACATTTCTTTGTAGGATTGTGGATACCCAAGTTCATTGTAGTCAGCTTCTATCTGTACATTGCAACAGTAGTGGGATCCGACCAGTGTTGGTATTTTTTGTGTGAAAAGTGCAGGTAATATTGACCTGGGATTTTTCGTTCAGACTAGCATTGGTTTCATATGGGTTCTTAGTCAAATGAGTTTTTTCTCGTCATCTTTATTCCATATTACTGTGTAGAAACCACTTTGCAGATGACTGGTTATTGCTAGAACCATCTCGTCAGTTGTCAGAACATCACATCTTGATTCTACTTTCAGAAAGAACCAAGACGATCTTCATTCTTGAGGCTTAAATCATTGTTGCTCCAATTCAGTATATCATCGGTCTGGGTAATTTTAATTTTTCTTCATGTTTCTCAGTCGAGCTCATTGGGCTCTCATCTGGAATAGGAAGCCTGACTTTTACTCATTTCTTCTTTTCCCACTAAAAGATGGTTCTTTTTCATCTGGAAATGTAAACATTACTTGAATATATTTTGCCTTTGGAACAATAGAACAAGAGATCTTTTTAATGGTTTTTATCTGGCTTATGTATCACACACAATGATTTATAAGATTTGATAGTTACCTTAGTTATGATCTTTCTTCAATCTTTAGGGGGTTAAGTAAAAACAATACTAATATATGGGTTCCTGTACTGTCATTTTATCTAGATTTCTTCATGCATGTCTTGCTTCAGAGATGGGTGTGCATGTATCAACACTTAGAAATTCCAGGGTCAACACACTGAAGATGAGGCTTCTTTACACAATATTTTAGTCCTTGCTTCTCAAAATGTAGTGCCTCACGACCTGCACTGTTGAAGAGAACATTGTTAGGTTTCATTTTGATAATTGTGTTGTGGTGTCTTATGTTTCTCATTGAGGAGGCACTTGGTCCAAGTCACATTTTTTTTTTATATTGGACCTCATTTCTTGAGACTACTCTTGTCCTATCACCCAACAAACTTACCATGTTTTACAGATGATGACTACAGTGGCATATTTGTTGTTTCAATCCAAACAGATTCTCCTAACATAATAGATTCTGCATCACAAGGTTCTATTGAATTGATGAGTTGGCCTCGCATTGGAACAACCAACTACTGGCAATTTGATCTCCACAACCTTACCTTTGGGTTTTGGTAATGGATACATTTTATCAGGACAGGACAGGATTACAACTTTTTCTTTCCTCCAGTTTATATGTTATCCTGGGAAACAAATATGATTTGTTTCAACCTGTTGATAGCACAGGATTGGTATCTGTTTCTATGATACCTTCAGGAATATCCACGTCTTTCACTTTTTAGGTTTGCTGTGGAGGCAGCCCTAATCTACCTTGGTACATTAGCTATCCAGCAGATCGAGCTTCAAACATATTGATTATGCAGCCTTTTACACCCTCAGTGTGGATTCTTGTACGTGATGAGGGGACCTCCTAGGGAAGGTTCTGTTCTTTCAGTTTACCTCCTCTGGGATCTAAATATCCACCCATGTGTTTGCCATGCATGGCATCCCGTGAAGGGGAGGAGAGGATTCTGGTGGTTGAAGGGTCAAACCCGAACACAACACTTTGGCCTTGAATTCCTAAAGATGGGTGGCCCCTTGTGTCAATCGGCTGGTCCACTTTGGCTAGAGTCAACCAAGTACCAGTGTTGGAAGTTCTCAATGGTTGTTGTGGACATTGTGTATGATGCTGGTGTTTGGGTATAGTGCTCATGAAACTCTGGCATTGCTGTAATGTCCTTGCATGACCTTGAAGTGCATCCCCTTGTTGGGCTCCATGGTGGGTGGGGTCAGTGGGTACCGAAATTTTCCTCTTTTCCTATGGATCCTCCAACAAAATATTTAAATAAAATAGTGAAAAAACAGGCAATAGGTAAGCGACCATGTCTTGAAGATTCTAAGCAGCAATCTTTACCATCTGTAACACCTGTGCCCCATTTTCTTATATTACATTCTCTTTCAGAAGAACCTTTCGAGTAAATGTCCCACTTTTTTATTCAGAAGAGACTGGAGTGTCTTGCTGGCTCTCCAAAGTCAGTAAAGAAGCTTCGATCTGGAGACATTGGTTGAAACATCCACATCCCAACACAGTGAACTCCTCTTGAATTGAAAAGTAATTTGGGATGTACCTGTTGAAGTTACCCCTCATGCTATCTTGAATTCATCATGAGGAGTTATTGTTGAGAGGGATTTGAAGAATGTTCCCGAGTCAGAGATTCTCGCTGGTCTCTCCACTCAAGGAGTTTCTGCAGTGAGGTTTATCTCCACTCACAGAGATGGAGTTACACTGCTGATAAATATCCTCGTTTTGACATTTATATCACCACGTGCACTTGCCACCATCAAGGCAGGTTATCTAATTTGCAGGGTATGATCGTACATTCCAAACCCTTTCCGAGGTTTTCAATGTCAGAGGTTCGGCCATTCAAAGACGTTCTGTTGTGGTGGCAAGGACCATAATGCCTATGAATGTCGCACGGACCTACATTGTGTCAAATGCAATGGTTTCCACCCTTCCTACTTTCGTTTTTGTCCAAAATGATTGGAGGAAAGAGATGCGGCATTTGAAAAGGACTCATAACATTAGTTATCTTGATGCTTGGAAATTTCTGTACACCACTTCATCTCAGACATATGCTGCTGCACTTTGTTCCACAACTACAGTGGAGTGCAGACAGACCTCTCTGTGCCTCCAAGAGAATCTTTTTAAAAACATATGAAAAGCCTTTCGACCTCCATGGTTAAAAAGGTTGATAATTGACTTCTACATCCATCTCTGTTTCTCCCATACATTCCAACAAACCTTAAGATCCACATCCCTCCATTTCAGATACAGGCATTTCTTCTGATACATCAATTTCTCCCACTTCATTATGCAAAACAATCATTTGTTTGCTTTCTCAGTCACTGGAATCCCCTTCCAACAACAAAGACCTGCCCAATTGTTCCATGGAGGTCAACAGACCTCCTCCAAATAAGGACAGTGAGGAAAAAAGCCACTTTGCCTACCCGTCATTAAAAATGGCCACCTTGATACAATGGAACTGTCGAGGTTTACGTTCTGATCTAGATGATATCAAAACACTAATTGCTTCCCACTATCCTGTATATTTTCTTACAAAAAACATTTCTGAATCCTTCTGATACAGTCACCTTTTGGCAGTTTTCTCTGTACAGAAATGACAGGCTATGTGATGGATGAGTTCATTGTGGGGTGGCAGTATAGGTTGATGAGCATGTGTCTACCCTGTCTTTGTCACTCAACACACCCTTTGAGGCTGTAGCCATCTGTGTTTCCTTGGGTCACACCATCACTGACTGTTTGTTCTTTCTATCTGTCTCCTGGAGAGACATATGATTAATCAGACCTTGATGCTCTCCTTGAATAGTTGCCATCTCCCTTTCTAATCCTGGGAGACTTTAATGGACATCATCCCATCTGGGGAAGTGCTGTTATTGATAGGAGGGGTCGCTCTGTAGAGCATATGCTCTCTGATCACAATCTTTCTCTTTTAAATACTGGTTCTTTCACTTATTTACACACACCTAGTCAGTTTTTTACTGCTATTGATCTCATGGTTTGCTTTCCTTCATTATTTTCCCATTTTTCATAGAGGGTTGACAAAATTTTACCAGGCAGTGATCATTTTCCTATCCTTTTGAGAGAGACTGGCTGTGGTAGATGCCACCCTACCCATGTACCCGGGTGGAAGCTGGATCAGGTAGACTGATCCACTTTTACTGCTCTAGTAGAACTTGATCCTGCCATTGTGAATCTGCTATCAATAGACAACTGTGTAGCTGCGATAACTGACTGTATTATAGAAGCACTTGCTCAGTGTATTCCTAAAATCTCGACACAATTTCCTCATCCTTGGTGGAATCCTGACTGCCACATGGTACAGAAGGCTGAAAAACGGGCCTGGAATACTTTCTCTAGATATCCCACACTTTTATACCACATCGCTTTTCATCAGCTCGGTGCACATGCTTGGTGGGTAAGACATCAAAGCCAGAAGGAATCTTGAATTAAGTTCACAACTAGCGTGTCTTCTACCACAAGTTCCAAGGTCATATGGGACAGGATTTGAAAGGTCAGAAGGCACTACTATTCTGTTCCCCTTTCGATTTTATTCTCAGATAGCCAAGAGGTAGTTGGTGTCTGGAGCATTACCAGCACTCAAGGTAAAAGCAGCTAAGGGTCAAATTCACAAGAGCACTGAACATTCTCTATGTCCTCTTTACCACTAATTGGGGAGTGGTTTGATTTTCTGTGTTAAAGATATATCGTGCTCTTATTCGATTGAAACTCGACCATGGATCAATGGTCTATGTCTTTGCCAGACCCTTGGCCTTAAAGATGCTGGACCCCATTCATCATCAAGGATTTGAACTCTGCACTGGGGCTTTCCACACCTCTCCAGTTCAAAGTTTATATGTAGAATCTCGTGAAACTTCTCTGCATCTTCGCCATTTGCAACTGTCTTTACTCTATTCTTCGAAATTTTGTTCCTTACTAAAACATCTCACCTGGAGATGTATTTTCCTTCCTCAGTGGGCCATACTTTTTCAGAACAGATGATCTGTGATTGCTCCTTTTGGCCATCCCACCTTGGCTTATTACAGCCCCCAAATGTGACTTTTCTTTCAGTCATCTGAAAAAGGCAGATACTCCAGATTGGAAGTACCATTTTTTATTTACTGAACATCTTTTGAACAATCTTTCAATTCCAATTTATACAGATGGTTCAAAATCAGGTGACTCTGTGGGCTCTGTCATGGTTTGTTGTGGTTCAGTGGTTGTGTGCAGAATCCCCTCTTCAGCTGCTGTGTTCACTGCTGAACTGTATGTTCTTGCCCTGGATCACATAGAAGCTAAGCAGTACTAAAACTGTACAATGTATACTATATTGCTTAGTTCTTTACTGGCCCTGGAATAACTTCACATTGGCTCACACCCTGTTCTCACTGATATTCCAAAGCATTGGCCCATTTCTGGTTAACATCTACTTTTATCCAATTTTTCTGGATACCAGGCCATGTTGGTATTCACGGGAACAAGGTTGCAGACACGGCAGCTAAATCTATCTGCTCTGGCAGTATCTGAGCCTATTATGTAATGGACTGTGGTCCTGTATTCAAGGCTTGGCTTCATGCCAGCTGGCAGTCAACTTGGAGTGAGCAACACGACAACAAGCTTTTCCAAATAAAACCCTATATTGGACTTTAGCCATCCAGCTTCCGTAAGGTTTGGAGGGAGGAAGTTCTCACTAGACTATGTGCTGGTCACAGTTTTTTCTCATCATTTTGTTTTATCTGGAATTGTTGCACCAGTGTGTAGTTTGTGTAACACTCAAATTAATGTAAGTCACATTTTACTTTCTTGCCATCATTACGACTCTCAAAGATGGCACTATTTTAAACATGTTCTGTCCCAAGGTTTGTCCATAATGTTAGACAGTGTTGTTGGTAATAGTGACACTGTCCACCTTGATAAAGTTTTTAGTTTTTTATTGGCCATTAATCTTTTTAATGTGATTTAAGTATTTGATATTTATTCATTTCACCTTTTTAAATGTGGTTCCCTTTTTAGAGCCTCAGTCTCTCTAGTTCAATTTGAAATTAGAAAATGGCCATAACATTAAATAACACAACACCAGGACTGGAAAGGCCAACTTCAAGTGACTAACGCTGCTGTTTGCACTACCTGTTAGTCGTCCTGGTGAGTTGTTGTTATAATTTTTTTAATGTCTTTTAACACTTTTATTACTTTACTTTTTGGTACTTGGCATTATGACACATAATCCATAACCAGGACTGGAAAGACCAGCTTCAGGTGACTGACAGTGGTTCTTGTACTTACCTGTTAGTCTTCCTGGTGGGTTATGATCATTACCATTATGCTAGAGAAAGTCCTTTACAACTTCTCTTACTCTGCTTTCTCTCTTAATATTGTAGACTAGGTGTTAACATTGGTTTTATATTTTTTCTGTTTTTCAATGCTGTTTTGTTTTATATTCATTTCCTTTTGTATATTTTACTATATTTAATTTATTTTTACCTTTTTACTGGATGTTTGGTGCAGATAGCTTGGCTGCTTTGTGCCATAAAACACTAAATCAACCAACCAGTAGTATTTTACATGGTACTGGGGTTTAATTTTGAAGGTTGCATGTATCTGTCTTAGTGTTTGCTTCATTCTGCAATGAACGTTTATCAACAGAAATGACATATCAGTGATCATGTATTTAGAGGAGGTTGAACCCACACTGATCACTGGTGCTAATCATAAGTTGTTTTTTGGCCTTGTTCTTTGGCAAGGATTTTTGTCTTCCCCAATCACCATGTATAAAGAGGCCATAACTACTTTTTGATACTTGCCACAAATTTTATTTGAGTCCCCAATACTGTACAAATTCCTTAAGTTCTTTGGATTTTTTTGTCCCTAATTGATATATTAAGGTTACATTACTTGCCCTTTCTCAACACCTACTTCTGATTTGTTTCTTATTTTTTTATGAATCATTTTTACATAAAGTTTTATTTATTTTTTGCTGCTCACCTACAGACAGTGCCAATCAAGAGTGGCTTGAACTGTTTGTTCATAGACTGATTTTTTATTCTTATTTTTTCTTATCCAAGATGCTGTCAAATAGGGAGGGGGATAAATCCTTTTTACTGATTTATTTAATCACTATTTTTCACTTCTGCAACCAATCAGATTTTGAACATTGTCACATTCAATGAGGGTTTTGAAGGTTTTTTTATCCACATTAATGCCTCTCGATGATGACTTCATTTAGGGCTGTCTTTGGAGAGGAATCTTCCGTGAGTTACGTCTAGTCAGATATGTCACATTTCTACATCTTTAGCAGCCTGAGTAAATTGCCTGCTTAGAGACATTGTGTACACTTGTATGTGTATCTTTCTCAATGATCTAATATCACATTATTTGCATGATCTGATGGTATCATTATCTGACGATTTTTGCCAACCCATTTTAGCTATCTTAACCATATTTGCTAGATTTTCAAAGGGATGAATATTTTCATTGCTACTTTTTATGGTCCCTAACCCTGTTTTTATAGGATCCCACTATGTGGCAAGTCTTGCCTGCTAGGTGTGCTTTATCAAACCATTTATGCACCAGCAACCACTTAATTGAATATACTTCATATATATTGCAACAAACTAGAAATGAAGTGTTTCATCAGACCACTTTGAAGGTGAGTGGATGATATTACTTTATCATGTTGGAAAACCATAAATGAACTATCATGAATAAAGCATAAAGAGATCTTGCCCATCATTGCTGATCATTGGATTGAATAAATATGGTCAGTTCTAAAAATTTAGGGAACTTGTTTCACCTGTTGCAGTGTTTCAGAGGACTCCAACATGTATAACCTCCAGATTCTACTAGTGGAGATAGGGAGTCCTTACCACACCCAATTTTCAATCACTGGGATGGTGGACAAAGGCACCTCTTCAAGAGTGTTTAAGTGAATTCTTTCACCCCTGAAGAAAAGGGTGAAATTAGGGTTCCTGTTAACTACATCCTGGATTTTTTTTGTGAGATATCAGTGGGAGAGGCACTAGTCTACATGGAATCCCACTTGTAATACAGATTCATATTTAGTACTCAGCTGTGTAGATTGGTTGAGTGTAGGCCTTCTTTTTTGTGAGTATTGGTTCAGTATGTTGCTCGTTGTAGAGAGTCTATTGTTTTGTAATTTTGAATGCAGCATTTTTAGTAACTATTTATTGTGTTATGATTTTAATATTTATTATATTTCTTTTAATTGTAGAAAGAATATTGTTACCTCACCTGACAAAGATAATGGCACTCTTATTATAAGTTGTTTTATAGGTCACCATAAAATCTTATTTGGTATTTGCTGTAATTTTAATGACTATTAGTTGGATTTGTTGGTTTCTACAATCTAATGTACAAAGTGTCAAAAGAAATGCTACTGAAATTTTCTGATTAACAATAAAAACAAAATGAAATTCTAAGAAAAAATTAAGTATTTCAATATTTGTCAAAAAACCAGACATTATGTGTTAATCTTGTGACAAGTTTCATGCAGTTTGGTTAAGTATTTCCATTGTAAAAGAAATCAATAAGGTAATACCAGTGAAATCTCTCTGGCTCAGAAAGGGTTAAAATGCTTTATAAATGACTTCAGAAATATGGCAAAAATTTGATATTTTATCACTTCAGCTTTGAACTTTGTGTTTTAGCCTAAATAAATGCACACTTTTAAGCTTGTGTAAAATATTTATGTAGAATTTAGATCTTATATGAGAGTTATTTGATTGTAACTTAAATATTGAGAATATTATTTTTCACCAGTAATAGAAACTACTAAATCTTTGAAAATAGGACAGTAAAAGAAAATTAAGAACATGTTTCAAGTGGGTTAAAATTAGTTTCAGTTTAATGCAAAAATAAACTAGCGACATATAAAATTATCATTTTTCAGCATCAAGACTTGTTCAAGTTTATTGGCCTCCAAACAAGTACATGGTGAGTGCATTTTAACATTGATATAACCAAACAGTAATAAACATTTTTAGGTAAGGGTGTAAATTAACAAGATGTGTTATTTGTGGGCTAAATTCTTGCTAAATTAGGGTTGAATTTGTATTTGTTTATGGAACACACTTAAGGAGTGGTTTCATTTTGAATATTATACCAGTTCTATTTCTTCTGAAATTATCTCGTTTTTTAGGTTTTTGCAGGAAATATAGTAACAATTGTGAAGATATTTTGTTAAATGTTAAATTCAGGTGTAATTTTAAACATATCTTAGTCCACTTTATTGGAAGCCAAACATATTTTGTTCTGCTTCATTTATTGTTAATTAAAATTATTTGCAGGTAATTAGAAAAAGATTAGTGTTCAAGATTTATAAGTTGTTTTGCAAGCACCAGATTTTTCAGAAACTACTCACAGCTTTGTTGTAAAGTTTGACAATTTCTTAAGACATTTTAACAATCAACTTGTGCAGATACGAGTTTTACATCAGCTCAGGTTAACATATTTTTTGTGTTATCTGCATGTTTTACAATAATATTTAAGATAGACATGTTTCTTATATACAAAAGAGATTGGTTGGAAGTAACAAATCAGGTTGGCTCCTAAAGGCTATGAGTAATAATATTAAAGAGAAGCATTATAAATATAAGCAGTTTAAATTGATTGTAATGATGGATGATTAAGAATTTTATACAAGGCCAAGGCTGTTGATTAAATGGAAAATTAGGAAATAAGAAATTATATGAAACAAATTGGCTGAAAATTAAAAACTTAATTGTATTTCTTTTAATACATTAAGGTTAATGAAAATATTTTAATGTGAGAAGGGCCTTTGAAGCATTATCCAGAAAAGCTAATATTTGATGATTATGATAGTTATTTTTTTTTGTTTTTACTCATGAGGATTTAAACAATGTTTCTCATCTTGGATGCTTGTTAGATAAACAAGATTCAACAAGCTTATCATGTTAATTCTGCTACAGTATCTTACTTTCACAGAACAGTTTTTCTTGGCTTGGAGACTTATTCTTTTCTGTACAAGTAAAAACTTTGTGCTCCTCCCCCACTAATCTTGATATTTTTATCTTTTCTCATGTTTTCATTCGAGTCAGCTATCTGATAGCATGTACATCTCTAGTACAGCTCACTTCCTGTATGCAGCTAACCCCAACCTCACTTTATGATTGAGCTACAGAAAAGAAAAAAAATATTGCAACATTGGGAAGCATGAGAAGTGGTAAGAATCTGTTGAAAACAAATTTTCAGTGTAGAAAAATGTTAACTTCTCGTACAATACAATACCTACCTCTTCTCACAGTCTACCCCTTGGTGTGGATTCCAGTATATGGTGAGATCCCCGAGGGAAGGTTCTGTTCTTTCAGTTTGCATCCTTTGGGATGTAAACATCCACCCATATGTTTGTTGTGCATGGTGACCTGTGAAGGGGGGGAGAGGATCCTGGTGGTTGAGGGATCCAACCATAACACACCATTGTGGCCTTGAATTCCTGTAGACAGGTAGCTTTAGGGAGGCTCCCCTAGGGTGAATCAACTGGTTCGCTTGGGCTAGGGTCAACCAAGTACCAGTGTTGGATATTCTCAGCAGGTGTTGTGGACATTATATTTGATGCTGGTGTTTGGGTATAGTGCTCACAAAACCCTGGCATTGCTGCAGTGTCCTTGTTTGGCATTTTAGTGCATCACTTTGCAGGGCTCCAGGGTAGGTGGGATCAGAAGGCACTGAAAAATTCTTTATTATGGATTTTCTAAATGCAAAATTAAAATATTAAAAAAAAAAAAACAGTCCAAAGGTAAATGATCACTTGAAAATTCTGAGCATCAGTCTTCAACATCTGTAACACCTGTATCTTATTTTCATATACTACATTCTCTTTCAGACAAACCATTAGGCCAGATGTTTCCTTTTTGCATTCAGAAGGAACTAGAGGGACTTTCTGGCTCTCCAGATTCAGTCAAAAAGCTTTGCTCTGGTGACATATTGGTGGAAACATCCACATCTCAACACAATGACCCCTCAATGTGGATTTCTGTACGTGGTGAGGGGACTTTCCAGAGAAGGTTTTGTTCTGTCCAACTCCAATGCACCACTTCAGTCTTGAATTCCTGTAAACAGGCAGTCTTGGGATGGCCCCTCAGGATCAGTCAGTTAGTCCATTTGGGCCAGGGTTGACTGAGTACCATAGGATGTCCACAATAGGTGTTGTGGACATTGTCTGTCACTGATTTTCAGGTATAGTGCTCACGAAACCCTGGTGTCGCTGCAGTGCATTCCTTGTATGGCTCCATGGTGGATGGTGTCAATGGGCACTAAAAATTTTTTTATTTATTATTGATATTCCTAAAACAAAAAAAGCAACAATTTGAAACCATTGAGAAAAACCTGACTACTGGAAAAACAACCACCGATTGATGAATCTATATAGCCTAATTCACCCTCTGAATCTGTCCCGCGGTTCCTAATTTTGAAAACCTCTAGGGCAGATGTCCCCATTTTTTATTCAAAAGGGCTTGCTGGCTTTCCTAAATTGGTAAAAAAGCTACATTGTGATACATTTTAGTGGAAACATCTTCTTCAGAACATTCCAAACTCCTCCTGACGTCAAAGGCCTTGAGGGACTTGCCCATTGATGTTACTCCTCATTCTTCTTTGAATATTTCCAGAGGAGTCATAGTTGAAAGAGATTTAAGGACTGACCCTGAATTGGAGATCCTCGCAGGTCTCTCCAGCCAAGGTGTTACAGCAGTACGTCTAATCTTCACTTGAAAAGAAGAAATTCTGGAACCAATAAATGTTCTGATGCTAACATTAACTGTACCACATTCTCCAGCCACAATAAAAGCAGGATATCCAAATTTTTAGGTGTGATCTTACATTTCAAATCCTGTACGATGTTTCCATTATGAACAATTTGGTCATTAGAAACAATCTTGCCGTGTGGTTCCTTGACATGTGCCTGTTGTGGTGGTAAAGTCTATTATGCCACTGAATTGAATGCCAACTCGAACCACATTGTATAAACTATAATACCACATATCCTTTTTATTTTACCTCTTGCCCTCAGTGGGTAGAAGAAAAAGAAATACAATGTTTCAAGACAGTTAACAATCTCACACAGAGGCTCAAAAATTATTACCTGTTCTAAAGAACTTATGCTGCTGTTACCTGTTTTACTACTATAGTAGGAGTCCAAACAGACCTGATCCTATCCCCTACACAGTCTTCACTAGCAAATCTCAATGAAACACTTTCCAAAATCAACACAGTTCACAAATCAGTGTCTCCTGTCTGTCCTGACCACACCTTGCAGTCATTGCTGAACTTCACCTTCTTCAAGTCAAGATGTTGCCATTGGGTCTCCCTCTCTTGATACCCCAAAAATTAAACAACTCGTTTGTACCCTCACTCATTACTACGTGTACCAATAAATTAAGACTCAATCCTTTGAGCTAGAGCAGAATCTATAGAGGGCAATAGACCCACATCCAATAAAGAAAAAAATGCAGTCGTAAGTAGAAGGACTCTCTATCATCTTCTTCTCTGAAATAATTACATATGGCCACACTGTTGAGGGTTTCCAATCAGATATGACTGATATCAAAGATCTGATTGACTTCTATCATCCCATATGTCTTTCTTTGCTGGAAACATTTCTACAGCCTATAAATGCAGTTACTATTTGCCTCTATTCATTATACCAGAACGATGGACGATGTGTATGATGGGGACGTGGTGTAGTTGCATTGCTGGTTGATCAGCATGTGTCCACCCAGTCCCTAACATTGACCACACCTTTGGAGGTTGTAGTCATCGGTATGTCCTTGGGTTGTACCATCACTATTTGCTTTCTGTACCTTACACCTGAAATGCATTATAATCAGACCTCTACCCTCATTGAGCAACTGCCTATCTCTTTTTTATTCTTGGGAGATTTCAGTGGGCATAATCCCCTCTTCTGTGGCTCCTGTATTGTTATGTGAGGGCGTGCTATAAAGCATATGCTCTAGAACCACAACTTGGCTCTATTCAATACTGGCTCTTGCACATATTATCATGTACCTGGTCAATCATTTACAGCTATAGATCTTTGTCTTTTCCCCTTTACTACTCACTCACTTTTTCTGGGAGGTTGACATTAATCCACGAGGTAGTGATAATTTTCCCATCATCTTATGAGAGATTGGCCGTGATCAGTACCTCCTGACCTGTGTACCTTGATGGATGTTGGTCCAAGCCAACTGGCCTGCTTTCACTACTATCTTGGAACTTGATCCTGTCATCTTATGTAAACCATCCATAGATGATTGTATAGCAGCAGTAACTAACAGAATTAAACAAGCTGCTATTTGATGCATCCTTACAACCTTGACATGTTCCCTATGGCATCTCTTTTCTTGGTGGAATTCTGCCTGTTCTATAACATGGTATACTCAGAAGTGTGCTGGGGATAAATTTCGAAGATACCCCATGTTCTCAAACTGCATTGCATTTCAGCAAGCTCATGCACATTTTTGGTAAGTTAAGTGTCAAAGTCAGAAGGAATCTTGGATTAAATACACCTCCAGCATTTCTTCAACCACCAGCACAAAAGTTATATGGGATAAGATCCAGAGGGTGAGTGAAAGATGTACTTCTGCCTTCCTCTCTATCTTAATATCTGATGGCCATGAAGTTGCAGATGCACAGAGCATTGCCAGTACTCTTGGGGATTTCTCTTGTGTATCTGGCTCTTCAAACTTATCCCCTTCCTTTTAAGTTATAAAAACATGGGCAGAGCATCTGCCTCTCTTCTTTTCATCTGATCATTCCTATGACTACAGTCGCCCTCTTATACTGATGGAACTCAAACTTGCTATTTGTCGGTTTGGCAATATATCAGTCAGACCTGATAATATACATTAGGAGATGTTATACCACCTTTCCCAGAATTCTTACTATTTTCCAAGCTGTCTTTAATCAGATATGGCAGGAAAATGTCTATCCAGATGCTTTGCGACAAGCTATCATACTCCCTATTTTGAAACCTGTGAAAGATGCAACAATTTTTTTGAATTAATGTCCCATTGCTTTGATAAGTTGTCTCAGTGAGATCTTAGAGAGGATAATCAATGCCCACCTCTGGTTTCTTGAATCAAACAACCTCCTCTCACCTACTCAGTGTGGGTTCTGAAGACAATACAGTATGATAGACCACTTAATTCACCTTGAAACATCAGAGAAGCCTTTTTAAGGTGACAACATTTTGTTATAGTTTTCTTTTATTTAGAAAAAGCTTACGATGCAACATGGAGATATGAAATATTACGAATCCTCCACTTGTATGTATTGCGTGGAAACTTACCCCTTTTTATCCAGCAATTTTTAATGAAGTGCCAATTTCAAGTCCACGTGGGCTCAATACTTTCTCATTTTTTCCCACAAGAACTTGGAGTCCCTCAGGGCTGTATTCTGAATATTATAAAGATTAATGCCATCTGTGAATATCTACCCCTACAGTTGCAAATGGTCTTTTTGTTGATGACTTTCACATCTCATGTCATCAAACATGAGGTTTATTGAATGGCATCTACAAACTGCAGTAAATCAGATACTGAAGTGGACCATGGCAAATGGTTTTAAACTTTCACTCTTAAACTGCTTGTATACATTTCTGCTGTAAACGGGGAATCCATCCAGATCCAGAACTCCGTCTTGATGAAAATGTACTTCCTGTCATCCCTGAGGCAAAGTTCTTAGGTATTATATTTGATTGTAAGTTAAATTTTATATCGCACATGAAGCAACTTCATATCAAATGTCTAAAAGCATTAAACATTCTCTATGTCCTCTCTTCCACTTTATGGGGAGCTGACTGATACTCATGTTCAAAATTTATTGTGCCCTCGTCCGATCCAAACTTGACTATGGGTCTGTGGTTTATGGTTCTTTCAAAATCTCAGCACTAAAAATGTTGGATCTTGTTCATCACCAGGGGCTTCGGCTTTGCATTGGAGGTTTTTGTACTTCTCCCATGCAAAGTCTATATGTGGAATCTCATGAACCCCCTCTACATATTCGCCATTTGCAACTGTCTCTCATGTATGCTTCCAAACTTCGATCCTCACCACAGCAAACCTGGAGTTGTGTTTTCTAACCACAGTGGACCACACTTTAATAATGGAAAATCTGGCATTGTTCTTTCTAGTCTCTGTATCCAGGCACAATGAGAAGATTTGGATTTATCCTTGAATAACATTGCAGGTTTTTCAAATCAGTCTGTTCCATCAGGGCAAATTACTGTCCCCAATTGTAACCTATCATTGAGTCACCTGAGGAAAGCAGACACACATGATTGGAAATATTGCTCTTTCTTTGCTGAACATCTTTTATGTGATCTATCCATTCCCATATGTACAGATGGTTCCAAATCAGTTTGCTCCCCTTCATTATTCTCCCACTTTTGATGAAGGGTTGGCAATAACCCATGAGGCAGTGACCATTTTCCTATAATTTTGAGATTAACTGGCTGTTGTTGATGCCACTCCACCTGCATGCCCCAATGGAAGCTGCATCAAGTAAACTGGTCCTCTTTCACTGCTTTTGTAGAACTTTATCATTCCTTCATCTGCAAGTCATTCAAAGATGAATGTGTGGTGGCAGTAACTGACTGTATTATATAGGTACCTGCAAGACCTCCATTTGTTTCGGTTATGTGTCCATTTGCCCATTTTTATCAAAACTGTTTTAATGGACAGAATAAAGATTAATACTATTGAACAACTCCCTCTTGCAAATGGGCTTGATGTTGATGACTTTCACATCTCATGTCAGCTCTCAAACATGAGGTATATTGAGCAACAGCTAAAGACTGCTCTCAATTGTTTATTGAAGTGTACCACAGCAAATGGTTTTAACTTCTCTCTCTTTAAAACCATTTGCATGTACTTTTGCTCCCAATGGGATATTCAACCTGATCCTGAACTCCCTAGCGGTGAAGTTGTGCTACCTGTGGGCTCTGAGACAAAGTTCTTGGGGCTTATCTTTGATTATAAGCTGACCTTTATACCACACATCAAGCAGCTATGAGTCAAATGTACATGAGCACTGAACATCCTCCATGCACTCTTCCACCATCTTCAGAGCAAATTGATGTTCTATGCTTAAGATATATTGTGATATTATTTGATCCTTTTTATAGCATCCTATCTGGCATTGTTTTCTTTCCCTGGTGGGCTATACTTTTGCAGAATAGATGATTTACCATTGTTTCTTTTGGCCTTTGTATACAGGTATAATTAGACGAATTGGGTCTGTCATTGGATAACACTGCTGTATCAACTGGTCAGTCCATTCTACCATGGCTTAATATAGTTCCCATATGTGACCTTTCTTTAAATCATCTGAAAAAGTAGACACTTCCATTTGGAAATACTGTCTGTTATTTGCTGAATATCTTTTGAACCATCCATTCCTGGTTATATGGATTGTTAGGATTCAGGTTACTCAGTGGGCTCTGCCTTGGTTTGTTGTGATTCATTAGTTGTGCAGAGAATTTCTTCTACAGTTTCTGTGTTCACTGCAGTGTTCTGTGGGCAATATAATTCTGTCCTCCTCTTGACCTTGCTCTCTGATGGCCAAGAAGTAACTGATACCCAGAGCATCACCGATACTCTAGGTGAAAGCTTTTGCTTGGTATGTTGTACTTCTGCCTCTTCCTCCACTTTCTTGACCATCAAGACTTGGGCAGAGCAATTGCCTCTATCCTTTCTAGCTGATTATCTCTGTGCCTATAATCATCTCTTTACACTGGTGGAATCTAAACTGATCCTTCATTGGTTTGGAAGTACATCTGTTGGACCTGATGATGTACACTGTGAAATGTTGTGCCAACTATCTCCTGCTTTTCTTGCTATTCTTTTGATTATTTTTAACCAGATCTGGCAGGAGAATGTTTTTCTTGATGCTTGGCACCAGGCTATTGTCCTACGTTTCTCTAAGCCTGGGAAGGATCCCAAGATTCCCTCAAACTACTGTGCATTTGCTTTGATGAGCTGTCTCTGTAGGGCAGAGAGGATGGTTAATACTAGTATTGTTTGGACGCTCGAATAAAATATCCTCCTCTTGCCCACCCAGTGTGGGTTTCGACAACAGTGCTGTACCATGAGCAACCTGATTTGACATGAAACATAAATCAGAGAAGCCTTTCTCAAATGACATCTTGTATCAACATTATTTGACATGGAGAAGGCTTATGATACAACATGGAGGTGTTGCATTTGCCTATTTTTATTAAAATTTTTTTAATGGACAGGAGATTCCAAGTTTGTGTAGATTCGACACTTTCCCTTTCTTTTCTACGAGAACATGGAGTCCATCAGGGCTATGATTTGAGTGTCACACTTTTCAGTTTAAAGATTAATGCCATCACTGAACAACTCCATCCTTCTGTCAAAATGGGTTCTGTATCATGTTATCAAACATGAGGTGTATTGAGTGACAGTTACAGACTGTCCTCAATTGTTTACTAAAGTGAACCACTATAAATGGCTTAAACCTCTTTCTCTCTAAAACTGTTTGCATGCACTTTTCCTGCCAAAGGTGTCGTCACTCTGATCCTAAAGTCCAAATTGGTGAAGTTGTGTTTCCTGTGGTCTCTGAGAATGTTCTTGAGGCCTATCTTTCACTGTAAGCTGACCTTTTATACCCCACATCAAGCAGCTATGGGTCAAATATACAAGAGCATCTTCCGTGCCCTCTCTTCCACCAGTTGGGGAGCACTTTGATGCTCTATGATAAAGATGTGTAATGTCCTTATTTGATCAAAACTTGACTATGACTATGGTTTATTGGTTGTGGCTTTGCCAGGACTTTGGCCTTGAAGATGCTGGACCCCATTCATCATCAAGGACTTTGGCTCTGCACTTCCCCAGTTCAAAGTTTATACATAGATTCTCAAGAACCATTTTTGCAATTGTGTCATTTGACTGTTTTTACTATATGCTTTAATGCTTTGTTTTCCTTCCTTGGTGGTCCATACTTTTTCAGAACAGATAATCTGCCATTGCTCCTTTTGGCCTTCTTATTCAGGCTCAGTTGGATGAATTGGGTCTGTTTTTGGATAGCATTGCTGTATCCACTGGTCAGCTCATCCCCCCATGGCTTTTTACAGTCTCCAAATGTGACCTGTCATTAAGTCATGTAAAAAAAGCAGACACTTCTGATTGGAAATACAGTCTGTTCTTTGCTGAACATCTTTTGAACCATACTTCCATTCCTGTTTATACAGATGGTTTGAAATGACGTGACTGTGTGGGCTATGCTGTGGTTTCTTGTTGTGTGGTGGTTACATGCAGAATCCCCTGTACAGCTTCTGCTGAACTGTACACCATTTCTTTTGCCCTGGATCACATAGAAGCTAAGCAGTACTCAAACTGCACTATTGTTACTGACTCACTTAATTCTCTACTGGCCCTGGAATCGCTTCATGTTAGTTCACACACTGTTCTTGCCGATATTCAAAACCGACTGGCCCATTTCTCTTTTAACATCTACTTCTATCCAGTTTTTCTGGATACTGGGCCATGTTGGTATTTGCGAGAATGAGCTCTCTGACACAGTAGCTAAATCTATCTGCTCTGGCACTATCACTGCTGTCAATATTTCATACATGGACTATGGTACTGTATTCAAGGCTCGGCTCTGTATCAGCTGGCAGTTGACTTGGAGTGAGCAACGTGAAAACAAGCTTTTTCAAATAAAACCCTATATTGGACCTTGGCCATCTTGCTTCTGTAAGGATCGAAAGAGAAAGTTATTTTAAGTAGACAACATATTGGTTTCAGTTTTTAAACACATTGTTTTCTTTTATCTGGAATTGATGCACCAGTGTGTAGTCTAAGTAATGCTCAGGTCATAAGAAGCCACAATTTACTTTCTTGTCATCATTGAGAGTCGTAAAAAAGGCACCATTTTAAACATGTTCTGTTTTAAGGTTTGTCCATGATTGTAGATAGTGTTATTGGTCACTGTCAACCTTTGTAATGTTTTTAGTTATTTAAAGACCTTTAATCTTTTTAATGTCATTTAAGTTTTTAAATTTACACATTAGATCTTTTTTTAATGTGATTCTCTTTTAAGAATTAAAGTCCATCTAGTTTGATTTGAAATTAGAAAGTGGCTGTAACCTCAAATAACTCGAAACCAGGAGTTGGAAGGCCAACTTCAGGTGTCTTACACTGCTGTTTGAACTACCAGTTAGTCATCCTGGTGAGATATTATTAAAATTTTGCTAAAAGTCTTTTAAAACTTTTATTACTTTACATTTTGAAAATGGCCATAACTTCAAATAACTTGGAATCAGGACTGGAAAGGCCAACTTCAGGTGACTGAGTGTGGTGTTTTTACTTACCCGTTAGTCTTCCTTGGAAATTATGATAATTAGTTATCAGAAAGTCCTTTTCAACTTGTATTACTGTAGTTTTTCTCTTGACTAGATGTAAACATTGGTTTTAAGCTATTTGTGTTTTTTTTCTAAACTTTGTTTTGTTTTACCATAATTTTCTTTAAAAATTATATGAAATTTACTTTAATTTTAACTTTTTATCAGATGTTTGGCACAGATAGCTTAGTTGATTTGTACCATAAAACACCAAATCAACCAACCAATTAATCTTAGCATAATAGCTACATCACCTCCACTGAGTTGTATGGTCTTTTTTTTCAGTGTATGCAAAAGTTTTTTCACATTCTACAGGCTTTTGTTTCAACTGCATCTTGCATATAAATCAAATTGTGCAGCTCTCCACTAATAGGAATGTGATGTTCTCTTGATCCATGCGACTCTTTTCGATTCTACTGAACCAACACTTTCTCATGAGGCATTGATTGAGTGCATTTGTTGTTTTACACTCGTTTTTTTTTTGTTTTTTTTTGTGGAAGTAGGGATTTACTTTAATCAGTCATTTGTTAGTTATTTTTTTTGTCATAATTTATTGCAGTAACTTACATTTGTCTCTTGTAACAATCTCTATTCTATTTATGTGGGATCCAGCTACCATTCTGTGTTGCAATGATAGACCATGAGGGAATTATTTTGATTATTTGGTCAGCTGGAGTAATTGGAATTACTAATGTTGATTGGATAATAATTTTCTTGATTAATCAATTTATCATAATTGAAATGATATAATTATTTTATTTCACATTTATTGAGATCATTGATGCTTGTATGTTATTCTAATGTGGTTAACAATGCTTGCATATATCTTATTTCTCTGTTTCTTCTTTTAAAAGACAAGTATGTTATTTTTAGTGTTTTGTATTTTAGATGAGAAGTTAAAATAAAATTTCACATCTGAACATATGTTTCTTATCAGAATACTTGTGTAGTTTAAATGAGAATACCAACAGACCTGAAGAATAAATGTTTAAATAAAGCTTAATACCATTTTCTTCCAAATTCGTAATACATTAGTGATAAATAGTGTGTGCACTGGACCAAACTACAAGTTAGTTACTTTTTGCAATGAAATGTTATTATATACAGAGTTTGAGTTTTTGAATATTTGTTTTCAATGAAAGGCTCTTAATCTTTTGTATTTTTAAACTTAATTTTGTCTGGTGTATCAAAGAAACAGAGTTGGTGATGTTATTGCATGTATTTGTGATTGAATCATATCTTATGGGGATCTTTTATGCAATAGAGATAATAACTTAATTTTCTTTTCGCACAGAATTTAAACAGTTGATTCATGAGTTGTGTACATATGTTCTTCATGGCACGTTACGTCTAGAGCCTGTACTTTCAGTATTAGTGGAAGTGAAGGTAGGTGTTTATATTGCTTTATATTACATGTTTATGTGATTTTTAAGGTTAATATGTGATTGTTAAAAATTATATCATAGTGTTTGTTTATTGATGAAAGATTTCATACTTACATTACAGTTAGTATCATTTTTAAAGGAATTTTATATCTATGTATTTCAAGAAGCTGCTAGAAATGTAGAATATGTTAAGGTGAACATTCTTAGGAATTGTAATTGAGGACAGTATTGCTAAATATGTGTAAATCAAGCACAGATTCATTGAAACCTTTGTTCACAAACCAATACAATTATAACAAGAACATATGTGAAATCCATGAAAGCATTGCTTGATCCATGGCAATTCACATATTGATTTATTTCCTAACTGCAGTTTTTGGGGGATGATAATGATTGTATTCAGAGGTTTATGAATCATGATTAACCTATTAACCTTCTCACTATGGGTATCTTTTTTTCCTGTGTATGTCATGAATTACATTAAAACTTTAAATTTTTTTATCATGGTATATAAATAGATTGTATTTCAAAATATAGCTTATGATTCAGATTTTAATACTGTACGTTTATATTCTTTATTTTATAAGTCAATAAAAAAAATCCTGAATTTTCCGTAGCATAAGAATTGTTACATTTTCTCTCTAGGCAACTCCTTCTAATATATTTACAACACAGCCAAGAAGTATGAAATTTAAAATAAATTACTTAAACTATTGACATCCCTCAGGCAAAGCTTAGTTTTCATATCCTTTGATCTTGTTTGGTTGCAGAGCCATCAAGTAGGAAATCAGATCCCTCTTGTCACACCTACCTGTCACATCATCTCTTGATCAAATAATTTCCAGTTTTTCTTGATATTTCTTTGTTGCACAAGAACTCTGTCTTATGCTGAAGAATAGTTTAATGAAAACTGGTTGTTAAACATCTAGTAATTCAGTAGTTGAGTAAAAAGAACAGTTGTACACTTTACTGAAACTTAAGTTATATAACTGATGCTTGAAGGTGTCAGTATGTAGTGAAACTTCATTATTACCAAACTGAGGGGAGAGGGAACAGAGATAGTTCCAAATTTCATGGAAAATTCAATTATTATTGCCAGTTTTGCAATATTATATGGAGGAATGTTGTAAAACATTTCTACAATAACATAATGTTTGAGACATTTGAATGCAGAATCAGCAGGGAAAATCCCTGAAAGTGTACAATATTTTGGATGTTATTTGGGGATACACTTCATATTGATTTGATAACAATTTTGAGCAAACTAGACAGTTATAGCAGTGATACTGTTAAACCTTAACAACATTTTTAACACTGAAAAATCACAATTATTTAATTAGTACTTTAATAATATTTCCAATATTTGATTGTGAACATATAAGCTGAGTTAAAAGAAGTTTTTAACAATATAGTGCTTAAGCAGTTTTCTTGCTATTTATTTCAGGCACAGGAATCAGTCAACAAACTATAATAAGGGTTTCAAAATGGATTTAGGGATTTAATAAAAAAAATGAAGTAGATTCAGTAAGGGGAATAACTATTTTTATATGACCATTTTTTTCTGTGCATGTCACAAGGTTTTACCGGGTTATATTCAAAATTTAATTAAACCAATTTCTTATCATGGTGTATCAGTGAACTTGATATAAGCAAGTGGCTAATAATCTAGATCTTAATAATTAGTTCTTGGTTTCACAAGGCAATAGGCATCATCTTTAATTTATTTAGTGACCCACTTGAAAGTGTGAATTTTAATGTAGACTATTCATCAAAATGTCATCATAACTTTGGCAAAGCAGAATTTTTTGTAGACTTCAATCTTACTTAGTCAAGGTCCCATAATATAGAAAATTAGAATCCTCTTGCCATGCCTACGTCTCGCATCATTTCACCCCTCGGTGTGAATTCCTGTATATGGTGAAGGGACCTTCCAGAGAAGGTTCTGTTCTTTCAATTTACCTCCTCTGGGATCTAAATATTCATCTACAAGTTTGCTGTCTGTGTTGACCTGTGAAGGGGAGGAGAGAATGTTAGTGGTTGAGGGTTCCAACACTGGTTGACTCTAGCCCAAAAGGATCAGCTTATTTACCCCAGCAGGGTATTCCAAGGTTGCCCATCTACAGGAATTCAAGGCCAAAGTGGTGTGTTAGTGTTGTGGAGATTGTATCTGATTGTGGTGTTTGGGTATAGTGCTCATGAAACCCTGGCTTTGCTGCAGTGTCTTTGTTTGGCACTTTAGTGTATCCTCTCGTAGGGCTTCATGGCAGGGTGGGGTCAGTGGGCACTGAAATGTAGATTCTTTATTAATGATAACCCTCTTTCTGACAAAGTAGGTAAAAGTGAAAAATATTAAAAAAAACAGATTATTGGAAAAAATGACCACCCATGGATGACTGTTGTACAATTAATATTACAATCAGATTCTGCACCTCAATTTCTGATTATCCATTCCTTATCTGAGAAATCCTTGGGGCGGATGTCTCCATTTTTTATTCAAAAGGGATAAGAGGGACTTGTTGGTTACCCAAAGTCAGTAGAGAAGTTGCACCCTGGGGACATTTTGGTGGAAACATCCTCACCACAACATACCAAACTCCTTTTGAAATGAAAGGTCATTGGGGATATACTCATTGAGGTTACTCCCCATGCAACTTTGAGTTCTTCCACAGGCATTATAGTTGAGAGGGATTTAAAGAATATTCCCGAGTCAGAGATCCTCACTGGTTTTTCCAGCTAAGGTGTAACTGCAGTGCCCCAAATTTTCACTCATAAAGATGAAATTATGGACCCTACCAATGTTTTGATATTAATGTTTACAACACCATGTCCTCCTGCCACAGTCAAAGCAGGCTATCTGAACTGCAAGGTATGGCTTTACATTCCTAAATCTCATGGATGTTTTCAGTATCATCAGTTTGGTCACTCAAAAAACATCTTTTGGTCCTTTGATATGTGCTTATGGTGGTGGTAATGACCATGATGCTTATGAGTGTAATGTGGAACTACATTGTGTTGACTATAGTAGTCCACATCCCTCTTACTCTATTTCTTTCTCTAAATGAGTAGAAGAGAAAGAGATGCAACACTTGAGAACTGTTAATAATATCACCTAGCCAGAGACTCAGAAATTATTGTCCCAACCCCATCTTGGACATACTGCTGTACTCCATTTCACTGTCACAGTGAGAGTGCAGGTAGGTCTTTTCGTGCCTCCAACAAAGTTGTTTTTAAAACATTTTAAGAATCTTGTGTCTTCCACAATTAAAAAAGTTGATGCATCTATGTCTACTTCCATCTCTGTCCCTACAAGTCCTTCGAGTGACTGCCCTGATCCACTTCTTTCAGGTTTAAGTGTTTCCTTGGGTCCATCCTCTTCTGCAGCCCCAAGAAGTAAATTAACCATTCATTCTTGCCCTTAGTCATTAGAATCTTTGTCCACTGTCAGAGACTTTCCTACTGGATCCAGGGGAAGATCCATGGAGGTGGAATGAATCTTCGTTCAATAAAGAAAAAACCATGGTCGCAAACAAAAGGTTTCACCACCACGTTCCACACGTAAATAAAAATGGTCACTATAATCCATTTGAACTGTTGAGGTTTTTGACTAAATATAGATGACATCAAGGAATTGATTGATTCTTACCATCCTGTGTGTGTCTCTCCTTACAGGAAACATTTCTGAAATCTACTGATACAGTCACTCTTCAGCAGTTTTACTTGTACAGAAATAATAGGTTGTGTGATGGACCAGTGTATGGTGGGGTGGCATTGCTGGTTGATCACCATATGCTTGCCATGTTTTTGTCACTTGATAGACCCTTGGAAGCTGTAAACGTCTGTGTTTCCTTGGGTTGTACCATCACTATTTGTTCTCTCTACCTGGCTCCTGAAGAGATCTATAATCAGCCAGATCGTGATGCCCTCATTGAGCAATTACCATCCCCCTTTTTATTATTGGGGCATTTTAATAGACATAATTCCCTCGGGGGTGGTGATAGTATTGATGGAAGTGGTTGGGCTATAGAGCATATGCTTTTAAACCACAACCTATTTCTCTTCAATGCTGGTTCTTATATTTAATTTCATGCATGTAGTCAGTGTTTTACTGCAATAGATCTTTCTATCTGTTCCTCTTCACTTTTCACTTACTTTTTTTGAATAGTCGACAGTAATCCAACTAGCCAGTGATAATTTTCCTATCATTTTGAGAGAGACTGGCCTTGGTCGATGCTATTTGACCATCGAGGCTTGATGGAAGTTGAACCAGGCTAGTTTTCATTATCATGTACTCAGATGTAAAATAAGTTCATTTTTCAATTGCCATCAGTTTACTGTATAATCCAGGGAATAATTCTTTCAGATGTTTTCACATGTAGTGTGGTAATTTATTGGTTATAATAGTTTTGATAAATGTTGTGTGATGTGTATTTGGCATAAAAGAGTTCATATAAAGCTTCCTAGAATCTTTTCAATATATTTTTAGTACACATTATTTTGGATTTAGTAACTTGCATGTACTTATCTGATATTTTTATTTTATTAGAATCTACAGAAAAGTGTACCTTCAATTATCACTGATATTTTAGTCCTTTTAGGTGAGTCTTAAATTTATTTATGGTATTATTTTCAGTTATAACAACTAAATTATGTTTTTGACACACAACATAATTGTTTTGTCTACATGTTTAAGTTTATAAACACAAGCATGAACAAGAATTTTTTTACTTTGATATTTGTGATATGTAGATGTATGGTGTAATTGAAAATTGATCATTATTTATTAACTTGTTATAAATAATTGACCAATTATATTTAACCCTTTTAGAACAAGCTCAGTTTAATATGCACAAGTTTGTTTACACATTTGTACTGTAACTAATTTGGTAGACTTTTAGTAAATATTACGTATGTCTATATAACAAAAATCTGATTTTTCATGAAATATTACTGAAGACTTGTCTGTGAAAATGTTTTGTTATTAGTTTGAGTGCAAAGTAAATTTGTGTTATGATTAAAAACTATTCTTTATCCCAAAAATCTCATATCATTTGTGTAATCTCTGAAACTTCCTAAATACATTTCAAGCATTTGTTTTCAGAAGGACTTTATGCTTTGTTATATTCTGTAATCTAACTATGCTGGGTCTGTCACATCACCAACCTCATAAACATCATAAAAAATGAATTAACTATAAATTATACCTTTTTTATGCTGTAATGATTATGTATTATAACATGAAAATACAAATGTTTAATGTAAGCAACTTAAGTCTCATAACATTATATATTTGCATATATATTTATTTTTATTTATTTATTATAATGACCTTATAGTTATGCCTAGCTGACATGAGATAACTTGCAATGACAGTGCACATGCAATCAGGTCATATATTCAATAATATAAAACTGAACTTTAATCTTCCTGATCTTGGCTGTATTTCAGTGGACTAGTATTTCATAATATACCATCATATTTCAATTAGTATGCAATATATATATGTTTATAGATTATTACAATTAGGAATATAAGTTATAAAACTTGTATTTTTAAAGTATAGAACAATACATCAAGAAGTAAAGCAAACAGTTCTCTTTTTGCTGTCACTTTTGTACTTGGTTGCTGCTGGACATAGGTTGCTAAGCCTTTTAAAATTTTATACATGGAGGAGAATATCAAACAAAATTTGTTTTAGGTTTTATATATATATACAGTTGAATAACCAAAGAATCATAAATGAGTACACTGCTGTCATAGAATTCCATTGTGATTTATTAACCTTGGTAATTAAGATCTGTTTATATTTAAAAAAGTATTAAACTTTGAGCAAACTAAAGATAACTTATATTATTGAAATCTTTGAATGAAAGAATGTTGTATTGTTTTTAAAGATCAAAATGATGGATAAAGTTACTTTGAAGACATTCTAATCTGTTGATTTGCCATTTACATGCTGTCTTTTAAAGTAAGTGTGTATATAAGAGGCTGTTTTAAAAAAATGGAAAGAGTTAAATGGGGCTATTGCATATGATTCAGTACATAAGCCATATCTAAGCAAAATAAAAAGATATGAGATTCTAATTTTATATTCTACCTTCATAATATTTGCAATTTGGGTTCCCAATTTATACAAAACTATAGACTTGGTATTTTGACATAACATTTATTTTTAAATCAGTGAGGTATCTAGTATGAATTATTTTTTTATTCCTTAATTGTAAAACATCTTTCATCAAGAGATACTAGTTAAAATGTGATGCAGACATACAGATGCTTAATGTTTTAATTCTATCTTGGAGAATTCCAAATTATTAGCTTTTTAGTTTCACTACTTACCCATAGGTTTTGTTTGTATGTTTAAAAATGTTTAAGAGAAGGAAGGAACTTGTGTATAACAACACAAGATTTTTGTTCTTATTTAATTTCTAATGAAAAATCTTGTGTCACTAAAGTAAATTAAATTTATTAACTTTTCTTAGTCATGTTTAGTAGTTTACAAAATAACAGGCTTTTGAAAAAGGGAACTCTTAATCTTGAAGTTTGGCATCATTTCGTTGATGACACATTTGTAGTATGGTCACATTCAGTAAACTAATTAGAAGTGTTTCTTGAGCATCTCAACAGTCAACTCAGTGCAGTAAAGTGAACAGAGAGTGATATAACCATTAAATTCTTTTGATATATTATGGGCCTCTATAACTAATGAAGTGTTTTTTTAATTTTGAGAATTTTGTTAAACCTCTGCTACTATTAGCAAAAGATTGTCTCAAATAAACAAGAACATATCTCAACTAAATTTCATGTGTAGTAAAGTATTTAAATTTTAGTATGGGAAGATATTTTGGAAGATTACAGTGAAAAATCTAGTACGAGGAAAGTTATGGGAGGTTGGGAAATTCAGTTCTATCAATCTATTTGTAAAAACAATCATGAAGACGTAACTGATGCTACACTATATCCAACAGTTTATGTATGAAAAGTAGAATATATGAAATGTACTTTTCAAGTTGTTTTTCTCTATGTTTGTAATAGATTTATAATAATATATCCACACCTACCTCTTTTCTTAAACACATGTTTAGAAATGTTTATCAGAAAGTAAATTTTCTGTCTGGTCTCATTTGTATATTTCTATTTTCATATATTTCGTTTGGTATGTCAGACATAATACTGCAAAACTGGCAATACACAAATGTCTGTTTTGTCAGTTTATACATTGATTACTTTTATGGTTAATGTTTTAGACTGGGAAACACAAAGTTCTGATATACCTGAACATAGAGAGAGATTCTTCTGGCTTATAAGTGGTTGCTGTAAGGTGAGTATACTGTTGTACAGTTTCTATGTTTTAAATACAATATTGTGATGTTGATAAGTGGAACAAAGTCTTAGCTAAAAATAATGTGTTTGTACAATGTGAAATGAAATTTTGTTAGTTAAGTGCAACTTAATTCAATTAGAATAAAAAAAATGATACAAGCTGAATGTCACTGATATTACCAATGTATAATGACTTAACATAAGAAATAAACAAAATGCTGCATAATTCATGTAGTATTAAATTTTGTATTTGTAAAGGGTGATTATAAGAAAATTTTACAGATTTGTGGATCATGTGTCAAAAACGTATGGTATTGGAAATTTTATAGTGGTATTAAGGGTATTATGTGGATACATGTGCTACAGATGTAACAAGTTGCTACAAGGGGTGCCACTGTGGTTTCTTTCACATGTTTCACATGGCAGTTTGTTCAGTCACCATGAAACTGACAAGTATGAAGAGAGGTGAATTAATGAAGTTATTTTAATTAATTAATTAATTGCAACAAAAGATGCAAATACTAAGGCATTGGAACATGACACATGCAGCGGGCCTTGAGCCAGTGTTACTGTACCCAAGTTCATACAACAGTTTGAGGAGATGGGTTGCATTTTGATGAAACAGATACAGGCAGACCACTAATGTCTACTATAACTGTGACTGAGGTCAATCACACTGTAGCAAAACAAGTTAACATGTGTACGCATTATGCTATGCAGTATTTATATTTGTTGCTCTCAACCATTCATATGGCTGTTGTTGCTATAATATCCATTGTTACATTGGTGCCATTGCATTCTGAAAACTAGAGGGATGCATTTCAAACAGTTGCTATGATTTATCAAATTTTCAAACCTTATGATACACTTAACACCCTTGTACAATTTCACATTTTTGTCATGTAGTTTTTGAGATATGATGTGCTGAACTGCAAAAAATTCCTTTATAATCACTGTATTTAACCCAGTTCAGTTTATATGTATGATATTGGCTCTTAATTTTTTTGCTTCTGTAATAGTGTAATGACAATGAGAACTAAAATGAAATTCCAATATGTTCTCTTTATATTCACAAATTATGTATATTTTGTTTACTGCAGTTATTACTTAATGTATTAATCTGTCAGCTTTTCATACTGTTGTCTACAACATTGAAAATACTTGTTAAGAGAGGTTTACAAGTGTGACAAGAAATGGATTCTTTTAATGGACTCCTTTGATGTGCATTGAGCTATTTTGATTTTTGATATTAATTACTGTCACATCTCATAGTTGCATAGTTCCTATACAGAAAGATAAGTTAGAATTATTATACTTTCATCAATTCTTTTGAAATTTTGAATAATGACTAAAGTAATCTTTTGATGACTTGGTTCATTTATTAACTTGTTTTATAATTCTTCAAATGCATCATTCCAAAATAGTTTTCCAAAGGCTAGAATTCCCATATGCAATTTTTTAAAGTGACTTTAAGTGATATGAAATCCTTCCAATTCTGATGACTTCATCTGTCACAGATGATGATCCTTGCTATTTTATATAGAATTGATATTCTTCCCTATGGCTGTTTTTTACCCATATAAAACTGTATCTTGCAATAATTACTGCATATTCTGAAATACTTCTGCAGTAGTGGTAATGGACCATACAAGACCATTTCCCAAATAACTATGTTGATAACAACAGAGTGACCGTTTTTGTGAACTTATTCACTTTCCAGGGAAAGTTTCTTATGTTATTTATGTTAGTGTAGCATTTTCAAACCAGTTATCACATGCTCATGGAAAGTTAGAAGAAATGTAACTGAATGAAAAATCATAAAGGTTACTGTAATTTCATTATAAGAAAAAATATATACGTGTATTTGAATACACATGCATAATTCATTCATAAGTCACTCAACACTTTTTACAATAGAAAATAATTTTAAGGATTTCATTTTCAGTTGACAACCCTTTCACCTCAGGTAACATTTTAGTAACCTTCCTTTTAACCCTTTCCAACAAATCAGTCTTTCCTAAGGTAAGGAGCTTAAGACTGAACACAATATTCCAAATGCAGTCTAATCAGTGATTAATACAATTAAATTATAAACAATTCAGAACTGTATTTAATATTTCTGTAGTTAGAACCTAAAACCCTATTTGCTCTACCACCAGCAGCAACACACTATATGGATAACTTAATTGACTGATCACCTATTACACTGAGAACCTTTTCTTTTATGATACTCATGAGGTTATTCCCATCCAAATTATACTTATAATTCAAATTATGATAACCATGATTTATCATATTTCTGATATGTAATTAATGTTAATTAAAAAGGACAGTGGTCCTATATTTTCTGTTAAGTTATAATATAGAAATGGTTGAGAGGGTTGAAAATGAGAAACATCTAAATACAAGTGAGTACTATTAATGGATATCAAATAGTATATTTCAAATAAATTTTTGTGATCGAAGTCATCTATACTTAACCATGTTTTAATTATTTCCAATATATCAAAATCTTTTATTTCTACTCATGCTTTGAAATTATCTGTTTTATTTCGGAAACATGTAGCATTACAGTAGTAATGACTAAATCTATTATTATAACTACTTTTATACTAATTTCCTACAATAAACTTTCCTGTAAACAAGTCCAACCAGCTAAGTTCAACTTCACTGTTAATTATTGGCATTATCTTTATCAATTAATTTGTGGCTTTTATCATTAAATGCTTTTATCAACCCTTTGTGCTTACTAATTATCCTCTCTGACCTACTCTTCATTATTTCATTAGCCCCTATGTGCACAACAAAGACTGCATCATTACCAGTCCTCTTCATTATATCTCTCTCTCTCTCTCTCTCTTATTTTTTCCACTTATGTAGCAGCATACATAACCTAACTCTCTTCTTTAGTTTAACCCACAGACTACCTTATCTGTATACCATGCCAAGGAATCATTATAACCTCTTTTTTTCAAGTTCATAATCATATTTTGATAATGTTTAATTAGATTACAATTCAAACTCTGTAAAAGGATAAGATATGCAAAAGAACTGGGCTTAGATGATGTGCTAATAAGATATTCCATACTACTTACAAAATGATGGAACGAGTGTTTTTTTCAACTGTCAAATTTAATGATTTGTATCTGCACTTGGATCAAAATTTTAAAAACAGAGAAAAATGCTTTTTAATAATTTCAAAATTGGTATCTGTAACAATAATCTTTGTATTGTTTTCATTGAGATTAAAGACAACTATTCATTCAGGTAAGTTTTTACTTATTACAAAGTTTGTAGTTTGATCAGATGCTTTTATTTATTTTTATTAACCAATGTATTTTTGCATTAATTAAGTTTCATCTCTTTTGAGAACTCAACTTCTACAATGTGTCCCTAAGAGTGTTTCCTAAATAGATTTGCTACATTTATTGTTCAGTAGAAATATGTAATTTGTTCAGTCAATCAATTTAGAATTAACACTTGCACTATTTGTAAATGTTTAAGCCATAGTTTATTTATATTCTTTTATGGTCATGTTTTAGTTTACAAGTTTTTAGGATTTGACAATTTGTAGCATTTTATTAATACAATATTTACACACAAGTAGAATTGATTTATATCACATAAAATAATCAACATTTTGAATAATTCAATTAATATTATGAAAATGATCAACTAATCAAAATTAATGTTTTTGATCATTATGCTTTTCAGTTAATCAATTTACCCAAATAATTGAAATATTGACATTGCTCAATAAAGTAGTGTCACGAATGATAGAAATAATCCATCAAATGAAATTGTTTTCAGTTATTCAAACTAACCAAGTCTCATGTGAGAATTATTTGATTATCAAAGTCCACCAACTGCTGAGCTATATATTTAAGGTAATAAATATGCACAGAAAGCACTGCATAACAAGTGAACTTTTATTTTTAAAATTGGATGCAATAAGTGTACGATTATGACAGCATAAAACATGATGTGTAAGACCAGATTATCATGAGTTGAAGTGGTATGTGTAAAGTTGATAAATACATGTTTTGTTATGCAGTGTGTTTAATGTAGTTTTATGAGAGTTAGTTAAATCTCACTGTTATAACATTCAACTTTTGTTCATGGAGGAACAATATATGTATACGTAAAAGTTAAAATAAAATCAAAATTAGTATGTATTAAGTAACTTTTACTTACTTTTATTTCTTTTTAAGTATCTGTACATTTTCAGAGAGTTATTCCTGAAAGTCTTCTCAAGGAACGATTGGATTTTGAAACTAGTGCAGATGCAGGAATTGTGAAAGTAAAGAGAAACATTGAAACTAAGTTCATCAAAGTCAAGACCAAACTTTTGTGAGTTTTGTCAGATTTTTATTTATTACATTCACTTACAACATTTGAATGATCAGTGCTTGTTACTCTCAGTTTATGAACAGAAAGTTTATGAATGTTCAAAAACCTAAAAACAAAATCATATGAATTTAGGTTTTGATCAAATAACTTCCATATTTTTAGGACATTTCCTAGCTGCACATGAACTTTTTTTTATGATAAATACTAATGTAATGAAAACTAGTTGTTAAACTAGTAGTAATTTTTGCTGAAAAATTTTCGATTATTAAAAACAGATTGCAAAATTGAGAAAAAACATCAGACAATTGCATCTTCACAAAGACTTCATTCATTACTGACCATGGTTTAGCTAGTAAATGTACCATCAGATATATCAGATTATAAATTCCATTTTATGACCTTATATGCAGGATTACTGTAAAACATTGGAATTGTAATTTAATGTTTAAAACATTTGAATGCAGAATCATTATCAGAAATCCCTGAAAGTACATAGACTTGGATATTACAGTCATCAATGTGTACATTTCTTACTGATTTGACAACTATTTTGAGCAGACTTTTGACAGCCATAAGACTGGTGCTGTGATACTTAAATGACAGTCTTAACAGTGGAACATGACATGGTTATTCTGTTAATTTACTTCAGTAATTTTTTTTCAGTATTTGATCATGAATGTAAGCTGTGTTAAAAGAAGTTTTAACAGTATAGTGCTTAGGCTGTTTTCTTGTTGTTCATTTAAGGCACAGTAATAAGCAGACAAACTATAACAAGGGTTCATAAAGGATTTAGGGATTTAATTTAAAAAGAAAATTTGAAGTGGATTCAGTGTGAGACTGTTAAGGAAGGAGATTAACCCCTTCTATATGAAGATTTTTTCTGTGTATGTTTTACTGAGTTACATCCAAAATTTAGAGTACTTTTTAATTGTAGTTTATGAATAAACTTGATATAAATTTATAACTAATAATCCAAATGTTGATACTATGTGTTTTAAGTCCTTAATTTTACAAGGCAATAGTAAAAAAAATCCTGAATTTTCTTTAGTGTGAGAATTGGGATATTTGCTTTCTAAGCATCTTCTCTTCTTTAATACATTTACCATCCCTCTAAAAAGTATAAAATTTAATGTAAATTGCTCAATGTCATCATTGCCCAGGTAGAGCAGAATTTTCATAGGTTTAAATCTTATTTAGTCACATTGCCATCTTGGCATGCCCATGACAAAAATTGTCAGTAGTTCTATCTGAAAGAAAACTAAGATTTTAATATATTAAATAATGTATTGTTTTCTGTAAAGAGAACTGTAATTCACCTCCAGTTCATACTTTACTTTGCAGGAAGTACATTGACAAGCTTAAATGAATTTGTAATGGCTCTTGTCTCATAATTAGAAAGCCAGAAAAACAGTGGTAGTTATGGGACACTGTCAGCTTTTTGCATGTTCTTTGCTGTATTACTTTATATTATCTAATTTAATCAAACATTATTTAGTGCAGTTGTAGGATAAGTATAAAAAGTTAGGGTTAAGTTTCATCAATAGTTGTCAAAGGAACCAAGTAAGCACTGTATTTCTTGTTTTTCATGTGTTTTCTATATTTATTAGTGTAAGTGTAACAGAAATATAAAAAGAGAAACTTTTTCTTTAAGGTTGGATTTGGTAAAATTAAGATTAATAATAATAGACTTTCATGAGACATGCTCATGAGTAACCTATGGTTTGTATGATTTGATTGGGTAATATGGGCTACACCTTTGCAAATTCATTTACAAATTTTATTGTGGGAATATTCATTTACATATTGTGCAAAGAGCAATGAAAGTATTTATAAAATCGATACTGTTATGAGTTTAAAGCTATTTAAATAAGGGGGGTTCATGTTACAGTTTGAAGTCATTCTAGGAGAGAAAAGGTGTGATTTAAATTTATTTTATATTTTTTTATGGTTGTAACAAGGTTAATCAAATTGACCAACGTCATTTATAATTAGGGAAAAGAAAGGTACAGATAAAATAAGTTTCACTGAAAGGAAAAGTTTGAAAATTATTTACAAGATTTTAAGATTATTCAGATGAAATTAGAAAATTTTGAGATGAGTAAGTATTTTTAATCTTAACACGAACATCACTTTGCACTTGAAGCATAAACACTTTGACTCCATACACTTGGGTTAAAATTACCCGTGAAAATACTTTATTAAACATTTTGATTTTTTTGTTTACTAAAAGATTTATTACTTATTAGAAGCTCACAAAATTTTTCTGAAAGTAGAATATATTAGAAATTATAAAAACCACAAAGGTCAATTTAGAGTCATCATCTTGAATGATTTAGCCAAGCCCATAACAAGAGGATTAACAACTTGGTAACATAGAACTTAATTTGACTAATTGTCTTATTATTTTTATTTCTTAAATCTAAGACCCAATACTTTGCAATTATTGCCAAATAGATATTTGATTGTTATGGTTGTGTGTTTGTCATAAATATAATTGAACCAGAAAGAACAAACAAACAAAAAAAAAGTTATTTCCAAATTATAATCATACAGTTTGTTATACCTTGTGCCATTTTTGTATTAATAATCATATATCCAGTGTGATGTCTAATATAAAGTAACATAGTTTCAGTATAAGGCAAACAAGGACTACAAAACACATGATAGAATTACAAAGAAGTGTTAATACAGTGGATCAGTAACAGATTCTGTAAATTTTCTCTTCTGCTGTATTTTAGTCACCAATAAAGAAATGAAAATATCAAAGAAGCAAGAATAAAAAGTAACTGAAGCTGCAGTGATAAGAATTGATACTTTTTCTAAAACTGTATGATATTTAGGTGTCATAAACTGAACATTCTGTGTTGAGGAATCTGAATACAAGTTTTATTTGGGACCTTCTTCAAAGGTGTGGTATAGATTTCTGCAATTTACAGTTCATAAACAATATTCTTGATCTTGTGTGACATCAGAGCAAGAATGACAGAGATACTGCTGTGCTTAAAATACATCTTAATTCCAAACTGCACAAACCTACCGTAACCCCTACCATTATTTCAATCTTACTGATGGACTTTTAATTGATATTAACAACATTTCTGTTCACACACATGAACTACTCTGTGTAAACTACTTTAAGATTGACTTCAAAAAATGGGCATGCATAACAGCTAAATACAAAGACACTTAATATTTCAACATTGACATTTAACAAGAATAGAGAGTTACTAGGGTCATGTTTAACACAGATTTTAGTTGAAGACTTAGTCCTAGGAATCTTGGAACTAAATGCAGAACAGTTGGGTAGCTAGTTTTAAAAAAAGTGTAGTAGAAACTACAAATGGAGATGTGCATGTTTTTGCAAAAGGATTACAGATACTTTATTGCATATTATAGAATCACCTTTTGAACTTAAGTTTAAAAATCTAAGAATAAGGATTTTTCAAAATTATGTTAAGAATAAAAAATGAGAGATAATACAAAAATACTCATGCCTAATGATAATGGGATGGCTGAGTTATTCTACTTTTTCACAAAGTTATATAAAGGAGGTTAAAGGTTAGACATGCAAGTTACTTGCTGTTATTATTATTATGTTTTTTTGTTTTGTAAGTCTTTAAATAGTGAGCAGGTGACAAAAAAAATTTTACAAGGTTTTACAAATTTCTCTGATAATTGTAAGTCTTGCATCAGTGGCAGGAAAACTTTTTGAAAGTGTAATAAAAGATGTTTTGTAGAGTAATTTAACAAATTTTGATGGCTAATCAACATAGCCTTACTTGAAGAAATTCTTGCCTTTCTAACTTTTAGAGATATTTGTAGGTTTACTGCTTATATAAATGAGTGTATGAATGGGGATTTGGTGTATTTAGATTTTGTGAAAGTGTTTGAGAAAGGGACACATAAAAGGCTCTTTAAAATAATGATTTCAGTGGGTGTGAGGGATAGGTTGGCTTACAGTATAGAAAAATATCTGGATAGAAAAAAACTCAAAGGTTATTATAAATGTAATTTAGTCAAATTGGATTAATGCCTACAGTGGAATATCTCAGTCTTCAATGTTGAGATCCTTAACTTTTTTGATATACCTTATACCTTAATGACAGCGATGAAGTAGTCAATACATTACACAGTTTTGCTAGTTTTGGGTGTTGCTGGGTGCAAGAAAGATATGACAATTTTACAAAAGAATATGGATTATTTGATGAGTTGGACAAATGATAAGTTTTGATTTTTGTGATAAATGCAAGGTGGTGGACTGAGATACCATAATTTGAGTTAAAAGTACAATTTTACTGGTAATAATCTTAACAGTGTTATGGAAGAAAATCATCTTAGCTTTCTTGTGATTAATATCTCAATCCATTCCTGCAGTGTGCTGTTGCTAGTGGCAGGAAAAATAAGATTTTATCTACAAAGGTATTTAGCAAAGGTGTAAATAAGTTTGGTCATAGGTTAAGCCACATTTGGAGTATTGTGTTTATTCTTGAGCTTGCTCCCTAAGGAAAGACATTAAATTGTTTGAAAATGTTCAAAGGGAAGGCTATTAGCATGATGCATGAAATGGAAAGGTTGTTGTATTAGAAAAGTGTAAGGTCTTTGAAATTGTTTTCTCTTGAAGAAGCGAAGAGTTAGAGGGATCTTACTGAGGTGGTTAAGGTTGTTAAGGGTATTGATAGTACTTAATAATGAGAATTATAGAACAAGAGGATGCTATAAATTTTGGAAGGTTGTTACCTTCACCCAAGACAGTTTTATTTTTCTAGCTGGGTGGTTGGCTTTTGGAATAGGTTGCCTTCAAATGCTTTGAGTACATTAAATTTGGTTTTTAAAAGAAGGCTTGATACATATATGAATGATAAAGAGTGGCTTTATTTTTATTTGAAAGATGAGTCAATGGGTCAGCTTTGATGGAGCATTGTTGTCCTTAAATTATGTTAAATAAGCTTTATAGTTGCCAGTAAAGTTAAAACATTATTTTAAGTTATGGACCAGTTTGAGTTTTTTTTCTTGATGTTCTGAGGATTATGAAAACAGAGATAGCTGAAGAAACTATGAAGACTAGCTTTATTTTATAAAAAAGTTTTGCCAACAGATATGTATGCAGCAATAAATTTAGGTTTTATAAAACACGAGCAATTATAATTGTGTACAGTTCTCTGACAATGGCTTCTTTTGTTTAGTTATTATAGTTATTTATAATTTATTACATTGTTTATTTTGCATATTGCATTATTAACTAGATTTTTATGTTCTTAAATTAGTTATTTTTTTATTAATATTAAAAATTAACTTTTGTCATAATTTGGCTGTAAACTTGTGAAAAAAGTTTATTAAAGCATGATTTTGTTTTCAACATCAGAATAGCGTCAACAGAAATAAAGAAGGCACACTAATGTGGTAATCTAAAAATCAACATGTTGAAAAGTTGAAGTAGTGGTAACTGATGATAATAATTTGATTTTTTTAAATCTATGCCATCTAAACATGTTTTTTTTTTTTTTTCAGTTACAAGCAACAAAAGTTTAATCTATTTCGAGAAGAAAGTGAAGGGTTTGCTAAGTTAATAACAGAACTCATTCAAGAGGTTGGTGGGACAGTAAACACTACATATCTTCTTGAAGTTATCAGATCTCTCATTGGTGAGCTGTGATTTCTCATTTGACTTTAGTTTTGAAAAATTTTGTGGTATTATGGAGGTTTCCCAAAAACTTTTTTTTTTTTTTTACAATAGGCATTGTTTGAAGAAATTGAGAACTTTTGGTTTTTAGTCTTCGTGGAGAGCAAATGTTACAATTCTCAAATTTGGCAACATTAAATTTTTTTAAATAGTTCGTTGTAAAATTAAGAAGTGAACTTGTACAGCATTGAAACTGATTTATTAAGTGCATTTTGATACCAGATTTATTTGTACACCATGATAATAAAGTAGTTTAATTCAGTTTTGAATATAACCCTCTTGCGAGGTAATACATTGAATTGATTATTTGATTTTGTTATGTTTGTTTTTATATTTATCTAGGATGCTCTGAGGATGATGGACAGTGTTGTTCACTGAAATATGTAAAGCATGTGTCTTTTAACTTTAAACAAGTAAAATGATTATGAATGTGGAAATGTTTGTCATTTATTTTGTTCTATTTTTGTTTTTAAAGGTTTTAAGCATGTGTCTCCTTTGTTGATATTAATCAGATCAGTTACTGTGCTTCCATGTTTTAGTTTTCATGGATTCTTCATTAGAATGGCATTATTCTCTTCAAAAAATATAGTCCAACATACTTCTATACTGGCTATAATATAGGGTATTTTGTACAGTGGTACCTCGGTTCTTGAACTTAATCTGTTCCAGAAGGCTGTTCGAAAATGGAATCATTTTTTCCCATAAGAAATACTATAAATTAAATTAATCTGTTAGAGGCCTCCAAAATTTATGCATTATGAAACATTTTAAGTAAAAATATTGCTTCTTTATACCTGTATAATAATACTTGCATGCATAAAGTCAACCACAAAAACTATAAACCGAATAAAAAAAACAACAAATAAAAATTCAAGTGCACTTTCCATGTTCTGAGGAGAGCTGATGGCGTAAGTGAAAGGTGGTTAGTAACGTGGTGAGTCAGAGGGTTATTATTATTTGGAAAGAGCATTACCTTCCATTAAATCGTCAGGTTACTCTCCTTCTGGGGTTCTTTTTCTTTTCTGTCTCTTTGCACCACTACAACCTGCTTGAGACTCACTGGACCTGTTTCTCTCTAAAAACTTGTCTTATGAAGTTTGTTTCTGCCTGCATTTTAAAGTGATTCTGTTGTAAGACATGGCATTGTCATTGAAAAGGTTTATGCTGCAGTTTGTTACAGCTTTTTCAGGGTGAAATTATTCCACAAAACTTTGTAACTCTCCTCATTTTCCACACATTTCCTTGATTAGTGAACCTGAAACATCCTCCCTTCTCTCCTCCTCATCTGAAGACACTTCCTCGGTTGCCTTATGTTGCTGCTCCTTCTGAAGGTCTTGTAGTTCTTCTGTGGTGAGTTCAGTATTGTTGCCTTCCACCAGCTCCTCCACATCATCACTACTCACATTCAAGCCCATGTGAAATCCAACTGTAAAACCAAAGTGTCCTGTATAAGCTTATTGCTGATTAGTCAGTTTGAGGGAATCCTAGTCTTTCTTTCTAACTGCTTCACTTTCATTCAGAAACTACCTAAATAAAAGTATGATGAATTGTGATAGACCAAGCGCATTCAATGCCTAGTTAAATAATAACCTTGGTAACAGGCTCAGCCTCAAGGCCTTCAAAGTCTCTATCTGCTACTGAATCTGGCCACAATTACTTCCAGGCTGAGCCCATAATCCTCGAAGACACTTCCTTCCAGGCTTTGTCTATGATTCTCAAACAGTGGAGGATATTGAAGTGTTTTTTCCAGAACTCTCTGAGGGTTAACTGTATCAGAGGTCACTTCAAAGCACCTTTGAAATTGAAATAGTTCCATATGAACTGCTGGTCCATAAGCTGAATGAGTGGAGTCGTGTTAGGGGGCAAGAGCTTCACTGTAATGAAACTGTACTCCTCCAGGCTGACGATGACTGAAGAAGGTTTAAAACCTTGTTTGCTCCTCTACGTAAAATATTTTTAAAATCCAAATGAGCCATTTGTACATGTATATTTTTCGCTTCAAGTGGGTTTTCTCGACATCACTGATTATTAAAGATCTTTTTACATCAAGTCTTTAAATCATTTGGTGTACAGCCACTGAGTTGTTTTGGACAGCTTGACTGATCATACCATTTTGCCAAAGCTTTATTTGGTTCATTATGGTTAGACTTGGCAACATTTTCAAAATGTACTTGTCGGATCATTTTCTTTTTTTCACCAAAAGTGAGAAGTGTGATGCCTATCATTTTTCCTCCATTTAAATGTTGAAATTTGTACTAAAGGGATGTAGCAGGAGTACAGTATCATATTTGAAAACAACATAGAAGTAGATTATGATAACAGGAGATGTTTACTGTAACTATTTCTACTCTTGTCTCTCAAACATAGATCTGTGAGAAATTGTGACCATATAAAGATAAGGGGAAGGTAGATGTTAAACAGAGGTACAAGTACATGGCAATAAAGGATTAGTCTGGAGATTCTTTTATTGGAGGGGATGGAACATGCCATCACACATTGTATGAAGTTTTCATGGGATTAAATATTTCAAATAACAGACAGAAAAGAGAATAAAAAGTAAAAAAGGAAGTAGAAAGAATGTATAACCAGTGGCAAAAAAGATATATATCACACTATTTCAGTGAAATAAATCTCTATGTGAATTTTATGTTAAAGCATTAAAACAAAAAACATTAAATGTATATAAATTAATCACTAATTTATTAATTTAAATTCCAACTGTAAAGTATAGTATGTAATCATTCTAATGACACGTGCTATTAAGAAAAATGTATAAATGACCACATTTTAAAATACTGCATACTAAAATTCCATAATTCACACATACAACTTACAAGATACTTTCAGATCTTACAAATGTCGATGTGGGTTTAGAACAGAAAAAAGTAAATGTTACAAAAACATAACAGTTCATTGAATCTTCTCTTTCACTTAATAAATTGAATGCTAAGATAGGGATCTTGCAGGTCTTGGACAACCTGAAAAATTGATATTTGAAAAAGGGTGTTTTTAAGTTGTAAAATCTAATGACTTTCCATATTTTAACAAAAAAGAAGCAAGATAATATAATTAAAAACATGATGATACTTAGTGTTAATCTCTCCACACAGCTGAAACCCAAATTTGGTAAAATGGTGTTTCCCTATTGCATTTGGGCAATCACAATTTATCATACTTTTATTTAGGTAGATTTTGAATGGAAGTGAGGCACTTAGAAAGAAAAAACTAGGATTTTCTCAAGCTGACTAATCAGCAATAATCTTATAAAGGACAGTTTGGTTTCATAGTTGCATTTACCATTTTGTAAGACTCGTTTTGCTTCACGCTGTTCAAAATGTATGAAAAATAGCTAAAATATGTGGAAAGAACTGCTTGCAGTTCTGGAACTCCTGGTACTGCATGATAATCATTTTAATCTTGATTTTGAATTATTTTCTCATCATGCCAGGAAAGTGTAAATATCATGAGAGGTGGAAAGAAACTGTACTCTATAGAACGTGACTTGAGCCAGTGCCTACAAATATACATAAGTGAATCAAATTGTACTCGTGTGGTGAATCTCACAACAGCTGCTTGAATAAGAAGCAAGTGGACATTCATGTTAGATACTGGTATCCTGTTAATGATTGTATTGTTTCATGTTACCTCTGCTCTCATTGGTTAGGGCAGGGCTGTGGATCTTCTGCCTGTGCTATATGAATCCATTTTAAGCATTGGAATAAAGAAAATTATCTTTCCATGGATGGACCGACAGTGAACTGGAAACTGCATTTCTTGCTGTGTGATAAAATAAAGGAGTCTGAGATTGTATCACATGGACTACTAAACAGTAGAAGCTGTGACCTTCATATGGTTCATAACTCTTTTAAGAATGGTTGTGAAAAGTCAATTTGGTGTAGCTAAACTAGTTAAAGCTCTATACTTGTTATTCAAAGGTAGTCCAGCATGGAGGGATGATTACATAACTATAATTGGATCATCAGTCTTCCCACTTCAGTTTTGTGGTCATCATTGACTTGAGAATAGACTTGTTGCTGCAAAAGCTATTAAGATATAGCCAAATGTAATTAAATATATTAAAGCTGTGCAAGGAAAGAAGAATGAGCATTCTAGCCAGTCATATCTTACTGTCAATGAGGCCGTGTCATATAAGTTTATCATAGCACAGTTCAAATGGCATTCTTTGAGACCATAACAAGGGCTATAACACCATTTCTAAAGATATTTCTGAGTTAATATCCCCTGACACAATATCTTTAGATGAAGGTACAAGTGAAACTACCAATGAAGAATACTGTGACATTTTATACAGTGTTTAAACTTTAATCAAGTTCTGACCATTATTTTAAAGATTATGATCCACTGAAGAATGAGTTAGTAGATTCGTTCCTGCATAATTACGTAAGAAAGAAAAGCTCGTGTCAGAGTTCAACAGTTTGGGAAGTATTTTAAACTGATTCTAGCTCATGGACAATTCAGTGGGAGTTCTCCATGAATAAATAAATTTTAGTTGAGAATAAGGATGAGGTTTTTCTAGTTGCTCAGAAGAGAGTGATAGAGCATATTGATTTGATTGGTTGTATGTGTAATTTCAAACTAACACCAGTTTTCCTAGAAAATGCAGTAGCTTGAATGGAAATACAGACAGCATCTGTAGTATAACTATTTTTGAAGTATTGCCTTTGGCTCTAAAATGGAAAGCCATCAAGAATTTAAGTGAAACTAAAGCTGAAAAGCAGAGACTTCAATAATCTATCTCAGAATGGCTGGTATGGATATTAACACTTAATGAAAAGGAGAGAACAATGTTTTAACTTTCTTAGGTAATCTTCAGGTTATTTTACGTGAGTTTCTTGTCATCAAAAGAGACAACAAGAAGATGTAAATATCTTGGTAGACAATACTGAACAAAAATCTATAATGACAGAATACAGTCATAAAAGAAAGTAATTAGTTGTAGAATCTCATGCACTAAAACAGGCAGTTACTGAAAAGTAAAATGAAATATATAATCTGGATAATGTAATCCAGAAATCAGAGGATGAACTGATTAATATGTTTGATACATTAAATCCAGTCTATAACAATGACTTGAAAGTGTCTTTGGGTGCAGCATAATGACTGTTACATTACTGTTTGACTTTTTTGAAGTTTTCAAATATAAATGCAATCAGCAATTTGGAAGAATAGCTGAAAACTGAAAATTGAATAAAAAATATCAAATAATACTGAATCTAGTCACTTGAGGTGAACAATTTGATTGCTTAGTGATGTTGAGATAACCCACTTGTAGAGAAATATTTATTCAAAAATGGCTTGTTAAAGGAAAGTCTTTATGCCGATATTAAATATAATAAAATAAAATTATATATTCAAACATCTAACACCGCCCTCTACATTCCGACACTCAGTTACACAACCCCTTTCAAACATATGGTCAGCTTCCAGTCAGTTACCTCATTCTTTCCTTGTGAACCTGACAATGACTGAAGAAGTTTGAAACGTTGATTGCTCTTCTACGTAAAATAGTTTCTCAACCCATATGAGCCGTTTTTGCAGACAATTTGATTGCTATTGTTTTCATGTTTTGAATAACAATTACTATTAGAATGTCAGAAAGACAATGAGTAGATATGCTTTAAATTAGCAGGTATTGACTATGAGGTTCTAATTTTTTGATATTGGTGTTAATTTGTCATGGAGAATTTTGACTTGAATAAATGTATATGCTCCTGTGTTTATTTTGGGTATTTTTACTACATGTGTGTTTGAGGTGTATAAAAAATCCTGAAAAGTTATCAATAAATGGATTGGTAAATCATGAAAAATCATTGAATGTGGTAAAAGAAATTCATGGAGTCTTGTCTACTGTTGTGTGCAAGAACCCTGTGAGACATTTTATTAGGTATATAAAGAAAAGGTTTTTATTTTTTATTTTGAAATTTAATTCTCAAGTTCTTGGTCATAATTTCAGAATTTATGCTTTATATCTTGTCTATGCTTTTTAATTGAGATTTAATTATACTTATGTTTTCGTACTTACCTAGGATGCTTTAATTTGGATCCCAACCGTGTTCTGGATGTCATTCTTGAATCATTTGAGTGCTGTTCACATCTCCCAGATTTTTACATCCCTTTGTTGCAATCTTTCATGTGTAATCCTAAGACTTTAAGTCAGGTTCTGGGGTTCAAATTAACTTTCTACCAGGTAATAATTTTTTGCTTTAAATTTTCATTATAATACTTAACACTTAATTTCTAATTATTCGTATACTGATTACATTTTATTTCACATATTAATGTATTTACAGCAAACATATTCCAGAAGTTAATCAGTTCTGTGAATTAGATGTGTTATCTATACATGTAAAACCTATTAAAATATAGCTCATTTAATAAAATTATAGTATGTACTGCAAGATGCATTGTGTTTTAAAAAAAATACAAACTGAGATGAGGTTTTTTTTAAAGAAAAATGTATGAAACTAAATTCATGAAGTTTTGACAGGTTTGAAAGCAAGAGGAGAAATTGTAATTGTAAAACAATGCGAGGAATATATTTGTTTCTAAGTATTAGAAATACTATATATATATTTATATGAAAAAGGATATTTTATTTAGTAGTTTCACGTAAGTTATTGTCTCATTTTTATATTAAAAACAAAATTCAGTCTTGCAGCACGTTATGACAGAAATAAACATTAATTATTTCCATTTTTGAATTTCAGTTTTTTTTCAACTGTGCAAAATTAAATGTTCTAAATTTTGAACTTTTGACATTTTTATTCAAATAAATAACTTATTTTTAACAATTACTATTCCTATATTTTTCTATACTTAAATTCCATTGAACTTTAAATACAAAGCACGTGGAATATTGTGTCATTTTTATGTTCAGCTCTATATTTTGTAACTTAAGATCTCATTAAGAAACTTCTATTGAGTTCAGTAATGTATATTAATTACCCATGCAAAACACTTTATGATAATTTGAGAAAACTTGAATGTTTTAAACTGCTTTTTAGTTATTTTACCTTTATGATTATGATTCTGCTGAATGTTTTTGCTTTTTATAATGTTTCTTATTCATTATAAATAATTTATTCAAAAATGAAACATTTTATTATAAACTGCTTGTGAAAAGGTTTTGGTCAAGAAACAAAGTTCTTGTAGGGAGTTTAAAATATAACTGACACCATATTCATATTATTTGTGTAATTTTGGATTTAACACTGTTTAATGAAAACATGAGAAATAAATTTAGTTTGCATTTGCTCCATACATTGTCAGAAATACATTTAAGATGCAACATTTTGTATTTAAAATTAAAATTCTAGTACAGATAAATATTCAAACAAATAAATTTTGTGTTATTCTGGTTCTCTCTAAACTTAGGACTTGTAAAGAAGAATAAATACAGTGATGAAGTTAAGTGTAGGTAATACAAAAGTTTCACAATTATTCTTATAACGATTGATGTGAGTCACATGATACATCACATAAAAGTATTGAGGGAATTTGAATTTGTTTGATATTATAAAATTGAATGTGGGGGGAGTAAAAGGAGCTTTGTATTGTATTTGAAACATCTGTTTACGTTTAGTTTTATATGTGGAATACTTAGTTATTTATACCACATTTAATTACATATATATTACTCCCTTCATTATACAGGTACTTTATTTTAATAACTCAAGCCTCCTTAATGGCCCAGAAGGAAGCTTTAGTCTTATAATATTAAAAATCAGGTTGATGCTCATAATGGACACAGCACAGAGTACATGTGGTGTTTAGCTTTGTGCTTAAAATACAAGTAAACAAGTTACTACTATGTTTTTTTCACCATGTACTTATATAGTTTTTATAGATGTTTGAATTCCTTTAAATCTACAGTAACATCTCATGAAAGGGATTTAAAACATGATTTTAAAGAGAATGTATCAAGATTTTAATGCACCTTATTGTTCATGTAATATCTAATATTTCTTATGTATACATAACTTCTGTCACTTTTAGTTTGTACTTTGTTATCTTAACATGCTCACACAGATAATGGAATGTTATTTGTCTTAAGTTGACTAGCATAGACATTTAAGTACTTTATGAGGTGCTTGGATAGACTTGCAAGTTTTATAGTGAGAGATTGAAACTAGTGGCAGAGCAGTACATTTACAGACTTGCAATGCTATAAGCGGGGTTTTGATACTCATGGTGGGCAGATCACAGATAGTCCATTGTGTACCTTTGTGCTTAATTATAACCTCACAAACTTCATTTGTATAGTATATCAGGTGAGTGACTAATATATCTGAGTGGTTAATGATAACAATTGTTGGTATCATTAATGTGTATCTTTTGACAAAAACATGAAGGATGTGTAACATGGATGTTAGTGTTGCTACATTAAAATGTGAACTTCTTGCTGTGTAGATTTTATATTTGTGGTTGTTTTCATGAAAACCGAGCAGTACTTGTGCTTTTGAAACACTTTCTTTTAATAATTTCTTACAAATGAAAAAGTATGTATTACCTACAACTCGGACATTAAATACCAAAAATACTTTACTCCATTAAATGTTTATCATTATGATGAAAAAGATCTTAAACTTTTTAGAATTATGATTAACAATTTGGGGTCTTGTAACATTTTAAAAAAATAAACTAACTTCTATAATACTATAATTGAAATTGAAATCTCAAGGAGTTCAATGAAAAATTCCAGTACAGATGTTTGAGATGAAAGGATGTTTTAGTGGTATATAATGTGAAGATGTGTCAGTGGGTTAGTTTAAAATTCAAATTTTCTTTACAAGCACATGGAGACTGCAATTGTAAATGTTCATTTGGTTTTGAATTATTTTATTTCCATATCATACACTCAAAAGTTAAGATTAATTTACAGAAAAAATGTTTAGAAATAAGTATTTTTGTACAAAATTTTAACCTTTCAAGTGATGGTAAAAATGTAAACTTGTATAAATATTCAAAACATTTTTTGTTTCTTACCTTTTTCAAGGTAAAATGACATTTTATTACCATTCTACTGAATGTAAGCATACTCCTGAAAGTGTAAATTTTTCAAATTTTGAAAAACAATTTTTTTTATAAAGAATAAGTACTTTCAGTACATGCTATGTATAATTAAAAAATAGTATATGAAACTAAACCTTGTATAAAAAGTGATACTGACTGATTGATGAAAGTATATGTATTATATTGTTAGTATTATACAGTATTATGTTTGTGTATAAATATATAAATATATCTATACACACATACACATTTTCTTCTTGCAGAATGACTTGAGTCTTGAAACTCCTGCATCATTGTACAAAGTCATTGCCTTATTGTTACAGAATGAACTTATCAATCTGGATGAAATTTATGGGGTGGTGAGTGTGACTATTTTAATATTCTCTTAGTATTATTATATTTAAAAAATATTTATTAATCATTTTTCTTAAATTTTTAACATAAAAACTTGTAAGAAGAGTAGTAAAACAAATTTGTAATTTCAAGGCTATTGTGCTACAATTTTTGTTTTACACTACAACTTTAAACTATGGCTTACCAATAGTTTTTATGTTTCAAAAACTCGCAAAGAAGGTTTTTTTTTTATAACTTACATAATTTCAATTAATAGAGCTGGGATGTTTTGTTAAAATTATAACTGGTCAACTTATTATTACATTGTTTCTAATTTGCATCATTGATACTGTTGGTTACTTGATTTTGCACTTTATAATCAGCTTGTAAAATAATATTTGTTTTATCAGTTTTAATTTTTAGATCTTTTACCAAAGTGTAGGAACAAAGTTAGATAAATTAACTGATTTTCTCCTGAGAAAAGAATGACAAGAGGTGATCATATCAACCTTTACATGATCATCTAAATAATGACAGAATAAAGGCCACTTGGTTTTTAGTGCTATATCTTAAAGACAGTGAGACAAGAGAACACAAATTTAAGATCTGAAAAAGAAAGTTTGAGTTAATGCAGGTTTATTTTTTACAAATAAAATTCAAAATTTTATAAGACAACTAAGTATGGATGTATATGTAACCTAGTTTTCTATAGTAATATAGAAAGATTTAGTGCCAAAAAATATTGAAACAAAGTCAGAATTCAAAAATTTAGTTGCTTAATTTTAAGTTATTTGATTTTTGTAATCTGATCTTTTTGTAATATGTTTTATAGTTTATTAAATTTTGTGTATTACTATAATTTTAATATATTACTGTAGCTATCTAGGTTACATTTTTATCAATCCATACTTCTCTTTAAAATTATTTTTGTTGTTATACTTGTTTCATTTTTATTAGCTATAATTTGGTGTACCAATAATAGCAAGCATGAGGTACTCTTGGGGCTCTTTTGGTTTTATTACTCATGACAATCTCTACCAACCTACCCTGAAATCTAATTTATATCTTCATAAATGTAAATTTTGATACATGTACTAGTATGAGTTTTGTTAAAAGAAAGGAATCACTGGAAAGGTCCTGAGAAAAAATTAGAGCAATAAAGTGCATCATTTTTTTTGTAATCTTGTTTGGAAAGGCGACTTATTTATGTGAAAATTTTATTGAAATCATGAAATTTTGTTTCACTCCATAAGCACATATGCATACCTCTGTAGAAACTTGATCCTGTCATTGTCTGTAACCCATTGATGTGTGGAAGCAATGACTGACTTTAATGTCCAAGCAGCTGCTTAGTGTATTCCTTAAATTTTGACATGTTTTTCACAGTCAGGAAAGCCTTTCTCAAGCAACAATATCTTGTTTCTTTATTTTTTACCTTGCAAATTTTTATGATAAAATATGGAGGTATTGGCATCATGCAAGACTTCCACTCATATGTGTTGTTTTGTTGGTAACTTTCATATCATGTGACAGTTGTCAAGTATGAGGTTTAGTGGACAGCAGTTACAGACTATTCTCAATCACTTGCTGAAGTGGACCACAGCAAACTGTTTTACCTTTTTTTTCTCTAAAACTGTTTGCATGCACTTCTGGTGCCAATGGGGTATTCACCCAGGACTCAAGCTCTGTCTCAGAGAAGTTGTGCTTTCCCCTGGTTCCTGAGGCAAAGTTCTTGTGGCTTAACTTTGATCATAAGTTGACCTTTATTCCATGCATGAAGCAGTCACATGCCAAGTGTATAAGGGCACTGAACATCCTTTGTATACTCTTCCACCTCGTGAGGAGCAGATTGATGTTCTGTGCTAAAATCTATTGTGCCCTTGCTCAATCAGAACTGAAGATGACCTAAGAAGGTCAAAACATTGTTCTTTTCTTTATTAATAAAAGTATTAATAGCCATACCAGCCATCCTGAGATATGTTTCTTCCATGGTTTGTTGTGATTCAGTTGTTACACACAGAATCCCTTCTACAGTGTCTGTGTTCACTACTGCATTGCACACCATTTCTCTTGCCCTGGATCACACCAAATCTATACAGTACACACACTGTATTATTTATACTGTCTTATATAGTTCTCTATTGGCTCTGGAATTGCTTTGCATTAGCTTTCACCCTGTTCTTATTGATATTCAAAACTTACTGGCCCATTTCTATCTTATCTACTTCTATCCAGTTTTTTTAGATACCAGGCCACTTTAGTATTTGTGGGAGTGAGCTTGTTGATATCGCAGCTAAGTTTGTCTGCTCTGATGCTATCATGGCCATGCCTATCCCATACGTGGATTACAGTTCTGTATTCAAGGCTCTGCTCCTTGTCAGTTGACAGTTGATTTGGAGTAAGCAATGTGATAAGCTTTTCCAGGTGAAACCTTCTGTTGATCTTTGGCTGTCTTACTTCCATAAGGATCAGGAGGAGGAAGTTGTTTTAGGCTAGGATAGGCATTGGTCACAGATTTTTAACTAATTGATTTCTTTTATCTTGTACTGATGCACTGATATGTGGTGTGTGTGACACTCAAGTCACAGTAACCCACATTTTACTGTTGTGGGTCACTAAGACTGAGAGTGACAGCACCATTTTAAACATATTTTTTACCAAGGGTTAACCCTTGATCCACCTGGTGTTTTTAGAGAATATTGGTCTTTTTAAATTCTATTTAGCTAGTCAAGAAAATCTGTTTTGTGAGATAAGATCAATATCTATCAGAAATGTGCATTTTCAGTGTAGGAAAATGCAAACTTTCGTGTTGAAAAACTATGATATATTATGAGGTCACAGCTGAATAATGCAAATTTATACCTCTGTTAAAGTTTAAATATTATAAGTGAATGAAAAAATAAGGATTTTACTTTAAAAATAATGAAATTAATAACAGTTATGGTAGATTTTAAGTGTACTAGCCAGTGGTTTTCTAAGGTTCTACAGTTTTAGACTCTTTGTCCCCTTGTTAAAAAATTAATAGAGGAAACAAGAAATTTTTTGATAAGCTTATGAGATATATTATTTTTCACTTTGAAAAGTATTATGAAGGGTGTAGTTATGTTTTGTTGTAATTGGAATGTTATCACTATTTTTCTTCAACATCAGATAAGTTATTTTTAAATTCTACAACACCTTTAAAGTTTTGATTTGCTTGAATTGTTATAAATTAGCTGTCTTTAACCTGGAAGCTTATGGGTGATTTATATCAGGGTCAAAGACATAAGTAGCAGTTCAAAGTTTCTCTTAGGATATATAGTAATTCTGTGTGTATTTTATTTTTTTCTCTGTATTGGAAAATACAGATGTCATTTTCATCATTTACTTTCTTTTATGCATAGACTTAAAATAGAAGCCCTAAACAAGACAAAGAAATGTAAAAATAGTCATCTACCCAGCTTACTGAAGCTGGGTCCCCAGTTCTCTCCCAGGGAGTGAGGCTTGCTGATTCACTAGAATTTGTATTAGCCTTATTTTGGACGTAGTAGAATTATGTGCTAGTTACTCTCTAATTTTTCAACATTGAAATAAATTGTAGTCATGATTATTATTTAACTTGTTGGGTACAAATATATACCTACTTGTGGAACTTTGTGCATTTGAGTCAAAAGAACAGGTGTGATAACGTCTGAAATATATTGTAATATTTGCAATCCCATGCTCAACAGTTACAGTAGTAAACTGGAAATCTAACATCAGTTAAGGACAAGCTGACAAGTATTTCAAATTTCTTTACTAAAATAAATGAATACTGAAGTATTTGAAATTTAAATTAAATAAAAAGGGTTTTCATTATTTAAATGATTTGTTTGTGACAATGATTATAGAAAACTCTCATTAAACTTTATAATAATAAGAATTTCCACACCCACCAGAAATGTGAGATAATGGGAAAATAACTTTTTTTTTCCTCTTTTTGTTAGAAAGTTATCAGAATTATTACAATTTTGTCAATAATTGGGAAGAGGTCAGTGAATTTGGAGTGTGCATACAAATTATTTTTATTATTTTTTGACTGTTGGTCATTTTCATGGCATTGCTGATTGTGTTCCATAATGCTACTTTTGTTTGGTTGATAAATAAGCTAGTATCCAGTCATAATCAATCTTATAAATATTGTTTCCAAAACTTTTCATAATGTGCACTTCTGAGCATCACAGCAAAATGCCCTGAGTGTGGGTGGAAAGTAGTTCTTAAATGAGCTGAGGCTATGTAGTTTCATTCCATGGTGGGCATAAAGAAAATTCCAAAACATACTTATCATCTGCTGTATACATAACTATTTTTCAACATTGGTTTTTTCATACAAAAGCACTGGTTTTACCTTCAGTTTTTTATATACCTTGCTTAAATGCCCCAGATGATATCTAATTTACGAATTTCTTTACCCTTGTCAGTACACCCTCTATTTTGGTATATATGTACCTCACTTAGATAATATAATCTTTTTTTTCTTAATTTAGTGTTGGCCACTGTTTTATCTATCAAAGGTGTTTAGATATGGGTTGTGAATTTTTATCACATTGTGGATCTCAGTAAAGTCATAAATTTGCGAAATGACTATATTTGTATTTGTGTATACATTAAAAAGAAACTAAATTAGATGCGATATTTGGGGGTTCCTTTATTAGAGTTGTCAGCAGTGTGACTAATCTGACTGCCTGTGCTCGTCAGTAGATGGAGTACTTGTGGATGGAGCTGTCCGTGCTTTTATCCACATTCATTTTGCTTGGGGTGTTTTCTCCTAGGTTTTCTAATGTTACCTGTTTTTGTTGTTCATGGGGAAAATTTTGATTCTGTTTTCTTACACCTAACCATGTATGCTTCTGATGAGTCTGATTTCAATCTTACTCATTTTTTTCTATTAACCATTTGAATTTGTGAGATTATGGGGATTTTCCTTTCTCTTTGAGTCTGCTGCTATCTTTTTGATGGAGAGGGAGACTACTTAGTTTCTCCTCTTTTTTGATTTTCTGGTTCAAGCTTGGAGATCTATTTTGTTATGTGACAGAATTGGAGACCTTGTATCTTTTTTTTTTATCTTTTTGCTTCCTTGGTTTTTCCCTCCTGGTGGAAGTATATTTTTTTGCTGCTGGCATATTTTACATGATAAACTGGAGCTATCAACATGTTTTTAGGATTTTCTTTATCCTTGTAGGTCCTGCTGTATCTTGATAGGTTCTTGTTTTCTAAACCTCTGAGAGTAAGGGAGGGGGATATATCCATCGCTTTAATTCTTTGACATCTGTTTCTCACATCTGCAATAAATTGTAACCTGATAATTTTTTTGGCTTGTCAGGCCTGGAAGTATTTAATGGCCTACTTTACCTCCTTCTGTGGTGGTTGTCTTGAGTTTTTTTTAATGGATTATTTAGTTTCTCTTGAATTTTCCAATTTCTTTGAAGTAGATTCCCAAGTATCCATTTTGCACATTTTGGTCTTTACAAGTGAATTATCTTCTGAGTTGCATCTCATGAGATTCAATACATTTGTTTTTTGCTGGATATTTCATTTATTGAATAGGAGCCTTTTTGTGGTTCAATATTCAGACTTCTCCCAGTGCTCTTCTCATTTTTACAAGCTTGGGCAGCTTTCTTCTGGGAGATTTCCCCAAACTCATGGCTGTTTTTAACTATATCTGCTGGATTATAAGGAGGAGGGTGTATCTTTTTCCCAGTCTTTTTTCTGTATTGACAATATTTAATTTGTAAATTTTTCCATCACTGTAAATGCACACACTTTCTCATTAATTTATATGAGCAGTTCACTTAAATAATGTAATCACTGTTTCTCAGCATAGTGTTGGTCACTTGCTTCCACTTCATCATACTTTGTGATGAGCATTTCCCAGACAGGCATGCTTCTCTCAGATCAATTCCACACTAACAATCATTTTGATTATTGTTTCTACTGGTTGCAACATGTTCTGTAGAAATGAGGTGTACCATTAAAACCATATTGGTGCTTAACAGTCATTATGTATTACTGTATTCTCATGAACTATCATGAGTAAAACTTAAGGATATTCTGACTGCTGCTGCCAATCTTGAGATTGAATAAATCAGGGTTAATTTGTTTTTAAAAATTTAGACAATTTTGTTTGTTCGTCTATTGCACTGTTTCCATATCTCTGTTCCTTAGAACTCTCCAATGTGCATTACAACACAGTTTGTACTAATAGAGCTAGGAAATCCTTACCTTAACTACTTTCCAAACACTAGGGTAGTAGACAGAAGTTTTTATTCCAGAATGTTAGAGTGCATTCTATCACTCTTGGAAAAGAGGGCAAAGTTTGGGGCCGTCTTACTAGGGTGCCTGGATCTTTTTTAAGATGTCAGTAGGAGTAGCATCAGCCTCTGTGGGGCAGCCTATTTGTAATTCCAGTTCAGATTTGACATTACACTATCCAGTTAGAGTGTGAATGGCCCTTTTCTTTGATCAAGGTTGACTTTGTGTATTGCAAGTGGAAGGAGGTCCACTATTTCTTCATAATTCTGAATGTGAAGTGGCTTCATTCTAGGTCCTTTGTTGAGCACAGGTTCCATGTTCTCTCCATAATTCCTTGTCCACTTGGTTGTGGTTCTGTCCCTTTAGTTGAGTACATTTACAATTCTGCCATTCTGAAACTGAGGTTGTTACCTTTTGGACTTTATTAGGTTGATGAGAAAGAGTGTACACTTTAGTGTTGCCTATTTTCTGTTTGTAATCCCAGGTATTCAAAATTCATCACTGTGGTCACAGATTGGGATCCAATTTAAAAGTATTTATCTCATTGTGGTCCAATGGCCCTAGCCACAAATGTGAGATATAGGGACCAAGTCCCCTTAATTCCAACACCAAATTATGGAATCTTGGCTATCTTGTTGTTGGGGTTGGCTTGTTATGATTACTCATGTACAGGAATTTAGTTTCAGCTGAAGAGGAAACCTGTTCTGGATGTAGTATGGCTTCTCCTCTTCCATAACATTTTTATCTTGTTACACCACTGTTTTATGCACATGCTTTCTGTATGGATTATGCCTTCCCCAGACCCTCCTCCTTTTCATTGTGGGATTCTAGTTATATAGTCAGCAGATGGTAAGTATATTTTGGAAGTTAATATTTTACTAAACTAGAAATGTATTTCCAATAATACTTACCACTGCTAATACTCTTCTGCCCTGCCTCACCACTGAGAGTTGGTCTCTCGAAAAAGTGATTGCCTCATCTAAGTAAAGTGCTTACACACAGTTCTGAGATAGAGGAGGTATTGACAAGGGTGAAGAAATTTAAAATTAGATATTGCCAAAAGCATTGAAGTAGGGTATAAGAAACTGAAGCATGTGAGGCCAATTGTTAGATGGGTCACTGATGGTGAAGGACATTGTCATGTCAGTGGAAGTAAGTACTACCAGATATACATTTTAAATTTAGGAAAATTCTAACTTTTAAACAAATATTTAATATGTTTTTGTTTTCTTTTATGTATTCCTCTATAGTATGTAACAAAAATTGTCACCGAATAGGGCACCCAGTTCAGTATACTGAACTGGGTGCACTTCTTTGTCCTCTAATTCTATTGTGAGTAAAATCAGACTCATTCATAGTCTTATTATTGTTATTGCTGATAATTAAATTTTATAAAGTAATAGTTGTCAAAAGAAACAACAGCAAACATTAAAAAAAACCATTGATTCGTGATATCTGAAAAATGGGAATTTTGATATAGAAAAACTTGGAATCTTACCTTTCTTGGTTGTTAGAAACCAAGTAGTCAGTAAACTTAAATAAACAGTTGTGGCATATAAAAGTATCATTGTAGGAAATATTATATTGTCTTTGTTTTAAGATTTGTTTACCTGTTTATATTCTTAAACTCTATATGAGTATTTTCTTTTTGTACAGTTTCATGAGTTTATAAACAGAATATAAATACTAATGATATAAAATCAATATATGAGAAGCATTATTCTTGCATCACATCTGGTACATATTGTAAATGTTCAAATGAAGTGCTTTTTCTATAAATTTCAATATATTTTGAGTTGTGCACAATTTTTTAAACATATCTGATAATAACGTTAGAATAATAATAATAATTATAATATTACTACTAACCATTTTTATTACAGTTAATGCCACAGGACAGTAAAATGATAGAATCTTACAAAAATGATATACAAGCAGCAAAAATTTATGCTCGTCGTGCAAACTTTGTCATGATGCCACTGGAAACAAAGGAAGAACAAGTGGAAGAAGAAACTTTTAAGGTCAGTGTATTAATAGTTTCTTTTGTGAAGTACAACATTGCTACTAATAAGTATTTCAGTTCTAAAAAAACCCAAACATGTAAGCATGGATATTTCTTGCTTGTTAGAATAAATAGTAATGTTACTATAATATTAAAATAAGAATTTTTCATACAAGTTTTAGTTAGAGAACTAATTTGAATGAAATAATGTAACATATAAAGTTGTTTTAAGATAATAATTTCACCTTTTTTAAAACTAGGTTTAACAAATATTCATTTATTCACTAATTGTCTTCTTTATCAGGAACATATTTATGGAATAAAGTATAAACCAGAGATCAAAATATATGCTTTCCCAAGTTTCATTAAGGAATGTTTGCAGAAAGTCTAAATATTCCATACAAGAAAACCCTGAGTTATCATTCATTTTCCACAAATTTACAGGAAATCAGATAAAAAAGTTAGTGTCTTTCACCCATATGAAAATTACTCAAACTATGATGACCCTATTTTACAGTTTTTTTTACTTCTGAATAGATAAATATATGCAGTTTCGTAGAGCATGGAAATGTTGTATAGGTGGTCATTTATAACACTTGGTAATCTTAAGATTGATTTTTAAGTTTTTAACTTCTAGGCAAATATAAATAATTTTACCAGATTTATGTATCAGTATTGGTTAAAATAAACAAAATAATATATTTAAAGTGTTTGTTATATGACCTATCACTTCAAATTTCTCTTATATTGCAATTTTAGTATTTGATACACTATGATATAGCACACAAAGTGACAGATAAGTGGCAAGCAGAGTTGTGAGGGCTAGTGAATTTGAGCTAATTTTAATTCTGTTATTATCAGCATGGGTTTTCTGAATTTTAGATTTGGAGAAAAAAAAGAGAGGAAAGCAGCAGATAGCTCTAGTCCCCCTAAATTAACTGACACTTTTTCAGATAGTGGTAGTTAAGAAGGCCAGACTATCATTCGATAACTATTATAAAATATAGGTGAGAAAGTTGTGAGCAAAGATTTCTCAGTATAGAGACACTGCAAGTGTCAGTACAGAGTATGATCTTAAAGAAGCTTCATCTTCTGTTGTTGGTAAGAAAATAAATTTATAGTACAAGCTAATTTTTCTTTGGTGCAATATATAGGCTAATTTATTTAAATTTTGAATTTAATATTTACTGCATCACTACCGGTTATTTCTGAAGCAAAGTCCATGCCAACATTTGAGAAAATTTGCAGTGACAAAGATGGGGGATCAAGCAAAAAATCATCATCAGCTACTCAAATAAATTGAGCTCATTAAACTAGAACAAAAGTTTTAGATCAGCTATGAGGTAGGTATAACATGAAACTGAACAGAATAAAATATGATATGCCTATTATATATACATGTGTCACATTTCAGTATTAGAAAGGTGTGGTGTACCTCAGTGTACCAGTGTTACATCATGGTATTTATCTGGTAAAGCTTGTGCAGGGTTCGTGAAATTAATTGCTAAAGATTTGAATGTCAGTGATGTTGAGAAAACCCACTTGCAGAGAAAATACATATGTAAAAATGGCTTGTTTGGGTTGAGAAAATATTTTACGTTGAGGAATAATCCTGACAATGACCGAAGAAGGTTGAAATGTTGTTCGCTTCTCAACGTAAAAATTTTTCTCAACCAAAACGTGTTGTTTTTACATATACAAAGATTTGAATACTTGTGTGGTAAATAATATTCAAAATAGAATATTTTTTTGTGTATTATTTGATGGTGGTACAGATGTGTCTTCATTGAAAGAGGAAATTGTGTATGTGCAATACTTGAAAGTTTATGAACCTTGCACTTTTTTTTATTTTTTTTACTGTAATGGGAAAAAAATCTGATGCAGACCAAATTTTTGAGCATTTGTGCACCAGTTTGAAAAATATTCACAAGTAAATGATTTGTAAGATCTATTCTTATTTGTGATGGATAGAGATGCTGTGAATTTTTGTGTTTGAAATGCTGTGTATCAAAAATTCTTTTGAGTTTTTGCCAGAATCTGTTGGTAACAATTGTATGACACACAGATTCAAACTGTCACTGAAAGATGCATCAAAGAAAGTCAAGAGTGGTTCTACAAATATCTGTTTTGTTATAGTTCATGTACAAATTTTCATCAATATAGAAAGCTTCACTGAAAAATACCTGTAAGACTTTAAACATCAAACTTTATCTACAGGAAATGTTTACAAAATAATGTGCATTAGTCATTGAGAACGAGCATTTTGTATGGTGATTAAAATGTGGCAACTAATGTTGATACATGCAGCTCAGATCATTGGAGTAACTGGAAGTAAACATGCAGAAATTTATGGCACTACTAAAATTAGTATTGACAATGTGTATATTAAAAGATATTTTTGATTTTCTCATATGTTAGCTTGTCATTGTAAGAAACTTGTGTCATGACCTACATCCCATATAAGATCAAGGCAACACTAAAAATAGTAAATTGGTTCAATGAAAAGAAAAAAACTAAATCAGACACTGCAGAGATTCATCTTACAAATTTAGATTTCCATGGAGAGCCTTTGCCAGTAGAAAAGAACAGTTGAAACTTCAATTTATGTTTTGGTTAAAATCTTTATTTTTTCCTAAATATTTTGTCAGGAGCAATTTATTCTCTTCAGGATATGTTCAAAGATGTGCTTGTGAAAGAAGATGTGCTCATGTTTTCAAAGTGAAATATTGACCTTAAAGTAAAAAAAATAAAAATAGATAGCCATGGTGAGGATGAAGTTGAAACCTTGGCAAAGCATTTTAGAGAAATCATTGAGCAAAATTTATTTAATCATGTGTAGTTAATTGGAACAAGTTCAGAAGTGATAAGTTTTGATATTCTTTTATATGTGAAATGATGTGGATTTTAGTTTTCTGTTATAGCTGTAATATTGATAAATATTAAGAAGTAGTGAATTTCCATACTTCTTCCATTTAACACTTGCAGTATCAATAAAAATGTAGTGTTGTTTTAAGTTTTAATATATGTGAAAAAAAAACATTTATTTTCATGGTGTATTGCATTTATCAACCCAATTCCATAACTGTTTGAATTTTAAATATAGAATTTTATGTTAAACTCTACATTCAATGGATCTACAGTTGTTATAGAAGAAAATTTACATAGTGGGAGGGAATTCATTTTTCTTAGTTGATATCCTGCAACCATGTTTTAGTGGAAATCATTGAAATGTGAATAAAAATGAACAGTAAAGTTACTTTCCCATGAGGAAAATTAACTTTTGTGACACATTTCACTTCCTACAGACACTTTTTACATGGTAGATGTGCTTTTGAGAAAAAAAGCTAAATTCCTCATTTGAGAAAAGAAATGGGTTTGTAATTGAAAAAAAAAGATTGGATGCAGTGTACCAGTGTTTACATACTCAGCTGTGGATGAAATGTAAGTTCAAGAAAAGAACTTGAATATGCTCTTCCATACATCTAAGTATTTTAAAGGTACACATTACACTGAAATTAAAAACAAAAAGTTTCTGGTCTTAGCAGACTAAAATTTGGGACTCAGTTCCTCCTGGGCTGGACACAGCAAGTAGTGCAATGTCGCTTTGCTCTTAAACAAACAAATAAATAAATTGCAGTTATGTTATGTACAGTGATGTGTTATTAATTATTAAAACATGCTATATTGTGGAGTCTTTTTTTTTTTAATTCTCTTTGGACATTATATGAGATGCATCCTTTATGTTTGATTCTATGCTTAAAATGAAATTGTTACTTTAATAATTTGTATTATATCATTCATATAGGAAGATAACCAAAAGCTAGGACTTTGCAGTGCTCTGTTAGATATTGGTGACTGGAAACATGCCAGTGCTATCATGGATAGATTGCCCGAGTTGTTTACAGTTTCTCATCCATCCATCCATAGCAGACTTGCTAAACTGATCAGTGCTGTTGTGGAATTGCTCTATAGAAGGTAATAATTTAATTTTTTTAAGATTTTGTTGTGGATACTGAATAAAAGATTCCTTATCCAAATGAACCTTAAGAAAGGTAAAAGTGATGCTTAGGCCTTTGTAAAATAACAAAAGTTATTGGTTCTAACTATTTATCTTAGTACAGGGTTTTCTCTAATGGAATTTTTTCCAAGTTACGATTTTGTGTAATTTTACCTCATGTTGCACTGAAAGTAGAAACATTTTGTATATTTAAATTTTTGTCTTTGATCTTTTTCTTTAGATCATGTAGACTGCCCTCATGTTTGGGACAGGTTTCTCAGCCAGAAGGGATGAATGTGAAAACAGTGAGCAGTTTTGTAGAGTTTCATGATCATGCTATTCCAATGATTTTGTCTTTAGGCCCATATTTGCATACAGATCCTGTTTTGATGGCAAAAATAGTTAGGATATGCAAAGCCTACTTAAATCAGGTTTGTAGTGTAATTACACATTAATGTGAGTGGTATAATATATTTTGACCAAAGTAGAGAGATGCATCCTGGGTACAATTTACTATCTATAAATAAAAACAAAAAAACTAGCATTATAGGGTTATGTGTATGGCTTTAAAACATTGAAACACTCATCTGTGCAACTTTATATCTTTAAAATTCTCTGTGGCCTGAAGGATATCAAAACTATATCCTGTCACAAATTTGTTGTTGTTCACCTATTCAAGTGTATCTTAGACATGTGGGTTCTGCATTCTGAGGAAATCAGTTTAATTTGAAAACACCACAGCAAAGAGATTTAGGTAGGTCTGTTAATATTATGGAATCGTGCCTAACTTACTATTCAATATTATATAGCATATCAACTTTTAATAATCTTATATTTATATTACAGGTTTCTTTTTCTCTTTGTTTTTGCAAAGATAGAATTGAAATTACATTTTTGATGTGTAAATTTAATGCCATAAAATAATTTATATATGTAAATTAATTTAGGTTATTAAATAGTGGAGTAGAAAGGATAAAAAAACTCCATAATTTTTTTTATATGCATCACATTATAAGAAGCTTAATTGTATATCTTTGATCTACTGGCTCAAAATATAAAGATGAGCATTAAATAGACAAAACTGCAGTCCACAGCAGAGTGTACAGCCATTTAAGGAATGTATTAGGCTTCTATGTTACAAATTATATTTTGCATTTTATTTTTGATAAAGAAAATCTGTAACAGGCACATAGAATTCATAAATAGTTGGTTCACTATAATATTATTCACACATCTAAATTAGTTTAGGTTATTATATGGAATGTTAAAAAAATGCAGTAAATCTTATATACTATTAAGCAGCAATCCTATCATAATCATAAAATATATTTTCTGCATGTGATATAAAAACAAGTGTAAAGTTAAAAGATTGGACTGAATCAGTTGGAGTTACAAAATCTGATTATGTTCAGTTTTCTTTCAATGCTACAAATGATGTTTTCCAGTAGTCTTTTAATATTTCAGAAGTGGACTGTGCTGATGTATCAGTAAATAGATATTCTTTGGCTTACTATTTAAAAAGTAGTCAGTGAAATCTCAGTCATTAAAGGATCAGGAATATCCAAGGCTATTCTCTATGAAGAAAATCTAATAATTTTGTTGAAATTTATCCTGTTTCAGCCCATACTTATTCTGGGATATACCCTGCACAGTATTCATACCAGTCTTGAACATCTCAGCTTGAATGTATTCAGAACTGCTATCAGGTGTTAGCATGAATGTATTAATGTCATGGTTTCTTTAGGTTTTTTGTTGTGCAAAGTCCAGAGAATGACTTGCTGCATAGCTCTGGAGACCACTAATTCAGTGTAGTCTTAGAATCATGGTTATTAATTTATAGCAGTAGTGTACAGCAACTGGCCATACAATTGCCATAAGGTTTCATGTATCTGTGCTATGTTACTTCATTTCTGCTGGTCTGGATTAATTTTTCTGCATTGTAAGAAAGACGTGTTCTTTGGTTGCTCTTCCAAGAGCTTTTGAAGTGTTTATTTTAGTAAGGTTTCCCACAAGGATTAAAGTGAATTTTAAATTTTGAATTGCTGACCTAGAAAACATCAAGAGAATTTTCATGTTACAGATATAAATTGGAAAAATTCTGTGAATTTCATGTTTAATAATGCCATTAGGGCATGATAGACAAAAATAAAAATTGCAATTAGGAAAAAAAACACAAAAAATGCATACAAACTTCAGCTTGTAAGTTGGTATGCGCCAGTAGGCAAAATAATTAAATTTCTGTTGATAGCAAGAGGCTTTATACATTATTTAGTAAATCAAAATGTTGTCTTTCTGTTGGTAAAATTATTTAGAGATCCAGCAATGCCAGTTGGTTAGGGTGCTTGACTTGCAACCTGAGGGCCTCAGGATGAAATCCCAGTCATATCAAACAAGCTTGCTTTTACTAATAAAGCAGAGAACAATGTTTTGACCTTTGATTGAAATGTTATTCTCTGCTTTATTAGTAAAAGTGTTCATACCCATACCAGCTTTTGTGAGATATATTTTTACTTCAAGTGGGTTTGTCATCATCACAAGAAATAGGCTCACTGTTTCAGTCATGATGCTGTTATAATGTGATGGTCAATCCAACTATTCATTGGTAAAAGAGTAGCCCAAGAGTTGGTGGTGATAACTAGCTGCCCTTCCTCTAGTCTTACTTGGCTAAATTAGGGAAGGCTGGTGCAAACAGCCCTCATGTAGCTTTATTTGAAATCCAAAAATACACAAACATAAATTATTTAATGGTAAATGTTGGAGAGAATTATTGGCAATTTGTTAAACTCAAGGTGTCAGAGAGGTGCGATGTTGATTTAAAAAGAGAGGGTGGGTAAGTGGAACAAATAAATGTCACAATACACATACAAAGGAAGGATGATAATTTATATAAATATTTCCTTTTAAAATTAAGGAATTCAAATGTGTATAATATTAACTTTGACTTATTACATTTGAAAGCCAATCTTATTTGCATATGTTAATAATAAAGTAATTTAACGTTTTGGATATAATTCTGTGAAAGGTCTTTTTGCTTATTTTAACCTTATTTCCATCTTATAAGCATTGTTGTATGAGGTATAAATGAAAAGGTTGACACATGATAAACATACCTGTGTATAGTTACTGTATTCTCTTTAATATGATTGTACAGGATGATGGTGTAAGACTATAAAGTGAGTATAAATGTAATGGATGTCTTATCAGGTTCAATTCTGTTATGAAGTGTTCTGTGTGTATAATTGATGTGTATAATATAAATATGATTACTGATTGAGAAATGTACAGTTAAGTTAAATAATTTACTTTTAATGTAGATGGACTCGATAAAATTTTAGAAGTTTGTATAAAAATTGTACAATATGGTCTGTAAATGAATGAATAATTTTGTTAGTATTTGTTTTATGGATATATTCCACTGCATTGTACAGTTATCAGTTGAAAGTTTGATACATTCTGCATGCATGCTCATCAGAAAATATTTCTTAAATATTTAACCAATGAAAAGCATACCTATTTAATAATATTACACTTTACAACAGTAAACCTATTGTTTCTGTATATTAACTTGTAATGTAATAATTACAGATGTTAAAATCTATAGTGTCGTAATGCTATAATATTGCTTTTGTGAACTGTTTTAAATTAAAATGTTAATTTGTATGTGTGTGTTAGACCCAAATGAATAAAATGCCTGTTGAATGTGTTATGATGAAATTTCAATAATTAAAAAATTGTGTGGTTTATTATATTAAATTTTTGCAAGATAACATTTAAACTAACTGTGACTCTTATTATACAGTCTTTATTTATTAAATAATACATATCACAGGTAATAGATCAGTTTACAAATGTACTGAAATTAAATAACATATTGTGGTCAAGTGTGGGACCAATGAGTTGTAGGTCTTCCTGTATGGCCCCCCAGTGGCTCAGCGGTATGTATGCGGACTTGCACGCTAAAATTTGGGTTTCGATACCCTTGGTGGGTAGAGCACAGATAGCCCATTGTGTAGCTTTGTGCTTAATTCAAAAACAATATTCCTGTATGATCTTGAAGCTTCTATAGCAAAAGTGAATTTAAGTTTTGTATGAGCAGAATCAAGACATTCCTTGAATAAACAGGGTCTTGCTTTGAGGTACAGCAGTTTGTTTTCATTGCATGCCTGGGTAATACGGTTATATTTATGCATGCAACGTTGTGTGGTGTACTATCATCCATTTTAGATTTTAAAATTTTATGAACCACACTGTTGAAATATAATCCATCCATATGGTAAATGTCTTAGCATACAAGCAGGGGTGATTTTATTGAGAACAGAACTGTGTGATGCAACTACAATCCATTTCATTTTTATTGTTGCTAGTGTTGGTGCCCATTAGAAATTTATCATGGTATTCCAGCATTGAAAAATCCTCAAAAGCAAGTTTTAGATATTGAAATACTTGGCATTCCTTGTTCCATCTAAAATAAATCAGTTTTAATGAGAACATAGAGTAGTGTAGTTGGCCTCAAACTGTTGCTAACATGACCAGATACAAAATCAAGTTGAACTGCAGACTTCTCACCTAGACTTAGTTTGTGGCAATTGTCTTGCCACTGCTACTTTTGTAGTGTTTATTGAAACTCCATCTCTACTTACTGTATGACCAGGAAACTCCACTGCTTCATTAATGAACTTGGATCTTCTTTGTTTTAATGAATTCATGCAACATGTGAATGTAGGTTCAACAGTTTGATGATATTCTTGATTTGGTATGAAGGAACATAGTTAAAAAGGAACTTAGATCTTTTGTGGCTGTTGATTTTGTGTTTTTTGACAAATGGCACTGCCAGTCCCGTACCCATTTGTGTTCTATGGGATATTTAGGTGACCTAGTCATTGTTAGAAGGTATATTGCCTTTAAATTTGAGTTCTGTCACTGGTGAGTCTGTTATTGCTCATGGTATTGAGGCCTTGTTAATGTTCCTTTTCATGACATTTAATTAGCATCAGATCTAGTTTCTGAGCCTATTGTGGTTGGAGTAAGATCTATTTTCCCAATTAAGGATGTATCATTATTGTTGGGAAATGATTTGGTTTGGGGGGGGATTTTTACCAAACTCAAAATGGTTAGTGAGTCAATCACTTATTTAATTTTAGGATGATGTTGAAGAGAATCCTAATGTGTTTCCCTTGTGTGTACATTTTAATTCCAGCTCAGGTTATTCAATTGAGCTAAAAACAAATGTAAGACATATTTAGAGGGTGATATTGTAAATTTGTGTCAGACAGTTTTTGATTCTGAGAGGGATCTTGCAAATAATTGTCTTACTGAAAATATATTGGTGAGTGACAATAAAAGTGAGCTACCTGGTTTACCTGGTGAAGTTTCATTTGCTAGAAGTAAACTAATCACTGGGTAACAAAATGATCCATAAATCTCTTCATTTTTTTGGGAGCACATATTTAATTAGAACTGGATAAAGTTCCAGGGGGTTACTTTTTCAGAAATAAGGTACCCATGAGAAAATTGAGACCACCAAATGTATCAGCTTCAGAAGAGTGGACTGTAGTTTTTCAAATTGTTATTCCAAAAGCATATTGTTCTGAAATATTGAAAGTTGCTTGTGAACTTCCCATGGGAGGCCATCTAGGTGCCAACAAGAAGGGTGACAAAATTGTGAGACACTTCTTTTGGCCAGAAAATTGGACAAAATGTTTTCCAGTATTATAAAACTTGCCATACCTTTCAACTGGTCAGAAAACCTAATCAGAAAATTTTTGTTGCTCCTTGGAAACCTATCCCTGCTTTTGAAGATTCATTCAGTCATGTTATACTTTAACCAGAAACTTCATTAAAGAACCATTATTTGTTGCTTATTATGTTCATATCCATTTGATTCTCTGAAGTCATTCCTTTGAGAAATATATTAGAGCAAGAAATTTCTAAGGCTGTGATTAATTTCTTTACTTTGTTTGGCTTACCCAAAGAAATTCAGTCTAATCAGGGATCAAATTTTGTTTTGGAGTTCTTTCAACAAGTTGTTTATCAGCTCGGTGCTAAACAACTGAAATATGCTAACCAGAATTATAAGGTGCTCTTTAGAGATTCCATTCTACCCTGAAATATGTAATGAGGTTTTACTATTTTGATAAAGAGAAGGGTTGAGATGAAGGAATTGATTTATTATTTGCTGCTCGTGAGTTGGTTCAGGAATCATTAGTAGGTTTTAGCCTGTTTGGGGTGGTGTTTGGCCTTTCAGTACATGGTCCTTTGAAGTTGCTGAAGGAAGAATGGTTAGTAGATGACTCGAAAGAAATGCACTTACTGGACTGCATGTTTGAGATTAACATACCTGATGTTTGTACATAAGTGTGGTCAGACTTGACTCTTGATAGGGAAAAATATTGATGTGTGTGTGAATTGTTAAGATGCCAAAAAATATTTTTGAAGCAACATCAACAAATAATTTTTTAGATTTTACAAAAGAAAACCTATTGGGCTTAGATAATTGCATTATTTGTTATTTTCTAAAAAACGTTTTAACTTTGTACCAATTTAGTGAAAGCACTTTACCTTTAAGTTATTGTTTAAGTAAAAAAATGATTTAAAAGCTGTCACTTGTTAAATAATAACCTGAGTTTTCTACTAGCATTTTACTTGAGTGTTTAAGAGCTTTTTAATATTTAGTGTTACATAAATGTTTCCAAAAATTACAAATTTTAATAATGTATAGTTATAAGCATACTTGATTTTATGAACTTGTGTTTGTGTCTACTAACCATCACCATTTTTCTGTCTCATTGGCTTTAATATTTTTGTAATAAAACTACTCTAAGATGTTTTGAACCACAAAAAGTGACAACACAGTTATACTATTAACTTTGCTATTGGTCTTCCATGTGATATTTTTAAAGACAAAATTGACCCATAAGCTATTTTGCATATTGTAAACTTCATTTTATTTGTAAACAGAATTTAAATTTTTATAAATTACACAAATTTGATGTAGCAAAAATTGTTTTCAATGAGCTTTATTATCATTAAAGATATTTCATTACGTTAACTTTGACATCGTCTTAAACTTAAAATTTTGATACACAAAAGAGCAGGTGGTAAGGGCTAAATTTTGGAGAAATTTTTTTTGTTGGTTATATTCCAACTTGTTACTTTTTTAGGTTGAAATTGTTAACTTGTGGTTGAATAGAAAGTAAACATATTAGTTACATTAATTTTATTGTAGATAGGCATAGACTTAAATTCAAGTGTCTTTTTTATGGATTACAGGATTATTTATAGTTTTCCATTATTGATACAAGGAACTTTGTTAGAATTTAGTAATTTATGTTTCTAAATGGATTTCCCCTTCCCCACACTCTCACTTAAAAGGATGAAGAAACTAGTGGTATGTTGAAGTATGCTGTTTTAAATGTTATCCATGAATGTCTTTTACCATCTCTTGCCTTACTGGATGGAAACTGCTGTATGTCAGAAGAACTGTGGGGGCTGCTGAAGATGTATCCATATCAGAAGAGGTAAAAATATGTTGTATATTGTGTAATTTCCAGTTTTGAATTTTTTTTGTATTTATACAAAGTAATAGAATAAAGTTATGAAAGTATGTATTTGTCTAACTCTAAATCAACAGTTTTCATTTTTTGTTCTGCAGACTTCTTCCAGAAAAGGTTTCACAGTTACCTTAAAAAAGCAAGAATATAGAGTGTCAATTCTGTTGCAGTTCATTGATGTAAAACAATTGTTCTTTGAATAAAAACATTTGGGAATTGCTTTTCTGGGTGTTAGAAAATTATTTTTAACTGTGATGTAACATTTCTATGTTTTCACATTGTGTAATTTACACTGTTAAAAAGATTAGAAGAAGACCAGTAATTCTTATACTGTCAGATGCTTTATAAGAAGAAGTAAAGATAAATTATACTCTGTTTTCACTGAAAACTGGTAAAATATTTTTACTATCTGGAGTGCCCATTCCCTTGAACAGAAACTATATAAATTCATGACTTGTGAAAGGTTATCGTAGAACATGAGAAGTTCATCCATCATATGTAATTATAAAAACTAAAAAAAACTCCCATAAGAACTGCAAAACCCAAAATATAAAATTGGAAATTTGTATTCATGTATCTGTAGACCCAATGAACCTTCATACCAAAGGGTGAAGTACTAGTAAAATCTGCTAAGTAGTTACATGAAGAGGTGACAGACAGTACTATTATATTTATATAGGTACTCTTATTGATATAAATCTAGAGTATCGATAAAATAATTATGTTTGGTGTTATCTCAAAACGTAAGGTATACTCAGTAGAAATAAAAACATCTTACTTATTTTTGTTCAAAGGTAGAAAAGTGAAAGAGATTGTGATATATTTTAAATAAGAGGTAAAAGTGTGATTATTGTGATATATAATACAACTTGAATAGAAAATATACTGAAGAGGAAAATGTTAAGATGCTAAGAAAATGTAGCAATGCTTTCGTCATCTTTGTGTTTTTTACATTTTTTTTTAAAACTGGTGAATATATATATCTTTGTACAGAGGCTAATGGTGTGTACATTTAGGATGTAAGGTTATATTGGAGCAATTGTTATGCAGTTTTTTTTTATAGGTTTAGATTGTACAGTTTGTGGAAGAGTGATAGCCATCAAGGGAACCCATTATTGATTAGAGGGAAAGCTGACACTCTCAAGAAAGTCAAATATATTATGAAGTAAGTTTTTGAAATTTTTGTATCTGAAAAGAATGTGTTAATATCTGTCTTTTTTTTTCTTAAGTTATTAATTAGCTTAGATAAACTACCAGTATTTGTTTTTGGCATTGCAGTTTCTTAAGTTTGTAAAGGACTATTTTACTGGACAATTTGTAAGATATTTAACAATATCTTACTAATTGGTCAATTTTGGATATTCAACAAAACCTTTGAAGTGATGGATAAACACCTGATTCTCCTTCGTGATGTATTAAAAGTATGGCCCAAATGACAAGCAAGATGCTAAGAATGTGATTTAGACATTTCATTATAATGTTATTTCAACCCTTAACTGATTCTTTTCAGTTATTAGTTGGTCTGACATCAGCAACTGTACCTAGTCTAGTAGATGGAATTTTCTCAAAACATTTGCCTGCTATGAACACAGCATTATCCATTATTTCCTAAAGATGACAACAATGATTGGTAATAGAAAAATAATTTTGATTTGTTTAGTCTCATTGTAATGTTATTTTTTTTTGTTCATTACTGTTTCATAGTGCTAATTTAATTGCCTACTGACACAACAGTTAATGTATATAGTAGCATTAGAATTATGTATTTGAATATGTGTATGCATGTATTTCTATTTATAGACGTTTGAGTAAGGAGAATGTGAAACCTTCAGGTAGACAGCTTGGAAAACTCAGCCACAGTAATCCCTGTATTCTCTTTGAATATGCAAGTATTATTTTTGTAATCACAAAATATGAAATAATATTTAATAATTATTTCACTTCATTTTTACTTTTGAATATTTCTGATTTAGTTCTTTTATCACTAAGAGATGAACTGTCAGTAATTTTCACCTCGAGAACTTACTTTGGTTTAACTTTATTCATTACGAGTTATTACAAATGGTTATTTAACATATGTAATTGCATACTTCTATAATTGAAATATTAACAATGATTATTATTTTAAATGTATTAATAAATATCTTTAGAAATCTTCTTATGAGTTCATTATTATATCATAATTTGCTCAATTCATGATATCTGAAAACAAGTGGTAATGTTTAGTTGTACAAGTCACAGTTGAAGAATTTAAAATGAAAATATTTACTCAAAAAGCAGACCTACCTTTCTCACTGTGAAATACACTCTAGATTTCTAGTATATTACTAATTATCTGCAAGTTGATTACTAGGATATGGTAATATCTATAACACTGACAGTTTTCTTACTGCTACATGAATGTTTTTATTTAAATTTGATGTTAAATGTTGTAGAAAATGATTTAAATACTTAAGAAAATTAGGTCTGACAAAAATTGTGATTTTTGAGTAGCATAAGAAATAGTAGTAGTAGTTTTTGAGTAGGACATTGTATTCACTATGGTTAAATAATTACTTGCAAATGGGATAATTGTCTTTAAGAAAAACAACTGATAATTATAGAAATTATCCCCACCTTTAGAAAGTAAATGAAAGTAATTGCATTAAAGTAATGGTGTAAATTGTTTCTTAAGCATGTGTAATTTAAATATTATACAAAGGCTAGTTATGTGTCAAGTTATTGTAATTTGTAACAGACTGATATTGTATTTGATGTTCATTATAGTAATCAGTTAAAAAAGTGTGAAATTTTGAACAGAATTTCAATTGTTCTTGTGATAAAAGTGTAAATTAGAATTGTTGTCGAACTAACAATTTTTTTTGTGTTGATAAAAGGTTGTCCTGCATTTCTTTCAACAGAGACCAAACATAACCAATTATCAGTTGCTTTTTATAAGTATATGTATTTTGGGGAAAATAAGGTAATACTTTTACTCCCCACTCTGTTCTAAAATATTTATATTTCAGGAACAAATGTATGTAAGAGAGAGATGTTAAAAAATACCTTACTATAGTGGTAAGTGGTGTAATTATTTGTTTCAGTTGATAAAGTACTGGTGCAATGTGCGAGAGATCATAGGGTTGACTTTTCTTGCAGGAATGCAAATAATTTGATACCAGAAGAGTTAATGTCATCCCTTAGTAGATGTTTCATGACCCTTTGTGAATTCTCAAGAAATAGGCTTTGTTTATGAGAGGTGAAGAATGTCGTATTTTGAATGCTCCAAAAAAGGTTATTACCAGAAGCTATTGGGTTTAGATCAGTTGGAAGAGTTTTGCTTAACTCACAAGAGTATTGAGTTTGATTCTCAGCTGAGGAGAATAAAAAATAAAAGTTAATTACCACTTACATATCTGTTTTCTGCAGCAATACAGAATTACTCTACTATATAAGAGCTACTTGTATTTTTTTATTTACAATTATAAATATAAGAGCCTTAGCTTCTATTTATTACATCATTTATTTGTAAGAACTAGCACTAATTTACCACACAATTTATGATTATTTCAGCACTTTTGTCAAATAACTTATTTACAATATAGGGTTCTGTTTACTGCAACATTAAATAATGTTGATTAATTTACTAGATATTTTCTGTTTCCTTCAGATTTCTTGAATAATTGTGTACATCATTAGTTTTGTTCACAGTCTGCTACACTACACTGTTGCAGAATAGTTCGTAATTCTAACTCAGTTTCCCCTCTACATCACCTGAGAATGTGTTTATACAAATTCTGGTTGCTGCAGTACTGGAAAAATAAATTAACATTTAATAGTCCTGTAAAATTAAAGTTTGTTGGAATTTTGTTGTTGTTGATAATGAAATGATCAGTAGATATGAGCATGGAAAAGGTAAGTATTAGAAACAAGATGCTTAAAGTGATGTAACAGTTATTGCTGTCAGTACAGTTTAATTGATGTTTTTTTTTCAGAATGTACTCATGAAATTATACGTAACTGCTCATATAGCTAGTGTATCTCAACAAAATTCATCAAGCTTTTAGTAAGCAGTACAAGACTGTTCTGCAAAAAATAATCAGGTCTTTAAATCAATTTTATACATGAAAGATTTATTCCAGAATTTATGAAGCCTTTACTGAGTGTCTAATTGCAACATAATTTTCATGCTAAAAGCAAAGTCCTTTTTTTTGTTAGTTTTCATATTTAATTTGTGTAACTTTAAGCTTGTTCTAAATTAGTATTAATTTTCATTAACATTTTGTATATTATGTTTTCCCAGGGACCCAACACAGTAAATTGAAATTTTCTCTTTGTACAAATAATACAATATCAAATGGTAGAAGAAATTATAAATATTTTTGAAAACAGAATATACTTGTAGCTTGTGATCTTCAGTTTGTTTATATTTTGATGAAGCTAAAGGATTTGTCACTATTAAGTGGAAGTTTTATATATAATATATGTAAAACATAGTATATATCTCACAAAGGGGACAAGAGAATATAAATTGGGCAATTAAGAGTTAAAAGATTTCAATATGATAGAGTAAAATGAAGATTGAAATTTATTTAAATATATTTTTTAAATTAATACATTACAACTTTTATCAAAATGTAAATTATAAACTACATTGTTGTATCAATTTTATTTATTTTAGAGTTCTTTATTGAAATTTATTAAGTAACCAAAATGTTTTTGACATGCACATTTTGACATACCCATACTGAGAGAGAGAAAAAGAACTTTTAAAGTATCTTAAACCACTGTAGTAGTCTACTGTTATGTAAGAAGTATATTCCCAACTACTTCATGCTCTTTTTAGTAAGACTTTAAAGTTGCACTGTATTCATATTGAAATCCAAGTAATGCTTGTTTTAATGGCAGTGTTTTAACCTGTAACCACAACATAAAACAGTTCTATAAAAAAAATATACTCTGCTGCATATTATTTTAAAAAATTAAAGAAACCAAAGGGAGGCAGTGTAATTTTGGTTTATTTGCTATATTTGATGATTAAAAATAAACTTTTTTATCTGTTATGTTTTTAAGATAATTAACATTATTAAATTTTCATTCTTAAACTTTATTTCTGCACCCCTTGAGATGTGTTTCTGGACGTGGTGAGGGGTTCTCCTGGGGAAGGCTCTGTAATTTCAGTTGATCTCCTCTTGGATCTGAATATCCACCCACCTGTTTTCCATGCATGGTAATCTGTAAATTGGAAATATGATCCTGGTGGTTGAGAGCTTCAACCCCAATACACCACTTTGACCTTGCATTCTGGTAGAGGTGGCTCCCCCAGGGTCATTTGACTGGTTCAGTTGTGCTAGGGTGAACTGAGTAGCAGTGTTTGGTGTTACGAACATTCTGTTTGATACTATGATACAGTGAAACTGTAGAGGTTTTTACTTTAATCTGAATGGCATTAAGACTTTGATTGATTTCTATCATTGTGTGTATTTTGTTACAGGAAATATTTCTGAAACCTGTCAATTCAGCTGTCTTTCAGGAGTTTTCTTTTTGGAGGGGTGGTACTGCTGGTCAACCAGCATGTGCTCATTCTATCTTTGGAGCTTGATACATCCTTAGAAGCCATTAGCATCTGTTGTTTTTTAGGTCATACCACCAAGGTTTGTTCTTTATACCTTTCTTCTGGAAATAATCGATTAGACCTTGATGGGTTTTATTGAACAGTTATATCTCATGTTAATTTTGGGAGAATTTAATGGACACAACCCTTTCTGGGGTGGGGCTGATATTGATGGAAATGGCCATTCTGTAGAGCATATGTTTTTGGATCACAACATTTTTCTCTTCAATAGCAGATCTTTTACTTATTTTCATACACTTAGTTGGCCTGTTACCATCATCAATCTCTCTGTCTGTTCCCCTTTATTTTTATCTTACTTTACTTGGAGGATTGAGAAAGGCTCATGCAGCTCAGTGATAAATTTCGTATTATTTTGAAAAAGATTAGTCATGATTGATGCTAGTTAACGTTTGCGCCTCAGTGGAAGTTAGATCATGTCAATTGGCCCCTTTTCACTCCTTTCTTGCACTTGATTCTGTTATTGATACATGACTGTGTGGAAGTAGTGATTGATTATATTATCCAGGTAGCTGCTCCATCTGTTCCTAAGCCCTTTTTCCTAGGTATTCTTGTTCATGGTGGAGTTTGGAAGGTTCAGAACAGGCCTGAGATACCTACTGATGGTATTCCTCTGTTTTTATTTGCATCCTTCACCAGTGGGCCCATGATGATTTTAGGCTTGGCAGGTCAAGCAACAGAAATGAAAGGAATTTTGGATTACAATCACAGCTAGCATATCTTCTACTACCAGTTCCAAAATCACCTGGGACAAGATTTGGAAGGTCAGTGGGATGTATGCCTCCTTATCCTCTTTCCATCTTGCTTTCTAGTTTTCAGGAAGTTGCCATTATTCTCGTTGATGCTTATTGAGTGGCAGCTTTAGACTCTTCATTTGCTTGTTGAAGTGACTGCAGTAAATGGATTTTACCTTTTTTTTTTTTTACCAAAACCATTTATATGCATTTTTGTCACAAAATGGATATATAGACCTTGATTCTAAGCTCTTTCTCAGTGATGTTATTTTTCCCATGGTTCCTGAGGCAAAGTTTTTTGGGCTTATTTTTGATTGTAAGCTTACTTTTCATTCCTCACATCAAACAGTTATGTGTGAGTGTATGAGGGCACTGAATATTCTCCATGTCTTTTCTTACATCTCTTGTGGAGTGGAGTGGATTGATGCTTGGTGCTCAAGATCTGTTGTGTTTGCATTCACTCCAAATTGGTCTGTGGATCTCTCCTATGGTTCTACCAGGATCTTAGTCTTGAGGATGCTGGACCCCATTTACAGGGGCTTTCTGCACTTTTCTACTCCAGAGTTTGAATGCTGAGTTCAGTGTTCCTCTTCCCCACATTTACTGTTTTCAACATTCTTTCAACATGGAGTATGCCATCAGACTTCAATTTTAACAATACCTTCCCACCTGGGATTGTTTTCCTTCCTCAGTAGGCTGTGCTCTTTTTGAACAGATGGTCTGCCATGTTTTATTTTGGTTTTTGTATCTAGGCACGGCTGGTTGAGTTGGGTGTATCACTGAATGACATTGTTGTCTCCACTGCTCAGCCCATTCCACCATGATTTATTACCATCCCCAACTGTGGCTTTTAAGTCATCTGAGGAAGACTGCTACTTACGATTAGAAGTATCGTCTTCTCTGTTGAACATTTTTCAAACCATTTATTTAATCATGTTTATACAGATCATTCTAAATTGGGTGATTGTGGGATCTGCTATGGCTTGCTGTAGTTTGATGATTGCTTACAGGATCCCCTGTACACTTTCTGTGTTTAGTGTGGAGTTGTATGCCATTTCTCTTGTACTGAATCAGGTAGAAGCTACACACTAGTCACACCAACTTTTTTAGCATTCTACTGGCCCTGGAATATTTTAGTATTAATTCTCGCCATATTCTCAGCGATACTGAACAATGATTGGCCCATTTTTTTATTTTTTTTATTCTTTATCTTCTATTCATATCCAGTTTTCTATAGGCCTGGTTACATTGGTGTTCATGTAGTTGAGCTACCTAACTTTACAGAAAAGCCTGTTTGCACTGGTGGTATTGCAGCTGTTCTTATCTGGTACATGGACTACAGTCCTGTATTTAAGACTCAATTTTGTGCATTTTGGCAGTTGATTTGGAGTGACCAACATTGTAACAAGCTCTTCCAGATCAAACCTTTTGTTGTTCTTTATTTCAGTGAGGATTGGAATGAGGAAGTTGTCCTGGATAGGCTACAAATTACAGTTTTTAACTCATTGTTTTCTTTTATTTGGGACTACTCCACAAATGTGTGGCTTTTGTGACACTTAATTCACAATATCTCACATTTTACTTGTGTCAAATTTCACAATTTCCTTGTGTTTTTAACTTTTTTAAATATTTTTATCTTTTATCTGAATTTGGATATTTAACTTGATTCATTTTTATATTTTATAATAATTCAACTTTTATATTCTGTACTGGTTGTTTGACCAAGATAGACTAGTTGCTTTGCATCAATCAATAAATGCCAAACAGCCAAACAAAATCAGTTTCTGCAATAATGCATGGTTATTGTGGTATTCTCAGATAAACTTGTTTTATACAAGTAACAGCTTAATTTGTTTACAGAAGAACTAAGCAGGAAGTTTGAAAAGTAATCTGAATTTGGAAACCAACTGAATTTTAAAGTGTGTGAGAAATAAGGTGACTGGATATTCATGATATTAATTGAAAAAATTCTTGTTAAGGTCAGATACAAATGATCAGAGATAAACCAAGGTTCCCAAAACAAGAAGAATTTGCTACTTCTAGTTGGCAATGAGGAAAGTTTTTTTTTAAATAAGGAGAGTTAACTCTTTATATTAAACTTATTTACAACTGTAAAATGGTGGTAAAGGAAATAATTTTGCACTTATGAGGTTAATAATTTACATTGTGTATGTACTGCAGACACACACAAAATGTATGCAGTTTGAAGCAATATATAATACAGGATTACAAACTGAAATTTCATAAAAAGTTGTTTCTATTAATGGATTTTCCATAATTAAGCTATGCAGATTTTGAAAATTATCATTTTTTTTTCCTATCATCTCAGGATTTTTTACATCTAACCATACTTCTCTTTTCTTTGTCCATATGGTCAGATTGACTGTTGGAGATTATTGTGCAAACTGGTAAATGGAACTCGCTCAGTTGTTTTTTTTTTTATCTTGCATTATTTGCCTCATCTGGCAGCCTCTGCATCTGAGGGTTTTTGCCAACTTCCACATTTTTATAACTATCTTTGCTATTTCTACTAGATTGTACAGGGGGAGTATTTTTATTTTTGCCTTTCAGGGTCACTTTTTTTTCACAGGATCCCAATCTGTAACAAGTGTTGAACATATAAGTGTGTTTTTATCATACCAATTCTGCACTGGCAACTACTACTTCACTATAATTACTACCAGTTGCAACAGGCTCTGTAGAAATGAGGTGTTCCATGAGCTTACAAGGTTATATTACCATACTATTCTGGACCACCACTTATGGCCTATTATCTTTAAAGAGGGACTTTGTCCATCACTACTGATTATTGGACTGAATACATGAGGGATGGTTTGCTTTTAAAAATTTAGTAACATTTGGATATAGGGGCCAAGACCCTTAATTCGAATCCTGAGTAGTGGAATCTTCACTGTCTGGTCGGGGCTTGTCTGTAGTGATGATTGTTCATATACAGTTTCACATTTAATACAGAAACTAAGTTCAGGGTGAAGAGCATGTATATTCTGGATGTAATGTGGTTTATCCACTTGGAAGCCACTTTTATTTTGGTAAATATATGACCTGTGTAGATGCTGACTGTATGGTTAATGCTCTCATTTGCCATTCCACTTTCTAATTGTAAAATTTTAGCTCTAAGTAGCAGTGGAAGTAAGAACATTTTGGAAGGTACCATTTTCCTAAATTGAAAATCTATTTCCAGTAATACTTGTGGCAACAAAAAAAACACCCAAAACATGGCACCTTTCTAAATCATCACTAACAGTTTTGTAATCCATTTGCAGCAATTCATTCAATTATACATTTCAGCACATGATACAATTAACTTTTTTTCCATTCTGGTACACACTTTCAGTAACAAACATTGTGTGTGATTGTTTAATCTGCTGTTGAGAACAAGAAAGTCACAAAGGGAAATAGAACAAAATTATTTGTGTTTTTTCTGGACCATATGTATGATGTCTGATCAAAAAGTTTTAAAACTTCTTCAGTTACGGGTGCCAGTACAGAGGCAGTGAGCTTCATTGAGGTGTGTACAAAATACAAATAGTGATCTACCGGAAGAACAAGCCATTTCTCCCGACTTTATACCTGTGTTGTGAAAAATGTGCTCAAAGACAGAAGTTTTTTTTTGCCCCTGTCGTAATTTAAATGGACAGATAAAAGAGCATGTGTTTGCATCAAGTTTTGTGTGAAAAATGGTAAAGAAGAAACAGAAATTTTCAATGTTTAAGAACTGCTTTTGGTGATGACTGCTTAAGTAAAGCTGTTGTTTATCATTGGATAAAATGCTTCCAAGATGGCTGGAAATTGGTCATAGATGACCCATGTTTTGGGCAACCATCAACATTGTCCACTGATGAAATGGTTGCTGACGTGAAAGACAGTTGACCAGGCTTTTGTATAAAGAGGTCTTAATTCACTTGAGGGAGAAAGTTAGATTAAACTGCTGCAAACTGTGAGAAAATGGTCACTGGTTTCTTCTTGACAATGCACCTTCACATACTGTTGTGTCTGTTCAAGAATTTTTGGCAGAAAAAGAAAACATTCCTGTGATACCTAGCCCCATGTGATTTCTTTCTGTGTTCCCAAAAATCAAAATTAATTGAAAGGAAAGAGATTGATGACATTCCAGCCTTTCATAATAATGCAAAAGCAGAACTTAGTCACATAACAGTTGAAGACTTTCAGCATTGCTTCCTTTTAAAAATGGCAGAAATGTTGGAATAAGTGTATTGGCTGAGGGAGATTACTTTGTAGGTGATAGCATATAATACTGGGGTATGTACATTATTCTTCAGAATAAAAGTGAAGCCTCAGAACTTTTTGATCACATCTTGTTTATGCCAAAATTTCATAGAATTGGACTAAGTGAAAAAAAAAAAAATCATGTGCTAACAAAGGAAACGTGAAAGATGCATGCATTGAAGAAACATTTTTAGTTCTCATTGTAAGTTAGTTTTACTTTTTAATTCTGACTCCAGTGAATAACAGAATGATGTTCCCTGATAAATTCAAATTGTTCTTGAATACACTAAAGAGAAAATGAAGAGCAATTCTAATCTTCTTAGTGTAAAAGCATTTTGTTAACTCTTGTTGGTAGTGTCCATGAAAGGTAAGCTGAAAACAACCATTGGAAGACTATACAGACAGTAAAATAAAAACTAGGATGCTGTTATAGGGTATCAGTTTTCTTTCACCAAGAGAAGTGATATTGAAAGCCCACAAAAGGTAAAGAAAGAGTAAGTGGCAAAGAAGTTTGACTTGTTGGAGAAGAGAAATTACAATGAGTGCTAGTGTTACAGAAGTAAATTGCAGGTTTTGAAAACATTGAGTTTGTTTTCTGCACAATCAAAGCATTTTTTTAAAGAAAAGTAGTGCATATTTTATGCCAGACCATATAAGAGTGCTAATGTAAATACTTTTGGGCTTATCATTTTTAAAACAAATATGATGAACTGATGTGCTTTGAGGAGTATTAGCAGATAAGGTTTAATGAAAAACTATTCAAAGGTGTAGAAAATGTCTCATTTAATTGTTTTTGAGAGGGGTGCGAAGCTTAGACATAGCTATTTTTTTCTGAAATGGGAGCTAGGTGGACCTCTATTTTCAGATTTTGATTTTTTTTATTTAAGCTGTTCATAATGAAATAGTGCTGTAGTTTTGTGTGTAAATATATATTTTTTTGTATCACGTGGAATGTATAAATTTTGTTCAGTAAGTGGAAATTTAGTGACAAAAAAAACTTTTTAAACACTTTTCTGATACTTGTTTTTGTATGCCTGAGAAGGACAGAATCAGCGGTTGGTTTTTGACAGGATTGTTTGATATATTTGGATGAACTTTGTGTTTTCATTATATGTGTAGATAATTAAATGAAGATACTGTATTTTGGAATTTGTTTCACTAAAATTAAAAAATGTATCTTGACTTTTGTTTTGTAATGTATATCTAATTTTTTTTTTGAATGAAAACGGTTATTACTAATTATGATTTAATATTTCTTTTCAGGTTTTGTCCCAGATTCAAACATGGGATAATTTAATCCTACCTGTTGTAGATTCTCTTAAGTACCTAACATCCTTATCTTATGATGTATTGGCTTGTATCTTTTGATTGATGTGGTACTTTTGATAAAATTAAGCATTAATCATTACCAAATAATAATAATAAATTCCCTTAGTTTGCAACATATAGAAATTTTCAATTATATATCTTAAATGGCAGCATTATCTATTTGTGCAAAACAGACATATTAATTGTAGAAAATATCTACTTTAAGTTATTTTGGATGGTCACATCCTGTTACAACTTTTCTGTTATTTAACATTTGAACAGTTGTTTAACTTTATGAAACTTTGTGTATTCTGTTAACAAATTTCAGTTTATTTTGTCTGAAGATGTGAAATACAATGATACAAAAAGAACAGTTGCTTGACATAATGCAATTAGAAAAGCATTTCTTTTGAATGCTAGAAATGGAGAATTAAAATATATGCCCTCTAGAATACCTTACAGATATACAAGGATACATTTATTTTAAGAATTTATTTTTGTAATCCATGCATTTTAATCAGCCAGGACTTGAAGCTGATGCAAAAGAAATTTTTAAAAAGTAAAATAGTACACACTGTCCTGAAACAAAATTCATTTATTATTTTTGTAAGTTGATAATGTTAATAGTTATTTAAATACACTTTTGAAAAATTACTTAAGTATAACATTGAAAAATTTGGTCAAGCATAGATTGTATAAAGACGTGTCAAAAATATTCATTTGTATAGTTGTTTCTTTAAATTATAATTATTCTTGTGCAAAAAATAGGTTGATGTGGAATAGTGAATATTACATATTTCTATATGTAAAAGCATTTAATGATATTACAAAAGTTTTATTTTTAAAATGTATAGGAAAGGAAGCATGAAATCAGTACTTCCATATCTTTAGTTAGAAAGTTCCCCCTGTTCCATTAGATGATAAGCAATATTTAATTTTTCCTTTCACATGCAGCAGCTTTGTTCTCCCTCTCTTTCATGTTTATTTCCTGATTGTCTTTAAATATGTTGTACCAGGTCTTCTTCAGATAGCCAGATTTCCAATTTCTAAGTGATTGTACCTAAGTCAGTGCTTTCTTGGTTTGTCAGCTGTCTGGATGTTTGATGTGACCATTAGCTTCAAATAGATTTGACTTTGGTTAGATTAGCTATCATTAAACAGGTGCTAATTATACTTATTCTTAATGGAAACTAGCAGTTACAGTTCTGTATTAGCAGACCAGCTGATGCCATGCCAGAGGAAGCCCATGAGAGACCTTTGATTACATATTTATTCCATTTCAAAATTCAAGAGAAAAATAGAAAAAATGTTTTATTCAAGAGCTAATTTTTTTCATGTAAGTAAATAAACTAAAAAGTATTTCATTTCTTGGAGGAGGAATCTTTAACTGTCTTGACAGACTGTATTATAGAGGCATTGTCCAATCCAGAAAAGGAAAAAATGAAACATGATGGAACATCCATATCCCTCTGGCTTCAAAGTAAGTAATTGAGCATAGTTTATTTTTAGGTAAGGGTAATCAATATTTTTATTAAACTTTGCTGATGTAAATGTTTCCTTAGAATGTCTTTTCAAAACCTAAATTTTTCTCTCATCCTATAATCTTCTGAATATTGCATTAAAAAATTATGACCTCTGACTGAATTTTTGCTTCTTATTTGTCTAACCTTTTTTTTTCTAATCTTTTGTATGACATCTTATCAAAAGTTTTTTGAAAATTTAAATATGTCAAATCCATGGACATTTTGTTGTTTTTATGACAAACATCCTCAATAAAGGATTAATAAGGGAAAAGTTCTTTTGATATGCCTGTGTTGTCATGCATTTCTGATGTATATTTGACTAAATGACTTTGTAAAGCCTCTCTTGTCAGACTGTAGAATCTCCAATGACAGAAGTTGAGACTAAGTCACCAATAATTTCCAGAGTAACTCTTATCACCCTTTAGATGCATAGTTAAATTTTTAGTGGATTGATTTCCGCTCGTTGCTCACGCATGGTACTAAGGCAGAAAATTCAAGGATGTGTGAGTATTCCAAATGTTGTACTAGGAGGAACGTTTTGCTGACACTGTGGGTAAATCTGCTTGTTGCACCAAATTACTATAAATGTCAAGTTATGTACTTCTCGGTGTGGATTTCTACATGTGGTAAGGAACCTCCCAGGGAAGGTTCTGTTTTTTTCAGTTTATCCCCTTTGGGATCTAACATCCATTCATATTTTTCTCCTGCATTGTATCCTATGAAGGGGAGGAGAGGATTTTGGTGGTTGAGGGGTCCAACCCTAACACACCACTTTGACCTTGGATTCCTATAGATAGGTGTCCTTCAGGTAGCCCCCCTAGGTTCAGTCAGCTGGTCCACTTGGGTTAGGGTCAACCAAGTGCCAGTATTTGATGTTCTCAACATGTTTTGTGGACATTGTATCTGATGCTGGTGTTTGGGTATTGTGCTCATAAAACCCTGGTGTTGCTGTGTCCATGCTTGGCATTGTTGTGTTTCTCCTTGTGGGGTCAGTGGGTGCTGGAACATTCTTTTTTTTATTATGGATCCTCCAAATATAAACTTAAATAAAATAGTGAATAAACAATCCATAGGTAAATGCTCATGTTTTGAAGATTCTAGGCAGCAATCTTCAACATCTGTAACACCTGTACCTCATTTTCTTATACTACATTCTCTTTCAGACAAAACTTCAGGGCAGTTGTCTCACTTTTTCATTTAGAAGGGACTTGTTTGCTCTCCATAGTCAGTAAAGAAGCTTCATCATGGGGACATATTGGTGGAAACATCCACATCTCAACACAGGCAGTTAGGAATGTATCTATTGAGGTAACTCTTCATGTTACTTTGAATTAGTCACAAGGAGTTATTGTTGAAAGGAATTTGAAGAAGATCCCTAAGTGAGAGGTTCTGGCTGATTTCTCCACCCAACAAATTTCTGCAGTGAGATGCATCTTCACTTGCCAATTTGGAATTATGATGCTAACCAATGTCTTAATTTTAATATTTACATCACTGCATCCACCTGCCATCATCAAGGCAGGTTATCTTAATTGCAAGGTATGGCCATACATTTCAGACCCTCTCAGATGTTTCCAGTGTCAGCGGTTTTGTTACGTGAAGACATCATGTTGTTCCTTGACTGTGCTTGTTGGGGTGGCAAGGCCCACGATGCCTATGAATGTGAAACAGACCTTAACTGCATCACTTGCAATGGCTCTCTCCCATCCTACTTTCATTCTTGCCCTAAATAGTTGGAAGAAATAGAGGTGTAGCATTTGAAAAGATTCAAAACATTGCTTACTAAGAGGCTACAGAGTTGCTGTTCAGCACTTCATCTCAGACATATCCTGCTGCACTTCATTCCACTACTACAGAAGGAGTGCAGATGGATCTCTCTGTGCCTCCAAAAGAATCATTCTCAAACTAAATGAAATATCTTTTGACCTTCATGGTTAAAAAAGTTGATGAATTAACATCAACACCCATCTCTGTCCCTAACATACATTCCAACAAACCCCAAGGTCTACTTTTTTTTAATTCTTGGTATGGGCATTTCCTCATGTAAATTTTCTTCTCCCACCCTAAGATGCAAAACGATCATTCATTCACATCCTGAGATGCTGGAATCCTCTTGCAACAACAAAGACCTGCCCAATCGACCCAGGGCAAGATCCATATAAAGATAATAAAGAAAAAAGACGTGGATGTAAACAGAAATGTAAATCTACACCCAGTTTGCTTGCACATAATTAAAAGTGGGCACCTTGATACAATGGAACTGTTGAGGTTTACATTTTAATCTGGATGACATCAAAGCACTGATTGCTTTCTACCATTCTGTATGTCATTCCTTACAGGAAACATTTCTGAAACTTGCTGATACAGTAACCATTCATCAGTTTTCTTTGTACAGAAATGATAGACTGTGTGATGGACAAGTGCATGAATGTTTGGCACAGGTTGTTGATCAGCAAATGCCCACTCTATCTTTGCACTTGACACACTCTTGGAGTCCATAGCCAGCTGCATTTCCTTGGGCTGTACCATTACTGTATGTTCTCTCAACCTGTTGCTTGGAGAGAACTATGATCAATCAGACCTTGATGCTCTCATTGAACATTTGCCATCTCCCTTTTTAATCCTGGGAGACTTTAATGGATATCATACCCTCTGGGGAAGTGCTGATATTGATGGGAGGGGTTTCTTCAGAGAGCACTCACTTTATGGATAAACCCCTCCCATCAATATTGATCTGTCAGGTTGCTCCCTTTCACTATTCTTTCACTTTTTTGGAGGAATGACAATAACCTTCAAGGCTGGATCAACCAAACTGGCCCTCTTTTACTGCTTTTGCATAACTTGATTCTGCCATCGTCTGTAAACCATGAATAGATGACTGTGTGGCAGCAGTAACTGACTATTATCAGGCAGCTGCTCAGTGTATTCTTAAAACCTAAACACGTTTTCCACAACATCCTCGTTTATGGTGGAATCCTGCCTGCCACATGACACGGAAGGCTCAAAAACATGCCTGAGGTACTTTTCCTAGGTATCCCACACTCTTGCACTGCATTACTTTCCAGCAGTCCCATGAACATGTTTGGTAGGTAAGACATCAAAGCCAGAAGGATTATTGGTTACGTTCACAACCAGCATGTTTTCTTCTACCAGTTTGAAAGCCATATGGGACAAGTTTCAAAAGGTCAGTAGGCAATATAATTCTGTTCCTCTCTTGATATTGCTCTCTGATGGTCAGGAATTAGCTGACACCTGGAGCATTGCCAGTACTCAAGGTGAAAGCTTTTTCCAGGTATCTAGCACTTCTGTTTCATCCTACACCTTTGCCATCAAGACTTAGGTAGAGCAATTGCCTCTTTCCTTTTGAGCTGATTTTTTCTATGACTATAATCATCCCTCTACACTGGTGGAACTTGAAAACTGGCTCTTCATTGGTCTGGCAGTACAATGGTTGGACCTGATGATGTACATTATGAAATACTTCCTGCTTCTCTTGCTATCTTCAGATTGTTTTTAACTGGCTCTGGCAGGAGAATGTTTTTCCTTATGCCTGGTGTCAGGCTATTGTCCTCAAGATTCCTTCAAACAATTGTCCAATTACTTTAACAAGCTTTCTCTGTAAGACCTCAGAGAGGATGGTTAATGCTCATCTTGTTTGGTCCCTCGAATCAAACAATCTCATCTTGCTCATCCATTGTGGGTTCTGTTGACAGCTCTCCACCAAGGACCACTTGATTCAACTTTAAAGAACAATCAGAGAAGCCTTTCTCAAACCACATCTTGTATTAGTATCCTTTGTTTGATACAACATGGAAGTATGGCATTTTGCGAGTTCTCCGTATATATGGAGACATGGCTATTTGGTAATTTTATTCATGGACAGGAGATTCCAAGTTGTGTGGGTTCAACACTTTTTAGTTCTTTTCTACAGAAACTTGGGGTCCCTCAGGGCTGTATTTTGAGTGTCACACTTTTCAATGTATAGATTAACGCCATCACTGAACATCTCTTTCTTTTACTGTCCCAAAATGGCTCTATGTCGAGGACTTTCACATCTCATCTTAGTGGTCATACATGAGATGTATTGAGCAGCAGGTACAAACTGCCTTCAATTGTTTACTGAAGTGGACCACAGGAAACAGTTTTAATTTTTCTCTTTCTAAAACTGTGGAGTTGACTTTTTTGCCATGCTCTGTCACATATTTATGATGAACTACAATGTATGCTAAAGATTATAGCTTCCTCCTCAAGGTGGATTCCTGCACATGGTGAGAGGGTTTTCCCAGTGAAGATTCTGTATCTTCAGTTTACCTTCTCTGGGATCTGAACATCCACTTGAATGTTTGGAGTATGTTGCATCTCATGATGGAGAAGAGAGGATTTTGGTGGTTGTGAAGTGTCATTGATGGATCAGTTTACATCAGTGACACTTCAACATTTCACAAACCAATTAGGGCTGTTGTCTTCCTTTTTCATTCAGAACGGATCAGAGAATTTTGCTGGCTCTTCAACATCAGTTAAGAACTTGTGTTGTATAGATATCTTGTTGGAAACATCTATATCAAAACACAGAGAACTCTTCCTGAATTCAAAGGGCCAATAGGAATATACCGTATTTTCTGCCTAATAAGCTGAATTTTTTGCCCTAAATTTTGGACCTGATTTTTGGGGGTCGGCTTATTGGCCGATCACCAGCTTTGGACCAAAAAATACCGAAGACCAAAATCGGCTCCAAAATCATACCTTTGATCTCACAGTTACGGCAGAGTTATTTCAGTTGAATAAACTTTATTTATTAATAGAAAAAGTTCTATACATTACAAATGACATGTATTCATAGAAATAACAAAATTCATAAAAAAATACACACTTTAATCTCAGAAATATATTAAAATCCATCAAATTTATCATCTTCATCGTCAGAAGCACCAAATAATAGATACCAATCCTCGGCAGACACCTGGTCGTCGTACGGGTCATTCTCTGGTGTTATTAGCTGAGTGAGTGGAATGTTGTCTTCCTCGTCGTTGTCCACATTCTGCTTTCTTTCATTCATGGACCTGTTTTTCATTCACACTGTAATGGCGAGCAGAATTCATATTTGAGGTTTTTAAGGCTAGCTCTACTACTTTTAGTTTAAAAGCAGCATCATAACGCATTCTTTTTTTTGCAGGTGTAGACATCTTTGGCTTTTGACAGTACAATGATAAACTCCCTGGGTTAGTGATTTTAATTACTGAGTAAAAATTCTGGAATTTCATTGGTTACCTAATTACAGTGAGTGGAGCCAATAACGAATGACATATTGATTCCATCTCTGTCTCAATACAACACGTTCTGCTTTACTACAGAACGCCCAATGATCACACACAACATGGATGCTGATGCTGAAACGAGACTAAGAAATCATTTTGAAGAAACTTGTCACTTCTTAAAAATGGCCTTGGCTTATTCGACGATTCGGCTTATTAACTGGAAAATACGTTACCTATTGAGGTTACCTTCCATGATACTTTGAATTTACTGTGAAGAGTGAATTTTAAGAGGGATTTATGAAACATCCACAAACCAGAGACTTTTGCTGGTGTTTTTAGCCAAGGGGTTTCTCCTGTGTGACATTTTCTCACTCCTAAAGAAGGAATTAGTCTGCCCACCAACAGTTTGATTTTGATGCTTACATTATCATTTCCACCTGTTTCTGCCAAAGCAAGTTATTTGAACTGTATAAGGTACAGCCTTATATTCCACCCCCCTCTCAGATGTTTGAATTCCCAAACTGCTTTTATTGGAAAAACATCTTGTGGCTCATTGATGCATGCTTGTTGTGGTAACAAAGATCTGAAAGCTCACAAACCTCAGCCTGGATCCTTACTGAACAAATTGCAGTGGTTTCCACCCCTCTTACTCTAAATCTTGCTCGAAGTGGGTTGAAGAATAAAGAGATATAATGTTTACACACTGTAAACAATATTTCTTATCTTGAGGCTTGGAATCTTATCCCATATTCAGTCTCAGACATATTCTACTGTTCTTCATTTCACTGCTACAGTGGGAGTGCAGACAGATCTTTTGGGGCTTCAATCAGAATCTTTCCACAGGAGGAGTCTTTTATCAGTCATGGCTGTATAAGTTGACAAGTGTATGAATACTACTATCTCGATAATTATTTTCAGTGGCTGCTCCGGTCTATTTCCTTTAATCCTGAGACACAGAACCATTATTTAGTCATGCCCTCCATCTCTGGAGTTTCCATCCTCTGACAGTGGTTTGCCCAATTGACCCTGAGTAATTTCCATGTAGATCAACAGATCTCTTTCTACTGAAGAAAAATGTCATGGCCACAACAGAAGGTTTCTCAGCTACTTAAATGAAAATGGCCAATGTGAAGCAGTGGAATTGTTGAGGCTTCTTTTGTAATTTAGATGATATTAATGCCTTGATTGATTCCTGTCATCTCGTGTCTTTCTTTGTAAGAAGCTTTCCTAAGATCTGCTGATGCTGCCACATTTTGATGGTTTATTTCTACCATAATTACAGCTTGAATTCATGGAGATGTATCAATGCTCATTGATCAACACAGATGTACATTATCTATGCAGTTTAATACACCTTTGGAGGCTGTACCCATACATATCTCTGCAGGCTGTATTTGCTCTCCTTACCTTCTCAAGCAGAGACTTGTGATGAATCAGGTCTTGATGCTCTTAGGGAACAGTTGTCTCTAGTTTTTATTTTTGAATACTTTGATCCTGCTGTCACTAGTCTATCAATAATCCTATCACTATGTGTTGTGTGTCAGAAGCCGTGCTGTTACATTTATTTACTTGCATTCAAAATATCATTGAACTACTAGTTTATAAATATATGCAGATAAGTTTGGTATTAAACTGTAAATAATAATTCAATTTTAAGTATTATTGATTATCAAATATCTTAATTTAGAAGTAAAATAAACATTTAAGCATCGATTTTGGTGTGTCACATGGTATTTTGAATGCAGCACTTGTTCAAGTTAGATATTTGTGATATTAAAATACAGTCTAGTTTTGTATAAATCAGGAACTCAAATTACTCATATTAACAAGTTAGAATATAAAATAACCTTGTCTTTTATAATTGAGATATTGCTTATGTACTGAATCAAATTCGGTGGCTTTGTTCATATCTTTTTACTTTAGTAAATGATCCCTTATATACACTTATTTGTGTATATGACATGAATAACCTAATTGAAAACTTAGAAAGACTCCTTTGTTGCTTTATTGGCCCTTTTTATGTGTTAGGACACAATATTGTTCTCTTGAAACAAGATTTCAAGAAGGTAGGTTATGTCTTAAGTTTCCTTAAGATTTCACCTCAGCTACTAAACTTGATAAATTATATTGGTATTATTTGGTAATTTATGATTTTTGGTTATTCAGATTTGTATATAAAACCTGAAATAAATTATTTGATCCTCCACTTGCAAAATTTTTTAAGCTTAATGGATGTACAAGAAATAGCAAATGATTACAGAGATCAAAACAAGATGAAATAATTGTTTGCTTTACTTTTTCATATTCTTTTCAGTATTTCTGTACAATATATAATAATTGAAATATAACTGTATTTAAAACTATACTAGTCCACTAAAACACCAGCTAAGACAAGTCACTTTGTAAAGAATAAAGGTCAGTTTTATATCAGTGAACATGGTAACATGAGTGCACATGCATTGTGTTATTGTAATTCTGTATTGCCACTCAGGCACAACTGATGGGTAATATAATAAATGTATAATGCTATGAAATTTAGGGGATATATATGTTTTTGTGTTATAATTTGTAATCATTCTAGAAAAAAAGTGTAATTTATATTTTTTAGGATGGTTATGAGAATGGTCATATTGACAAACCCCAACTGATGTTAGGGTAGAGAAAATAACAGTTTTATTGAAAACTATTCTGCTGAAAACACTTGAAATGTACTTGGGAGGTTTTAGAAATTACACATCATTTCAGATCATTGGAAGAATGAATAGTTTTTAATCATGACATGAAAATCATAGAAGCTCAGTATTTCAACAAACAAATCTTTATTGAAAATACTATTACAAAATCTGAATTTTTATGTACAAAAGACTTGAATCACTGTGAGATAGTGTCATCTCTCTCTCATTTCTGTTGTTCTCATGGTTCTTTTTAATTTGATCTAGCAGGAGAACGTTTTCCCACATGCTTGATGCAGGGCTGAAAGTCTTGGAAGGGTTCCAAAATTCCTTCTAATTATCCTTTGACTAGCCATCTCTTTAAGATCTTGGAAGGATGAGTCATTGCATGACTTGTTTGATTCAAAGAATCAGACAACCTCTTCTCACAAACTCAATACAGTTTCCATTGACAGCTCACTACTGTGGACCAACCTCAATCAGTGAATTATTCCTCAATAGGGAGCATCTTGCTTCTGTCATCTTTGATCTTGAGAAGACTTATAACAGTACATAGAAATTTGACCCTTTTCCATTCTTTCACACAAAAAGTTGGAGTCCTTAAAGGTTGTGTCTTGAGTGTCATCCTTTTTAGTTTAAAAATCAATTCTATTATTAAACAGTTTCCTTCTACTCTTGCAAATGATTTCTATGTCAGTCACATTTCTTTTTGATTGTTCAACATGAGATTTATTGAGTTGCAGCTTCAGATTTCTCTTGCTTAATTTTTGAATTTGACCACTACAATTTTGCATTTTTTATTGATTTTGTATTTTCTTCCACTAAAACCTCTTGCATTCATTTTTGCCACCAACATGGTTTACACCTTGATTCTTAGCTCCATCTTGGTGGGGCTGATATTCCCATGGTTCCTGAGACAAAGTTCTTGGTGGCTTATTTTTTACTGTAAGCCTACCTTCACTTTTTTCCATTAAGCAATATTGTGCAAAGTGTAGAAAGGCATTTAATGTCCTTGGTGTTCAACCTCTTGAGGAACAAATCGATGTTCTGTATTGAGGATCCATCATTCTCTCATTTTTCCAATTTGGATTATGGGTCTGGTCTGTGGCTCTATCAAGCCCTCTGCCTTGAAGACATTGGACTCTGTACATCATCTGAGGTTTTGCCTGTGCACTTAATTATTGTAGAATTTATACACAGAGTCTCACAAACCTCTTAATCACTTGTGCCATTCATAACCTTTTTTACAATATGTTACCAAAGTTCAATCCTTACTACAACATTCTATCTGAGGTTATCTCTTACTTTGTCATTGGGCTGTGCACTTTCAGAATAGATGCTCACTCATTTTTCCTTTGGGTCTTCATATCCAGGTATTTGGATATAATGTAAATCTATATTTTAACACAGTTGGGTTTATTGTTGGATGACATGGCTGAGTTTAATGATCAGCCAATTCTATCATTGTTAATTACCAACCCTACCTTCTTGCAAGTCATCTGAGGAAGGTGGATACTTTGGATTGGAAAAATTATCTTCTCTTTGTAAAACATCTTTGGAACCATTCTTTTGTTCCACTTTATGCTGATGCCTAGAAATCAGGTGACTTTGTAGGCTCTGCCATGGTTTATTGTGGCTCATTGGTTTCTGACAGGATCCCTATTTTCAATTTTCTCTTCACTGCTGAGTTGTATGCTATTTCTTGTCTTGGATCATGTAGAACTTAAGCACTACTTTGAATGTACTATTTTCACTGGCTCTCTTAGCTGTTTGTTGGTTTTGCAATTGTTTCATATAAATTCTAACCCTGTTCTAATTGATGTAAAAGAAAAAGAACTGGTTTATTTTTTTCCCATCTTCCATTTCTATCCAATTTAAAAGAAACGATTCTGGCCATGTTGGTCTTTATGGGAATGACCTTGTTGACACTTTAGCTAATTCTGTCTGCTCTGGAACTGTCATTTTATATAATGGCTATAGCTTTGTGCTAGTTGACAGTTGATTTGGGGTGAGCAACTTCATAACAGCCTTTTCCATTTCAAACCTGCTGTTGGTTTTGGGGTATCTAGTTTTTGTGAGGATCAACAGGAGAAAAAATGTCTTGTGCAGATTACACATTGACCTTATTTTTTTTTACTCATTATTTTCTTTTACCTGGAACTGATTGATCGATGTTTGGCCTTGAATTTCAGATCACAATTGACCCCTTACCTTTTGTGCTGTTTTTACAAACAAGAACAGTAGTATCATTTTAGACATGTATTTTGCTGAGGGGTTTACCCCTGACATTGTTTTTTTTATTTTTATATGGGAATTTGGCCTTTTTACTTCTATTTAGATTTTCTACCTAATTTTTGGATTTTGTTTCATTTTTGACTTGTTTCCTTTTTACATTTCATTACACACACAATTCAATGTTTATAAGTTGAACTCTCTAACAGTGTCCAAACTTTATTTTGGATACGTTATTAAAAACAAACTAATACAAGTATTGTATCTTTGGACTTATGTACAATGTTAAAATAATGAATTATATGAACATTGAAATGGGTATACAATTAACATTTCTAATTAAAAGTTAACTCCTTGATTCTGCACACTTTAATGTGACAACTCTGTCATCAAGAGTGAATAATGAGATTATGATAGTCACATTTATACTTCTATAACTAGGTCATATGACTTGTGTTTTGGTTTACAGTTTTTGCATGACTTTTAGCAGAGACTAATGTTAAATATAAAGCATCATAAAGAGAGAGTTAACAGATATAGAAATCAATTTAGATAAAGTGATAAATGTTAGGTCTGATGACAGAAAAACCTGAGTCTCAGCCCTGTGGTGAAGAAACAAAATACAGATATAATAATGTTTAATCATTAAGAAATAATAGATATTATTGTGTGTAAAACAAATAAATGAGGGCAAATTGTAGTATGTGACTGTGTGAAAAGAGCAGAAAATCTATTAGAGGAGCATATGAAAAACTTAAAGCCTTACATATAAGTATCATGAAATGGTAATGAACAAGTGTTAAAATTGTAAACCTTTTCCAGATGGTTTATGGGTCAAAAGCCATGTCATTGTATTTGTTGATTTGCAATTAAAATGTTATTGAACTGTTATGAATTTATATTGATAAGTTTGATATCAAACTGTAAATTATTGTTCAGATTTTCATATTATACATTTACTTTTTTATTTAAAAGTAAATTTTGAACAAAAACCTAACAATTTAATTTTGTGTCATGTGGTATGTTGAATGCAGCAGTGGTTCAAATTAAATATTTCAGATGTTAAATTACGAAGGCTACATTTTTGTACAAATAAGTATATATATTGTATATAAGTATAGAAACTCAAATTACCATTATTAATGAGCTATTATGTAAAATAAAAACCTTTTATTTAAGGGTGATAGGTTCAAATCCCTTTCACACCAAACATGCTTGCCCTTTCATCTGTGGGGGTGTTATAATGTGAAGGTCAATCCCACTATTTGTTGGTAAAAGAGTAGCCCAAGAGTTGGTGGTGGATGGTGATGACTAGCTGCATCCCTGTAGATTTATACTGCTAGATCAGGGATGGGCAGTGCAGATAGGCCTAGTGTAATTTTTGCGTGATATTAAAAAAACAAGCAAAACAAACAAACCCATACAGTGCTTTGTTGGTAAAAGTCATATAAAATGTAAAGATATTTCTTAATTGTTTGATAAGACCTTCTGGACATAATAAGGATTTTGTATGTGGAACTTGAAAATTTTCTGATGCACAAAAGTATGTTTAAATCATAGTTTGAAAATTAATTTCATGTTGAATAGGCAACGTGCAGAAATAAAAGATGCACAAGAAGAACATGTTTAACAAACATTAAGACTTAATTAAAAAAAGCTCAGTTATTTTGTATATGAAAGCCTTGCAATGTTTACTGAAAATCTGTCAGATGCTGTGAATATACGCTTACTAATTTAAAAGTAAAAGAATGAAAACTATAACAAACACAAAATGGTAACAAGGTTGGTCCCTGGTACATACCCTGTACTGAAAGAGTTAATTCTCTATCCTTGATGATGAGAAACCCACTTGAAATAAAAAAAAATGCATGTCAGAACAGCTGGTATAAGTATTAACACTTAATGATAAGGAGAGAACAATGTTTCAAACTTCCTAGGTCATGTTCAGGTTAATTATCTATAATATAACATAATAATATTTTTAAAATAACTGCTCTAAAGAATTTTATAAATGTGATGGTTTTTAAAATTGCATTGATTGTACATACCAGTTCCATCTTCTGAAAATCCTTCTCTTTTTGATAAAGCAATTTTGTTTGTAGTTTTTCCTCTAGACTAAATACAAACATAAAATTTCCTTTTATATTTATGTTTGCACCTTTATTATTAAGGTACATAGGTGACCTAGGAAGGTAAAAATGTTATCTCCTTATCAATAAAAGTGTTAATACCCATACCAGCTGTTCTGAGATGTATTTTTAATCCTCTTTCCATTGCCATATATTTAGTTAGCAATGCTTCTTTTTTTCTGTTTTCATGACTTGTTTAATACGTATCCAACAAATTCTGTGAATAAACAAGTATAAAATGTTTCTAAATTACCAATACATCTAGAAAAGGCAAATTAATATTTTTGCAAATTTTGAAGGTTATTTGTATGAATAATTTCACATTATTCAAAAAACATGTAAAGTGTTAATACCTTATTGCCGTACCTACATTCTAAATATGTGACACCTCTTATCCAAACATCAGGTTTGTATTTTGTATCATTTATGACTTTTGCTTCAAATACATCCATATGTCACACAACAATGGTGAAAGTTGAAATCCCATTGTTAGCCATTCATTTTGATTATGAAAATTGTGAATTTGAAAAAAACAACAAATTCTTTCCGTATACTTTTGTTAAGCTTTTATTAATGGGCTATAACTATTATTAATTTTACAATATTTTGTTGCAAGTACATCAAATCTTAGTTTAAAAAAATATTTAAGTTTGGCTTCAACTGCTGGAATGGTGTAAATTATGATACTACATCAAATTTTACTAAAAAACCTTCATTTAACCTTCATGCAAATAACCCTTGTGTAGCTTTGCACAAAAATTAAAAAACAAACAAACATTTAACCTTAATTTTGTATTCTTTATAAATTATAAAGCATTTTTAAATGTATATTTTCATTTATCAAAAATAATGATTTTGAGCTATATTTTTGGCTGTTGACATGACCATGTACCTATACTTAATATTAATGGGCTATAACTATTATTAATTTTACAATATTTTGTTGTAAGTACATCAAATCTTAGTTTACAAAAATGGTTAGAATCAATATATTTTTCTGTGGATCTGTTTAAACTGAATATTGCAGATGGAGCACTTCAATGAACTGATGTAACAATGAATCAAGGTATTACTTTAAAACCTAACCATGATAAAATTAAAAGAGAGAGTTTAATTTCGGTGCATAATCCAGATTTAAATACTATTTTATTTAAAGTGTTTACAAAAGAAATATTTTATACTATATTAAACCTTTTAATGCTTCTTAATCATTGAAAGAGTATAATAAGATAATAAATTATTAAATAGAAACAGAAGTTTAGTGAGTATCTGTAGAAGGTGATGTGACCTTCTCTAAAAGTTATGTAGGAATTGTAAACAAGTCACATCTCTTAATTAAACTTTTGTTAATGGTGATATAATTTTAAAACATGTAGTCAGTATTTTTTAAAATTCAAAAGTTTTTAATTTTGTACCCATTTTAACTTTGTGTTATTTATGATTTTAAAATAATATGTTAATGCTTCGTTACTTTTCTGAACTTGAAACTGGCCAACTAAATTTTATTCCTGGTGGTACAAAATTCAAAACTCACATGGATTATGTAGGTTGTCTTGGCAGTGAAAGAATCAAGTTTTGTTGGCTAATTTTCCTATGGTATTAACTGTTTATTGTATACTCTTTATTATGTATCACAAAATTATTTTCCAGTTGTTTGCTGCTCTCTGCATAACTTTATTATACATGTTTTCTGTTGATACAGGATAAAAATGATAATCAAATCTCATTAATTAATTGGGATCACCCAAGATTTTACTGTGGGCACTATTCACTAGTTCACTTAACTCTTAGCTGTTATTTGAGAATTAGTGATGACTATTTCAAATAGCTCATGTTACTTTGTTTGTCTGAAACAAACAAACACAAAGTTAAAGTACTCTTTTTACAGTAGCTACCTGTTTTGGATATGTTATAATGTACAATACAAAGTAACTGATTTTGTGTATGTACTTCATAATTAAATGTAAATTTGGCTTTCTGTTTTTGTCACTCTCCCTATGAATGAACTTTCTGTTTGAGTAAAAGTTACTTTCTTGTAGTCTATGTTATAATTGTTTGTGTATGTACTTCAGTGTGAAACCTAAAACTGATATACCTGCTAACGAGGTTAACTGATAACATAGTTCACACTTTGTTGGATTTCTGTATTTGATACTGTTCCTATGATAGTAGCTTTTTCTATATGTACTTTGTTATCTTTATATTGTTGTACTTATCTGCATTATAGTGTTTTTTTCAAAATTTGAATTCTTTTTCTTTTATTCACATTTAGCATTGGTTATTTTTGCACACATTAGAGTAGCATGAAGGAAATAGCATTGCTATGTAATCTATCTCTGATGAACAAAATAAAATGCAAAAGTTTTTTATGTTGAAGTGGAAATTTTATTTTTATGGCCAAAGCCTGTTTAGTTTATTTCAATTTCATGTTGGAACTTTGTGCTATTGTGTAGTGAAAATAAGCTTTTTATAAGGTTATTGAATTAAATGTGATTATAGAATCAAATTATGTTTTTGCTTTGCTTCAGAGAAAATTTATACAGAAGAAAATATACTTGAAAGGTATCATTAGTAGCTTACATCTGACACTAATTTGTACCAGCAACTCAAAATGCCAGTCACAACTTCCTAGGCAGATTCAATCCATTAAGAATGCATTTCATGTAAGGGATGTATGGTTGGGCAAATATGGCATGGAAAGAATTTTTGAAGTGACTTGACCAAACAGTGTAGTTTAAGTCACAAAAACAAATAATAATAAAGGTTATTGAACTATGCTGGATTAGATATGTGTTAAATGTTATTATTGTTTGTTAGAAATATGAGAATTTTTCTTTCCTCTCTCACCCTATTTTTTAGGTTTATCTAGTTTTTGTGGAGCCATTTTCAAAAAATATCCCGTGGAATTGACAGGGTTGTTGCAATATGTGGCTAATCAACTCAAAGCTGAGAAAAGGTAATTTTTGATAGTATTTCTTTATATTTGGAAATATCAACTAAGAAAACAAGTGCATATTAAGATAAACTCAAAATAACTGTTCAGTAATTACATTAGTAGTAATTTGAAACTACCACAGTGATTTAAATTTTCATAGGAAGTGGATTCCCCAATATTATTCTGCTACATATATCATGTTGTAAACAAGTTACTACAGAAATTGAAGGAAATATATATATTACTATCAAAATGTATTTTATACATTATGAAAAGTAAAAAATTATGGTTTTTCAGCTGTTTCTCAAAACCTGTTGGTTTTTGTTTAAAATACAACAAAGGATAGATATGTTCAGCATTTGTGAATTAGGTTGTTTTCATGATTTATCTAACACTTTATTTTTTTGTAATAAATATATATCAGCCATACCATGATAATTATATGTAAAAATGAGAAATGCTCATTTTGGGTGATTTAACTAATGCCCTGATTTTTAATGTATCTAGGCTACAGACTGATCATCATTGGTTGGTCTTTAGTATGTGTCTTTGATATAGGGTTTTGTGACATTTGTGTGACTGTTAAAAAGTTTTTGTAAAACAACATTCTTTTATATTAAGGAGGTTGTAGACCAACAAGCTGAGAGAAAATATTATTGCATTAAAAAAAATGCAAGTTTAACTGGGTTTCTATCTTTACCAGTGTTGACCTGCTTGTTTTGAAAGAGATTGTCCAGAAAATGGCAGGTATTGAAGCAACAGAAGAAATAACACCACAGCAACTAGAATCTATGGCTGGAGGAGAATTGCTTAGAGCAGAGGTGAGGAATAGTAATCTTAATAATAAAATATTTTAACTATTTTTAATTTTATATATATATATACACATAAATAGAACCTGTATCTAGTGAATGTTTTGCATTTGATATCTAAGATTTTATGTCAGGTGAAGAGCTTCGATGCAAGTAAAGTTTAACTCTGCAAATCAGAGAAACAACATATATCACTACATTAAAGAAAAAAAGAAATACACTTTATAGTGATGTAATATTTATATAAATTTTCTTCTCATTTACAAGAATGAGATTATCAATAAAAGTTTGTGTGTGTTAGACCTTTGGTGCAAAAGAAAAAATATAAGTTTGTGTGTGTTAGACCTTTGGTGCAAAAGAAAAAATATAATACTCAAGTAGTAACCTGTTTATGCCATTGTGGTGTCTTAAGCATAGATTACTACTATAAGAGCAGTTTCAGTTATGCTTCCCTTAAGATCAGAAGTGACTTCATAAAGTACTGTTAGAATTTTCAAGGTTAAAGTCTTATGGTCAGTCAGCGTTAAAATTTGAAACTCTAACTTTCTCTGCCATTATAAAGAGAGAGATGATGAAGTTGTTGCTTAGTTTTCAGAAACTATAAGAATTGTTATATAACATAGTTAATAATTAATTCATTCATTCCTGCATAGAATCACAGTAAATTACTAGGAAATTTTATTTTTGTATATATGAGATTATTGTAGTATTCACTGCTTAGACTAGAACATTTTAATGAATTATTATAAGGTTCAGAAATAGAGGAAAACAATCATGAAGATTGCAGCTAGGAATGTGCCATGTAAGATATTTTTAATGATGACAAGGTGTATTACTGTAGTTAGAACACAAATATGAGTTATCAGATTTCTCTGCTTGTACTTGCTTAAAAATTATGGTAAAAAGGTAGTTGAGGTACTGTGTGGAACTAAATTTTGTGAAACTGATAGAAGATAAATAAACTGTTCCCAATTGCACAACAACCAGATGCTGCAAAACATCAATCATCTGTTGTTGTTTCTTTAACTTGTGCCCCTTTATGCTGTTTTTTTTTCATTCAAATTTCAGATTAGTAGTTGCTGAAGGAAAGTCAAAAAGCTCATTGTTGTAATCAACATGAGGAGATGATAGTGTGTAATAAATTCATTTTTTATCTATAATACACTACTTAACACTTTTTGGACTAGAATGTTTTTTAAATAGATAAGAATAATTGCATATTTTTATTAAAATTACTTTGGATTTAATATTAGAAAATATAAAATCAACTTTTTAGGTTCAAGTTTGGGGTTAATGAAGTGTAATAATATTCAGTTACAAAACTAAGGTACACTAAAAGAGTTTTCAGAAAGCTCGTTTTTGTACTGAGAAGATAATGTTGATGGATGAAGAAGTTCGTTGCTGTGGTCACATTTAAGACACTGTTTACTAGTTTTTAAACTTTGCCCATGATTGTTTAGAATTGGCCAATGATAATTTTATTGGAAAACCTGATGTCAGAAGAGTTCAAAAAGTGGGATCAGAGCTTAGACTTTGAATTTAGGTTGTGTGATTGCTATTGGTGGCCAACAGAACATTTTATCATAAGTGTATGAAAACATGTTCCACCACTAGCTTATATCATTTCATACCAGGAAACTACTTTTATTTATATTTTTTGCTCTTCAGGATAAATTTTCAACTTGTTATCATTCATATTGCACACTTAAAAACCAAGACAGTGTGATGGTGTCAAGAATGATAGAGTCCATCTTATCAGTTGTAAGGATAAAATCTGTGTTTACTCGCCAGGAAGGTGGTTGACATGCTAGTGAATGATAAACAATGATATCAAGTTAATTTCTAGTTGTATCAGCTAAAAACTAAATTGTAAAACCTTGCTGTGTCTTGTCAATATCAAACCTACCACTACATTGGAAAGAACAGACAGTTTGCTGTTATCTCTGAGTAGTTGTGAAATTTGATCTGAGGTTTAACTGTATACCGATTTGTCTTCATCCTTTTGTTGATGATTGTTTGGTCTTTTTAATGGATGTTTAGACTTGTATGTTGGTACAGGGATAGGATATTTGTTGCCTATTATCAAACTATTTACATATCTAACAGGTCTCTTTTCGGTATCATTCTCTGTAGATCAGAATATTTCCTTATGTATCATTACATACTTGGAACAGCAGATTCAAAATATCTGTTCTATTTTTAGCCATTCAGAGTAAACAAAGTCACTTTACAGTGCCTGTTACTATTTCTTATAATGTGGAGGCTAGCACATTCAGTTCTGAGTGTTTGGTGGAACCACTGCATTTATATCTTTAGTTTGCTTTCATGCCAGTAACGTTATTAAGGTTGTTACCTCATTCCTAGTTACCAAGAGCACACTTCAGTCAGAGGTATAATACCTTTATTGCTCAAACTAGTGTTGTGTGAACTTGCAAGGAAGTTTCTTCACAATTTTAGAGAATTGAATAGCTTCTTGGCTAGATGCCATTTTAAGCATTTAGCTCACCAGCATGCACCTCTAAGTCCTTAGGTGTATCAAATTCATGATTTTTAATTCAACCTGTTAGATAGTGCTAATCTTAGTGTGGCTTCACTCACAAATACCTGGGGTTCTGGATAAAGCCTGTCATTTCTGGATTCTCAGCCAGTGCCTAGTAGAAATTCCACCAATGTCATGGGAGCTGGAAAGTAGATGTATTCAAGTACTGAGAGAGTTGTAAGTACCTGGTCCAGGACAGCAGTGCATTAAGTTACTTTCAGCATTTTATTCTAAAGCTTTGCAGGATATTAGGTTTGCTTGTGATCCTCTCATTTTTGCTGTTGTAGAAAGATCTACATTATTAACCTTTGGAACATCAGTAAAAGTCCTTAGCTTGGGACAGGACTCCTAAACATATAACTTTCTTTTCTCCAGCAGCAAATTTTCTTTTTTGATTGTATTTCTATATGCAGAAAATCTTATTCTTAAATAAAAGGCATTACTCTAACCTTAACTCTAAAGTTCAAGTATTTCCAATATACATGTTAACAAAAATAAAAAAACCCAGCAAAATATGAGATTATGTGATCAGAATATCTTTTTGTCTACTCAGTTGTATTCTGAAGTTAAACTTCATTTTCTTTATGTCCGTCTATCTTTCTATGGTTTTCTTCCAATGGTGTGTACATTTTTATTGCATGCTCATTGGCTACATTGAGGTCTTTTGCTGTACATTGGATTTGAATCTATGAGCATATAAATATTACATAATCTGCCCTTCATCACAGTTGCAAGCTGCAGATCTGTTTGAGAAAGGGAAGATTGATGAATTAAATTACAAAATCTATATTTAAATTCTGAGCTCAAATAAATAAATAAATAAGCGAACTGAACACTATGCATGCTACAAGATGAAAATATTTATTTAGTCAATAGGTGAAAAGACTGTTTACTGATTAACAATTTTTCTTACATAAGATGTTTTCTAGCCAATCAGTTAATTTGATTTTCTGCATACTGTTTGAATTTAATGTTATTTACTTGACCGTTTTGCCATGAGCGAGTGAGAGTATACATCATGACATTTAAGAGTTATATTTAAAACTTAAATAACCCTCTCTACACAGGCATCCTTTACTATGCATCTTCCAAGATTTGTAGTGACTTACATTCAAAATTTAATTAAATATTTTTGTTTGTTGTTTTACCAATCAGTATAGCATAAAATCATAACTAATAATCCATATTTTGATGATATATAAGAATGATAATTCAATGTTAAAAAAGGTCCTGAACTTCCCATAGAGTAAGAAATACTTCTTCCTTTCATCATCCCTTCTGTAATGAGGTAGACAGTTTTTATTTTTTAAATGTTCATGGTGATTTTCTTCATCAGTCAAAGAATCTATTAGAAACAGTGATATTTAGATTTGTTGTTAACTTCTAACATAAAAATGGTTGACAGGGTGTAGATTGTGAAACATCTGGGTGAATGATCATTGGTTAATTATATTTAATGTTTTACTCCACATAGAGATAAGAAGTGAGTTTTTGTTCTCAGTTTTAAGAAAGAAAGTTTTGAAAGGTTGAGACAATAGTTATATAATGATTTGGGCAACTAAATTGATTGAAGGTACTGATCAACTGAAAACTTTTCAAAATAATTTATTTTAAAGATAGACATGTTCCTTGTAGAAAATATTGGCTGCAAATAACCAATTTGACTCAAATGGTATAAAAGATAAAATTAAGAACAAAGACTATAAATGAAAGAAGTTTAAATTGATCGCTGTGATGGGAGATTTCAAGAAGTTGGTAAAACAGTAAATTTGAAAATTTAAAAACTATATTAAAAAGGTTAAATGAAAATGTAAAAATTAATAGTAAGGGTTTTTTAAAATACATTAAGGGTATGCAAAATGTTATAGTGAGAGAATACAGACTTTGAGGGTTGATACAGAAGTCTCGTATCTGTTTATTATGAGGTGCCTGGGTTATTTAATTTGACATTTTTTAATATTTACTAACAAAGATGTAAGCAATATTCTTTATTCTTTTAAAGGAAAACCTGAAGAACACTCCTTTTTTGTCTTGCAGATTTTAACAGTTTTTATTCTTGAATAGAAATTTAAATCATATACAGTCAGTTTTAACTTGATTGGTTTTTAGTATCATATTTTTTAAAACTTTTTTTAATTTATAGCAGTTTATCTAGTGCAATTGACAAAATAAAGTGACATCAAGTTAGACTAGATAACACTTTTTTTGATAAAAAGCTGACAGTATTTTTTAGTTAAGATCAATTTTATATAATAAATGGTTTATTTCAAATGAATAAGAAGATCCTCTTTTATTTGTATAAACTTTCAAATAAAATTCAATGAATAAAATTTTGAGTTACTGAAGTGTTTTCCTTTTGTTAACAAACCCTTTAGACTTAATATAAATTACCTGATTTTATGCCACAGGAAAAACTTGCAATACATTTCAGGTGGTTAGAAGTTACAATGGCAACATGTTTTGGTATAAATAAAAAAAGGAACATTTGGGAGAATTGTATAAAATTCACAAATGGTTGGTTTGTTGGTAAATCTTATAAACTTCTCATTAATTATTTTTCTTTTCTGCAGGAGTTTCATCATTTTAGCACAAGAATACAAGTTACTTATCACACCACTTGATCCTCTCTGATTACTCTAAAAATAATTCATAATCTGCTGTATCTAGTAGTAGATAAATTTTGGTTAGTTATTTTCAAAGCTGAGTTTGATTAATAGTTGGAGTCAAATTGATAGGAACAGCATACTGTGCTAATGGAATCAGTGAAGAAAAAATAAAGTCACTTAACCCTTACATTACAGGTTGGGTGGAATCCATCCAGCTCGTACCTATGAAGCTATCTATGAGAGTAATTATACTATGTTTGATGACGTGTGCATAAGTTTACAAAATTTTGCAGGTTATTAGTTAACATTACAAGGCTTTCATACAAAAAATGTCCGGTGTTAAAATTAAGAGTAAAAATATTTAAAGATTTTCTTCCAAATTTTTTCTTTCAAGCAATATGCAGAGTAGTTTTTATTTTAAGATTAAAATAATTTTATGCATGAGAAAATTTTTAACTTTCACAGGAAAAACCTTTATAACCTCGGAAATCATCAAATGTTTTTTTCATTTATCAACTTGGAATCTTTAGATTTGACAGATGTTGTAACCACCATAAAAAATTAGGAAGTAAACATAAATTGTTTTTTCTTTCGAGAATGACTACAAAATATAACTTATAAACACAGATGTTTAATCTAAATATCTTAAATGTTATAGCATAATACATTATTTTTATTATATTGACTCTTGAGCCTTTACTAGCTACAGTGCAAGTTGTAAAGACATGGTGCATGTGCAGTCATGTTACTGTATCCATTGGTATAAAACTGACCTTTAGTCTTGAAGCATCTAGCTGTGTTTCAGTGGAGTAGTATTTTGTAAATTACAATCACATTTCAATTATAATACATTATCTATGTATTTACAATATAATTATTTAGAAATAAGATTGTAAAGCTATTTTACTTAAAATATAAAGCAATAAATAAAGAAATTGAGTAAACAGTTATCTCTTCTAGTTACAATCTTTAACCTTTGTATTGAGTTGCTTCTTGTTGTAAGCTGTTAATTTTTTTAGAAATTTTGTGTGTGGAAGATGGGAAAAATATAATATTTATGTTTCCTGTGTACATTTGAATAACCAAAAATTATTAAATTACTAAAAAAAACAAAAACTTTTTGAACAGGCAAGAGATTTAACCTACCAGCATATAGGTTTGTGTCAAAAGAAAGAATCAACAGTTATATTTGAAAATGGCTAGAAAACTACTTGAGCAACATATTGAGCTTTTGATTAGTTCTTCATGTGTTATATATTGAATTAAATGTTTGTAAGGGACCATTTTCAAGAGAATCGAAGGAGGTGAACTACTGTGTTTGATCCAGTATGTTAGTGATATCATCATGTTGAAAAGATGGATGTTTTTATTTTATATTCTAGATTTTAAATATTGGTAATTTCAGTTCCTAATTCAATTAAAACCATAAACTTCATAACCATCTAATTTGAACCAGTGATCCATACCATGTAAAACACAAAAATCAGAATTTAGGTGCGTTTTTAAATATTTATTATATTTATAAGTTTAAAAATTAATTATTCATAATCTAAAAATTTGAATTATATTCCTCAGTTTAATGTCAAACTTAATGATATAAATTTATAAAAGAGTAGTTTAATAAAATTTTGAGAAGTCGACATGTGGTAACATGTCCTTTGACCCATAACCTGTCATGATAGGGATAAGCAATAAATCATGAACTATGATATTCTCAAGAGTTGAATGTTTCTAAGGATATATAAACCTGTGTCTTGAGATAGTCAGAGAAATAATAATAAAAAAAATTGCTGCATGCATTATTTAAGGACAGAACTGTGCAGAAATGCAAATTTTATCACTTTCATTTTTTTTCATCAATTACACTGAATAAATCTTATAAAATGACAAAGTATCAATTCCAAAATTATTTTGAAGGTAAAATTTGTTGAAATAAACAATTGTTACTTTGACTTAAATTTGGATATTATTTGCATATGATCACTTGACATCTAAGAGGTGCTCACCAGTCATAATAGGATTTAATTATGTACATATTTTTTTCATTTAGCAGAATTAGTTAGAACTATCTGCATATTTGTACTTAGAATGAATGCTCAAAATGTTTATTCGTAATTTCATGAATTATTTGTATATATGCCATATTTAATAATGTTTCTGTACTCAATATAATTTGTATCTTAAAATTCTATTGATATTTCATAAATCCTGTGTGAATACATAAAACAATAATATTAAATGTGTTTTGATATTCCTTATGTCTCTTCTATTAATTATTAGACTAGTGCCTACCAAATGTAAATATATTGATGTAAATTTCATCAGGAAATGTTTAGAAGCTTAAGATTTTAATAATTAACTCCTCAATTTATAAGTATCATATTGTTGAGATATATAATAAATTTTTATAAGTTTAAAAATGTTTAAGATTTTTTAATCCAGTAGATACTGAGATGCATTAAATTTACTCTTTAAGGGAGGATTTTTCAATCAGATGCGCAATACTAAGAAATCTTCCCAGCGACTGAAGGATTCTTTGTTAGAGCATGACCTTGCTATCCCTCTGTGTTTGCTAATGGCTCAGCAGCGGAACTGTACACTTTATCATGAACAGGACCACAGTCACCTGAAATTAGTAGGAAAGTTGTATGACCAGGTGTGTGATTTCATTAATACTTTTGCTACAGGTGTCTTTTTCTGCACAGGTGATAAGGTTTTAGTGAATTATATTCAACGTTTAATTAAAGTACTTCATTATCATGGTATACAAATAAACTTGGCCTCAAAATATAGCAAATAATCCAAATTTTATACAAGTTTCAGTTCTCACTTTTATAAGGTGATATTAAAACAAAACCCTCACTTTCTCTAATACAAGAATTGTGGCATTTACTCTCTTAGATATTCCTGTTCTGTAATTTATATACTACCCCTCTGAGAAGTACTAAATATAATGTAAATTACTCATTATGATGTTATCATACAGACAAAGCATGAATTTCATGGTCTTCAATTTTATTTGGTTACAGGGCCATAAAGTAGAAGATCAGACACTTCTTGCCACAAACACCTGCCACACCCTCTCTTTTAGGATTTGTTAGTAGTTCCCTCTTGAATTTAGTAATATATTATTTATAACAGGTAGAAAGTCAGTTATAACATATCAACTGATGTATTATATTACCTTGTTGTTTTTTTGTACAGAGAATTGTCTATTTTGCTTTCAGTTTGAAAAGTTCAAAATTTATTCCCACAGGGAACATATTAATGATCTTTGGTGAATGTTTAAGAGATCTTGTCATGTAGTTAAATAGCCTGAAACATTGGTTATAGGATTTTGTTTGTTTTATAAATGCTATTATTTTGTGTTTTTGGTTCATTATTTAATTAAGTAAAAGATTGGTACAGAATTTTTGTTGGTACAAAAAAAAAGTAGGGTTAAGTTTAACACACAGTTGACAACAAAGAAAAGATCCAATTAAACAAATAATTATAGTTTTTTAAGGGGTATGTTCTTGAGTAGATTATGCATTATGCAAGTCAATAGGGTGAAGTGAGCTATACTCACTTCTAGTGATTTACATCTTGTGTAGGGGAAATTTTAGTTTGACACAGTTCAATGGACAATAAAACAAAATTTATGTATAAACAGATACATACTGTTAAGCATTTAAAACTATTTGGGGTAAATATAGTTTTGTTACAGTTTAAAGGGATTCTGGAATGAAAAAATGGGTAATTTAGATTTGTTTAAAATTTATTTTGGTGGTTACAAAGTCGAGTGTTAAGGCAGATAAAATATTAAGTTTTATTGAAAAAAAAAGTTGAAATTTATTTAGAGAATGTGCAAATGACATTTGAGAATTTTCAGGTAATAAAGTATATTTAATCTTAACGTGAGCATTGCTTTCTTCTTGGAGCACCTAACACTTTGAATCCATATATTCATGGAGATGTTTTTAGCAAAAATAGATTTCTGATTTTCTTTGACTACAGATGACTCTTAATGATTACTTAAATCTTGCAGAATTTTATAGAGGGACACAAAACATTTTAGAAGCTATAGTGTGGAAACTATAAAAGTCAGTTTTAGTTGTGAACTCGATCAATTTGACTTGGACTGCAGTGAGAGGGTCAAAGACGAAAGCTGCTATTGTAGTTGTGGACAAGGTTGAAGCAATTTTGAAGCACATACAGTATTTGCACTTCATACTTAATTGTTTTTTTAAATAGAACTGAACATTGGTAAAGATTAGTTTGTATTTAATACCAGAGGCAAGGTCAGTGAATACAACATTTCTGAAGTGAAAAAATGTTGTTTATCTAGAATTATTTGAAGTGATTACTGCTTATATAAACAAGGCTATAGTGCATCTAGGTTTTAAGAAAGTATATGAACAAAATAGCAGTTTAAAGCTTGTTAACATGTTACCTATGAAGGTTTAGGGGTAGATTGGCTCATTGTATAGAACACTGGCTAGATGGAAGAAAGAAATTTGTTATAAATGTAGTTCAAAGTATATTAATGTCACTAGTGAGGTATCTCAAAATGTATGGATGGAATCGTTGCTTATTTACATTAAAGAAATTGAAATTTATCATTTTTTTTGGCTTTAATGAGGATACTACTGCCTTAAAAGAATGTGGGTTATTTTGGTAAGTTGGGCAACTAAATACAGATTGCTTTTAGTTATAATAATTTCTAGGTTTGCAATATCACATTTTGAATTGTGAGCATTATACTGATGTAAATGAGTATAACCCTTTAATTACAGTTTGGGTGGAATTCACTAAGCTTATGACCACAAAGCTGTCATGAGAGTACACAATGATTTTTGATAATATACACATTTATAAAATTTTGCAAGTTTATTAGTGAGCATTACAAGGCTTTTGTGCATAAAATGTTAGGGTTTCAAATTAAGTATTAAGGTATCTAATTAAAGATTTTCTTATAAATCTTTTCTTTCAGAATCTTAGCTAGGTAACAGGCAAAGTAATTTTTATTTTAAGATTAAAATAATTTTATTCTTGAGAAAATTCTTAAATTTCACATGTGAAATGTTTATAACCTTCAGATAATTATCAAATGTTTTTAAGAAGAAATTTTCTATTTTGTTATTTTTACTGTTAAATCAAAATCTTTACATATCTTTGACAGATTTGACTAATCCTGCAACCTTCAAAAAAAAAAGAAAATAAATTGTGCCTTTTTCTTTCTAAAGTGACAACAAATTGTAACTCAAACACAAATATTTATTCTAAATAACTGAAATGTCATAACTTTATAAATTTATATATATATTTATTAGTTTTATCATATTGATCTTTCATCCATTGCTGGCTAAGATAGAAGTTAGTGATGTGGTGCATATGTACTTATATCACTGTATTTAAAAGTATAAAACTGACCTTTAGTCTTTACAAAGTGACCAGTCTTAACTGTTTTAGTGGAGTAGTATTTTATAAATTACAATCACATTTCAGTTTTGATACATTATTACCATTTATAAATAAAGATTTTAAACTTATTTTTCTTTAAACATAGAACAGTAAATAAAGAAATAAAATAAACAATTATCTTTTATTGTCACCACCTTTGTACTTGGTTGCTGCTTGTTGTAGGTTGTTGATTCTTAAGACATTTCATATGTAGAGGATGTGAAACAATTTTTTTTTAGGTTTTATATATCTATTTAAATAATTATAAATTATTAACTTACTGTACTGAAACCATAGAATGCATCAAGTGTAGTGATGGAGTTGTATGTGGGTCAAAAAAAATTTTGAACAGGCTAAAGACTTAACCTGCCACTACAAAAGTTTGTCTTAAAAAAACAAAACAAGTGTTATATTTGAAAGTGGCTTGGAAAACCAGTTATATATATATCGAGGAGGACATATCGAGCTTTTGATTGGTTGTTCACATGTTATATATAGAATGTGAGCAAGGGACCACTGTTTGATTCAGTACATTAGTGTTATCTCATCATATAGAAAAGATATGATGTTTTTATTTCATATTCTATCTCTCAAGTATCAATAATTTCAGTTCCCAGTTAATACAAAAGTATAGACCTTGTCTTTTGACACCCCAGACATCTAATTTAAACCAGTGCTGCATTTATCATTCCATATTATACTCAAAAATTGATGTTCAACTGTTTTTTTCAATAAACACTTGAAATGATTTATATCTTCAAATTTATTATTATAAGCTACAGTTTGGAAAGAAACTTTTGGAGATAAATTGATAAAATAGTAATTGAATGTGAAAATTATGAATATGATTCAACAAATGTGATGACATGGCCTTTAACCTGTAGTCCATCTAGATAGGGTTATATATTTATTGTTTGTGGTTTTTGGGTTGTAAATGTCCCTGGCATGAGAAAAAGCCTTGCAGACTTAAGGCATGTTGTTTGTGGTATGTGCTAGATCTCTGTAAACTTCTGTTTATTTCATTTTTTTTCTGTCCTCTGGTAACCATTTACTCAAACTACCTTTGCATTTGAACTCATGTTAAACAAAACAAAAAGCTGGATAACTCAAGCACAATGCATATGTAAGGTGATACGAGTTTTAACTAAATTCATATAGTCATCTCAAAGGTGTATTTCCTTGTATTTTTGTAGAGATAATAAATTAACTCATGAGATAAACCTGATTGGTTGATCACCGTGAGTTATGTGTGGACGTAATCTATTGGCTAAAGATAAATAGTTACTCATTTGTATACATACTGTAGACCCAGAGGGTGCACAATTAATACATGAAGTAGAACCAGTATGTGTGCATTTTTTTCAGCATTTAAGGGTAGTTATGAAATATTATTTAGTTATTAATTTTTGCATCAAACTGAACTAGCTCACATGTAGGTAATAAATGAAAGAACTACAGTTTTGAGAATCACCAACTCTAATTAATCTTCATCATGTCAATGATAGAGAATGTGACCTGATGAAACTTTGTGTACAATTGGTTTGCCGAAATATTGTTCTCGTATTTGTTTCTTTGCCATATACCTGTGGTTTATGTCACTAGCTATAATTTACTGTAGTTTTTTTCAAAACTTCTGGTGGGCGAAGTTTTAGCGAGAAATAATATCCTTCACTAAGTAGTGAAATTAGCATTATGAGCAGCCCAACAACTGTAGTTACAAAGAGTGCCAACTCAAGTTTCTCTGTTTAAGAATTATATGTTAAGATAGTATTATCTTTGGAAAGAAAATGTTTTAAATATTAAACAACATAATTTACTCAACAAACCTAAGATGATTAATGATTATTTATTTAAGTTGAATGGTTAAGGAACTGTGTTAGTAATTAATAATTTGCTGTCTTTAGTGTCAAGACACGCTGGTGCAATTTGGACTGTTCCTTGCCAATAGTTTGAGCATGGAAGACTATGCCAGCCGGTTACCCCCAGTTCACAGCTTATTGTCTGATTATTCCATTCAAGCTGACATAGCGTTCTTTTTGGCCCGCCCCATGCTGAACTATGCAATCAATGTAAGTTATGTATTAATATAAAATTGTAGTTTATTTTGTTTCTTCAAGTGTAAGAGTGCTCAACATTTTGAATTTCTTTATAACAGGCAAAGTTTGAGGAGAAGAAAAAACAAGACAAAACTCTGAAAAATGCACCTTCTTCCCAAAAAGTAAGTCTTTTTTTCTAGAGTTAAGGTATAAAACAATGTTTTTTCAAAAGAGGTTGAACAGAAAATTATTTAACATCTAATTTAGAGATTTATACATAAGATCAACACAAATTTCTAATTTCTATAATGTATAAACTCCTACTTCCAGAGGCACTGCACAGAATCTTTACATAGTTGCAGCTCCTCATGTCTAGCTTATTTGTATATATGGTGTGGATGGATATTCAACTAAGTTGGTATGGTGGTTTATTGGGTCCTTGGGGAGAAAGTTTTTTTCAGTTTTGCATTTTATGTTTTCTTCAATCGGTGTTTTTGCATTTCTTATCCTTCCTTTACCTTCTGTTGATGGATTTTCTTCAAATTTGATATGAAGGTGTGCTGGGTCCAGGTATCTTGAAGTTTTTGCATATTTTTACAATTATATATGAGGGAAGAAACTTTTCATGTTCTTAGATAACTTTTAATAAATCATGAATCTTTTCATCCAGGGAAGAGGTACTCCAGTCACTGTGTGTATACATGTATGTATATATACAGTACTGTGGAAAAGTGTTGGGAGAAGAGAATATTTTGCATTTCTTCCATTTTATGGGGATAAGTATTTTCATGCTAATGTGGAATGTAAATTTCAACACCATGGTAATGCTTCACTGAACCTTGTTGACAACTGAATGAGCCAGGGTGAGAATACTTATCAGTCTTTGTAAATCCCATATACTCATACAGAGTGTGTCATAAGGAACCTGTTTGAATGAATATACTGATCAAACTTAGGGTCTGAAATAACTGTAATTGTACCCCGTGCAGTGTCTTAATGATATAAAAAGAAGCTATCAAGGAGGTAACATGTGATACAGGTATATGCTAGAAGAAATAAATTTGATAGCACTCCATAAATAAATCTTGATAAAAGCAATGTTTAACACTGAATATTAAATTTTGTTGTCTTATGACAGCCCAATAAGCAGAAAGAATTGTCAGAGCAATAGAGGGTTCACATAAAATATACATGATGCTAGCTGGACTCTTCTACAAATTGCTGCTGGTTTGAAATGCTCCACAAACACTGTGAAATACACATTATATTGTGATATTGAAACAGATCAATTTGAACATTGCAAAGAAAAAGGAATCTCAGGCATGAGATAAATGATCATGTACTAAATGACATAAAAGTGTCCAGATCAACAGTATCAAGGAGACTGAATAAGAATGGAATATTTGGTTGTATAGTTAAAAATTCTTCATTTTGATCTTCAAATATTGTTAAGGGACTGAAAATTGCTACAAAAAGTACAAAAACTGGAATGTTGATGATTGGAAGAGGGAGTTATGGATGGATTAGTCTAAGTTTGAAATATTTGGTTCAAAGTGTAGGTTGCACGTTCAATGGAAGAAAGGTGAAAGATACTTGCCTCAATGCATAAGATCTACCACGTGACTCAACAGTTTACTTACCAAACATTTTGTTGCCGATCTTTTTATCACTTGGGTGTTTTGCTACCTGATAATTTCATATTATAGGCTCCCTCAGGATCATAAAAAATAAAAATATTTTATCAGTAGTAGTTAGTTATTTTCAGTTAGTAAAATATTAGTTTATTGGAGAAACACTCCTTCAAAAAGGAAGGAGGGCTTTTATGTTGTGAAACATTTTATTTAAAATAATGGAAGATCTGAGTTTTTAAAAATGATTCAGACTTTAAGCAATTCCATGAAGAAACTGGAGTTTATTTGCTGGGTTATAAACTTGTATCACAGCCACTGCCTCGAATAAGTGTTGGACTATAATGAATCATTTATGCATAGCTGGAACAGGTTGTAAAACATTCTAGTAATGAAAAGACATAGTGAGCTGACCAATAATGAAACGTTTGGGGGTCTTATTTTCTGCTGAAGTGACAGGAAATATTTGCAAAATAGATGGAATAATAGACTAACACAAGTACCATTATTTAATGATCTTTTATGGTATACTTAGTGGTTTACATGTCATTGGTAAAGGATTCTACTGTGAAGAAAATGACACCAAATACTCATCCAACCTATGCAGAAATTATTTAGCTAAGAAAGAAGCTGCTGGAATTATTTAAATGATGCAATAGCTTCCACAAAGCTTTTATCTCAACTCAGTTGAACAGATCTGGGATTTGAAAGATCCAAAACCCTAAAAAAAAGCACAAGTTACTTCCAAAGAAACTTTATGGAAGTGTATTGGAAACATTTAGAGTAAAATCACAAAGGAAACTGATTCAATATGTTATAATGGTGCCTGAAAGACTGTCTGCAGTTATTAAAGCAAAATATAATCACATATTTTTTACTTTAACTTTTAATAAGTGTATTTTCACTACAGTTTTATGTGAATAAGTGGAGTCAATAGTGGTGGCTGCTTTCAATCTGAAGTGATATTTATATTAAGATTAAAATTATTTTTTTCATATGAAACCTTTCTCTCTGTTTTAACCTAGTAAATTTAATCACAACATTTCAGTTATAATTTTATTTTCAATGTAATTTGGGAGAAAGAGAGATCACACAGAATTTTTCTACATTTGATGTCTTCAGTTTTCTTTTACATGAGACCAGACTTAAAATGGTTAAGACTACAAATGTTAAACAGGAATCTTTTTGTTCTTCAGCAGTGAACTACATAGTTGCATGTTTACTATTAAATGAATTAAGAAAAGAAGTTTGTTTGGTTTAGACTACGTACAGTTAATAATTTAAAATAAATTCATAAATAAATAAAGGAAAAATATTGAATACTATTCCTCTGTTTTAAGATCAAATTAGGCCAGAGTATATTAGTTGTGTGAGAAATTGTGCTAGGAAAAATATGTTCCAAATATTTCATTTTGAGTTTAAAAAAATGTTTGAAATGTGTGTAGATGAAATTATTTAAATTATCTTCTAACTCTTCGCATCTATATATGGTGTATGTATACAGGAATTAGTGAAATTAATCATAGTTTTGAAGCCAAAAGCAGTTTTTGTAAAGTATTAATGTGTTTTGTTTTATAAAAACTATTATTATTAGTGATTATGTTAATTAATTGGCATAAATCATTGCACTTTTAATGTATAAGTTACAGTAGTCTCACAAAAGGATGAGGCAAAACAGTCTGGAAGAAATGCTGTATTATCAAAATAAAATTATTTTAAAGTTCAAATAAAAAAGTGAACTATTTGCTTTAGTCTTTTATGCTTAGTGACTTAATAGACTCGCAACAAAAGAACTGACAACATGCCTGACATTATATTTGGTTACTGATAAATATAACCAATTGTGGAAATCTGTTTAGTGGTCTGGAAATTTGTCAACTCAACACTAGGTGAATTATATAAGCGAAAGTATGATTAGCATCAGTTTGTTTAGATTTCTTGAGTAAGCAGTTAAAGTGCTTCTAATGATATTGTGTTGTTTTCTCCTTCAAACAGTAGAAAGATATTGGAGTTAAATGTATCAGTTTTTATCACTCTAAGAAAATCAATTGAATATTATTGTTTGGCAAGTTGGTAAAGTATAATTAATCTAAATAAAAATGGTACTGTGCAACAGTTGTATAGTTCAAACTTAATAAAGATTGAATTTTTTCTATTTTGTTAGAATAAAATTATGTAAGAAATTACTTTTTAGATATACTATAATTAAGAAAAAAAACACCTTTACTTACAATTATTTATGACTGGTAAAAATAAGTTAATGTTTCACAAATAATTTGTTTTCTGCTGTTAATTGATGTTTTTTTGATCATTTAGATATTTAATGAACGTCATTACCATATGACAACTTGTTCAATTAAACTTAACAAATGCATAAATCAAGGAAACTGGAAATTTTGAAGAGAAAACAAAGTACAAGGTCTGAACTGACCAAATAATTATGAAATAATTATCTCTTTTTATTATAACACAAATAACTTTGAATATTTCTTTGTAAGGTTCAGAAATATGTAGAAGCTGTTGAAGAAGTAATATGTCCCACTGTTGAGTCAGTGAGGCCATTGTATCCCAGCAAAACTTGGGATGACATCAGGTCAGTGATAGTTCTGCTATAGGTAACTGGATTTTACATAAAAAATAGTGGAAAAACTAAACTTGAAAAAAATATCCATTATAAACGACATTGTCAATCCTTTTTCATGGTTTGATTAATCTCTTTGTAATTTTATGGACATAGTCTTCTCATGTGATAAATATTCTACATTGTTATATATTGTGTGTGTCTTCAGTAGTATTTAAAATACAACTTATACAATCATGAAGGGTATATTTCATTTTTTACTTTTCTTTATAACATTTTTTCCTCACTCTACCATGTGCTCAGTGTGAATATTTCAATTAGTCTTCAAAAAAATTACTTCAACCTTTAAATACTATTTAATATTTGAATAAAATCATTTCTAATGTTAATTTTCTTTAATTATTCTAATTTTAGCCAAAATTTAGCAAGACAGGTTTTGAGAAGCGTGTGTAATTGTAGCTTATGTTTCAAGAAGTATGGTCTGCAATTGCTTCCCACTTTTTTTGCAGCAAACAAATATGGTGTACTATATATGATGACAGAAATATTCATTAATTTCATTCCAGTCTCAACTAACAGGAGGGCTGTGACTCATTACATTACTTTCTTAGGAGAGCCATTGTTTGTCAGTTTTGTGTTTAGCAATAAATTCAATTCCAAAAATGAACCAAACGTTTTATCTCCTGGCATAAAAATGTTTTTCACACACATCATCATGTCATGTTTAACACCTTGAATTTTTGGAATAATGCAATAAGGGTCAAGTACATATATTTATCAATGCTCATCTTACCACTCAACATTTGCAGTTATTAAAAAAAAGAAAAAAGGAATAAAAAGTTAGTTTATTTTCAAAACTATAATTCACAAAATCTAACATGACACTTTAATTGTAGTATTTTATTTATCCATTGCTGTTATTGTAGTTTTTATTGTAAATAAAATTGGTCACTGTAAATGCAACAACATACCATTAAATTGCTGTAAATTCTATCCATCATACTTTAAACTTTTATTGCTGTTAATTTCCTTTATTTATATCTCATTATTGGAATAACTGGAGTTTAAGGCTTAATTTGACAATTGTAATCACTAGGATAATGCTATTTTATATAAACATTTTCCTGATTGTTGTTCTGTCAACCAACAAGGTTCCAATATCAAGCTATTTAATGTAACTTATCAATTCAAGTTGCCTTTTTTTATAAAGCAATGTAGCGTGTTTGTTTTTCCATGAACAGTTCAGGTAGTTTCCAAAAACAACTTATTGCACCTTTTGTTGAACAACTGATATTTTCTTTATATTATTAAAATTAGTTAGAAATCTTTTGAAATGGAATTGGCTTGTGAGAAATTGAACAAAGGTACAGCTTTAAATAAGCATATTAGGACAACTACAATTTTTTATTTTATTTCAAATTCAAATTACAATTGGCTTTTTATTTTCTCAAGAAGTGAAGTATACATTAACTGTTAATATGATTATGATACTTCTTCAAGTTGGAGATTCTTGCTCTTAACCTTGTTTTATTGATTATACTATCATACAACTATTTTTCTATGTTTTATCAGTTCAAAGCAGTAACAACGTGCACCACACATTCAGATATGTTTTGCTAATGCAAATAAGTGATGTACTCAAGAATGATGACTTTATTGATTAACTAGTACATATTAATTGTTTTTTTAATTATTGTTTTTGATTTCCTGTTTAAATACATACTCAGTGCAAAGTATTTGTCTATCAATTTATTTTTTTAGTCCCCAGTTTTTTGTAACTTTCTGGTCACTTGCAATGTACGACCTGTATGTTCCCACGACAAGCTATGAACGTGAAATTTCCAAGTTGAAGAACCAAATAAGTCAAGCAGAGGATAACAAGGACTTGGTGAGATAATACATATTATAATGTTTAATACTACTTTATATTGAAATAAAGGCAGTCAGATTGAGAATAAAAACAGTTATTGAGGAACAACATACAGGAAAAAGAGAAATTAAAATTTCCTAGAAACCTAACAGAATAGTTAAAAATACAAATGAGCATTATTAGATAAAATTGTTACATTAACAATGTGAGTAACACAATGGAAACACACAAACAGACAAGAGTGGTAAGGTCTGTACCTGAAAAGGAATCTTTGAGCTTGAAATTTCAGTAACTGTAGTCTCCTTTTTGGTATATATATGGACGTACATATACTCACCTTGTTAATGTAATAATTTTTTCTAATAATGGTTGGTTAGAACTACTGAATTACTCATATAAGTGCTGCTGTTAAAACAACATCACAATATGGGGGATTTAACGTTTTTTGATTTGGTGATGGTCTTCAGTTGTCTATTTTGTTTTTGCTTGTGTATGATGAAAACTATGATATTTATTCGTAATTATTTATTTTGTAATGTTAGAATGTTCTAATATTCATGTGACTAGTAGTAAAATATGTTATTTTTAATCAAATATCTACACTTTCAGTTTATTCAGTTGTAAAAAGTGGAACAGTCTTGACATTCTTTGAATTGTACTATGTTGGATATTTTATCAAAAGTTAAGATGCAGTTTATTTTACTTTGTTTGAAACTGAATCTGAAATTGATTCATGTAATATATTTTCACAATGTTAAGACAAGTTGTTTTATATTTGAAGGAATGTGGTTCACAACAAATTTCTTGGGGTCATTTTTATTTGCTGTTGTAGGATGTAAAATTTTATAATAGTTTGGTTTACTGAAGTCTGTGTATAACGGTCAAGAACTGTAGTGTTTTGAAAATTGATTTTAAAGCAATGGTTTTAATTCCTGTGTTAAATAAATTAGATGGTACAATTGGTTGTCCATTTCTTATTCTATTATTTATTGGTGAGTTGTGTTATTGAATTGGAAGTTGTGTACAAAGGTGAACAGGCCATACAAATCTTTACTTGGTATAATAGTTTAGAGTTGTATGTGTGTCACTAGTGATGCATTTAAAGAGAAAATTTTAAACTTTTGAACAAGAACTTAAATGTATAAACAAATAGTATTAATAGGGTATTAAAAGGTGCTGAAACATGTTTTTGTCCGAAAGGTCAACAATTCATATTGGGCGTTTTTTATTGCAAGTTTTCAGGGTCTCTGAATTCAAATTTGTCATTAGGTTTGATGTTCCTGGTTCTCTTCCAGATCCCAGGGTTTCTGCCTTTGAAATTGTGTTCCTACTCCCAGTCAGTAGCTAGTGTGATCAAAGATGACAAAATTGTTAACTCTTTGACAACATTGCACACAATTACATGACCATCAAAGAGATTAATCATATTATAACATTTATAATGTATGTGTAAATGAAATTTTGCAAACTATTAAACATTACAAATTTTGTACACAAAAAAATGGATTTTTCTCATGAAATATTTTGAAGATTTGCTCTTCAATTTTTCCTGTTAGGATGTTGACTATTCAATATGCGAGGTGATTTTGATTTTAAGGTTGAAAATGCTTTTTTTTCTGAAAAATTGTCAAATTTCATTTGTTTAATCTCTTAAAATCTTAAATAAATAACAAACTTTTTTTTTTCTGAAAAAAAGTATTTTATCTTTTATTTTCTTTACTGTAAAACTTTGTACTGTATTGGTCAAAATTTGATCAGCACAATAACCACCATAAAAATTAGGAAATAATCAAAATTATAAATTTTCTTTTCTAGAATGACCACAAACTCTAACAGGAAACCATAACTGTTTATTATAAATATCCAAAAGTTTGTAATGGCATATAGATTATTATTATTTACACAAATTTTTAAATTTCAGTTTTTTTAAAACATAGAGCAGTAAATAAAAGAAGTACAGGAAACAATGATATGTACTACTAAAAAAAGTGACAAAGGCTCATGTAGTCATGTATTTTACTTCTAAAACTTGCCAAATATTGCATGTAGAAGAAATAAAAAGAATTAATTTTTGTAGATTTTTTACATACATTATAGGATATCAAAAAATTATAATTTATTGATAACAAATAATTTGAAAGGCTTCCTAACTAATCTGTTTTTGGTTGAAAAAACATGAGAGGAATATTGCTTTGATCATTACACTTTAAACTCTTCAATTTTTTAAAATACTTCAGGAATACTGATAGTATTATGTAATTCAAAGTGAGTTCTTTCAATTGGTCACAAATGTATACTTAAGAGAAGTAGATATGGGTAAACAAGTGTTTGTGAAAGATGAAATTGTGGGTACAGCCTCTGTGGTGGATTTGCTATATATGATATGTGAGCAAATAGAAAAAAAAAGGTTCTTAATTTAAATTTTAGCTTGTCAAAACTAATTAGAATTACTAATTCAGTGAAAGCTGTAAGCATCATAAAATGTAATCCAAAGAAAAATGTAACTTGTGTACTATGTGACAAAATAAAAAACTAAATATTTTTTTATTTTAAATTAAGTGATGTGTGGCACTAAAAATTGTGTTATAAATTACAATTTCATGCCAAATTTCTTGAAATACATTCATAAAATAGCAATGTAAAAAAATTTTTGATGCAAGTCTATAAAAGGTGATGACGTACTTCTCGGGGTCTTTATAAATAATGAGAGAGTTTTGAATCCTGCAGGTGTTGTATACTAATAATTCATAGTAATAAAACTAATTTGAACCTTAAAGTCTGTAAAAACAGTTTTTGTTTCTGGATCTGTAATACTTTATAAAGATGTTTTGCATTATGTATCGTGTACTTGTTCATTTACTGGTCCATATAAGAGGTGTTTTCTTCACCTTGTATCATGCTTCTATATTTATTGGCTCATAGTGTTCTGAATGATTTTTTAACTCGTGCATCTGTTAGTTCAAACAAATGTAATTTTTATTTTCCTTTCTTTTTTATTCTTTTGATTTTGCTGGTCCAAAGAAAAGAAGTAATTTATTGTCATGTACTATACTTCTGTATCTGTTGGCTTAAAAAAATAACTGCTCTCAAGCAATTTTTTTTCTAGGTCCAGAGCAAAAAGAAAAAAGAGAAAGAACGATGCCAAGCATTGATTGATAAGCTTGCAGAAGAAGAAAAACGACAACAAGAACATACAGTGAAAGTTTTAGCACGACTTAAAAAAGAAAAAGATACATGGTTTCAGTCAAGTAGGTGTTTTGTAAACCTCTATATTAGTAGTATTAGCTAATGAATTTAATGTGACTTTTCATTTGGTTTTGATTTGTGTTGTTTGTCACCATGAAATAGTAACATTTCATTCTTCAGTAGCATACTGGTTGTAATTACTGTGATCACATGATCTAGTATTGGATATACAATTTCAAGTTTGTCGTACAATTATTTTTTTCTTTTAGGATCTGCTAAGAATGAGACCATCACTCAGTTCTTACAACTGTGTATATTTCCTCGCTGTATTTTCACAGCTACTGATGCTGTATATTGTGCTGCATTTGTTCAACTGATCCATACATTGAAGACACCCAACTTTTCTACTCTGATTTGTTATGATAGAGTAAGTGTTACAGTTTACTTTAACATATTTTAATAAATTATGAGTTCTACAGCTTGTGTTAAAAATAAATTATAAACTCCATGCAAATGATGCTGTATCCTTTTCATTTCTTCCACATTATTCACATGTTGAAGAAACCTGATCTCCTTTCTTTGCAACATATTTCTGTTTGGAAAGTTTCAACAAACTGAATTGTGTGGATTGTGTTGATTAATCATTAGAATTAGAGCAGTTTGACTTCATTACATCAAAGTTTTGAGAAAAAATTATAACCATCTCCTGCCTGCCCTATAGATAGGTATATGATGCTCTTTTTACTTACTGTTAACAGATAAAACAGCTAATTTAACTGCTTATTTATTGCAGAACTATTTGAGTAAATTGAATTTAGTGTAATGAAATTACTTTGTCATTTTTGAAGGAATATTTGTTAGGAACTATTATTTTGACCTACTTATTTGCATAGCTTATGTGCAGCTATTGTTTGATAAGACTCAATGTAATTTGTGTTCACCCAGTAAATAATGGAGAATGCTATGGCTTCATATTGCATGTAACCTTATATAAGTTTTAGATTGTGTGCTGTCATTTTAAATGTTATTTTTAATAAATGTTCTGTATGTTTTATCATGAAAGATATTTCATTATCAGTCCCTTCATATGCTGGAAAATTAGGCTGTGGTTGTTGTACAATTTCAATAAAATAAATTATGTTCAATATTAAATAAATAAAATTATGTGAGATTAAAATGGGAATACTATCTTTGTGGTGTCTGCCTTTGAAAATGTGATGAAACATACATAAATAATATATATGCACTGTTTACTATTATTTGGCAAAAACAAATTGCATACTTAAGAAAAAGTTGAAGCAGTTTTCATTTCAGCACTGATTAATAGATTAATCTTAATATATGCTAACAAATCATATTGGGGTAACAAGTAGTGTGGATTTTGCTCATCTACATGCACACATTTGTACTCTGTTACATGCAGAAACAAAGCTGGCAGTTATATCTATCCAACATGAAATTATTAGGTGCATTACTCATGTAAATCAACTCAAACACTTTATTGGTACCATAAAGTGGTTTGATTCATCTTTGTGCAGTTACAGGATATAAGCTCGGTTGTCTAACCTGGATATATTTTTATTTATATGAATGTTGATTTTATTGATTATTTTAATGTGTGAATTGTTTCAGATATTTTGTGATATCACATACACTGTTACATCCTGCACTGAAAATGAAGCTAACAGATATGGCCGCTTTTTGTGTTCCATGTTGGAAACTGTGATGAGATGGCACAGTGACAAAACAGTATTTGATAAGGTAACCTAGTGTTTTTATAGCTTTTTTATTATGTGAATAATGGAACTTTAATACTTTTTGTACAAAAAAATATTTCCTCTTTTTCATTTTTTGCAAAACAAAGAGCTGCTCTTGAACAAGGTCTAAAGATATAATTATGTAGAGCATTATCTTTGAAATGTACATAACATATTTTAACTGCAAATGATTTGTTATCATGCCCTGGAGCAGAAGTATCCAAATTCAAAAAAATTGTATAGAATCTGAAGAGTTTTTATATCAGTATCAAGCATTGAAAAGCAGAAGGAAAACTAAATTATTTTAGTTATTAATAGCATACGTAGATATGGTGTGTTCCAGTGTTACTTGACTGGTGTTCTTGTCTATTTTCACATCCTTATGAACTATATGAGTTTATTTATACATATACATTTATTTGTCCCAAAGATTGAATTTTATTGCAATTTGCTATTTATGTGGAGTGGTGGAGAATTGCGTTTATGTTGACAACAGATAATGAAAAGTAGGACATGATGGCATTTGCTAGAATGATTTATAATGTTTAAAGAAAAATCATGCTTAGAAATGTTTTGAAGTAACAAATGTTTTAATACTTGTTAAAAGTTGTTTATGATAGCAAAGTAATTTGTGTATATTTAAAAAAAAGAAAAGCTAAAGAACATTTGAAGTGAATTTTAAAAACTGATTAATATTGTCTCTTAAGTTAAAAACCAGTTATGAAACATACCAAAAATTCTTTGAAAGTAAAATGTGCGAGTAGGACTAATAAAGAGTAAGAAGTGTTAAAGGCAATATTAAAGTTTAAAAACTTGAAGAAATGTCAACATTATGTCAAGGATTAAATGAAATTTCATACTTTTTATCCAGCAGTGATAATTAGGATGAATATGAAATAAAGAAAAATAATTTAGACACTGCTAGAATAGAGCAAGAAAACTTAACTGTAAATATTTTTGTGAAGACTTTTTCTAAAGTCTTTTAGAAAGAAGGTACTGTTCCTGAAAATAATAGCAAATGTTTCTTTGCATACCTTGGGAAGATCGTTGTAGACTAAAGTAATTCTGAAAAAGCAAAAAAATAATGGAATAAAATATTGAAGAATGATGTCTACCTTTCAGTTTGGTATGGTTGAAAGCAGTTTTTGATGATTGACAGCATCAAACAGAGAGAGAGATCTAATGCCAGTTTAATTAAAAAACATGAAGGGTGACCAGAGGAAGGTGTTGAAGATTTGATAAACCTTCATTTGTTTTGGTTTTTTTTCTTGCTTAAAAGGCCAACACTTATGAAGAAGAACACAACAGAACTTTAAAAAAGTAGTTAATTAAGGTTTCCATACAGTTTAATATAATTTTATCTTCATAAATATACTTGACAAAAGTAAAAAACAAAGGAATTTAATCTATCTAAAGTATCTAAATGTGGTCTAAATCATAATATACTTTAACTTTAAATTGTCCACAAAGGAATTTGTGTATAATGCTAAAATACAGGCACAGAATAGCATCTTGCTGGCAAAAACTAAAATGACTGTGTATTCTAAAGATGCATGGTATAGGTATTTAACTTCAATCAATATAAAGTATAGAACAATGCCCCAACCTACTTTGGTCATCTTCAGGTTGATAGAGTAAACTGACCATTGCTGGGCACATGTCTCAGGGACAAGAGTGTTAATGTGTATGAGATTGTAAGGGATGTTACAGTTAGATGTTAGATTATTAATTAATATAGGTATAAAGGCGTTCCATTATGCTGGTGTAATTTTTGTGCAAGTTCTTGTAAGAAATGAACCTCTTTGATTTTTTGTTTGTATTTATTTCCCTACGTATGTTGTGCTTATATGATTTGCACTGTTTAAAATGTGTGAAGGTGATTTTGTTTGTTTTTTCAAATCTTGTTTCCATTATTCTGCTTGTTTCTCAAATATAAAAGTTGTGGCAGTTGTTGCATTGTACTTTATTAATAATGTTATTTGTCAGTGTAGTTTTTACACCTTTTTAACTCTATTTTCATATGCATTTTATAGATTTTATAATTTTGTTTCATATTTACTAGATTTCTCTTGAAAAGTGTGTCTACATTATTCACAATTTATTCAGTACTATTGATATTTAACAGCTGAAAATATATTGTGAAGCTAAGGTTACTCTTCTGATTTCAGAAATTGTTTTTCATTGACAAAATTGATTGTTGACTTCTGGTAACTCATTTCCAACATATGTATACACACACAACTGAAATGCAATAAAACTTTATAATTTTTTTATTACTTATTGTGAAAATGTTGCAGGAATGTACAAACTACCCTGGATTCATGACAAAGTTTCGTGGGGCTACACAAACTTCAGACTCTGCCACAGACCATGTAGATTATGAAAACTACAGGCATGTTTGTCATAAATGGCATTTTAAAATTACTAAGGTTTGTGGTTTGCATCTTATATATAATATATTGCTGAGTAATACAAGTTCAGGTTTAACTTTCATTTTTGATTAGTTCATTGCATTTTGAAAATTAGATGTAATTTTTAATTGCAAATTTGAAAATTTTATCACAGTTTCTAAAGTGAGCTAAAACAGGTTATATGAATGAACTTTAGTAACTATCTGATAATCATTTTTGAATTCATTTTCATATTATGCATACTAGATTCTTTCAACTTTTTTCATAATTACTAGATTCTTCTAAGTAAATGTTTGATACATTATTTACAGTTCAATACTATTAATATTTAACAGTTTGAGAATATATTGTAATGTCGAGATCACTCTCTTGCTTTGAGGAATTTTCTTCTGATGACATTGTCTGTTGAGCTGTGAAAAACTTTTCAATACATATTGCTTATTTGTATCCTAATATAATTCAGAGAAGTTCCCACAGTAGTTAATTATTCCAGTTGCAAGTTTTAATGAGCCTGTAACAAATTATAATAATATCTAAAGTGAACTATTCTTGTGACAACACATTTATAGTTTTTTGAGAAATTGTTACTGGTATTTGCATAACTGTCCTATTACAAAGTTTTATGTGGACATTTTAAGATTTCATATATAGTTTTTGTTCTCACATTATTAAAAGATTGCACATGTTAAGATATTTCATAACCTTTACATCTTTAAGTACAAACTTAAAGATAAAATATTTTGCATATAATCTGTGTATCTTAAGTTATTTTTCGAATAACTAGCATTGTAACTACACTGTGATTCTGCTGATGTTTGTATTGAAAGTTTGTGCAATTTTGTAAGCTTCTCTAATTTTGTGGTTTCACCATCCTTTGTTTCCAAAAGTTAATTTGTGTGTCTCGGTTTGCATTTTTAATTGTTTTAATTTTTATTTTATAAAAACAGGAGTCGTTATTCTTTTGAGGGTTTTATTGACTAAAGTTATGAAATTTATCTGTGTAAGACACCTTTAGATATTTGAGGCAACTTTTAATCTTTTTATTCAATCAGAGTATCAAAGAAAGTGATAGAATGGTTATATTGTAGCTGATTAGTTTTGTTTTGTTGTTTCTGAAATTAAGATGCGAGATCAAATTCTTGTTTTATTCAAAAGCGTGTATCCAGGGAACATAAGCATTATCAACATATTTTCACAACTTTGATTATTTTGAATGATGTTTAAGGTTTGGTCATCACATCACTAGTTCCCCAGACAAAGTTGTCCGTTTCCATAACTTGTAACATTATACGTATTTATATCTCTGAATTGTAGCAGAAACATTTAACAATTTGAAGTATGTGCTTGTTGAAAATATTATGGAAAATTTGTAATACTAAAAAAGAAAAAGAAAGAATAGACTGTCTTATTAAATGGTGAATTTATTTTATGGTTGCAGGCATTGGTGATATGTCTGGAGTCTGGTGATTATATACAAATAAGAAATAGTTTGATTATATTGACTAAGGTAAGCACTTAATAATACCATTAATCCATGGTATTAGAAATACTTGTAGTGCATATTTGTTCTTGTGATAAGAATATGTTAAAGCTGTTGGAGTGTGAAGATTTATTTTTAAGGTTTCCAACTTGAAACTAGTGTGAAACTATTTGCATTATGTTTGAATAGTTATCTAATACCAAGTAATACCCTGACATAATTAAAGTTGGAAATGCCTTTAGTGAAATTAAATTAAAGTTTGATAGTTTAAAACAGTTAAATTTGTATGTTTACATGTATTTTTATATGATTTAAGGCCACAATTTAACAATTTCATTTCAACTATTTTACTTAGTTTCATATAATATTCATTGTGAGATAGAGTTTAATATTTTGTGTATTATTAAACTATATTAAAAATATGGTTAACCATAATGCAACCTGTCAGTTTTACAACTGCATATCACATTTGAAAATTAAAGTAGAATTTATAATTCTAACTTTTTATAACAATTCTTAACTTAAAAATCTTTTATAATTGATTTTCTTAAACACTTGTTTAATATGGTACAGCACTGTTGGTATTAAGAAACGAACTTTGATGTTAACATATCTTAACTTCAAATATTCTACAAGTTTCATGAACTGATCTTCAATTTTGAGTATTAAAAATTGATATCATAACAGAAACAAATGGAACATTAACCTATTTATTGGAATTTGCTTGACCCCATTCAAATTTCATCTGTTTCTTCATAAAATTCACCATTAATAAAACAAGGAAGTTTTGTGTGACAAATTTCATCAATGTCTGAAAGGTTTTTTCCTTAGTCCAGTGGTCAGGTGGATAAAGCACCCGACTTGTAATCTGAGGGTCGAAGATTGGAATCCCTGTCACACTATGCTTGCTTTTTTAGCCATGGGTGTGTTATAATGTTATGGCCAATCCCACTATTTATTGAGAAAAGAGTAGCTCAAGAGTTGATGGTGGGTGATGATGACTGGTTGCCTTCTTTCTAGTCTTACCTTGCTAAATTATGGATGGGTAGTGCAGATAGCCCTCGCATAGCTTTGCACAAAATTCAAAACCAACCAAACCTTCATCCAGTGATACATTCTGTGACTTTGAAAACAAGATAATGGTTAATAGTCTTTCTTATCTTGTGGTAAATTAATGAACAGAGATTCAGAAGGTAGATTGCCTAAATAAACATTTTCATTAAAATTCAAGTTTATAACATTATTAGAAAAATCAAATCTGACTTTCATCGTGCAACAATTAAAAGTAAATTCAGTTAAAAGCAAGCAAAATAATTTGTACAGTTTGTATTTAAAACACCCTATATTGGAAACAACAGATCTAATGAGGCAATCAGACTTATGAATCTTAGGTAGTCCATAAAGTGTACCTGTGTGGGAGGTGATTGGTCCAGTGTCCATTTAAATATTATTTTCCATTGTTAGTAAGAACTAAATCTGTTTCTCTTAACGTAGTTGGGTTTTTCAGTAGTTTAGAAAACTTGGTCGTGGAACTAATTACCTGTTACTCTGTGAGGATAGTCTACTTTAATCAGTAACCATACTGTTTCTTTTGACTGGTGTAGTAATGATGGTTCTACAATTGAATTTAAGTGTGTGAAGAATTATCTTTTCTAATGTTAGGACTTTTGTATGGCCAACATTATAGAAGTGTATTGTGAGAGGGTAATACCACTGTTTTGTTTTGTAACATTGAAGGGTTTTTTTATAAAATGTGTAAACATCTCAAGTTTTGTATTTTCTTAAGAATTTACAAAGAAGCTACATTGTCATGACATTATTTTTTCTGGTACTGGGGTACTGGAGAATATCTCAAACGTCTAGACAAATAAACTTTTTCCTATTTTCACTGGTGTATAATAAGACACGTGAATAACTCTTTGTAGAAAATCTAAAATTTTTTGCCTTTTTAAAGAATTTTTAAGAGTTGCAGTTTCTTGATATGATTAAAATACTATTTCTTGTTTGTTATTGTGAAAAACACACAATAAAATGTTTCAAACATAAATTTCACTTGGCTGACTATATTTTCTGTTTTTTGTTTTAGGTCTTAGAAGTCTCATTGTAAAATTTTTTTCTCATAATTTTGAGGTAATTTCAGGGTTTACAAACTTGTTGTCACATGTTGTACTATCAGCCTTGTGTGGATCACAAACTGTTTGCTGGAAAATGCAATCCCAAACTTGCACTGATCTTGTATGTTGACTTTTATTCTGTTTTCTTCTGTGCAGCTGAGAATAATTGTCATTAATTGATTGTTTCTAAATAATTCTAACTTGGATTTATCTTTAGAGAACTTGTCTTCAGCTTTGTTCATTCATATTTTTTGTAGGACAGTGCTAATGTAATTCTGTTGTGTTACCACTATTTTTTCAGTAGTGGTTTACAAGTGGCTACTCATCCACTGAGACCATCTGGAGTCTTATGCATTTCTTGCATAAAGCATTCTTGACCAGTAAAAACTTGGATTTCTACATGTCGTCGTATGATGTTTCAATCCTTGCAGTTGTCACTAGATCTAGAGTACAACTGTTGGGCATAGTGTGACTATTCTTGTTATGATAGGTTTTAATCTAGTGCAATACTTTATCAATGTGTGATAACCACCACAGTTTAAAAGTATCAGCTCATGACTGTATTCTCTCAGAGTTCATTTTCAATTGATAAAGGGTAAGCATTTCCAACAGTATTTGCATATTATACTTTTTGTCATCATTTCCTCAGTTATTTCTGGTACTTTATATGATCTTACATTAAATGTGCTAGATAAAGTACAGGAGTAAGTGTTCTGATACCCATGGTTCACAACACTATGTACATTTGTTCTTCACTACAAAGAAACTGTAACACTAAATAAGGAGGTCGTGGATCTTAACCAAAAGTGATTAAACAGATGATTGCTGGCACATTCAGTAGGTAGAGTAATTTCAGCAAAATCTAAGAAGCATTAATTTCACTAGCTAGTAGCGAATGTCAGTGTTTAAATCATGTATAGTAAATCTCTACAACTTAAGAAGTAAACAAGTTACTCTCAGGATAAAACTACAAGCAGATGCTCTTGGGTAGAGAGTAAGAGAGAGAGATAATTTTAGTCCATGTACATTGAAATTTTAGTTGTAAACAAAGCCAGAACAATAGGTTACACTATAGCAGCCAAAACCATATTATAGAATATTTTAGGCCAAATTTTAAAAGAAAGATGGGCATTTTTTATGAAAGGTTAACTTATAGCTGATTTAAGGAAATTTTGGATAAATTATCAATATATGTTGGCAATGTCATGTAAAAAGTAAATGATTTGGAGTAAACCTGAATAATCAGGTATTTTAATTAAAGTTCATTGTGTGAGGAACTTTTTGGGCAGTAGTAAAGTAAGTACAAATAAATATATAAATATAGGTTGCATTGGTGGGTTGAAGATTATTCAACAGTTAGGATTTGTTGGTGATAAATTCAAAAGTCAACTAACGGTACTCACTCAGCTTGTTTTTAAAATAAAGTATTTATTCAGAATTAGTTAAGCACATGTACAACAACAGTTATCAAATGCATATCATAAACTATATAGTTTTCTTTGTATGAAAAGTCTGCTTAGACTTATTTGATTGCTTTAGAATTTCAGTTGGCAGGGTGAATTACATTTCTCTGATTTTATTGCATTAATATTCCATGTATACTTATTAACTTACAGTTGGTATGGATTAATGTAGTGGTATGTTGCTTGTACAATAATTGATTTGTAATCTTTCTAATAAAATATCATCTGTTCCTTTTGTAAAAGCACACTCTGGCTGATTCAGTTACTTTAAAACTATGCTTTAATGGAATAAATTATTCTTTCTTTCCTTTTCGCCTTTTATTCTCACTCAAACACATTATACTGTTAGGCCTACCACTTCTACCAAAGTTAACTTCAAACTTTTCCTTGCCTGTAACTTTAGTCTCTTCTGTTGTTGTCTTTGTATGCTGTTTCCTGCTCATTTCCTACTGTTTATATGTTTATTACTAAATCATCTGTACTCTATATTCTCTACATCAATGTGTTACAATGACAACTTCCAATAATCATCTGCTTTTAACTCTCTCATAATAAAGAAAACTAAAATATTCATTCACAAAATAAACTAATTAATAATATCTATTCTAAACAGTCTTTTGTATCATAACACAATGCTTAATATGTAATATGTCTCAGCAAAGCCCAGAGGTATGAAATCATGTAATAATGTTTGTATGTAATCAACTAACTAGTTTTTATCAGGCAAAGGAGAGAGAATCACTGTAACAAATTTTGATGTGTATGGTTCAACTAAGATAAAATCCAGAAATTCAAGATTGTGGATAATAGTTATCAGGTGTTTCATTTTGGTTTAGGAAGATTGAAAATTTTACCGAACAAGGTATTTCCAAATGTAATACTATCCATACATGTGATAAAAGATCACCACCCTCACATACTTGCATTCACCTGTAATGTGTATGAATTTCTTCACAGTAGATGATGTAAGAAAATGTATTAGAATTTTGCCTTTATATGCTTTAGTAACATTATAAATATGTGAACGAATACCCTATTTCTACTGATGCAGTAACCAAATGTAATTGATGAAAACTGCACTCTGGGGAAAGTTAACATTATCTGGTATTTACATTATTACTGATTGTCTTACTCTTATTCAGAATTTTCCTGTCATAGGTCTTTCAGCAGTTAAAGAGAGGAGTAGTTGTCTTGAATTTTGGTTATACTAGAAAAACTTTTGTCTAGTTTTTTCTCAGCTTGTGCAGGTTAGTCAGAGCTGGTATTATTAATCTGTAGAATATCTATATGTGTGGGAAGACCACAAGATCATAGGCAATTATTGAAATATCATGGATATGTAATAAAATTTTAAGTAGGTTATGTGAAGCAAGTGAATTTAGACCATGATTCATAGGCAATTATTACTTGATTAGAAATTATCACTTGGTAGAAGACTTATGTAAAATTTCAGCAAAAAAGAATAAATAAATAGGGAATCTTAGATATGATATAAAAGGGGATTCCAGAAAGAAAAAAAACTAAATGGCGAATTTGAAACAGGACAATAAGAAACTGATACCAAGTATTGTTCAAGCATTATGTGCTTAAATATTCTTGTTCTTTAGTTGAGGAAAATTATCAGTTAAATGTTTAAAGGGTAAAGCAGACCTCCTGGTGTTTGCCACTTTCCAACCTTTTTGAGGTTCTTTAAGTTTCTTTTATTTTTTATGGGGGAATTTTTTTTACTACTGTTTAATCTTATTTTTGGTTTAGCTCAACATGAAACACAAAACCTTTTGTTAAAATGCATACAGTCGTAACTGCCCTCATTATTAACTTAAGATAGCATAATGTTTCAGAATCTGATGGTTTACATAAGTTATAACTTTTTGGTTTCTTCAAAGAAATATTTTATTTTGTAAGATGAGTACATTGTGTTGTCAGCTTTCTGATAAGTAACTTCAGAAAGAACATAACTTCCATTTTCATCAAGAATGGAATGACTGAAGGATGATCAAAGGTTCTTCTAGCTCAGTACATTTCCAGTTCTCAAGTGGAAGCATATACACCAGAGTTTGCTAAGTCAGACTTCTTGATGTGGTTACTACTTGCAGAAGCTTTAGATGCATGCTGTGTGATTTTCACATGTGAGAGAATTCACTTCTCTGTCTGTCATGTCCTTGAATAGCTAAACCTGATAGTTTTAATAAATAAAGAGTGGTGACCTGTAAAACATATAGTTTTTATGCTCTCTGCTCTAACTTACCTGATTGTCATTTTTGTGCATACCATTTGTGTCAATTGATAAACTCTATTCTATCTTGAAAATTTTGTTGTCAAACAGATGCAACTTTAAATAAAACTGCATGTTTAAAACCTGATTTAATAAAGCTACAAGTAAACAATAAAGTAAAATAGTGGTATATATCAAATAAGTAAATATCAAATCAGATGTGAATGTAACAAATATATAGTTGCCAAACTAAATGTAATTTTAAATACTGCATTAATGAATATAAAGGTTATGTATGTAACAAAAAATGTTCTCTTATGACACAACACATTGTAGAAACATTGGCCAAACTAAATGTAATTTTAAATACTGCATGATGGTTATAAACTTTCATGTTGGTGTCAGCCACTGCCAAATGACTAATTTTGGTGTTTCTGTGGTATTTGTCAAAAGAGAGAGGCTTATAATAAAAATAATAATAACACTGGTTTACAAAAAAATATTTTTTGTCTGAGACAAGAATGTGAATAGGTGTTTTTTACTAATTTGGGTGTGCTGAATTCAAATTTATAAACAGTTTTGCTCTATCACCTCTTTCTCCGTGCTCATCACTCACTGCTCCAAGGTTTGGAGGGAAGAAGTTGAGGTGGGAATGGAGAAAATGAATTTTGAGTGACATTCGGCATCCCATATCCTCATAAGTCTTTAGCAACTTCTCAATACAGGCTTGGTAATTTGGGATGCGTGTGTTACCAAAGAAGCCACTACAGACTGACAGCAGGGTTTACAACAGATGTGTGGAGCCCAAGATTTGTCCTGATCACTAATTTTACAGTCAAAATAATGAAAGTAGGCAGTTCTGAGGAAGGAAGTGATGGTTCGACCCTGTGCAACTGTCGTGAAGTCCCCACACACGTAGCAGAAAGAATTGGCCTTGTTGAGGCATCCTCGGTGTTTTGACGAGCTTGAAGTTATTGAAGAATCTGAAAAAAAAGAAAGTAAAATTAAATCATATGTAAGGCAATAATAATTATGTGCGTCGTTGGAAATTGTAATACAAATATATACCCAAAAGATTGTGTAACACAATTGTCGAGGGACACCAACCTCCTGCGCTGACTGCCAGTGCACTGCTGACTGTTGATTGAAATGTGTTGGCTACGCTTAACTGCCAAAATCCATCTTGATATATATAATGTAATGCTATCACTTACATTTATTGCATAATAACTAAAAATGAAGACATAAGTCACACAATATTAAAAATTAACCCTGAATGCATATACGCCTTTATGTATCTCTAAAAAAACTAGAGGTGATGAGTAAAAACGGATTTCAAATCTGAATTCAGCACCCCCAAATTAGGTTAAAATAGCTATTTTTGTGCTTGCCTCAATTTCTTTGTAAACCAGTGTAATGGTTAACAGCAGTATTTGAAACATGTAGAGGAAGATAAACACAAAGAATTGACTAAGATGAAGTTTGCTTGTAACTGGTGAAAACTTGTCTACAAATTAAATTAAGAATTATGTTTCAGTGTGTTTTATGTTTTTTTTTATGGTTGTGACAACACAGATAACTGTACAAAACATAGAGTCAAGTCCACTATGAAGTCTAAGTTATCCCTACTGGGAACACAACATTTTGAAAATAAACTTGCTCTACTGAAGTCTTTACCTTTCATGAATAGTATATTTAAATTCCTTATAAAGAAAATACCATACAACATCTTGCAGTAAAAATTTGAGTGTTTATATTAACTATTAAATAGACAATGATTAAAAAATCATTGGTGATATCATTGTTTATCTGGCAGGAAATGTCTGAGTTTGGCTGTCTTAGATTGTTACCAACTATGATGTGGTGTATCATTTACACTGTTAATATTAATACATTTTTTGTCTTTTGTGTGCTAGCATGTATTTGTTAACTTTATATTATTTTCCACATATCAAAGTACTTTTACTATCTGTTACTTGCAAACTTGAGAGCCTTGTATATAATATTTATGTAGAGAGATTAAAATAAAATCTGATATGAGGTTTCATCTAGAGAAGAAAAAAAAAGGCAAAGTGTGGTTATTTATTATGCTGTTAGAATATCAATAAAGTTAAGTATGATGTTTTATTTTTTTGGTGAAACTTATTAAAATATGTTATACTTTTTTAATAGATCTTGCCATATTTTCCTGTCATTACCAATCTTGGTTTAGCTTTAGAACGTAGAATTGAAAAAATCCGTGAAGATGAAAAGGAAAAAAGACCAGATCTCTATGCCATTGCTACAGGGTATGAATATTATTTTATTCAATACATTTTTACTAAAAATAATTTGCTGTGCAAAAAAAACAAAAAGCAAATCCAGAACATTAGGTTATTCTTGAATTACCTGTTAAGTATAATTTTGGTAATGTGATATTAAATTATTAATTTATGTTCTCTGAATCTCTCAATTGTGTGTATTAACCCTTTTGCATGGGTCAAAGGCTATGTCTTTGCATTTGTTTGCTTGCATTCAAAATTATGTTGAACTATTATTTTTGATTTTATGTCATTAACTGTGAAATTAAAATGTAGATTATAACTCAGATTTTAATATTATATGTGAACCAATTTCTTAATTCGAAAGTAAATATTAAAAGAACACATCTAAATGAAGATTTTAGTGAGGCATGTGGTATATTGAATGCAGCACTAGGATTCTAATTTAGCAGTCACCTTCTAAATCTAGGGTATTCAACTTTTTAAACAACACAGATGGTTACTTTTAGCTAGGTTGTGTATCTGAATGATTAGATTATTTGTATTGAGTTATTACTTTTCCACATGTCCCCCAGTGGCTCAGCGGTATGTCTGCAGACTTACACGCTAAAATCCAGGTTTCGATACCCGTGGTGGGCAGAGCACAGATAGCCCATTGTGTAGCTTTGTGCTTAATTTAAAACAACAACAACTTTTCCACATGTAGCAAAAGTGAACTGCTTGTATATTTTCATGTTTACATAAAGTTTTTAAGCTCACAGCACATAAAAAGCATTTGCAATGTAATTATTTTAGCTGAGTTGTTTAATCTCCAGAGGCCTGTTATTTGTTATTAAAACATGTTCTTCTATTTTATGAAATAATTTATTAAAGTAAATAGATTAATTTTTCATATGTGTATATGTTTACAATGATCTTGTATTTTAAAATCATAGTTTTATATTTAAAGTAGCAATTAATGTATACAGAAATATTTAAAAGTAAAAACCTAAACATTAATTTTTAGAATATCCAAAACCCAATTATGAGGTACGTAGATATTAGGTACAAAAAATTAAAAGGATAATATTTTGTCAAAATGCATAATACTTGATGTCTGTGTTATTTGTGTATATTCTTTTGATATATTATGATTTGGAATTTTGTAAATATTAAAGGAGAAAACCAACTCTTATATTTTTGACAGTTATTCGGGACAGATGAAAGCCAAGAAAAACAGTCTAATTCTTGAACATGAATTTCATCTTATGGAACATAAAGATGGGGTATGTAATGAATGTTAATATTAAAAAACTACTTGTTTATAATTAATTTCATACATTTTGTAGTTATTCACTCTTTAATTTTATGAGCTGTTTATAATTTATAATTCAGATTGGGTTTATTTACTTATATTTTGACATTTCTTTGCATCAAGTAATTGGATTATGATGATAGAATGAAATAGCTTAAGGCAGAGGGACTTGCATGTAGATGTTCTTTTTGTTTTTGGTTCAGTTTCCAAACATAGTATATAATATAGCTGTATTTACTGTAAGAACTATACTATTTGTTTCTTGTTTTCCTTTTATGGTGCTGTTTAATATTGAAATGGTATTATTAAGAAAAATATTCATATTTTATGCCATACAGTAGTACAAGATTACAGATAAGATGATTTGAGTGGTTGTTAATAAAATGTAGCCTAAGCCCAATGATGCATGGCACTTGTAGCTTCTGTCATCATACAGTTCTCTACTGCTTGGCTAGGAAAAAGGAAGGATTATTATTTTCATTTTTATAATTTTAATGTGTATGTTTTAATAATGTGAATACAAAATATCCTACCTTTACATCATCTTCACTTTGTATTTTATCTCTTGTTTCTATTCAGTGCTTTATGGCTTTTGTTCATGGGAATGATTGTGTTGGGGAGTCTTAGTAGTATAATGCACATGAGATAGTTAAGTTAGCTCTCTCCCATTGTGTTTCTGATGCCATTTCTAATTGCATATGTGAAGAATCACACACTGTTTGTGGCGGGGTTGGATTGGTTATACCTGTATATTCTGGCAAAGGTTAATAGTTGACACAGCATGTTATTATATGTGCCTGTTTTTGCTGTGAGCTTATTATTCAACATCCATTATGGTTTGCAATGGTTGGTTTTATCTGCTTTGGTGTATTGCAAAAAAGAACTTATAATTCCACAAGTGTTTGCTCCTGCGGGAAAGCAAAATGTTCAGTTCACACAATGTAGACTGAAGTACATACATGGGGGTAAGTTTGATGTAGTTTGAAGGATTAGGCATGGAACTGAAAGCAGCCATAATATCTAAGTCACTGAATTTCACATCTATGTTTTCTACAAACTTGTCAGTGAATGTCATTGTTTTGTTCTTGCTGAACTATTCCATATTATTTTGGAAATTATTTTTGTGATTAATCAGGGTTCCATTGGTTTTACTTGATCAGTACTCTATTGCTCTTGTCATGTCCATTTTCTTCTCTTTAAAGATAATGATGCAGCTGTTGGAGTAATTTTGATTGATAAAGTTAATATCTGATATCTAAAATGTATCACTTGGCCTATTGATTGTTACTAGAGCATTGCAGATGAGAAAAAGTGAAGCTGTAAATTAAAATTTTGTCATGAAATGAACAAATCATTTGCCTTGATGTCATTATGCTTCTTTCTTTATGATTAATATTACATGAATTAACATTTGTTCCGTTATAAAATAGTTGTTTCATCAAACATTAGCAAAAAGCTGACACTTTTATTTCATTTGATATGCCCATTTTTGTGACTTCATTCAGGCATTTTAGAAATTCTTTGGTGATACTTGTGATGTATTTGACTGGCATCATGATTCTTTTTTTTTCCTAAGAATTGAGAAACTGTTTGCTTATTAGCCATTATTTTGATATGGACAGAGAATTTGACTTTGAAAATTTGTAAATTCCTTTGGAAAGTTTGAAACACTCCACATGAACAGTCACAAGGAAAATGCACATCATAAGGTGAACAAAATGTCTAAAAAAATAAAGATGAAGACACGTTTTACACTCAGCTGAGTTTTATAAGTGATCTATCTTTATCAGCAAGAAATTTAGACATATTATTCACAGTGAGATATACAAAGTTTTTATAAATGAACACTGTTAACTTTTATTGCATAGAAAATAGGCTTTGTGTGGTATTAGAGACACTTCCTACTTGATGGATAAAATACTGTTGTTGACAGTGTCTCTATTTTTTAAATATGAAGTAATTCCACACCAATCTTCTGTAAATCAAATAGTGATGAATAGTAAAAACATGTTTAACTCTCATGATTTGGGCATATTTTTTTCTAAAAAAGTGTCATTATCAAGAAGCTGGTTCAAATTTATTTTTGTAAACTGAGTTGTGACAATGTTTTTAAATTTTGTCCTACTCGCTAAACTTGTTTGATTATGTTGTTTTATTTGGTAAACATAATGAAGAATATGATGCTTTCAAACATTACAAATCATTAAAGCTTTAGAATGTTCATTGAAAAAAAGAAACCATAAAGGAAAATACCTTTATTAAGCCTTAAGCAGTCTTGTTTGCTTTGTAATGCACATTTCTCTGTTTAGGTACACTACATAAATTTGATGAAGACAAAAACCTTCTTCAAATAATATACACTTGTTACAATGTCAATTTTTTAATAAATTTTTTCTTTGTTATTCATTTAACTTATCTCTAAACTATACAAGTTTTCATTACCTAATCTTAACTTGTATGATGTCTTCTCATTGAGAACAATTTCATGAATGATACTGATGTTTTTAAACATCAAGTAAAATAGAGAAACCTTAATTTAACTCAATAGATGGAGTGTTTAAAAAACATTTGACCAAACATATGATTCATGTATATTTTAAATTTTTAAATGTTATAAGATACATACATTGAGAGTTATTTATAATGAAATTTCCAGAATATTAGTGAGGTTTCACTTTATAATAATTGCTGAACCAACAAACATACTCATTGTTAAAAAATATTATTATTTTTTTTATTTTTTTCATTCATAGGGAAGGACATCACTTAAAAATGAAACTGGTGTGAAAACAGCTGGCCCCACTTGTGTAAAGGATAAGGATCTCTTGAAGTCTGGTTTGTAATCTAATTTATTTTTTCTCATTATTTATTGTGAAGTAAAGTAATTATTTGCCTAATTTGGTTCTTAATTTGTCATTTTTGTTAAAGCAAATGCTTTTGTATTACAGAAATGCAAGTCTCATAATTATCAGGCGTTATGCCTGAAGTGTTTGTTGTTGTTTTTCTAAATTGTCTGAAAATTCAGTTGTAGTAAATAGAATGGAATATATATTTTACACAATCGTAAATCCTTGTAGACAATATAGTAATGACTCTTACGCTGTTGGCATGCACTCAATAAATGTGACTGATCTTCAAACTACAATGCAATAACAAGGTAATCACAAAAGTATCTGTAATATAACTTTTAATGCATAAAGTCATTTTCATAAAATGTTGAATGCTTTTAGCAACATTACAAGTCTTTTGTACACAGAAATAATTTTTTGAATTAACTGTTATTGTAAAAAATGTGTTTGTGTGTGACTAATACCAGTGCAAGATGATTTTCATGTTAATATTAAAAGCTTTTTCATTTTATGGTTTTCATATTTTATATGTACAAAATTCTTAAACCTATGCTCTATCCTAATGTTGTATAGAGTCAATCAACTTGACCAAACTTGTAACCCCCATAAAAAAAAAAAAATCGAACAAAATTACCAAAATAAGCATATTGTAACTTAAAATTAGTTATTACTAAAAGCGTAAGACCAGTAACATGTTACATCTGCTTTTATTTAATTGTATTGTTTTATTAGGTCTCTTACTATATCCAGATACTAATCCCAAGATACAAGTTGTAAGTCATCTGGTGAATGCATAGGTAGAATTACACTACTGAATGACATAATTTATGATCTAGTCACAAACATACTTTGAGAAGAAATGTTTTACTATTTTTTTTTATCTAATGTACTAAATTTCCAATTTTTACATTTCAATTATTTTTAAAACAATAAGAAAACATACATATAAATATATAAAATTGGTATTTTTTTGCTGTAAGTTTACCAATAAAATTCAGTTATAATTTTTTGTAATAATGACACCAGTAGATTAAATTATTATTTATTTTAGGTACATGAATAACAAAGCAGTAACCTCCACAAAACAAATAGTTTTATAATTGTAATTTAATTGGATTTCTAAGTATTAAAGGAATAAATGATTTTAATATCCTTAGTTGCTCAGTTTGAATGTGCAATAACAACATTGAATTTGAAGGCAAAATAACTAAATATTTCCTGAGAAGAAGGATTTAATATGTCATTCAGCAAACTGAAACTTTCTGTTGGCTATACATTTATGCAATAGCAAATATCAGATAGAATTATTGGCAATTTGTTAAAGAGAGGATGTGATATCAGTGTTTATATCTTCAGAAACAAAGAAGATTAAAGGTTACAAAATGTAGACTGAACATTAGTAATAGCTGTACCACAAGAAATAATTGCTGTTAAACTTGGGACTTTATAGAGAAATATAAAAAAAAAATACGGAAAATGGGCAAGTCAAAGCAAATAGATATGCTATTCATACAAAGGGAGATTAATAATTTATTCAAATATTTCATTTTGAAATTAAGCAATTAAAATTTATATTAAGATTTTGATTTATCAACTGTGGTTTGATGCCAAATTTATTGATATACAGTGACAATGAAGTAGTTTTTAAACTTTGAATATAACTGTACACAGAAATAAAATTTTTGAATTAACTTTTACTTACCCATATTAATAGGTTTAACATCTTTGTTATCACTGTATGTCAAATAAACATGGCATCAAAACATTGTTTTGAATTCAAAGTTATATATTATATCAATTTTAACTGCCCAGTTTCAAAAGGAAGTATTTAAATAGATTTTTAACATCTTTGAATATGTGCTACATGATGCCTTTTCTGTCAGATTCTCTTAATTTTGATTTTCTATATTCCCTTCCTAAAGTTGATAGAGAAGCCTATCAGTCAAAAAATGAAACTATAAATATTGACAAGTCAGTATATAAAATACAAACCCACTAACTTGTCAAGTTAGATACAAGAAAATTTATAACACACACTCTTGAAGAAAAACTTTAGAAATAATTTTATTAAAATATAATACTATTTATATATTTATCACTTAACTGTCTGCTTGCATTCTAGAAATCTGTACTCTTGACATTATTAAATTTCAAGTGGTGTTAGATAGCCTCATCACTGATGAAAGATAAACAAGAATTCCAATAATTCTCTGCTTTTAACTCTCTTATCATAAGAAAGCTACACAATCATTAAATATTAACTTATAAAATAATTAATTTTACCTACACTAAATACACTTTTATATCATGACAGTGGAGTATCAATAAATGTACTGTATTTATAGCTAGCCCAGCATGGTCAGGTGGTTGAGGTACTAAACTTGTAATCTTTGAGTCACAGGTTCAAATTCCTGTCACACCAAACATGCCCTCCATATCATAATATGACAGTTAATTTTACTATTCATTGGTAAAAAAAGTAGCCTCAGAGTTGGTGGTGGGTGGAGATGACTAGCTGCCTTCCCTCTAGTCATAAACTGGTATTTTGGGGACAGCACAGGTAGCCCTCATGTAGCTTTGTGCAAAATTGAAAACAAACCAATTGTATTTATAGCTTAGTTAAGAAGCCAATTAAATTATAATGGTTTTATTATGTTTTGTATTTCGTATGAGGCAGTATTTTGTACACTAAAGTATATGTTTTTATTTTTAGTGGAAGTGATATAAGTTTTTTTCATTTTAATCCTTAGATTATGAAAGTACAGATAAATTATCTTATTTTCAAGTGAAACATATGGTATATGTGGTGTGGTTTTCACATTGAATTAGGATTTTGTTATTTCTTGGTCTTTATTTCATAATCTCATCTAACTCACTATGTAATTTAGAGTTATTGTGGCTTTTTGTCATGTTTTTAGCTAAGGTTGTTTCTAGTTATTTGTGTATCACATTTGATAATTGTATTTAATTTCATATCTTAAACATGAGCATAATATGAAAAATAGATTTTAACAAGAAATTTAGTTCATTTGAACTACATTAAGATTTGTCTGTGCTGTTATTTGTGACCATTATTCATTATTTGTTTTTTTCATTGATAGAAATTATCATACAATGCTGTAATTCTTCAGGTATTACTTTTAACTGTACATCACAACAGAATATTTTGACCACTTAGCCTAGTTCTACACTTTATCGTTATTTGAAATAGAAGGAGCTCAGGAAAAAGATCTTTTGAAGTCTGATTTCTCGAAAACCCAAGTTTTATCTCGAAGTACCACCAGTAGTCCAACAGGAAATAAAAAAGATTCAGAAAGGTAAGTGATTTGTTCTAAATGACTTTTATTCAAAAATAATTTTGATTGTGCTACTCTTACATTCATCTGCTACGTATCATACATGTTTTAACCCTTTTGACAGTGATGCAACTTTTAAACTTTCTGTGGATGTTATTATGTTACATTGAAAAGTGAATTAAATCACTTTACTAGCAATATGATTTGAGGAAATTATTATCATATTATTGCACAATTGCAGTCCTGTACATAAGCATAACACACCTAAATATAATGAGTCACTTTATATATTGAATGCAGCATTTTTTAATATGATAAATATTGAGTCTGTAGTTTCATTCAAATTACCAATATTAACAAGCTAGAAGCTGAAATAAGAACCTTGTATCTTTTTATGTTGCTGAAATATGACCTACACACTGAATCAAACACAGTGACCCATTCACCATTTTCTGTTTTTGAAAATTGTCCCTTATGTACATTAACTTCAATATATGGTGTGAATAGCCATTTGAATCTATGCAAAGGCTACTATGTTTTCTGTGGGTTTTTTTAAGCAAGATTTCAGTACAGTAGTTGTGTCTTTTGTCTGCTTGAAGTTTTTCATTTTTTAAAGCCTATATACAACTTCTAAGCTTACTAAAATTATAGTGATTAATTTTTGGTTAACTGTATATATAAATCCTATAAAAAAAACAAAACAGTTAGGGTATAGAAAGTAACATAAAATGTAAAGTCTTAGTGAGAACAAATGTTTGAAATATATTTAAGAGGTTTTAGAAATTACCCAAAGAGTATTTTAGATTAAGAAATAATCATAACATAAAATCACTCTGCACTCAGACTAGTAATGAAACAGACTCAATATTGACAAACAAATCTTTAGGAAATTATTTCATTTATAAATCTGATTTTTTATGAATGAAAAAAACTGAGATCTTCATTTAAAAGCCTGGCAAATTTTGTGAACATACACGTATAGTATCAAAAGTTATAGTAGAAATACTTAACACATACTAATTATATTGAGCCCATCATGAAAAGGTTAATATAGGTAATGTACTTTTTATGTACAATGCAGTTTTTATTTCAAGCATTCTTTGTAATTTTAACACTGCATATCTCTGTTTATATATTTCTGGGGCATATATATATATGCAGATATTTCATTCACATACATGATTGATAATAAAGGTATTAAAATAAATTTTTAATTTAACATAGGGACTTGCACAGAAAAGGACGTTTTGTGAAAGAAGTGTCATATCTTGTTCCATCAGTTTACATATTTTAACATTGTTGCATTCAGTAAGAAAATAATTTTGGTCCAACTGTTTAATAAATTATTGTTCTTATACTCACAGAGTCCAGATGAGAGAAGGTTCTAATCAAGATATCTGCATAGGGAAAGAAGGGAAAAAAGTATTTTTAAATGCCCAGACTTCAAAAGGAAAGGATGAAAAAAGAACCTCTTCAAAAAACATTGGGAAAGTTGAGAGTGAAGATACTGTAGAGTCAGTTAGTAAGAGAGACAAGAAGGATGACGGTGAATTCCAGCCGAGAGAGAATAAAAGAATTTCTCCTGGAAGTTACACCGCACGTCGAAATGTAGATTCTACTGAGAGTGACAGAGGTATGTACATTCTAATTTTTTTGTATTTGTTTTCTGTGAAAAGAAGTCTTATTTTTCTTAACAGTACATTTCAATAAGGTTTAATATCTTGCTTTTCTTGTAACTTTTAAGAAACTTTTCCTGTCTGTAGCCTAATTAACTCCAAAAAATGAAGTAATCATTAACCCTATTTCCACTTGTAAGGTTAGAGTTAAAAGTAATGACATATTACAGAGTCCCATTCATGTAATGAACTTTATTAACACTTTAAGTAAATAAATGTGGTATGAAAATATAATTAATAATTAAACACTTATTATTATATTAGTTTTAGATTATCTTTTTGCTCTGTATGAAGTTTTATGTTTCCAACAAACCTTACAATTACACTATGAATATCTTGAGCTAAAATATGAATTTGTCGCCTTGAATAATCTTGTTTGAATGAATTGGGGCAGGTTTGGTCATTCTGCATTTCCAGGCAGAATTCATGGAATGGGGCTCCATAATGATAAGAAAACTCAGAAGTAGATTAAAAAGCATAACATCAGTGTCTTTATCATGTGTGTGGTCTTGGGAAATTGCCCAGTTTGCCCAACAGGTTAGATCACCAATATATGTTAATGAGAAATGTGCAGTAAAATGAAATCCACTGCCATACCCATCTTAGTACATTCTGTTTTTGTACAAATGTCAGTAGTTACCCCTGACATTTACTGTTGGGTTATTTATAACCGGTAAAAAGAAATGATTTTAAGTTACTGATTTTTGTATAAGGCTTTAACTCTCTGATGAAAATACTTAAATTATTCAGTGCATCTATTCATTATATTATTTACCAGTACACATCAAGAAAAAGAGAATTAAATTTATTGAATTACATAAGATTTCAATAATAGCAGATATAGGATATTGTATTCCTTTTTCTTATTGTAATTACTGTGCTATAAACTACATATTTGAAATAAAAAAATGCGTACTAACGACAACCCTATCAAAATCTAGGGTTAACTTTTATCTCGATTTGAAGACAAAAAGTATATAGTTTTGATTTATAGCTATAATGTGTGCTGCATATGGGTTATGCATTTTGATAAGTTTGTCTTGTTATAACTTGAGCTTTTCTTTCTGTGGGTGATTTTTTTTTTATATTCATTTAGAAGGTTATAAATGAAGTAATGAAGTATAAAAACTGTATTTTATCCTTAATGTTAAATTCTTTGCACTCAGTCTATTCAAACTGACTTTGTTGATTCATAGTAAAATATTTTGTTTAAATGTGTCATTAAAGAAATTTGATTTTTGTGTAAAAATATACTTTTCAGGTTTCCTAAAAGTGTAGAAAATATATAAAGGTACAACTAGTAAATTCAGAATTACAATAATTATAAATTGTTTAATACAAAGTCAGTCCAATGTATTGACTCTGTACAGGTTGAATTAATTACTTACATACCAAACTGCCAGTGATGAGAAAAAGACCTGTTGAAACTTTTTAAAAGATTTTTGTCTGATTTTAAATTAATTGATTATTCCCTTAAATTTAAGTAATTAGTCAAATCTTTTCTGTCATCAAGTGTTACAGTATATATCAATTTAGATTTGTGAACTATTGATCTAATTTTAAAAATAAATATTGCATTTTATATTTTACTTGTATTTTATTATGTTACAAAAATTATCTTGGTATAATTGTTTTGTGTATTTGCAGCTTATCAAGTTTATTTTTTTCTTAAAATTGTGTTTGACTTGCAAATTGTGTATTTGTAAAAAACAAAAATGTTTCATACAGTTTGTTAGGAATATTATTATATCAATGAAAAATGTAGGATTAGTTTCTTAGCATAGTTCATTTGCAAGACAATGGATAAAAGCATTAATATTTCAGTTTTTAAAAATGTGTGGTGACACATGCTTAGCTTTCATCAAATGCCCAACTGTTTTTGAGTTGACTGATTCTTTGATTTTTTCATTTGAATCAAGGTTTGGCTGTCTCCAAACATGCTTTATGAATGTTAAAAGAGATATTGTCATATTAAAATGATAACGTAACTTTATAGTTGAGAATTATTTATTTTAAAACATGTTTATTTCTTTTATAACAGCTGCTACTTAACTGTTGGGGTGTCTTTTTTGTCTTATCAGTTAACTGAAAATCACACCCAAATTCTTTTTTCTAAGGCAAGCAAGTCAGGATTTCTTATCAGAGCCAAGAAATCTGTACTCCCTCCAACACAATATATCATCTTCTTGGATGTCTCTATCAATGCTTATCTTAGTTTGTTTTGACCCATTTCCATCTGGCTCCATGCTATGAAATAAGTAGTTCAACAACACATATTTATGTTCCTTGTTCCGTGCGGGTGGTTTTTTCTCTTTTGGGGATGTAGACATCACTTGTATCCCTTATTTTTTTGGAGTGAGTGTACATGCAATCCACTGGCTATTCAAGTCACCTTATTTAGAATAAATATTTTCAATCTCAAGTGGTTGTTATGTTGGAACAGTATTACAGTAATGCTCCTCTGCTTCCACTCATCCAGATATTCGCCTTTTTAATGGATGCCTCACTTTGAATGGGATGCATATCTCAGCAGTTAGGATTTCCAGGGCCTATGGATGGATTACAAGGCTTCCTTCCAAAAGGGGAGATGCTTCAAGGTTTTAAATTAATCAGGGGCAAAGTCATTACACTTCTCTCTCATGATTTCTTTGTTGTGTCTTACATTTAATGTCAAGAAGTGCAAGGTTCAGTTCTCTTTGTTTTTGAACCTTGGATTTTTTTGTAGCCAGCTCTCTTTCATCATTTCATTCTACTAGCTTGTGGTGTTCTGGGAGTGATGAATTTAGTGAAATACTGTTTCAGTCTAACCAAATTCTTCCAATAGAATGGATATTTAATTGAGGGTCTGTTGGATTTGCTCTCAGTTCAGGACACTGATGATTGATGCATTTGCTACTCATTGGAACACTCAGCTACTAGCATTTTGGTCTCTGGTACCCCATCCTTGGTTATTTGCACTAGATACATTCATTCAGGGCTGGACTGCAACTGAATGCCTACCCATTTATTCATCTATTACCCAGAGTCCTTGCAGTGCTCATTCTAACCCTTGTCACATTCTGACAAATAGATTACCATGTGGGTAAACCTTGTTGTAGAAGATGTAGTATTAATCTGATACTTAGTTTCTGCTTTTGTGGTACCTTTAGAAGTGCCAACCTCATACATTTCCTTTTTTACCATCTTTGTTGAGTTAGCCATGATCCTACATCTTTCACCCATCTCTCTGGAAACTCAAGCATCATATGTGAAAGTTATATGGCTCTTCTCACAATGTCTGGGTTTAACTTATAAGGTTTCCTCATGCCTGTCTCTGCATTATCCCACTGTGGGCATTTATTAATGGAGATGGCATACATATCAAAAGTAGTGTATTGTGGTATTGCGAGGTGATTGAACAACTTCATCCAGACTTGCCAATCGTAGCTTGGTTTTGATCCAACTCTTTGACAAGTGTTTCACATCTTCTGTTATTTCCCTGTATATGGTGGTCGTATTGACTACCTATAGATACTTGAAAAAAGATATTAAGGTGATATTACAGGACCTTTATATATATTCATTTGAGCCCTTAGACCAGTGTTTCTTTACATCCCACACTGCTTTCCTTTCTTAGCAATTTCAGACTCTTCAAAATCCTCCGAAATCTTAAATTATCATGAAATAATAAATTATTTGCATCATTATACTTTATTTTTACAGTTGTAACTAATGAAATTCAAATTCCTTTTCCTCAAGTTAAATATGGCATCCTGAATCTCATCAATTGAAATATGGGTTTTGCTTTTCATAGTTCTTCAAGTTGAGGAGAGGGTTTGTCCACTTCATTGTTCTTTACCTTCTTGTCATGATTTTGGTTTTTGTTTAAAATGTTTGTATTGGACTTTCATAATCCAAAAGATTACCATGTGGGTAGGTCTAGTTGAAGAAGGTATAGCATTAATTTATTCTTGTGTAACAGATGGGCTGGTTGGGTAGGCTTAGTCATTGGAATTTTGTCTAATTCCACCAGTTGCACCATTTATTTATATTAATTGGGGAATGCAGTGTATGAGCAGAACACACAAGCACTAACTTGAGGTATTTACAGTTAAAGTAAAGAATCAAACTCTGAGGCTAAGATTCTCACAAATAAGCACTTTTTATATGCTTTTAAAATACCATATTTATATAATCAGTATTGAATACTTTAATTAAACATACAAGAACTCTGAACCCTTTTAGTATAAACCAGCAAAACATTATTTAAGAATACTTTTCATAGCATCAACTCAGCTGTAAGTTAACCATGTTATCTAGTCTTGGGAATAATGGCAATAAATTACTTAGAGAGTTTAGGCGAGAAACATGTAGTAAACTTATCATTAGGGTAGTTGTGACTGTTTTTCAAAAATTAAGATGGAGGAGATGGCTACAATTTACCTCAGCTCAGGATAGGGTTCCTTTGAGCTCACGAAGAACTTGCTTTGACTTTATGAGAACTGGTTTTTGAGTTTCAGACATGAGTTTTTAGGCAAAATCTTTTTGGTATTCTTATAATCTTCCAAATAGTATACACAACTATCCACAAGTTCTGATACTTAATTGGTCACTTTTCCTTGATTATTTATCAATCAACAGTAAAAACAAAATTGCTTTTTCATTGGTTGCAGGTAAAAAAAAGCCAGTAAATTGGTAGTCTTCTCACTTGTATCTATACTCACATTTTTGACATTGTTCCTACATTAAAGTCCTGACTTGCATCTTTTTTGGCAGTTTCTCCCATGCTGCAATGACATCAGTTTATTGAGAACAATTTCAATTCTGTCTCTAATGAGGCTTTTGTTACTCTTCTCATGAGCTTGATAGCATTGGTTGTAGTTAGCATAAACAGACAAGCAGGAATGTTTCTCAATGTATCTCTCTTTTTTTAGGCAATCACTGTTATAATGTAACCCTTATTTGTATTTCTGTGAATATACTTCATACTTAGCACACATAATTGCTCAATACTCTCTCTCCATGCTATGAAATGTCATAGCAGGTCCAAAATGCCTGAAAATGCTTCACTTGGAATACAAAGTATACTTATAATTAAACATATTACAGTGATTATTTTTAGGTAGTTTTACCTGTATATCTTTCTCTTTTTTTCAAAACTTAAAGCTTCATATTTAGTGTGATATACTCTTCTTTCTTTCAAAACACAATAATCAAATTTTATTTATTGTAATTATGTTTATATTTGTTGTATTGTAACAAAATGTTTGATTTTATTTTACAGATAACAAGAGACGACGGGTGGACAATTCTCATTCAAAGGTTAGTATTGGTTCCTCCTGATCCTGTTCCATTTGATGTTGACCTATCTGTGACATCATCTTTCATGGATTTATGACTACATTTGTCCTAAGTAACATCTTTCTCTCCAAGATTGATGTAAAACAGCTGCAAGTGGAAAATAATTTATATCAAGTTTTCCTACATTCGTTGCTGCTGAACAAAAATTCACATGTGCTATTTTATATGCTTATTCAATGCAATAAAAATCAAAGTGGCCTATTATTGATGTATGAGAGCAGTGGGGAAAGTAATGTTCAAACTACATTGGCTACTTTAGGAGCTGCAAGTAGTAAAGGTCAGTCTTCGTTATCTGTAGAGTATTTATACATCTTCAGCTGGAATTTCAAGTATTTATTTTACTTAGAACAACAATGAAAAAAAGTGATAAATTTTGATATCAGCTTTAATGAGAAGATTACTTACACAAGGTTTATGTTGAATTACAGAAGTTCAGGTGGTTGCTTTATTGTCCAAAAATGAAACTTGAGGTTTTATTAACAGTCCATATGGTGTTTAAAAATAATGTTCAGCTGCAAATGAGAAGGAAAATGTCTTATGTCATTGATGTGTACATTGTAGGATGTGAAAAACTCGTACTGGAATTAAGTGTGTTTATATATTAGTGTCACAATAGATTTGTGTTACAGATACTAAAATATAAAATGATTTTTGTTGAAATATGATTGAACAATAGACCAAGAAATAGTGATCAATCATCCATGCTGTAACCAGAGATTTGAAATAAGTAGAAGAAGGACCGACATATCTGAAAATATAGACTTGATTATTGAGTTGTTTTTACAACAGAACGTGTTCACCATTTCATTTGTTGAAGCGTCATTCACAACTGCATCAGGTTGAAGAATAATTGTCTCCATTTATTCAGCACTTTCTACAGATGTAAGTTGAATTGATCAAGTTTGATCTGTGTCAGCCATTGGACAAGTTTTAAGTTGTCAAGTTTCTACATCAGCTGCAGTTAACAGTTAATTATTGAAGATTGATCTTTAGCAAGTACAAGTTGATAAAACAGAGCCAATTCAATATCAATAGCATTTAAGCTGCATTTATTTAGACCTCTTAAAGCTTACTGTTGAACTAAAATATTTAGTTCTACCTTAGAAGAGCAGTTAATAAGATTCAAGATGACAAGTTTTTATCAGAAAAATTAATTGAATGCTTAAAATTATCATTTACAGGCAACCAAAAAGAAAAATCATCATACAAATACTCTTTTGTTTATCAGTATTATCAGAGCAGCTGTGTTTCACTTTGAAAATGTATTTGTCTGCCAAGGTAATCTACGAAGTACTGGCCAACTATATTTTACCTTTATTGAAATATAGCCAAATTGATTAAATTTTCAACCTATCAATATGATCGTCTAGAATATAAATAAAAGTGAAGATAATTTACAGTCTTTAAAGAAGTTAATTTTAAAATTTAATATTTTCAAGTTAACAAGATGTTCATGAGGAATATATGGAAGAATGAAGATTACAAAGTACAGTGTTTGTTGAAGAAAAAGGATAGTGTACATTTTCAATTTGCCAATACAACCACAAAAAGAGAAAAGCTGGATGATAACATCAGTCTGTATGAAAGGATAACCTGACACAACATCAATTTTGGAAGAATTTGAAGGACATCGAACAGCGCTTAATGATCTAAAACAAGACTCCATTTTCGTAACTTATCAAGATGTACATAAGAATATTTGTATGAATAAAGAAAACATTTAGTCTGTATGGAAGCTTAACCTTAAAAATTTCAAGGACAGTGTTTGGTGTTTTGTGATGTAAAACAAGACCATCAGTATTCTTAACTTACCAGATGCTCATCAATACTTTTACCAAGATGTAGAAATGAAGATAGCTGTGTAATAGCATTGTAGGAGTTTAACCTAGTAGAAATTCATATTTCTATAAATGTCTATCCAGGATGTCTTAAGAAATGAAGGCAAGAAGAAACAGGCTTAACAGAATTATAACCTTGTATGAAATTTCAAGTTTTTTTAGTTGTCTCCAAAGAATGGCTGGAAGAACATTGATAATGTACAGTTTATATTGAAATGAAAAACAAAAAAACACAGTTTTGACTTACCATGATGTCTCTCAGTAATATTAATATAAGAGTGATAATAACTGTGCCAAAACTTTATAGAAGTGTAACCTGTGAGAAATATATTTTTTATCTTCATCCAATAATTGTGAAGTGTTGAGTGGAATGATGATGGCATACATTCTTTGTTGGAATAAGGTATAACTTTTTTTTTCCACTTATTGTGGTTTGAGAAACTTTATTAGAATATCTTGAAAAAGTGAAAATAAGACTGCAGCATTTTATTGGTGACAGGCTAGAGTTTTAGTGTGCTGAGATGTTTTGTGAGAATATCTGAAAGAATAAAGGTGACAACATACAAGTTCTTATAGAAGTATAACCTGATGACTTGTTTCTTCACAAGATATAAATGTAACTAGAAGCAAAGAGTCAATGCTAGCATGAAACATGTCACAAGATAACTAGTAATTTTTGTTTGTTAATTTACTGGAAATAGTTGACCAATATACCTTATGGAAATCCCAAGACCAGTAGTCATTTTCATGGAAAAGTTGTTTTTTTTTATCAGCAATGCTGTCCAGATTCTTCATTGTTTTGGACTTTAATTAGTTTAAGTTGGAGGTAGATGTGCTGGAGACATACAACAGCCTTTGTACCTTTCAAGTAGGTGAATGCATCCATATCTTTTACTGTTTTTACTTCTCAAATAGTATTTCATTTTCATTGGAATTTTATTATGGATAATCATAATTTTACAGTTAATTTTTGATCAACATTAACTTCTTGTTATATTTTATTGTTAGATTGTATGAATATAATATTTTCCTTATTTTATTGCCAGGGTTTGCACAGAATTGAACCTTAAAGCATTGAATTTAAAGGCCATGAAAATGTTAAATTGAAATTTTATTTAAAATCTTTAACAAAAGTCTTCATTTTATAACAAGTGTTGTAATGTAAACTTTTCAATCTAATTCTTCCAACTATTTGGTAGCCATAGAACGTTTGAAATTAGCTATTATTACCACATGATTGCTCTAGTCATTTATCGTTAGCCTACCCATGGAATTGTGTGATATTGCTATCATATGCTGCTGTCATATTATTGCTAAGTGCAAAAATATGATTAACTAATAGAACATAGTGAAAAAATATGTTACTAATATAAAAACATGTCAGAAATGATGTGAAATCATTGTTGAATGACAAACAAAAATTATAGAATTTAGCTAAAACAAATTTGTACCTCCAAAATGTACATGCTCTTCACTTATTTCATTAATCTCAAACTAATTCTTTAATATTTTGTAGAAGCTATGAAGAAAAATGAAATGTTTTTGTAAACAAAAGAACATGAGAACTCTAAAAGGGAGTCAAATTGCACTCTTGAACCTTTTCATTCTATTCTAGGTCAGGAATTAAAAAAGTGCAGACATTCCAACACAAATTTTAAACCCTCTTGACTGTTTATTATAAATAATAAAATTTATTTGGCAGTAATAAATATTTTTCTTTATGTTTTAAGGTCAAATAGATAATGCAAAAAATTATTCACCACTTAAACCTTTTTAAATGCTGATGAGAATGTTAGTAATAGCAGATTTATTTGTTGCCTAATTTCATACATAAATGTAAGGCTTAGCTAAAACAATGCTTTTTTAATTTTTTTGTTTTTTAAACTATGAAGCAGTGTTATAAAACTTTTGAATTAAACTGTGTAACTAAAGTTATAAAAAAAATCACAAACTCTAAAGGGCTTATGACCAAACAAACAGGTTGGCAGAATTAATAAATCTTTTATAGTTAATGATTATAATAAAGTTTATCAGTCATTCAATTAGAGATGAAAAAAAAATCCTTCAATAATACCATTATTTACATATTGTATTAAATATTTAAGTAGAAAAGAATTAATGGATATGACTTATTTTCTGTAATAATTCTGTTATTTCTAAAGAGCTTGAGCTACTTAATATTCTAGAGAATATAGGACATTCATTCCTCACATCTCTTTACTGAGAGTTTTTGACACTGAACATCCTTGACACAACCCATGTAACCCATTTATTTCACTGTTTTTTCTTGACAAACCAAAATATATTCAGTAAACAGCAAATGAAACAATAGGAATATTTTATTTTTAAGACTCGTATATTTGAGAAATATCTATAGAAGGTGTTTGATGTAAGATGAAATGTTTTGCATTAAGTATGATGAGTGCCTGTGTTTGAACTACTATAACATTTATTCTTATTTGATGCTTGTTTCAATTTTCAAGTTCATTATTCAGTTGTTACTTTTCATGCTAATGATAACAGTTAACATGAAAAAGCCTTGAAGACTAATAGTAGTCTTTAAAAAGCCTGGGTGAAGTCATGAAGTTCTGTCAAATTTTTGTGTAATTCTGAATAAAGAAAACTGTAATGTGTATAAAGTCTTAAAGATTTTACTTTATTCTTAACCTTTCAATGTATTTTGTTACCCTTTTCATGTTGGCTTTGATCACAAAACCTTTGGGAAACCAGTACATAGGAATTTCATTCACAATATTTCTTGTTATATTCTGTAACTGTTACGGCACTTAAAGTTAAACACATTTGTAAAAATGTATTTATTTTCACACAAACTTAAGCATTTACATACCCAACAAACAATTTAACATGACAAGAACATTGCTTGTGACCACCAGTATCATAACTTTGAAATTTTTTGGGTTAACAGAAAATGTTGTTTACTGATGTCACTATGTTATACTGAATTAACCAAAATATAGCCAGGGACTCTGCATGAAAAATGATACCAAGTTTTTTTGTGATAGTTTCATCTTTTATCTTCCATATAATACAGTCATCAATTAATGCCTTCATTATATTTCTGGTGTTCATGTCCCCCAATATTCTCTCTAGGTGTTCTCTGCCTAACTTTAGTCAGGTGTGCCTGAAAAACAACAAATTAAAACAATATCTATAATTACCACAAATAGTAATTATTAATATATTATCATTTGTGTTAGCAAATTACAATACTTTGCCATTATATTTTGCATTCAGCATTTTTTTGGCAAATTGAACAAGAATAGCACATTAGACAGGTTGAAAAAGAAAGCAGCAGTATCAAATGTATAGTATATTGTATTGAATATAATTGCAACTTAATTTATTTTGCTTTCGTAATAAAAATGAGCCAGATTAAAATACCTTTAACTTTTTCTCTTGGTGAGAAACCATTTTCAGTGTCTAATGGATCTTATCTGCTGCATCTATCTCTTGTGTTAGCTGTGGCATGGGTTTTTTGTAGCAACTTCTATTAAAAGAAACAAAGGAATATAGATTAACAGTACACACACACAAATGTGTAAATCATATTTATAGAAACAGAATATTTTGAACTTTGAAAATGTCAGGCATATATTTTAGGCTGAATAGTTCAATATTTAAATGGTCATAAAATGGTGCCAGCCAGAAATAAATGTTCTGGTAGTAGGTTGTTGATGATTCTAGCAGAAGAGAAAATTATAGGAACTAGAGATGACCCAAAATGTGTGGAAATAGACATATCATATCATGAAAAAAACATGATCCCAAATACCTTTAAGGATCTGTTTTTAACTTGTTATTTTATGATAAATATATACTGCATAGAAATTGCAGTGGTTAATGCAGGCATATAATATTTCAGCTTTGTTATTTGTTTGAACATCACACTTTTCCTGGTGTATTGAATATTGGCTATCTGTGGGTGATGTCAGCTTTGCAAATACACTAGGTTGACTTTTGGTGATGCATGGACCTGAGGGAAAGGGGAAGAACATCTTCTCAGCAGGGGGAAAATTGAGGGGGTGAAGATCTGTCATCTATATATTTTGCGTATCAAGTAGTGGAAACTTAATATTCTAGATTCTCCCTGAGCATGTGTTTTATATATATAAAAAGATACAATCAGCTTGATACAGAATTTCTACAAGTTTTGCATTTCCATATTTGCTTAAGTATATATAAACAGATGACCATGAACTTTTGTGTATCTTTAGTATGCTAAATTAATTTAAATGTTTAAAAGCAAAATGTTTTGCATTATATATTTTTTGAAATGCTTTAACTAGACATGATCACAGAAACATTGATGGTTTGAACTGGACTATAATACAACATATTCTAAAATAAAATTGTACACATTTCCAAAATATTAAAAAAAAAATAGTTAAAGAATGTTATGAGAATGTTTTGTGTTTGCTGGATTGAAATAATGTTACCAGAATGTAACATTCTGTAATAACTTGTGTGAACCATGAAATAAACCTGTGTAGTGTCACAGTGATGTTACTTGTTTGATCAATATTTGTAGAGAGTTGCATGGTATCTCCACTTCAACTGCTATATCTGACAACAGAGATGATCCTTTATCTTTGTGTGTATTGACATCCACCACCAAGATTAGTTCAGTCAATTACTATAATCTTTGGTGTGCTAACTGGAAACTGCCAAATGTTGTACATGGATTGTTTTGTTTTAGAATATTTGCCCAATAATTGGGATAAAAAATTCCCTGAAATAGTCAAATATCCGTTTTATAGACTTTTGGTTTTCATTAACGACAGCAGTCTTTAACTGAAGTTTTTATGTAATAACTACAAGTTGTTTTCCAATGTGTGTGGGGTACTGTCTTTTAGGATCTTTGCCTGAGATTGATGGATAAAAGAGCCCTTTTTTATTCATTCTTTCCTTGCATCACCCACAGTTATTGTGGTGTTTAAATTGGAAAGCATTTGGTGTTGTGTATGGGCTACTTTGTTTAATTTTTTTTTTTGAGAAAGAGGGGGGGAAGAACAATGAAGTAGGTTCACTTTTATATTCATATATATATATATATATATATATATATATATGCTCTTGGTTCTGAATTTCGAGACGTAAGTACTTAATCAGTTAAGTGAGTCAGTTATTAACTTCATCAGAGCAAAGTTTGAATCAGCATCTAATGAGGTTATTAATGACGAAAAAATTGGGATGAAAGAACAACATTATTTGTTATTGTTCTTTATTTTGTTGTTACTTTAATTGATATCCTGATCTTGTTTTTTTATAAACTGATCTCTGAAGCACCACAGATTAAACATAATCTGTCATAAAGTAAAAATTTTATGAAATATTAATATCAAACTTAAATTAATTTTCAATTTTGCACAACATATTTACACACTTATTCAGTTTTCTTACGTTTCAGCTGCTATATTTAGATATATAATTGTGAAAGCCCCTATTAAAGAATGTATCTAAAATGCTGTTACAATCCAGTTTTGTGTTAATAATAAAAATTGCATCTCCTTGTTTTTAAAATGTTTGGTGAAATTACATTGCATGAATTTCTTTCATTGTGTAACTTTCAGTCGTTGTATTACACAAACAATCTTTCCATCGAACCAGAGACACTTTGGTGACAGAGATTGGACATAAAAAAATCAGGGATTTGTCTAGTTATGGTTTATTAGATGTTTGCAACTGTTTTATTGAAATTTATTATGATAGTAGCATGTTGATATTGTGGTAGTGTTAAAGTAACTTTTAAAAAAGAGAATTATTGCTAATTTAGTGATACAACTGTTCATGAATCATTTATTGCATAGTTATACTATTGTGAATTAATGTCATATTACTCAAACCTTCCCAATTTTTCTTGTTGCATTAATTGAGTATTGTTATACAGGGTGGTCGCTAGAAAAGCGGAAAATTTGAGGGTCAGATGAGATCATGAATAAAATGCGTGCTTACTCATTTCTATTTTGATTTCTTTACATCATGAATAAAATGCATGATTTTAATAATTTTGAGCATCTATGAGTGTAATATAACATATGCCTTTAAAAAACTTTGTAAAAGTTATTATTTGTAAAAATAAATATCTGTTTGACAAATTTTTCGCTTTTCTAGCGACCACCCTGTTTTATTATGCATTGTGATTTATAGAAAGTTCTAGACTTTAGTTAAGCTCTGTGTGTGTGTTATGCAGTTTCTTATGAATCATGTATTGCATAGTTCAACTGTTGTAAATTGATGTCATACTATTCAGACCCTCCCAGTTTTTCTTGTTGCATTGAGTATTGTTATATTATAAAGTGTTGTGGTTTATATAAATTTCTAGATTTTAGTTAAGCTCTGTGTGTGTAATCAAGCTAAGAAAGTAAAATTGAAATTAGACTACATGATTGTCAGTTTAGCCATAAAAAGCATATAGTGGCAGTTTCTAAAGAGAAGGTATCACAGCTTGTATTGTAATAAAAGAAACAGAAAAGAATAATTTGTCTTTTCATAGAGTCTTCTGAAATAATTTAATCTACCTGCATGGAATTTGAAAAAAAAAAAAAAAAAGAGAGAGAGAGAGAGAGACAATTACACTATGTAACAAATTTTGTTCCTGGATAGTATGTGTTATTTCTCAATTGCTTATGTTGTAAAAGTACAGAAAATGCCATTATTTCATTCAAATTTTGCTTTTGTGGCCTGGATAATGAAATTTAGAAACTATCCTATTTTTTATGTAAGAATGGTTAAATTTGCACAATTTTATTTGCATAAGGTCTGAATAAAACAACATATAAATCAAGATTTGCATGTATTTATACCAAAGCTATACAAAAATGAACAAAAATGTTTAGAAGTAAGCAGTTTTTTTAGATTTGCGACTGTAATGTAAATCACTTTCACGTATCGGCCCCCAAATATAGTTTTGGCATTCAACTTTGTTGGACCAAGATCTCTCATCAACTTATTGAGCTCTCTTTGGTTGTGGTAGTATGGGTTTTTCTCACCAGCTGCCCGTCTGAACTTGTAATCTGGATCTTTATCATCTACCTCCTCTTTTGATTTGTTACTCTCTTCTGAGGATGGCTGTTTTCTTTCTGGTAGAGTGGGTACAGAAAGCTCAGGGCAGTGTGGCACTGGAGCAATGGATGATGGAAGGTATGGATACGTGATAACAGATGCATTTTTGCCAGCCTGATGTTTGGAAGGGTCCACCATGCAAAAGTAGCAATTGCTTGAGTGGTTGGTGGGTTTAGCCAAATTCTTGGAATAGCAAACTTCATGGCTTTTTTTTCCCTTCTGTACCATCCTGCAAAAGAACAAAATGAAATTATTATGAAGAATAAATTTATTTAATTTACAACTTATGTGTGAAAAGGTTCATGCAAAACATTTTATATTTTTCTATACTATTTGAAATTTACAAAAATAAAATATACTAGGATTTTAAAAGGTCTAAAATTTGTGTAATATAACATCTTACTTTCAAGCAAGCAAAAATTGTTCATCTTACCTTTTAGAGTTTTTTTACAGTGCTCACAGGTAAAATGAGGTGCTCAGGGTTTGTCTTGATCCCTGACAGGCATGCTGAAATATGTCTGTAGGCTTCACACATTCTAGCAGATGCTGTCACAGATAACGTGTTCATTTTTGTCTAGATAAATTGGCCACCTACATAGCAGAATGCATCTGGAGAATGTTTGCAGCTTTTTGATGCCATCTCTAATGAAATCAGATAGGTCTGTGTTCAGTTAAGTAGCTATATATATATATATCACTATGGAAAGTTCTGGAAAATTCTTGTAAATTTTACAACATTCCAGAAAGTTCTTGAAAAATCTTTTATGTTCGAGAAACTTCTCTATCATCTACTCAGCACTGAATCTACCTGGTATGTTTTGGAAATGGGTAAATTTGAAAATTTTATTATGCAGGTCACAAAAGCAAAGTTTGAAGAAAAAAATAGGTTTTTTCCATTTACTTTAGGCATAAGCAACTGGGAAATAACACGTTATGTCCAGGAATAAGAAAAAGTAAAAATTTTGTTACATAGTATTATTTAAAAGTCTGGGTACAGCTGTGATAGTGTAATGAACTTTTGTATATATGTTTGACTTGTCTGTGCTGTCCAGTTTGTTGAAATTTATTGCAAACCAACAAGTCACAGACACCTGCTGTAAAGAATTTGGCTTTATAAAGTCTGAAATGATGAAACTTGTACAGGATGTAGCATACAATGGGATGTAATAGTTACAATTTCGTTTCCAAATGATATAAAATTTGACTGATTTATGGCTAGCCACATCAGTAGCAGAAACATTACTTAATAACAGTACTTTTTACTGTGTAACTAATGGGTCTTCTAGAAGCCTCCTTTGTCCTTCATTACTTCTGTTTTTCAGACAAGAGCCCCATATATGTTCAGTAATCAGCTGCAAGTCCCACTGACCTTGACTTGAAGTTTGCTAGAATTCTGCACAACATCATTATTCCCTGGATTACTTGCCTGTGCAAAGCTCTGAGATGTTCAATATGCAAACTTTTTGACAGTTTCTACTGAAGCAAATCCATCTGTAAAGCCCAGAGACACTGTGGCAGCACACAAAAAATATGATTGATGCTGACAAACATTGATAGTAGTATTAGCCTTCTGCCAGATCAGGTGATCAAAAACAGTCTTCCACCTAAAGAAATAATGAAAATTCACATAGGTTGATGTGAAAATCAAATCAGTTTGTATGACTGTGTTGGTAAGGTTGTTCAACCGTTTTGAAACCATTTCTCACTGCCTGTAACTCCCAGTTAGAGTACATTATTATCATATGGATTCCATTTTTGTATACAGCAGTTTCCAGACTTTTCATGGTGCATTCAACACGTCCAAGAAAAGCAATGCAACAGAAGCTATAGTTCTTTGCCTTGTGACACATGCACAAAACCCTCTTGTTTAAGAGAGATTCTGTGTTAAAAAGTAAAATTACTTTGGGTTATCAGAATAAATGATTAAACTTTGCAGAAGATATTAAGGTCTTCATTGTAACTAGTTGTAAAGAAGATGCTGCTTTACAAAAGGATTTAGATTATTTATTGAGTTGTACAAATCAGTAAAAGATGGGTTTTAGGAACACTAAATGTGATAATTTTTGTAAGTTTTCATAATTTGAATTGTAAGTATAATTTAGATGAGAACAGTCGTGAAAGAAAGGGATTTTTATGTAATATTCAGCCAGTTTTTAAAACCATTCAAGAAGTGTGCTGTGACTAGTGTTATGGCAAATAAGATTTTAGGTTGTATCTATAGATGTATTGTATACAGATCTAAAAGGGGTTATAATTTTTTTGTACATGTCACTGGTCAGGCCACATTTCAAACACTGTGTTAAAATTTGGGCTTCCTATCATAGGAAATACATTGAATTGTTGGAAATGGTTCAGAAAAGTGTTACTAGAATGGTGCTCAGGATGGAGGGATTGTCAAATATCACAAAATGTTTTATTTTGATAAAAAAAGTAAGAGTTAGAAGGGATCTGATTAAGATGTATAAGATGGTAAAACAGAATTGGTAGTGTTGATTCATCATCATCTTCCATATTTAACAGTGAGAATAGTAGGACCAGGGGACACAAGTATAAATTTTGGCAGGATAGGAGTTATTTTCAGCCAAGATAGTTTTATTTTCTAGCATGGTTGTAGGCTTTTGGAATTGGTTGTTTTCAAACATTGTAGAAGAAGGAAATTTAAACGAGTTTAAGAAAAATCTTGATAGATGTATAAATGATAAGGGCTGGCTTTTCATTTTTTTAAACATTAGTGTAGAGTATGGAACAGCTGAAATGTACCAGTAGGTTCTGTCTCTCAGAACATTTTAAAAATAACAACGCACCTTGTAAGATCAAAATTATTCATTATAGGATTTTTTCTGACCTGAGTTGCTCAGCTTATCATGCAAAAATGCAAAAAATTAATTGTAGGAATTACTGCTAAAATCATTACCAGTATAACATGTATGTCTGTTGATGTTTTAATGGTTTATTTTGCAGTTTAATCCCTGTATTAAATGTACATTTTTACTTTATGACAAAAAACAAACACCAAGAAATCCCTTTTTTGTTCATATGATATTCAAGATTTGCAAGATCAAGCTTATTTCTTATAGAATTAGAAATAGCATGTTTTTATGGTGGTTGAAGTGGTGAATATTTACTCTAAAAATAAGTTTTAAAACAATTTCAGTCATGTTAATTATAAAGTATCACCAAGAGCAACTAATAAACTTTGCTTGAAGACAACATTTTGTGAAAGTAGCTATCTAATGAAATTTTTTGCATGCTCTTTATGCATCAGTAAAGGCTATTATTTCAACAATACAGCGGTTTTTACACACTTCTCCATGTGATATAATATGAAAAGTGCATTTCAGTTTGTACAGTTGTGATAATTTTGCTAATGTTTTTTTAAGTATTGCCATATACACACTTTTTTATATTTTTTTCTCTGTGTTATAGGAATAATATTTATTCACACTTTAGTTGGAATCTTCTCTGACAAAGGTTAAAGGTATAATGTTTGTACATCTTGTAGTTACCCTTACATAAATACAAGTGATACCATAGTGTTGTTATGCTGTTACATTTAACTAATGTAGTAATGATAGTTTTACTTTTTTCTGGAATGTAAGAGATGCCATATCTATTATTCATCCTTTTAGTTTGCCTTTCAAAGGCCTTGGCATCCTGTTTGTACCTCTAAGACATTTGAAGTGCTATATGCTTTCTTATTCCCTTTGACTACCCTTTCTTAAACTGAGAGATAGACCTAAATATAGATAACTTCTGTTAGAGATTGAAAGTATGAAATGTTCATTGACCTTTTAATTTTATTCTGACAAAGCACAGAAGTTCTGTAATGACAGTGCAGTCTTCACTTGGCTTTTCACACATAAGTAAAGGAATTATGTTTTTGCACCTGTTAGTTCATTTCTTATAGAAATGAATGTATTGTAGTATTTGTATTAAATCTGTTCAACCTTTTATGGAAAACTTGTGATACCATAATGTCTGTATGTCCTCTTGTTGACTTCTCGTGCAAAAATTAACTGTAGGTATCACTGCTAAAATCAGTACTAGCATTACATGATTAACCTTTATGTATGATTCAATCTTTTTCTTTTTTTTTTACAATGATTATCTGAAAGAGGTAGGAGGCAAGGTAGTGCTTGTGCCATCTTTTCCTGATTTTTTTTTCCCATTGAAGTCAAAGGCAATAAAATTTTCTGTTTCTGTGGTTGGTCTACATTTTATGAATGTTTTGTATAGCTGACCTCATACACAGGTTATGGGTTGCCAAAATATTTTGGAAGTTCTAAATTAATCTTTACAAAGGGAAAAAGTAAAATAATGTTCTGTAATATTTAGTTGACCTTTTATAAAAGTTGCAATAATTTTATTATATTCTTTAGTAAACCTGTGATTGAGCTTAGAAGCGTTGTAATTTAAGTATATCCTTTTAAGACATTTTTAATATCGTAAATAAACCATATATTTTTCATATTTAATGTTTGATATTTTTCTTTAATTGGATACTCAACATATCACTTTATAGTTTCTTCAGGAACATTTCAGTAAAACCAAACCATAACTATCTGTATAAAGTTTCAAATGATTTAAATTATTTTAATTAAATCTGTAACATGCATTGAGATACTATGCTGGACAGCTTGTTGAAAGAATCGTATTGTTGAAATAATTAACTGATACTTGTCATTCTATGTAAAGTATAAATTAAAATATCAAAAGATAAAAAAAAATTGTGGGCATGTGCACCAACAGTTGTAGAAATGTATGATATGGACTTGATCAGAAATGGTTACTTAAACCATTTCAAGTTGCATTAGTTAGAGGTACAATAATAAACTTTTTTTGTAGTTTAAAAGTAGTGGAATTTATATGTTTGAACGTAATCCAACATCAGTTACAGCAATCTTAATACACCTTTTATGTTTTGTATTTCATCTTCGAAGTACCATAATGGATCTTCTAATCACTTAACACTGAATTTTGAGTAATCATGCATTATTGTGATATTCATTTATGGTTACTAAAAATTGTTCATTTAAAAATGGGGAATAAGAATTGTCAAAAATTACAGAATGAAAATAAGTAGCTTAAAATGAAAATGGTAATCACAAAAAATTAAACAAGCTTAAGGTTTGAGAATTAGTGTTGATATTTTATTATATATTTAAAACTCCATGTTTTGACTTCATGTATAAAAGCTGTGTATTGTTTAGGAGAGTCAAAATAAGGATTTGTGGCTGGAGAAAATACATACGCAATGTTTCCAACCATAAGTTTGTTTTTTTTGTTATTGCATTTCTTCTTTAAGCTTCCAATTTTGCTTTGTGTTTTTTGATGATCCCTATTTCCCTTTTTTGAATTAACAGTTTTGAATAATTTTGTTTTGTTTCTTTAGTTCTTTATGTCCATCAGTCTAAATCCCTGTAATAACAATACTGTTCTAATGTAAACAGTTTCGTTTAATGAAATACATAGCTGTTGTATCATGCTCTCTTGGGAAAGAGTGGCAACCTTTGAATTGGCTTCATGTTGATTGGACGACTGTTGCTCATTGTATCATTGTTAATGGTACTTTATGTATAATCTCTGTGGGATCAAACACTGTATGTAATGTTATGTACATACCTTTAAAATACATATAGCTACTGTATTTATTCCCCGTAGCTATATAGAGTGACTACTGAAATATACTGGAATTGGTGCATGGACTGGATGTTGTAACCACATGAGTTTTATACATCCATCCACATGCAACACAAATTGGCAAATATTTATATTTATTCTTATAGACATGCAGGCTTTATAGTTCTTAATTTCTTTAGGTGTGTTTGTGTGTGTAGATAACCACATGAATTTTTCACGTTTAGATACATGCATATATATTCAATGCAAATAAAACAATCACAATATAATAACACATGTATACAAATACACATTTTTAGTATTTCTTATTGTTATATTTTCCCATTCCTCTTCCTCATCTGTGCTGGCCCACTGGTAAGGCCAGTCATGGGTTTGCTGTAGCTGGCCAGAATTTCTCTTAGAGTAGTATTCTGCATGCTCTAAAAGGTTCAAAATATGTTAATTAAAAATTATGAATTGATTATATTAATACACTTTTATTCTGTCCATTGGAGTTTGAGTAATGACACTTTTACAGCCCTATTTAACTGTGACGATTCTACACTCTATTTGTCTGTTTCTGTTATATGCTTTATCTGAAACTAAATACTTTTTAGATAAAATATATAGCTACAAAATGTCTGCCTCACTTTTGCATAGAACTGCCATAATTTTTATAGTCTTTTGCTTGCATGATTCTTGTGCCTTCTTATAGTCAGTGTCAGAGATGGCTGCAGTATCTTTATTATTCTCAAATATGTAGTGTTGGCTATAATTGATGTTTACCATCATCCATCACTGTTATTGCCAACGTGATGCATGAAACTGAGCTTGGTTCTATCTTTTATATTATGGCATAAATATATCTGTTGTGGGAGCTCGTGCAGATGTTTGTGCAACATCTATATGAGGCTGATCATATAATGGTTAAAAAGAAAATGATCCTGTTGGCTGCTTGAGGGGCAGGAGCCCTATATGTAAATTAATGAAACATCAATACAATTGCAACAATATGTTTATAATCTCTATGATACATGTTTCATGCCTACTATATGAACAAGTTACATCTATGGCCTGCATATAGCTATGTAAATTTGCATATAATAGATTATAAGGCTCCATGTATCATGGGTTATACAGCCACTGCTATTTGCTTGGTACTCAAAGAAATTTAAAACTGCCTTACACAATATGTAATGATGCATTTAGTAATATTGCTTGTGTTATTTTACAATAGCCGTATTCATTTTTGCTGTAGGCTAGTGGAACAATATCAGATGATGATAATAATAATAAAGAATCTCAAATGGATATCTGTTATGAACCACTATTGTGGTTCATGATAATCAAGTTTTCTAAAGTCAGTTGTATTATTAATTTTTTAAAATAGAATACTGAATACAATGTCAAACATATAATAAGATGTTAATTAATAGTGTGAAGTCTGTAAACATATGTTTAACTTAATTTTGTAATTCCTGTGGGATCAATTATTGTGTGTAATGCAAAATAAATACTTTTTACAATAATCAAGCATGTCCTCTATTGGTGGCTGAATTTTAAATTTGTCATCTTCAAAGAGCTTACATTTCTGACACAAAATAAAATGTATAAGCTTTATGTGTAAAAATTTTATGAAGAGGAAATATTGCTTTGCTGATCTTATTAAATTAAAAAAAAATGAAAGTTGAATCAGAAATATTAAGTGCAAACAAAAATATGGAAGTTTGAAACAATGAAACTTGTATAAAACTATTATTCTATAAAAGCAGTGCTTTTCTGAAAGCACTGAAACCTGAATAAGATAACAAAACTAGAGGTTGTAATTAAAGAGATTATTTTGTGACTACAGACATTGCTTGATTACTTTATCATTACCTAAACTGACGAGACCAACATTGTCTTACCATTCTCTTAAATTTCTACTTGTAGCAGAATAGTAATTTAATATTTTCTTGTGTTAGATATAATTCTAGATTAAATCCTGAAATAACATCTTTTCAGTGTGTAGTATTTTTGATCATCATGAGCTGTGGTAATTATAATTTCACTTCTCCCACATTTGTTTGATGTTTAATCCATTCAGGGAGCTGAAGTGTCTCGTATGATGTGAGTTCTACTTTTTATAATAGTTTAGTTACATTTTTGAGGCAAATAATTTAGGTTGTATTTTTTTAATCTAAATTTGTTGCTGTATTTTGTTTTGTCTTCAATTTATATCTCTAATGTTTAATAGGCTACAGTTTAAGAATTAATATCATCATGTTCTGCTGATTTTAAATATACTTTTGTATAGCTATCATAAAGAATGTTGAAACCATGATTGTTATTCATTCTTAGATCCATTGCTTATCTCAAAAGTTTGTTTTGATAGCAACTTTAGGTTTTGTCCAAACATAAAATTGCACTATGTTGTGAGTTACACAATCAGATATTCACCACAGGTGGTGGTGATTACTTATTGTTTTGTAAAGCTTGTGTATGTGAATTTTAGTGTAACAAACAACCACCTGTTCTTAAGGATAAACTTATTAAAATGAAATAATTTTTCTAATAAGTTCAGTATATTTATAACTTCTTAAGCATTTTGCCATATTTAACTATAAATGTTCTGTGAAGAAAATAAACATAACAGGTACAGACTTTCACCCCACACTACCATCAGTCAACATGATCATAAATTAAGCCACCAAGTATATAAAGCAATTTAACAACACAACAACAGCTCAAAAAACAAAATTTCTAAAGATACATGCACTATATCAGAAGATAGAAAAATTAACTCGTAAATAAGTGGATTTTTGGAGAGCAATGTCAATGCAGGAAACAACAGTGATTAATTAGTCTCTATATTTGAGATTGATGGACAGTCAGCCCTTCACCATATTTAAGTAAGAAAATGCAAGGTATGCATCAATATGTTGTATAAAGCTTGTAATGATATACAAGTACATTTAGAATAAATAAATATATATGTATGCAATAAATTTGTTTGGAACATTTATTCAGTATACATATTAAAGCTTTGTTTTTGTACTGTTTCATGCCACTATATGAGCTCTATAGAATATAGAATTTATAAATCTTGTGTTTCTTAGCAATAATTATGTAATAATGTTCTCACGTTGTGTTCATACAATATTATTAGTACCACTCATCCAAATGCAATTTCAATCACTTGCATTGTTTTTTATACCTTTTAAAACCTGAAAAAGGACTTTTTTCAGTCCCATAGCTAGAAGCTTTCTGATAGATCAGCAATAAATTTAGAGGCTTACCACTTCTTTGTAAACTATTTATTAGTCAAAGTCTGAATGAAGTTCTGTTGTTGAAAATTTAAAGCAAATTTAAAGTTTTGGGTTCCAAAATACTCTTGTAAATATATACTTACAATTTCTGTAAATTTTGTTTACCTCAATAAATTCTACAAATTTAAGTATTCTTCTTGTTCCATATTTTAAAAAATAGGTGTGTGTCAGAGTAGCAGTAAGTTGAGCTCCTGACTTCTCCTGGTAGACTATTTTAAAATTCAGTTAGATGATAAACTGAAGAATTCCAAACATTGTTGCAGTTTAAGTAAATATATTTATTCCCTAAATGCTTGCTTAATAGTTTTAATTAATTTTTTTAATTAAATTTTATGGTATTTTCATATTGGTACAACTGTCAAATGAGACAGCAGTTATAAGTGTTAAACTTAATGGATTACAGTTTATCACAGCAACAAAAGTTTATAAAAACCCAGATAATGTTTGAAACATTTTAAAGTTTTGTTGCTTTTATTGATAATAAACACATTGCATAATTTATTTATAACTTTTGACATATTTTTTGAAACAGTGCAAACATATCGAAAGAAAACACAGATTGCAAATCTCTTTTTCTTTCAATTGTCAACATTTGACAAGTATTCAGTGTGATTTTCTGAACACAGTGAGTTGTTTGAGCATGTAGAAGTTAATAAACTCTTTCTTTCCATATTGTCTTTGGTTTCTCCATATATCCTTTGTCATTATGCCCTCTTACAAATGTTTTAAGAATAATTTACAAATCTTTCCATTCATACTTGATGCAATTTACTTTAAGCTCAGCAATTACTAACACAGGGTTGAAATGCTGTACTAGAGCACTTAGTAGAAACACAACCCCGTTGACGTCAGTTGCTTTGCTACTTGGTTTAATCCACTACATGAATTAAAATATTTCTTTAACAATTTGAAAGAGCTATAAAGACATTTAATAATGCTTGGGACAGCTTCTTCCCTTATTTATTCCATTGCTCTTGTTATTTGGTAATATGTTAGTCACAAGACTTTTCCTTTTAATTAACTTGTGAAGTGACAGTGTCAGTAGCAAAAAATGATTAGCATCTGGTTGTACTGTAGTCATGAACGACTATCTAGTGGTGATCGTTTTCTTTAAAGCTAGTTGTTTAAATCAGCCTTGATCATCTCTATCGTTGGCTACACTCCAAATAGGAGTAGATTAGACTTCTGGTAAACAGGTTGTTGTTAGGCTAATAGCATTTTGGAATTTCTTCAGAATTCCATTAAGTTTGGGATTAATTTACTTTTTGTTGTTTTGTCTCCATTGAATTTTCATTTTTAAAGGTTAGTGGTATCCAGTTAATACTGGATAATTCCTGATAATACTGGATATACTGGATAATTCCTGATAATTTCATAATACACTGCACAACAATTTATTTTTTTTTTAAAGTTTTGCTTCCTAAAAGGATTTTGCTGATTTTGACAAGGACCTGGTGGGTATGCACAAATAGTTTTGATTTTGCTTCATCACATGGGACTCTGAGAAATACAGTTAACTGTTTAACAGCAATAATGATTTAATTGCATTTATGTTTCTAATACGCTGTTAAGTTCAACATAAGTAAAAGTGTTTTGCTCCTGATTTTTGTTTGTATTCAATGTCCAGTGCATCACATTGCAGAGTCCAACAGTAGTCAGTTAGCATTGATGGATTCTAATTGCCCTGATATCGTTTTTCCATTGTTGTGATGTCCTGGTGAAACTTAAGATTTCAATGAAATGGAACATGATGGGCAAACTTGGATGTGATTTTTGTGATCAGCAGCAAAAAATCTGTAAGGAACAGTGTTTAAGAAGCAAAAAGTTTGTTGTGCAGTGTTATAGCACATTGTGACCATAAGTGTTTTGATGCCCTAATTTATTTTTTTGTTTAAAATGCTTTCCTATATAATCAACCCAAACCTTATTGAAATATAATGAATATTTAGAAGCCAGGGTCTTTCACCATCTAGCATTTTTCTCAACAATTTATTTGTGAACACTTATGTTGACAGCTGTTCCATCAGATGCCACAGAAACCACCTATTGCTTGTAGTACACTGAATCTTTAAAATTGGATTGTGCTTTTTTAAGATCTTATTCAAGATTTTTTCCAATTATGTAGTGGTATATTCTCCATAGTTATCCGTGATCATTAGAAACAGTCATTCATTCTCTGAGCATTGATGATATGAAATCTTAAGAGGGATTGCCTGCCAAAACCTAACAGACAGATTGGCTTGAATATTCTTGCATAGGCACTTTTAGCTTGATGATGCAGAAGTGAATAAACTGACAAATGTATGGATTGAACTTTTTCATGAACTTCAAACTTAGCTGCAATTTTGTGAGCCTAAAACTAGATATTTAGATAATGATACATGAAAAACTAAGTTTACTTTATTTCTTTATGAATAAGAAATATCAGATCTAAAAACTAAAAGGTATTCAAACCTTTAAACTGAATACATTTTTCAGATATATTGTGTTAATTTTAAAGCCAAAGGACTGCTGACTATATAAAAACTTTGTTAGAAACTTTTGGAAAATTCTGTTAAAATGGAAACATTCTTAAATATTAAAATATATTAAGTTATTCTGTGGTTGATTCAAAGAATTATATGCTAAGCTACAAAATTCTGAATTTAAAACTATAATGGCGACCAAGCTTTCTTTTTGGCATACATTAGTGTATTTTATTACAAAGTGGTGCCATCAGTTAATGCCTGTATGTCTACCTGGTTCTGACTATGAATTTTTGAGTCCATTTTATCTACATTTGATACACATGATTAAAGAAACATTATTCATGTTTTTGGATTTTAATTATATTTACGAGCTATCCTGTAATATTGTTATAGAAAATGGTACACAAGTTTGATGATTAAGGTAAATGACATTTTTGAATGATTTTGTTCATTATTAACATGACACACTGGAGAATTGTTTCATCTAACCATCCTCTAACCTGGAATAAGTGCTTATATTCAACTTCTCTGGTGACAAAATTACTATCCCATCTCTGTCCCAATCGAAGTTTGACAGGGATTTGGGGTCATTAAGTTTAGTACTAGCTGACTGTACTTTCTACTTTATCCAACTTTAGAGGTTTGGAACTTAAGATTTGTTACAAACCATCTGCCCAAGTTTTAGTAATTCAGTATAATTAAAATGCATTACAACATACCATGTACCATACTTTCATTACATTCTCTAGATGTATATCACCTTTATTCATTTTGTTTAGTTCATGGTTGGTCTATACAGTAGCCCATTTGCTATTATGAAAATGTGTTTAACTTCATGGACATCCAAGATTCCTGCTTTATGAGTAGCTTCGTACTTCATGGTTGGTCTATACAGTAGCCCATTTGCTATTATGAAAATGTGTTTAACTTCATGGACATCCAAGATTCCTGCTTTATGAGTAGCTTCATACTTGTTTATTTTGGTTGGCTACCTTGGAAATCTCTGAAGTTGTGCAGCACAGGAGTATGCATGAGAAACTGAAGTTGTTTTAAGACTAAAATGTTTTAAATTATTATGGGTTTATCAATGTAAATATTCAAGAAAAATATGAGTAACATGAATAAATGTTTTGTAAGTAGTTATAGCATGCAGAAGCATGATCATTTGGATTCCTTGAAACAAAATGAGGAGCACAGATGTTTTTGTTCTTCTCAAATCTGAATCACTGGTATGTGAACTTAGATCAGAAGCACAGGCTGGCTAAATGATGGACTCATTCTGTTAATGAACTTACAAAATGCCAATAATGTACTTACCTTCAAACTATCCACTTGTTAAATTGTTAACAATTATTTTTCTTTTAACATGATTGTTGAATAATAATGAATTTTTTCATACAATACATTTATTTTAAATATTTACTATTTTTATATTTATTACAAACAGTCATCTCTACTAATTCAAGATAACCATTTAATAGGATGACCAGATGTCCTGGTTTTGACAGTGCATTCCTGTTTTTTTTGATAATTTATCCTAAAAATGTTTTGATTTTATGTTAAAGATATCAAACTGTCAGTCACATCAAGTCATGAATATAATAGGCCTTCTCTACCTGCTTATTATCATAAAATATACCTTCCTGCTGCCAAACTCTTGAAACTTCCATGTGAAAGTGGTGGAAAAACTCAGATCACTGCCTTTCTGAAACTGGATACAATCAAAGCAGTGCTCATGGCCAAAACACACTTACACATTCATGTATTGAAGTTTGACTGTTTCATGAAAAAAAGAGAACTGTGTTCTATTCATTCTTCAAAAAAATAAATAAATCCATTAATCTAACATTTAATTTTTTTTTGAAATTATTGCAAAAGCAATTATAATATCAATGTAGTTAAAAATATTGTGGAACAGTTCAATAAATTTAAAAAGATTATTTGTGATTTATAATCACCATTTTCAAATTTGGTGTAAGGGCTGGCTGATCTCTTTTGGTTTTTTTTTAACTTGTAAGTGTGGTCACCCTCCCTATAGGCTTACAAATATTATTTGAAATTCCTATCAAGTGCATTTTCTGTAAATCATTTTTAACAGACAATTAAAACTTGTACTCCAGAAAACATAGAAAACATACTGGAAGATTTTCATAGCTACAGACATGGACACTTGTCCTTTGCTGCAATCTTGAGAAATTTGCTATAAAATATTACAAAGCTTGTCAGCTGTTCATTTTATCTTGTATTTGCTTTGACTGTTTGGATATTATTAGTAAACTATTTTTCTATCATGATGACCAACCACAACTATATTTATTACCATCTAAAGGTTCTGTGATTACTGATATATGAAGTTGCTCTTCATTTCATATGAATAAGATCTATCATTCAGTAATAATAAACTATATTTCAGGCATCATAATTTAAAGCTTTCTTTATATTAAGCTGGAGAATTGTTCCAATTCTTTATGCTATATGTTCAGTGGTTCAGAAATTTAAGCAGGAAATTTACCTTACACTGTTTTCATAAAAAGAATATTCTCTACTTTTAAAAGTTTCTTTTAAAATTAATATTCAGTACTAATGTCTTCAAATCTTTACTTAAATAAAAGAGAAGGCTAAAGTATTTTGCTTTTCAGAAGTCTGGAAAAATATTATGAAATCAATGAATTTGTGCACAAATTATACCATAAAGTAAAAGTTAAGTTATTTTTTTGTATTCCATCTTGATTACCCAACATAAATCTTTCCAAAGTTTTTAAATTAATTTATAATCATAACAGGAAAAACTAAAGACTGGAAGAGTTCCTATGGGTTGTCTATACCCAGCATTCTTTGTCTAGAATTGTTTGTAAATGTATCTTTTGGTTAAAGGCAAAAGAACATACAAAGCTAGACAAGGTAAAGTAAATCTGTGTTTGAGGATATACATCTCTGTGTGTGATACAACTCGCCTCTTGCAGACACAAGTTAGTTTGCAATTTTTCTTTACAAGTACAATACAACATCCCATCCAAGGAATAGCATTTGTCCCCAGCTGTTCTGATTGTTTCATTCACTGTCTAGATTTGAACCTGTTTGAAATTTACAATTCTTAAGAGTTAGAGGGTATATAAGCATATGCTGTTTAAATTAATTTTCTATTTTGTGTTATTATTTTCTTTGTTAACTATGTTTCTAACCAGCTGAGTGAGCTAGCAGTAATATGAAAGGCAGTCTGAGTGGAAAGTTACCAAAATTTATTATGGTTAGAGTATCAACATTGTAAACCAGATAAATAGCTCATTATTCACCATTTAAAAAAAAAATTTAGGAATAACCTAAATTCAGAGTTATAACATTCTTAAGCTTTTATTTCCTTACAATCCAATGTTTTTTCTATAAGTTTGTAAAGATAAAAATGACATCATTCTATTATGTGGTTTATGATATGGTTGCAGTCACAAGTATTTTCATATATGGAATTAATTGTGGGAGAGATCCATGCAAATGCTGTTTCTCTATTTATTGTGACCAGAATGATCCATAGCTGGTATTTGTAGCTGTAGGATGACTAGGTTAACTGACCACTTCAGGTTTTACTACTTTTGATTGAAATGATAGCCTGAAAATGGCATGGCATCTACAAGATACAAAATATTTGAAGTCGTTCATTCATCTAGTAATTTCTGCCAGTAATTGATAACAATTGCTGTGTTCACTTTAATCCTTAAGATATCAAGTCAGATTATGGTCTGAATGGTGTTTTATGTTGAATAAAGATGACTTGAGACATTATCATACCCCTTGGTATGGATTTCTATACATAGTGAGGGGACCTCCCAGAAAGGCTCTGTTTTTTTAGTTTACCTCCTCTGGGATCTAAACATCCATCTAAGTTTTTGCCACGTGTAATTACCTGTGAAAGGGAGGAGAGGATCATGGTGGTAGAGGGTCAAATTCTAACATACCATTTTGGCCTTGAATTCCTGTAGATGGATGGCATTAAGTGGCCCCCCTAGGCTCAGTATGGTGATCCACTTGGGCTAGGGTCAATCAAGTATGAATGTTGGATGTTCTTAATAGGTGTTATGGATATTTTGTGTCTGTTGCTGGTGTTTGGATATAGTGCTCACAAATCCCTGGCATTGCTGCAGTATCTTTGTTTGGCATTGTGGTGCATCCCCTCATATTGCTCTATGGTGGGATGGTGTCAGTGGGTGCAGAAACATTTTTTTTTATAATTATGGACCCTTCAACTAAAAAATTGAACATAATTGTGTAAAAATACTCCATAGGTAAAAAACTACATCTTGAAGATTCAGAACAGCAGTCTTCAACATCTGTAACATCTGTACCTCATTTTCTTACATTACATTCTTTTTTAGACAAACCTTCAAGGCAAATGTCTTTTTTTTTTCTTATTCAGAAGGGATGAGAGGGACTTGCTGACTCCCAAAGTCAGTCAAAAAGCTTCACTCTGGAGATACATTGGTGGAAACATCCACATCTAAACACAGTGAATTCCTCTTCTATTCAAAGGCAATTGAGGATATATCCATTGAGGTATCACCTCCTGTTACTTTGAATTCATCACAAGGAGTTATTGTTGAGAGGGATTTGAAGAACATCTCTGAGTCAGAGATTCTCACTGGTTTCTTTACCCAAGAAGTTTCAGCAGTGAGGCATATCTCACTATACTCGAAAGTAGGAATTTTGATAATGACCAATGCCCTCATTTTAACATTTACATCATTACATCCACCTGTCACCATCAAGGGAGGTTATTTTAATTGCAAGGTATGGCTATATGTTCCAGACCCTTTCAGATATTTCCACTGCCAGTAGTTTGTTCACTCAAAGACATCTTGTCATGGTTTCCTGAAGTGTGATCATTGCGGTGGCAAGGAGCATTATGCCTACAAGTGTGAAATGAACCCTTGTTATGTGAACTCCAATGGATCTTATCCATCCTACTTTCGTTTTGGCCTATATAGTTGGAAGGAAAAGAGGTGCTTTTGAAAATGATTCAAAACATTATTTACTCAGAGGCTCAAAAATTGCTGTCCACCACTTTATCTCGGATATATGCTGTTGCACTTCATTCCATTACTACAGTGGGAGTGCAGACAGATCTTTCTGTGCCTTCAAAAAAATCATTCTCAAACCAAATGAAAAGTTGTTTTTCTTATCTCTCTATGGTTAAAATCGTTGATGAATCAACTTCAACACCCATCTGTGACCTGAACATACATTCCGGCAAATCCAAAGATCCACTTCCTTTGGTTCTGTTTATGGTCATTTCCTCAGTTACATTATCTTCTCACATTTTAAGATGCAAAACAATCATTTGTTCATGTCTTCAGTTGCTGGAATCCTCTTCCAACAGCAAAGACCTGCCCAATGAACCCAGGACAGGATCCATGAAGGTCGCTAGACCTCCTTTGAATAAAGGCAGTAAAGAAAAAAGACGTGGTCAAAAACAAAAGGGTTCTCCATCCAATTCACCTACACATAAATAAAAATGACCATCTTGATACAATGGAACTGTTGAGGTTTATGTTCTGATATGGATGACATGAAAACACATTGCTTCCTACCATCCTGCATGTCTTTACTTTCAGGAAACATTTCTGAAATATGTCAATACAGTCACCTTTCAGCAATTTTCTTTGCACAAATATGACAGGCTGTGTGATGGACAAGTGCATGGAAGGGTGGCACTGTGAGTTGATCAGCATGTATCTACCCTGTCTTTGCCACTTGACACACCGTTGGAGGCCTTCGCCATCCATGTTTCCTTGGGTCATTTCATCACTGTTTGTTCTCTCTACCTGTCACCTGAAGAGACCTATGATCCGTCATACCTTGATGCTTTCATTGAACAGTTGCAGTGTCTCTTTTTAATCCTTAAGGACTGTAATGGACATCATCCCCACTTGGGAAGTGCTGATATGGATGTTAGGGGTTGCTTTGTGGAGCATATGCTCTCTGGTCACAACCTTTCTCTTTTCAACATTTCTTCCACTAATTTTCATGCACATTGTCAGTCCTTTACTGCTATTAATCTGTCAGTTTGCTCCCCTGCACTATACTCCTACATTTCATGGAGGATTGACAATAATCTAGGAGGCAGTGATTATATTCCAATAATTTTGAGAGAGACTGGTCATTGACTTTAAGCCATCAATAGACAACTGTGTGGCAGCACTGACTAACTGTATTATATGTGCAACTGTTCATTGTATTCCTAAAACCTTGATATAATATCCTTGTCCATGGTGGAATACTGCCTGCCATATGGCATAGAAGGCCCACAAATTGGCCTGGGATACTTTTTGTAGGTGTCCCACACTTTTGCTCTGCACTGCTTTCCAACAGGTCTGTGCATATGCGTAGTGGAATTAAGTTCATTACTAGCATATCTTCTACCACCAGTTCCAAAGTCATATGGGACAAGATTTGAAAAATCAGTGGGAAATATATTTTCTGCACCCCTCTTGTTCTTGCTCCTTGATGGCCAGGAATTATCTGATACCCTGAGCATTACCAATACTCTAGGTGAAAGCTTTTACTGGTTATCTAGCACTTTTGCTTCTTTGTCCACCTTCTGAGCTATCAAGACTTGACCAAAGTGATCACCTTTTTCTATGCAAAAATGGCTCGTAGGGTTGAGAAAGTATTTTACATAGAAGAGCGAACAACGTTTTGACCTTCTTCAGTCATCATCAGGTTCACAAAAGGTTCACGAGCCGTTTTTGCATAGAAAATTATCAACAAGTGGGTTTCTTGACATCACTGATCACCTTTTTCCTTTCGAGCTAGTTGTCTTTATGACTATAATCATCCATTCTTATTGGTGGAACTCAAACTGGTCTTTCATTGTTTGGCAGTACAAGGGCTGGACCTGATGATGTACATTATGAAATATTGCTTCATCTGTCTTTTGCGTCTTTTGCTATTCTTCCAATTGTTTTTAACTGGATCTGGTAGGAGAATGTTTTTCCTGATGTCTGGTGCCAGGCTATTGTCCTTCAAACTACTGTCCAATTGCTTTGATGAGCTGTCTCTGTAAGACCTTAGATATGATGGTTAGTGCTTGTCCTGTTTGTTTCCTCAAATCAAACAACCTCCTCTCCCACACCCAGTGTGGATTCTGATGACAGCGCTCCATTGTGACCAACTGATTTGTCTTGAAACATCAATCAGAGAAGCCATTCTCAAACAACAACATCTTGTATCAGTATTCTTTGACATTTATAAGGTTTTTGACACAACATAGAAGTATGGCATTTTGCCAGACCTCCATATCTATGGGTTATGTGGTCATTTGCCTATTTTCATTGAAAATTTTTTATGGCGAGGTGATTCCAAATTTTCGTGGGTTCGACACTTTCCTGTTTTCTTCTACTGAAACGTGGAATCCCTTAGCTGTGTTTTGAGTATCGCACATGTCAGTAAAAAGATTAGTGCCCTCACTAAACAATTCCCTCTTACTGTTTCAAACGGGCTCTATTTTGATGACTTTCACATCTCATGTCAGTCATAAATCATGATGTATACTGAGCAGCAGCTACAAAGTGCCCTTGATCATTTACTGAAGTGGACAACAGCAAACAGTTTTAACTGCCCTCTTTATAAAACTTTTTGCATGCACTATTGCCTCCAATGAGGTATTCACCCTGATCCTGAACTCTGTATTGGTAAAATTGTGTTGCTTGTGATTCCTGAGACAAAGTTCTTGAGGCTTATCTTTGACTGTAAGCTGACCTTTATACAGCTATGGGTCAAATGTACAAGAGCAATGAACATCCTCTGTGTCCTTTCTTCCCCTATTTGATGAGGTGATTGGCATTCTATGCTAAATATATATCATGCTCTTATTCAATCGAAACTTGACTATGGATCACTGGTCTATGGCTCTCCCAGAACCTTAACTTTAAAGAAGCTGGACCCCATTCGTCATCAAGGACTTTGGCTTTGTCCTAGGGCTTTCTGCACTTTCCCAATTTAGAGCTTATACATGGTCTCATGAACCTTCTTTACACCTCCACTGTTTGCAACTGTCTGTAACATGTGCTTCGAAACTTTGTTCATTACTAAAGCATTCCATCTGAGGTTGTGTTTTCCTTCCTTGGTGGACCACACTTTTTCAGAACAGACAATCTGCCATTGCAGCTTTTGACCTTCATATCCAGACACACATGGATGAATTGGGTCTGCCCTTGGATAACATTGCTGTATCCACCAGTAGCTCATCCCACCATGGCATTTTTCAGTTCCTAAATGTAACTTATTTTTAAGTCAGACACTCCCAATTAGAAATGCCATCTGTTATTTGCTGAGAACATCTTTTGAACTTGCTTTCATCCCTATTTATACAGATTGTTTTGAATCAGGTGACTATGTGAGCTCTGCCATGGTTGTTGCAGTTTGGTGGTTGTGCACAGAATCCTCTCTTCAGCTTCTGTGTGCGCTGCTGAACTGTATGCCATTTCTTTTGCCCTGGATCATATTGAAGCTAAGCAATACTCCAACTGACTCACTTAGTTCTCTACTGGCCCTGGAATCACTTCATGTTAGTTCACACCCTATTCTTGCCGATATTCAAAATCAACTGGCCCATTTCTTTTTAACACCTACTTCTATCCAGTTTTTCTGGATACTAGGCCATGTTGGTGTCAGCAGGAACAAGCTTGCCAACACCACAGCTAAATCTATCTTCTCTGGCATCGTCACTGCTGTGCCTGTTCCATACAAGGACTATGGTCCTGTGTTCAAGGCTCAGCTCCATGCCAGTTGGCAGTCAAATTGGAGTGAGCAACATGAAAACAAGCTTTTCCGAATAAAGCCCTGTATTGGACTTTAGATGTCTTGCAACTGTAAGGATCGGAAAGAGGAAGTTGTTCTAACTAGACTACAAATTGGTCGCAGTTCTTTAACACATTGTTTTCTTTTATCTGGGATTGATGCACCAATGTGTTGTCTGTGTAACACTCAGGTCACAATAAGCCACATTTTTATATCTTGTAGTCATTACAACTCTCAATGACAGCACCATTTTAAACATGTTCTGTCCCATTGTTTATCTGTCACATTAGACAGTGTTATTGGTGTTACTGTCTACCTTGGAAATGTTTTTAATTTTTTAATGGCCATTAATTTTGTTAATGTGATTCCCTTTTAAGAATCAAAGTACATCCAGTTTGATTTGAAATTAGGAAATGGCTGTAATGTGAAATAACACGAAATTAAGATTGGAAATGCTAACTTCAGTTGTCTAATGCTGATGTTTGAACTACCCATTAGTCATTTTGGGAAGTTATAGTAATTAAAATTTTGCAACAAGTCTTTTAAAACTTTTATGATTTTACTTTCTAAAAATGGCTATAACGTCAAATAACTCAGAACCAGGATTGGAAAGGCCAACTTTAGGTGACTGATGGTGATTTTTGAGCTTACCCGTTAGTCTTCCTGACAAGTTATGATAATATGGTAAGTTATGCTCTATATGATGTACAGTTATGCTACAGAAAGTCCTTTACAACTTGTATTACTAGAGTTTTTTCTGTTGCTACTGTTGACTAGATGTAAAAATTAGTTTTAAAGGTATTTATGTTTTTTTTAAACTTTTTTTGTTTCACCTCAATTCCTTTTTATTAATTTTACTTACATTTTTTTTAACTTTCTACCAAATGTTTGGGGCAGTTATCCTGGTTGTTTTGTGCCATAAAACACCAAATTAACCAATCTACACATAAATAAAAGTGGCCACCATGATAAAATGGAGCTGACAAGGTTTACATTCTAATCTGGATGACATCAAAGCACTGATTGCTTCTTACCATCCTGTATGCCTTTTCTTACAGAAATATTTCTGAAACCTTCTGATACAGTCATCTTTAAGCAGTTTTATTTGTACAGAAATTACAGGCTGTGTGATGGACGAGTACATGGAGGGTTGGCACTGTTGGTTGATCAGCATGAGCCCACCCTGTCTTTGCCACTCGACACATCTTTAGATGCTGGAGCCATTTGTATTTTCTTTGGTCTTACCTTCACTCTTAGTTCTTTCTACCTGTCTCCTAAAAAGTCATGTGATCAACCAGATCTTGATGCTCTCATTGAATGGTTGCCATCTTCTTTTTTAATACTGGAGACTTTAATGGACATAATACACTCTGGGGAGGTACTGATATTGATGAGAGGGGTTGCTCTGTAGAGTGTATGGTCTCTGATCGTAACCTATCTCTTTTCAATATTGATCCTTATACTTATTTTCATGCACTTAGTCAGTCCTTTACTGCTGTTGATCTCTCAATTTGCTCCCCTGCACTACTCTCCCACTTTTCATGGAGGGTTGACAATAACCCATGAAGCAGTGATAATTTTCCTATAATTTTGAGAGAGACTGGCCAAAGTTATTGCCACAAGACTCGTGTGCCCAGTGGAGGCTGGATCAAGCCAACTTGACCCTCTTTCACTGCTCTCACAGAACTTGAACCTGCAATCATTTGTAATCCATCAGAAAAAGACTCCATGACAGCTGTAACTGACTGTATTATACAGGTAACTGCTCAATTTACTCCTAAAAACCTTGACATGTTTTCCACGATATCCTCATTTGTGGTATAATCCTGCCTGCCACATGGCATGGATGGCTCAAAAATGGGCCTAGGATACTTTTCATAAATATCCCACACTCTCAAACAGCATTCATTTACATCAGGCCCATGCACATGGTCAGCAGGTGAGACTTTGAAGCCAGAAGAAATCTTGGATTAAGTTCATAACCAGCATCTCTTATATCATCAGTTCTAAAGTCATATGGGACAAGATTTGAGAGGTCAGTAGGCAATATAATTTTGTCCTTCTCTCGATTTTGCTCTCTGATGGTCGGGAAGTAGCTAATACCCAGAGCATTGCCAATATTCTAGGTGAAAAATTTTGCCAAGTATCTAATGCTTTTGCTTCATCCTCCACCTTTGTAGCCATCAAGACTCGGGGGAGAGCAGTTACCTCTTTTCTTTCAAGCTGATTGTCTCTATGACTTTTATCAAGCCTTTATATTTGTGGAACTTAGATTGGCTCTTCATTGGTGTAATAATACACTGGTCATACCTGATTATGTATGCTATGAGATACTGCTCCATCTGTATCTTGGTATTATTCTGTTTTTAAATGAATCTGGCAAGAGAATGTTTTTCCTAATGCCTTGCACAAGGCTATTGTCCTACATTTCTCTAAGCTTGGGAAGGATCTCAAGATTTCTTCAAATCACTATCCAATTTCTTTGACAAGCTGTTTCTGTAAGACCTCAGAGATGATGGTTCATGCTCATCTTTTTTTGTTTCTCTTATCAAACAACCTCCTCTTTCCCCTGTGGTTGTGCGGGTTCTGACGACAGCACTCCACCATAGACCACCTGGTTTGACTTGAGATGTCAATCAGAGAAGCCTTTCTCAAAGCACAACATCTTGTATCAATATTTTTTGACTTTGAGAAGGCTTATGGATACAATATGGAGGTATGGCATTTTGCAAGGCTTTTATGTGGGTTACATGATCATTTGTCCATTTTCATGAAAAACTTTTTAATGGGCAGGTAATTCCAAGTTTGTGTGGTTTGCATATTGTTCCATTATTTTCTACAGGCTGTGTTTTGAGTGTTACACCTTTTAGTATAAAGATTAATGCCATCTCTGAACAGCTCCCTCTTGCTGTTGCAAACAGGATCTATGTCAATGACTCATTGAAATCTCATGTCAATCACCAAACATGGGGTTTACTGAGCAGCAGCTACAGACTGCCCTCAATCATTGACTAAAGTGGACAACAGCATATGGTTTTAACTGCTCTCTCTCTAAAACAGTTTGCATGCACTTTTGCCTCCAATGGGGTATTTACTTTGATTCTGAACTCATTATCGGTGAAGTTGTGCTAAATGTGGTCCCTGAGACAAAGCTCTTTAGGCTTATCTTTGACCATAAGCTGACCTATGTACCACACATGAGGCAGCTACAGGTGAATTGTACAAGACCACTGAACATTCTCCATATTTTTTTTTTCCACAACTTGGGGAGCAGATCAACGTTCTATGCTAAAGATATATCATGCTCATAATTGATCGAAACTAGGCTTTGGATCGCTGGTCTATGGCTCTGTTAGGACCTTGGCCTTGAAGGTGCTGGACTCCATTCATCATCAGGGACTTCGGCTCTGCACCAGGGCTTTCTACATTTCACCATTTTGATAGCTTATACACGGAGTCTCATGAACCTCTAAACCTCTGCCATTTGCAACTGTCCTTACTGTGTATTTCAAAACTTTGATCCTTGCCACAACATCCCTGTTGTTGTGTTTTATCTCTAGTGTATTTTTTTTAACTTGGTATTTCACTGTTATATATATCATTGGTTTTGGTTAGACTGTTGCATCTATTAATGGACGTATTTCATGCTCATATAAACAGAATATATCACTTGAATAGTTACATAATGAGTTTCACATCTCTAGTGGTAATTCTGTTCTCTTTATGGTGAATATAGATCGATTGTGTTTCAATGTTTGAGCTGAAGAAGCTATAGGTTGTGTTATAACCATGACGAGAGAAAATAGAGATTACTTACAAATTCAGTGACTTAAACTGATTCTTTAGAATGAGTTCTTAGGTTTGTATCAAGTAATGAATATGAAAAATTTAATGGGGACATTTATAAACAAAATTAAAGGAAAATGTAAAATCAGTAGGCCTTGCTTGTAGTGTTTATGCATATATGTGAACTGAAAGCACTAATTTCTTGGAAACAGGAGGGAATATTAGTCCATTAATCTGACACATATCAATAGATACTGAATTTGGGGTGTAAAACAGTAATTTTGTGTCACTTAATATCTGTAAATATAGTCCACTCATTCATAAAATTTACACTTATTTATACCATACCACCACAAAAGTACCATTTTTAAATACTGTAATTCATGTTAAGGGTGGGAAAATCATTTCTTGTAATTTTAGCAAGCCATCTATTAAAGCTTTTTTTTGCATTTTAACTTGCATCATCATCATGCTGTAAAAAGAAGTTATTAGTTATCACCATAAGATTTATGAAGTTTGTTGTAAAAGATAAGTATGTAAGGAGGTTAGAAAAGATTTGTTATGAAAAAAACTGTTTACCCACATGAATTTATGCAAAACATAATAAGGATTTTGATAGGAAAAAGCACAAGTTCTCCTGAACGATGGTAATAAGAAACAAAAATGTAAAGCACAAGTTACTTATGTGATACTATATATAAATAATATTGCCAGAAAACTAATGAGAATAGTAAGAACTTCAGACTTGCATTTAAACTACATCCCCCTAAATCCCATAATAACAAACTTGGCATTTGAAAAAAGGAGCACGTAAAAAAAAATAAATGTATAGCTTACAGATCTACATGATCAGTAATATTATTTATGGAGTGTCCTGTGGCAGATGATCTTGTGTGAATATAGGAGAATTGAGCTGACCTGTACAAACAATATTTGATCATGTATATTGCATACAAAACCCTAGCATCAACAGTGGTATTGCTGAACATTATGTTAAAAAAACATAAGATGCCATAAGTAAGGTAACATTGTTTATAAAATATCTTAGTGTTCTAGACTGAGAAATTAAAGAATGTATTTTTAGTAAAAAAATATCTGCAAAAAAAAATGAAGGTTTACATCTTGTGTAGATAGTTTGTATTTTTAAAATTTTCATACACTTCAGTTTTGCAAGATCTAAACATTTTTGCAATGATTAAAATATATATTTTTAAATTGTATTCTGTTGGTATTGATATAACAGGATAGGGATATTTTTAAACATACTTTTAAAAATAAAGGTGTATTTTGTTTACATGACATCTTTTAAATGCTATGATCCTAAGAGCTCAATCTTGTATGTATATATGCATACATACACACATTATATTTGTTTGTTATTAGGTATTTTGGCGTATTGTATTTTTCTTTTTGTCATAAGGTAATAAATGGTAGACACTGTAGTATATGGTATTATTGAAGCCACAACAAATTAGCTATAAAAATACAAAATGGATCTAAATGTTTAAATGCTTTTAAAGAATAATTTTTTTATCTTATAACATTTATTTTTTCTCTAAGATATCTTTAGTTGTTTTTGCTGCAAGGTAGTAATGAAATAAGTTTGATTTGCATAAACAGATGAGATACCATGAAATGTTCATGTGAAGTAGATGTTACATGAGTGTACATTAAGGCATATTCTTACATGTTTATTTTGTATGATTTACTATAGATTATTAGATACTTTATTATTTTTATACAAATATAAAAATAACTGACATGAGAACATATATCAAAATGAAAGAAAGAAACATTAGTTTTATAGGAAACAATCATGTATTTAAACTTGCAATGTGATTTGTTAAAGACCAGTAAATTACACTCGAGTCTAAGCGCAGTAGATATTGTAATATGTTGTTCTTGTAGAGTCCAAAACTGGATGATAGATTACGAGATCAGGGTGAATCAGATACAGATGTGTGTGAAAAAGACCGTAGTAGTAGCAGGGAAAGATCTGGAGGAGAGAAATCACAGTATCAGGAAGATTGGCAACCAGAAAACCCATACTCAAAAAGCAAAGACAAAAAAGGACATAGAAAACGAGTATGTGAAATAACTGTATTTTTGTTACAAACTTATCGTAGAATATTTGAAAGCATAATACAGTTTTGAATAGGTTAATTAGTATTTTGTTCAATAATTTCTAGTAAGAAGAAATAATATTTAAGGTATTTATTCGATTGAGCATTTTAACATAAAAGATATTCTGCAAAACAAATATTAAGCAGAGAAAAAAAATGTTTGATGAAACCAACTACATGCTATTCCAAAACAAAATCAACAGGGAGGTGAAATCTTTGGGAGACAGTGGAAATTTAGACAATTCTAAGTCAGTGTAGTAAACTGTAATTTTAATGTTATAAGTTATTTCTTTTCTAAAGGAGGCTACTAACCAAGATGGTATAATAATTGAGAACCTTTGTCTAATATCTAGAGATGAGAGTACATTATATGAGTAAATAATAGGTAAAACTAATGATAATTCAGTGAGTTATTCAATGAGTTTGAGTTTCCTGTCAGAAACGTTCACAGATTAGTGTTAAAAATAAGATTTATTGTGTCTGTTAGGGTGGAAATTCTGTAAATTTATTTGTGAGTTAGGCATACTTGCCTTAGTTTCAAAATTACTGTTGAAATATTTTTTGTGCAGTTAGGCCTATAAGTACAAATGAAAGTAGCCAAATGAATACTGTAGGAGAAATTAACTGATTTGTTATTTCTCCATGAACTTGAATTTATGTTTAGATAATCTGAAAGGACAATTCCATTGAAGAAATGTCACATCTTAAAAATAGAAACAATGTTAATTGAACATAGCTGTGTTTTGAAACAAATTGTGCATTTAAAGTTTTGGGATTACAGAAAGGTTTCCAACATGACATATAAAGAACAAGAATTCCAAAACTTGGTAAATTGACATCTTACATGAAAATTAAATTAATTATGATTTATAAAGAATAAACTTCCAAGTCAAGGATTTGAATATTTTTAAGAGATGTGAAGTAAGCTGGCCTGTTTTAAAAGTAGTTACACTTTTTGTTTTCTCTAAAAAAATGTTGGCCAATTTCAACAGCATTCTGCACAACTATGGGAATGAATGAAAAAACGTAGAATCTTCACAGATGTGGAATTGCCTGTCGAGAAAAAAATTCTGAATAAAAACGGTCAAATGGCTGCATAGTTCATATGAGCAGAGGTCATATAAAATTCCACATCTCCATATTGTGTCATAAGCATTCTTAAGTTTGAAGAAGATGGAACTTGAGAAAGGCTTCCCTAATCAATATTTCAAGTTAAATCAGTTGGTCAATTGTAGTGTGTTGTCGGAACTTATGCTGGGTGAGTGAGAGTAGGCTGTTTGATTCTAAGAACCAAATGAGATGAACATTAACCATCCTCTTCAAGACTTTAAACAGACAGCTTGTCAAAATGGTTGATAGTTTCTTGGAATCATGGGATTCTTCCTAGTCTTAAAAAAGGGTAGTATAATAGCCTAGCAAGCATCAGGAAAGACATCCTAATGTATCTAGTTAAAAACAACCAGAAGATAAAGGACATAGCATTTTGTAATGAATATTTTTAGGTCTGATCTTCTACCAAATCAATGAAAAGCTATTGGCAGATTGAAAGGTTGAATTGGGTTGGGCTGTGTAAAATCCACTGACCTTCTGAATCTCGTCCCGCACAACTTTGGAGCTGATGGAACTAGACGTGCTGGAGGTGAACTTAATTGAAGACCTGCTGAGCATGGATACAGGCCCACTAATAAACAATACAGTTAGAAAACCATTGGAAGGTCTCTCAGGATTGTTTTGAGTCTTTTTGGTCTCCAGGCAGGCTGGACTCCAATTTTCATGTGGATACTATGGGAAATGAGTTGAGGTCACAGGAACAGAATGAGCAGCTGTCTGGACTATACAGTCAGTCATCAATAGATGGCAGGATTAAATTCCAATAGTGGTTCAATTTCTACCCTGGCACATGGGTCAGTAGCATTGACCACAGACCAGTTTCCCACAAGATGATGGAAATATTATTGCTGCCATATGGGTCACTTTTCACACTTGATGAAAAATGAGAATAGAGGGAAGATCAGCAGATTTAAATTTATAGCATTTAAAGACTGACTAGGTGCATTAAAGTAAATAAAAGAGCCATCATTGAAAAGAGATAGATTATGATCTGAGAGCATGTGCTCCACAGAATAATACCTTCCATCAATGTCAGCATTTTCCCAAAAGGGAGCTGTGTTCATTAAAATCACCATAAAGGAGAATGGGAGATGGCATCTCGCCTAAAAGAACATCTGGGTTTGCCTGATTGTGAGCCTCTTCTGAAGTGAAGTAAATGGAACAAATGGTGATGGTACAACCCAAAGAAAGATGAATTGTCACAGCCTCAAGTGGAGTAGTGTGTAGCATAGATGTGGAGAGCATATACTGGGCAACCCACAAAGCCACGCTACCATGGGTTCAACCATCACACCACCTGTCTTTTTTTGTAGAGGAAAGATTGCCGAATGGGGGTGGCATTGGCAAGATGGTGAAGAGTTTTCTGTAAGGAGAGAGAGACTGGATTGTATGAATCAATCAGGGACTTAATGTTATCTAATTTGGAATGTAAGCCTCAACAGTTCCACTGTATCAGTGTGGCCATTGATATGTGGTAGGAAATTGGGGGGTAGCCCTTTAGTTTGTGCCATGTTGCTTCTCTTTAGAAGAAAGAGATCTATTGGCCCCCGAGTTTGAATAGGCACTTCTCTTTCAGAAGATTGTGAGTCTAGTAACTGCGGGGGAAACCTTATAACATTTTTACACCTTGGGGCCAATGGTACCTGAGCAGCCTTCATAAACTAGATGTAGGGACAGAGTCAGGATTTGACATGGACCTATCAACTCATTTGTTTTTTTTAACAGAAGACAAGAAACTCTGAAGATAAGAGGAGAAAGACTTCAGGAGGCACAGGAAGGTCAATCTGCACTCCAATCATTGTGTTAAGTGGAGGGTAGCAGCATTATGTGTTTGTCAGCATGGAAGTCAAGAGCTTCCAGGATAGGGTATGTTCTCAAGCACTTTATCTCTCTTTTTCTTGATCCTCTTGGGACAAGAATAGGAATAGGAAGGTTGGGAGCCATCACAGTTTATTCAGTGAGGCTCCTGTTCATATAGATCTCCCATCATGGTCTTTGTCACCACAATAAGCACAGCAAAAAAATCTATGGAGAGTAACCAAACCACTGGAATTGTAAACATCAGAGAGGGCCAGGGATTTAAAGCTGAACCTTAGAAAGTAAGTAACCCACCTTCATTGACCTTAAGGTATGTTGAAAGGTGAATGTCAAAATGAGTAGGCTGAAGTACCCTTAGGTCACCTATTTATAGGGATTAAAAGCCAAAGTTGTGTTTAGGTTGACCACTTCCCCAAACCACCAGGATTCTCTTCTCCCCTTCACAGGGCAACCTGCACAGCAAACCCATGGATGGGTGTTCAGATCCAAGAAGAGTTTCATTGAAAAGACACAAACTTCTCTGAGAGGTCCTTTCACCATGCAGAGGCATCTGCATCAAGGTGACTAATCCATAAAATACAGTATTTATATGAAATATAAAAAACTTAGGATGCCACTAGTGATCACTTCACTAGCTTTTCGTCTTAAACTTCCTGCTTATTATTAATTCACCCTCGAAGTAAAGAAGGCATATGTATAGTAAAACCTGTCTAAGGCGGAATTGCACAAGACTGAGTTAAATGTCCAGTCTAACCAGGTTTTCTGGCTTAGACATAGTGAACATGCATTTCCTTAATAATATATAATTTTTGAGCAGAATGTTATTCTTGCTTGACTCAAGGGAAGACATTTGCAAATAAAGTTATTGTGCTGTTTATGCTATATTTTTTAAGAATAAAAACAAAAAACATCCAAAATATACATAAATACATAAAATCTTAAATTATTTGAAGAAAATATCCAATTTCAACAGTTTCATTTTTTTTAATGGGCTTTCTCATGGAGTTAAAAGAGAATGCCAATTCTGTGGCTTTTTCATGAAGTTCAAAAGTTCATTTTTCTCCTTCATTTTTGCTAAAATTTGATAGTATTATTATAACTTAACACTTGCAGTGAAGTAGGAATTTTTACTTCCTATCTTTTATATTTTGTTCATCTTCTGAATTTCTAACACTTATCTTGGAATTCTGTTATAGATTTTAAATGTGTTTCATCAGTTTCTGTTAGATCATTCTTGTCAACGTTAACAAAACTTTCCATGTTCACAGAGTCATCTGCATCAGTCTTCTCAATCAGAGTTTGGATTTCACTAGAATTGTCATAACAAACAACTGCTCTACATTCTCCATTATTAAGAATAAATCCACAGTTTCGAAAGCACTTTATTATGCATTCATCTTTTATGCTTTTGATTGAATGACTTAAAAATGTAGTTGGATCTAACATGTCAATTTTATGGTCATTTCAGATGCTCTCTTACAGTCATCCATGTTTGCAATAATATGCTGAAGTATCAATTTTCTGTATTTCAATTTTATACACTATATAAATTCCATTATCTAGTGGCTGTAGAACTGACGTTGTACATGGAGGTAGAAAAACCAAATGAACATTTGAAAGTTGAACTTTTGGATGACATGTTGCATTATCTAGGAAAAGTAGAATGTTCCCATTTTCTTGTTTCATTCTTTTCTTTAATTTAACTATAAAAGTAATGACTGCAGATAAAAGAACAGAATATATTTAACCAATATTTACTGTAACAAAATGTTTGACAAGTTAATATTTTAAAAAATTATTAATTAAGAAATCAATATGCAATCAAAAACCTTACTCAGGTTCTAATTGTACTTGTTAATAGATGAGGAAGGTGAAAGATAGTTTTCTCTCTGCAATTTACTGGTTCCACCATGTAGAGGGCCTTTTGTAAGAGAAATCTTAAGATAATGCTGCAAAATTTTGATATTTCTTATTTGTACATGTTTCAGCCTTATGCAGTTTCTGGCTTAGGCTAGTTTTACTGTGTTGTGTGTGTACAGACGCACACACACACACGCACGCACACACATGGTTAAAAGAAAATAGTTTTTTCATAATTATCTGAAGTTTAAATATTATTTTTCTCTAAATGAAATGTTGTGTTTTATTTTTTTCATATTGTAAATAAAATCTCCAACAATTGAGATGCTAATAAAGGACAGACAAAAAAACATTCATGGACATTACAACTGTCCGTTCTTCTTAAAAGAACAAATTGCATAACTTAATGAAATTTACTAAATGGTACAAGATGGAAATTGATTGATCTTTTTGTTAAATAAGGAGGGGGATTATGGTTTTGTAGGTATTTGTATGTTTTTTTCTTTTAGATTTAGTTGCAGTGTCTTTTTGGTACAAGCATACTTGTGTTAAGTTACATGATTTATTATAAAAAACTATTATGCAACAAGTTTTTTACTGTGTTTTTGTTTACTTATTGTCTGTACTTGTACATAAAATCTAGTGATGATAAGAATTAACCCAACACAGATCTTGTCCCCTGTTTATTACAATTATCTATCATGAATCTCTTTGGTTTAGTCTAGTTTTATATATAAATTTTTAAGATAATAAACTTTCTGCATGTGGAATTGGATTTTGCTGTAGAGTAGTTGCATCTTCTTGTCTCTTGCTTTTAATGGTCTTTATTAGTGGATAAATTTTCTAGTGGTTTTTCTTATCCTAAACAAGTAAACAGAGTAAGTATATTTTTAGTCCACTAGTTTTACACTTGATAATTTTATTCTCTTATCTTAACCAGCATGAACAAACAGAAGATCAGGGAGGTGAATTCAAACGCAGAAAGGAAGATGATTCTGGTAATTTTATAATTTGTTGTATTTAGTTCCTTTAATGTGATAAGTAACAATCAGCTATGCATGATTTAAATTTATTGTGCAAATCATAACTGAGTATCAGTAGTATCTCAAGTATGCAGTCTAACATTTAAAGTTATCTAATAATGTGCACTTGAAAAGTAATGGTTGCTTGCATCTCTGACCAAAGATTTAGTTTTATCAGTTTTTATGTATCGGTAAATTCATTCCTCTATTTATCAGATTCCGGATAGATCAGAGTGCACATTATGATGTTTTACAGAGCTATATCAAAAATTTAATTAAATTATTACAAATGTATGCGAATTAACTACATTTTGATGTCAAGTTTATAAATCAGATTTTAATATTGTGTTTTAAGTTTTAACTTTGTATTTTTAAAAGGAAATATTTTAAGCAATCCTTAATCTCTCTCCACTAATTCATTTACTATTTTTCACTGATATATGAAATTGAATATTACATTATTATTATTATTATGTGGAGATTGGCAAAAAAAATAATGGCCACCACATTCATTTTATTACTCTATGATCTCTATAAATAACTGCTAAAAGTTGAATTGTAACCTCGTTTGAGCACTTAATTACCATTATCAAGTGCTTACAAATTTTACAACAGTAATATTATTCTGTTCTTTCACCACACATTTTTCTGGGGAAATAATAAAAAGGAAAACTACTACTTAGTAGCGAGTTCAATTTTTAAGCATAAAGTATTTCCATGCTTCATAAAAAAGCAGCCACATTTCTGATTGCTAGATGGCAGCACAAATTGTTCTTATATAATAACTGTGTGTGACTTTTCCCTGCAGAAACATAACTTCCACAACAATTTCAGTAAAATGGAACAATAATCTAAATTATTATTCAAGGAGATCAAGCATATAATTTATGCATTTGACAAATTTGTGTACACATTATTCTTGTATCCATTTAAAAACACCAGTTTCTTAATTATCAAAACAATTCATCGTGTAGTGATTTCCTTTCATCATATTCTCAGTAGGACTGAGCCTAGCAGTTGTGATATATGTTATGTTTTTTCTATTAATTGATATAACCCTTCATGTGGTAGAGTTGATTGTTACAAATGCAGTGAGTTTAAGTGAAGTTGTAAGATGTGGATTCTTTAATTCTACAAGGCAATATTTTTAAAAAATCTGAATTGTCCAAGTGTGACACACCCTGACACATTTTTTTAGAATGTCATGATTCCTTTCTTATCTACCACCCATCACAAAAGTACAAAATTAAATGTAAATCACTATAAAAAATCATTGCTCAGAGAAAATGCATTTATTATATACTTCAACTTTCTTTGGTTACAGATAGAAAATTGGAACCTTCATTTATCAATCTACTTCAATGAAATTGCTTTAAAAAAAGGAAGGGAACGAAGTAATACATTTCTGTTTAAAAAATAATGTATGATGTAGGGATGGCAATGCCAAAAAGTGCAGAAATAACATAGGGACGAGTACACATAACTGTACAAAAACACCTACATGTTTTCCATGTATATTCTTTACTTATTGTTATAAAAATAATTATAAAATACAAAAATTAGCATCTTATTAGGTTAGATTAGGTAAGTAATGAAAAGTAATAATTCTTCACAACTTGTGCATTACATTTCATAATGTAACATGAGCTACACATTCATCTAGTGATTTACAAAGTATATGGCATGATTATTACTTAGATACTGTTTAAAGGGCAATAAAAAATATAAAATTAAGTAGAAACTGATGTACACTCATGTGAGCTTTAAGATCTTTAGAAATAAACATTTATAGTTTTTGGTTACAATCTGCAGTCATCCTAGAAAAAGAAAAAGAATAATTTAAATTTATTTCATATCTTCTTTTGGTGGTTACAAGATTGGTCAAACAGCAATGTTCATATAGAATCAGGGTAGAAAAATAACAGACTATAAACTTTAAGGGGGAAAACTGTTTGATATATATACTCTTTTAAAAAAAGAAATGCAAAAGGGATATTTTTGTTATTTTAAAGAGAAATATATGTAATAACGTTACAAACCCAGAGTGTGTGATGTTACACGTGTTAAGGCACTGATTGTCAGACCAAAATGACAATATAAGTTGTGCACTTTGAAAATGGAGGAAAACATCAAATATTTCGCCAAAACACATTCGTGTCTAATAAATTTGTTTGAGAGATCTGCATGTTCTGCAAGTGCAAAATGTGCAAAATTTCTATAAATGTGACAGGTTCTCAGTTTCCATAGCTCAGCATTAAGCCACCGACACGCAATACAGTTACGCCAAGACTGACTGAAGCACAATGCAACAACGCCACCGGTCGCTTGGAAGCAGGTGAATCTTGATCAGATGTTGCCAGAACTGTGAATGTCCACCCAAGCACCATCACAAGGCTATAGAATCGTCACCAACAACATGGATCAACCCGTGACCTTCCACAATCTGACAAACCTTGTATGACCACGCCTGCACAAGATTGCTACATCCCGTTACGTTACCTTCAAGATAGGACCACCACTGCGACTTCTACTGCCTCAACCATACCAGGGCTTTGTAAGATTTCCGATCAGACCGTACACAACCATCTGCGAGATTCTTAGGCCCCATGTGCAACCCATCATAGTGAATGACGTTTTTCAATGTGAAAATGCCCGTCTTCATACAGCCTGACTCACCACCATCTTCTTGAGACACCACAACATCAACATTCTTCCCTGGCCCTCCAGATCACCAGATTTAAACCCCATCGAACATCTTTGGGACGAGTTGGACTGACATCTGTGATGGCGACAACCTCAACTGCAGACTCTTCCTCAGCTTGTAGCAGCTTTGCAAGCTGAGTGGACAGCTATTCCACATGATGTGATTTGTCGTCCTATTGTTTCCATGGGCAGAAGATGCCAAGCAGTTATTGATGCTCACAGGGGGCATACTTGTTATTGACGTTGAGTGACGTTAAACTTTAACTAGTGAGCATGGAGTTCGCCTTTGCAAACTTTAGATGTTTAGCAGTGGATGTGCAAAGTTTCACACACGTCATACAGAACTACCCAGAATAAACTTTTAACAATTTGTCTCACATTTTGCCTTTTGCATTTTTTTTTTTGAAGAGTATACTTAATATCAGATTATTATTCTTTTTCCATAAAAGAGCTGTAATGTTTCTGAAAGGTTTCCAAAGTTGTTGAAGATACTTACTGTATGAAAAGTTATAGTATGTAAAGTGTAATGATTACTTTGTGATTATAAGATTGTTAGCATTGCAAAATATATCTTATTAATTTAAATGTGCATATAACAAAATATTATCATACAGAAATATAATATTCTGAAACTACTGTAATTTAACTAGCTTTCTAACTAAGTTATTAATGGATTTAAAAAAAATCCATTAGTTTATTGATACAAACTAAAAACAATATAGGTATTTCCAAGTCTGTTGCATGAATAAACTAGCCTCCTAAAGAATTAATTAAATTAGAGTATTTTCTTTCTTTTGGCTGTAAATAATCCAACAAATATCAGAGAGAATTATTGACTTTTTTTATATTTCAGAAAAAAACAAGAAGCATGGGGATGATAAGTTTACATTATGACTTAAGAGTATTTATGTTATACAAGTGTTTAATTTGTTCCAATATCAGATGTTCATAGAGTGGGAGAAAGAAAGTATAAAATGAACAATTTGGAGTGAAACATCTCATGATACATAAAGTCAAAAATTAAATATTGATTAAAATATTAAATATTAAGAAATTAAAATGATTTAAAATGTTATTATTACATATGATTTGGTACCAGACATGTTGACTTTCCTTGATAATAAGTTTAGTTACATTTTGAATGAAACTCTTGAAATATCTTGACATGTGCATTTTGGTATCTGTACATATGTATAGTTATTTCATTCACTATTACTTAATTACATGTCTACTCATATTTGCAGCTGTATCCTTGTTTCTAGATATTTTGCAAATTTTTTTATTGTTATATTACTAACTACTACTTTCAAGCAACTGAAACATTGTCAGGAGGTGGATTTAGAGTTTTTGTTTTGGTCCTTTTTTTATTATTATTATTTCAAAGGTCTGACTTGTTTCTACAAAGAAGGTTGAATAAAATTTCCATCTCTGATCTGAGTGGAGCTCCATAAACACATCAGACCATGAGACAAATTCATTCATAAGTTACCTTACTAATGTGTCTTCTTCTTGGTTAGAAAAAGTATATTCTTTTGGCCATTTCATAAAAACAGATAATCCATTACAATCATAATGCATGCAATTTCACTGTTACTCTGGTAACTGTGGTAGAAGACAAAGCAACTTTCAAACAGTGCTGTAATATAATACTGCTGTAGTTGTTCATACTGTTTCTTTCATGGACATTTACTCTTACAGCATAGTTAACAGGATTTACGTTAATTTTTTTAGAGATTATAGACCTAATAAAAATGCTCCCTTACTTTGTCTAGTTCCTTTTTAATACTTTATTATCCAGCTGTTAGAAGTTTTGGAGAGAATTTAGTGCCACAGATAGTAGAGACTGTGAAGTACCAATTGTAATAATTGTTTTTATCAATTGGTATCATCCTATTTCCAGTTTATAAAAAACCTTGTAGCCTTAATGAATCTAACTGTATGCAGTACATTTCCAAATTTGGGTTGTATGATGCAGCTATATGCTTTGAGCATTTTTTTGCACAGTTCTTGATCTACCGTATTATTGGTTTCAAACTTGTTTACAGTTTGCCTTTGAGGATCCTAACCCCTTCATACCACCCTCTTTGTACTCGCAGCAGATTCTGTCTACATTTAGTTGTTCTCTGCTTGGTTAGAATGCTGCTAATGGCAATGGTGATTATTTTATGCCTTTGGGAACTACAAGACTGTAAGACAAATGATCTATCGAGAGATAAAACCTACAGAAATGTTTTCATTTTATAAATCTTTTTGAAAGATACATAGAAGTGTAAGACAGTTAACTTGTCTAACAAATATCAATTATGATTTATTATCAGTTAAAAATCCATTTTTAAAATATATAGAGAAGCATAAGACATTGAAAGTGCTAGAGGCAAGCTACAAAATGAGATACAAAGGTTTGACAAATTCAAAGTGCTGAAAACATGTAAAATATAACACCCAGAAAAAATTTCAAACCACCCAGAACTGCATTTCCAAAGATGCAGAAGAAGCAATTAGTGAACTGAAAACAAAAGGTTTCCCTTAAAAATCACTTTAAAAAATGTGGATAAATTCCAGATAATGAGTATGTGAAACAGCACATAAACTTTTTGAGCAATGAATACATTTTATAGAAGAGAAACAGGAGAATTAGTTATAAAGTGTCCTTCTTTAAAGTAATATTTTTTTTCAGAAACAAAACTTTTATAAAATTTAAATTATTGCAATTATGTCTAACATGTAATATCTTAAGTTTATTTGATTTATTGCCTTAAACTAATTTCTTTTTCTTTAAAATTGAAGTGTGATATATTACTATTTATATGAAAATGTGTGTGTTTGTATAAGGTTGTGCAAAGAATTTTAATTTTTTTTATGTTTATTATGGTACTCTTTTTTTATCATCTGTAAGAAAGAACTGTGTTGAACTCCAATGTATATGGATATTCTGATTTATACTGTTTGTAAATTTATGTCCTTTACTTAATTGGAGATCTTATTTATATAATTTTCTACAACTCTGGAAATGAGGTACTCCTTTGAACAGAATGACCTCTTACAAGATAAGATAAGCTGTTTGTTATTCTTGCGTGCTGGTGTATCTGCATTTTCTTAATTAAATTTACATTTCACTGTAATGAATACATTAACATCAATCCATTTACTTGGTACGAAAATATTCTTAGAATATCTAATTCTAAGATTTAGATTATTACTTTTTTATTTTTAGGAAAACAAAATGGTGAATTTGAAGTTAAAGAAAAACAAAAAAAGGTAACAAACTGTGATTTTGTTAGTAATTTTAACCTTCATATTTTGAAAATAATATTATGTTACTTGTGCTTTTTCTAATCAACATATTTTTGTATACACAAAGTATATTTGTTAAAATCCTAATTTTGAACAACATATAGAGTAACCAACAGCTAAAATAACTGGAAACAGTGTCACATATTATAATTTATCTGAGACAGATCTCCAATTTATTATATTACATATAATTTAAAGTAGCCTGAAACTGAGTTAAATTGTAATTTAAATGTTAGAAGTTACTTGAATGTTGTATATGATTTATTATGTAATAATTATGTATCAAATTTATGATGTTTGCCAATAAGATTGATACACACAGTTTTCTTTCTTAATACAAGTATATTTTAATATGGAAGCAGTAATGCAGCTTATAATAATTGTTATTATAAATAATGATTTATATACAGAAGTTTTACAAACTTGCAAACAATATTAGGTCTTCTATTCAATTTGGAACTTCATTAGTATCTTATCGAGGATTCATGATATGAATTACTTAGTTGATATAGGTACATTTCACTTAATTTGGGGCTAATTAGCTCTTTGCTTATCAAATGTGAGTTTTTCACTTCTGAAATTGTATTAATGTTTCCATAAAAGTGCTAACATCTGATGTTAATCTGCTGAAGTTAAATTATCTGTAATGTTCAAAATCTAAAAAACATCCCTAGTCAAAAATCATTATTCTTGATTAATAAGTGGTTGTAGCTTTTAAGGTTTAAAGTAAACCAATAATATATACTGTTTTTTGGTGCCTTGCTGTGGTTAAATTTTTTAAGCATTAGGCTAGATTCTAGAAATTTCAGCTAAAACAACAGTACTGGTATTTACATACATCTCTACATTGTTGATTTTTATGCTCTAAAATCTTCTACAACTTTAGTAAATAGATGAGAACTTTGCAGTACCCACTTAACAGTTTTAGTTGTATGCATTTCTAAATATATATTTAACTGTAGCAAACATCAGTATTGAAATAATTATATAGTACAATAAAACCTGTCTGAGGCAAAATTGCACAGACTAAAATTTCTAGCTCAAGCTGGTTTTTCAGCTTCGAGAGTGAACATGCATTTCCTTTATTATGTATGTTTTTGAGCAGAACATTATACTTGCTTGACTCAATAGAAGTAAGATGTTTGCAAATAAAGTTATTGTGCTCTTTATGCTATATTTATTAGAATAAAAAATAGACATTCAAAATATACTTAACTACACAAAATCTTAATCAAATTTATTTGAAAAAAGTGTCCAATTTCAAGTGTTTTTTGTTTTTTAATAGGGTTTTTCATGCAGTTAAAAGAGAGTGCCATTTCTATGGCATTATCATGAAGTTCATTTTACCCCTTTATTTTTTCATACAATTTGATAGTGTTAATATAACACATTGTTGTGATGAAGTATGAATTTCTATTTCCTCATTATTCTATCCATTTTGTCCATTTTTTGAATCCCTCACACTGTTACCATCTTGTGATTCTATCATAGGTTTTAAATTAATTTCATCAGTGTCTGTTAAAACATTCTTATCAATGTTCATAAAACTTTCCACATTAACAGAATCATCTATATTGATTTTCTCAATCAGAGACTGGATTTCACTAGAATCGTCATAACAAACAACTTCTCCATAATCTCCACCATTATCAAGAATAAATACAGTTTTAAAAGCACTTTATTATACATTCATCTTTAATGCATTTGATTGAATGACTTAAAAGTGCAATTGTGTCCATCATGTTAATTTGCATGGTCATTTCAGATACTCTCTTACAGTCATCTGTGCTTGCTAAAGCATCACTTTTTTGTATTTCAGTTTTATACACTGTAATTCCATTATGTAGTTGCCATAGAACTGATGTTGTACATGGAGGTAGAAAGACTAAACAAACATTTTAAAGTTAAACTTTTGGGTGACGAGCTATTTTACCTAGGAAAAGTAGAATATTCTTATTTTCTCCTTCCATTCTTTTGTTTAATCTGTTTAATAATTCTTCAAATATAGATCTTGTCATCCACAGTTTATTACTTATTTTTCATTCCACAGGAAGTTGATTCTTCCTTAAATTTTGAAACAGTGCAGATTTTTGCTTTTATTCATTACTCATTGTTTCTCTAGTTTTCCATCAGCAAATGCAACCAAAAGTACAGTCAATCGTTCTTTCGATTAGTGACCTCTGGAATAATGATGGCAAAAAAAGAACAGAATATATTTAAACAAATTATTAATTGAATAAGAATTTATTAGTATTTCAAGAAATTATTAATTATATAAGAATTTGACATGTAATCAAAAATGTTTTGTCCACCTTACTCAGGTTCTAATCCTACTTGTTGATAGATGAGGTAGGTGAAAAATAGTTTTCTATCTGCAATTCACTGGTTTCACCATGTAGAGGGCCTTTTATGAGAGAGATCTTAAGATAATGCTGTAAAATTTTGATATTTTTGGCTTGTACAGGTTTCCACTTTATGCAGTTTCTGGCTTAGACAGGTTTTACCACAGTCAATCTATCAAAACAGATAATTATGATTTTTGTGTAGTTTGAGCCGTGTGTATTTTATCAATACTTAAGATTAGACTAAGTTAATTACACAAATGTTTCAGCAGTATTCAAACCTACTAACATCTTTTCAATTCATTGTTATTGTTTTTTTTTAACTTGAAATTATTATTTTGGATAACTGGGATTGTATATTATAATGACCATGAATTTCCATGATTGCAAAAAGACAGGTTTTAAAGTCTAAATGGTTGTAAATATGTGATGTGGGGAAAGTTAGCTACTAGACACAAGTCTATTTTATTCTGACTACTCTGGAAATGTTTTCAGTTGTTTGGTAGAATAGTTAAAGTATTTATTCCTTTCTTAATGGTTGGATAATAATTCAACTTGGAATGAATAAAATACAAAAAGTTGTTACTATGTTTTGTTACATTAATTCTGGTACTTCTTATTTGCATAAAACAGTAACAGAATAGCTTCTAGGTTCATGGCATTCACAGACCACTTATCATGACATTCAGCCACAAGGTGCTGAAAGATGTTTTGTTTGAACATAGCCCTGTTAATTCTTTCTGTACGACTGTGTCAGAGTGCATGTTATGGCCTTTCACAGTGTTGAAAAGATAATTAAATTAATATGCTTTATTATAAATGTATGTTAGTAAATTGACATGAAAACATGGTAGTTTCAAATCCAAATTTGTATATTATCTTTGTTTCAACATTTCAAATACAAAAGGGAATATTTTATGAAACTTCAACCTTGTATGTATGTGTCACGTGAAGTCTTAGCTCCAGTTTCTCCACTTCAGGACCAGTTTGTTACTCCAATGATGCATAACTATAATGAAGATTCTAAAATTTGAACCTCCTACCTTTTTTATAAAATCACTTTATTTTATTTGCTATCAATAAATTTCTCAAACCCACCAAAAAAAACCTCTTCCCTCCTTCTCTCTGACTTGAGATTATTTGCTAATCAGTTTTATATGGTTGAATATGTATATAACCAACATAAAAAGCAGCTTCTTCTCCTTATAAATCTTACAATACTGTGTTCAATTTACTTGCCATTGTTCTTAATTTAAGAAAGTTATATGGTTTATGTTCATGAGATTTTGTGTTTTGAACAGTAATGAAATTTGCTATCCTATTTATAGTTTACTTAGAAAGTTGGATCAGCTGTAGTTGTTTTGGGACATTTTTTATAATGGTTTGTGTGTGTTTTGTGTTCTGAAAAGCATATGTGAAATTGCATTATTATATCTAGACACTCAAATGTGTGAGGCTAAGAAGAGTAAATCAGTTATCTTTGCTCAAATGCAAACAGTTCAACTACACTCTGCGAACACTAGAAATCCTTGTTTTTTATTATATTTTTTACTTATTGCTTTTTTAATGTAAAGATAAACTTAGTGTAGCGAGTAGTATAATATCTTAAGATACACTTATCTGTATGAAATATAACACTAACTTGCTATTTAGTTAAGTTCAAAAGCATGTTAATGTTATATTTCACACAAATTAGAGTATGTTCAGAAATGTTTTGTAATGCTTTGTGTATTTTATGTTCTGAAATGCGTATGGAAAAATTGCACTATTTTTATCTTTTGATACTCAAACTTATGAGGCTCAGGAGGGAAAGTCATCTTTAGTCAAGTGCAAACAGATCAAATACACTATGAACACTAGAAATTCTTGTATTTTATATAAATCTTTAGTTTAACTTTTTTAACAGAAGTAGCAAAATGTAATACAATCAAATGTATGAAGATACTCTTGTGTGAAATATAACATTAACTTCCTGTTTAATTTAGTTTAACAGGAAACAACTAATTGGCTCCTGCTGTGATTTTTTTTTTTAAATACATAAAAATTACTGCTCTAGTGGTACAAATTGTGGCAATAAAATCATAAAAGTAAAAGAAAATGTGACAAATGACTTGTTAAAACAAGTAATTTAGAACTTACTGATCAATACTGCAGCTAGTACAGAGATAAAAATAAGGTTTCATTGAAAACACTTCATATTCATATGAGAGGTTATGCAAAAGAAAAAAACTGGTAGGTGGAAATAAGTACTTTATACTTAGCATTAAAAACACTTTTGTATCAGACTCTCAATGAAGGTTTCAGGAGTTCAGAACAATTCTTTAGAAAAATCACTTTTATTGAATTTTTTTCTGTGTGTTCAAGAAAGACTTAAACATTATATGAGCTGTTTATTTGGCACGTACAGTTAAGTGTTTTACAAAAATCAGTTAAGTGTGATTATCAGTTGAAAATGAAAATCATTTGGCTGATAATAAATATAAGATCATTATATATTATTCTTATATGTATTTTGGATATAAAACTATTCAAATATTTTTAATTTTGTACTTTTTATTTTATATTTTGGGTTAAAACCAGTCACAATTAACTTTTTTTTTAAATATAATTTTCTGGTTTCTTGAAAACATACCAGATATTTTATCACTGTGACAGATGAACTAACATGAAATTCTAACAGTTTATTAAATTTCCAGAATGATAATTCACAACCAACAAATGAAAAAGTGAAGGATCGAAAGTCGGAACGAGAAGAAAGGAAACAATATCCTTTACATTGTCACTTACTGTACGTTCTTTGAAATGTCTTGATTTTTTTTCATATTTATGCCATCCAACTGATAGTCTTTTCAACATTCTGTTTTTGTGTTTATTATGTTTGTAATTTGACTTTATTTTAGGTAGGGTTTTATAGCTCCACCTGTGCATAGCGATATAAACTAAAATTGTTCTCAGTGCACACTTTCACCTTGTTTTCATGTTACATTTTCACTGTTGTCATTTTTTTCAGTGTTTTATAAAACTTTTCTTCAAGAATATATGCACTTGATTTTTCTTTAAGTTCTAGTTTAGGCTAAATTTTATATTTTTTAAAAATATTGCTTTGAAACTTTGATAACATCAGGTTTGTACAGGAAAAATTGATTTTTCCATTATTAGTGTAATGGTTATGTATTCATCATTATGGTTTGATGAATTTCTGTTTTATGATTTGCTGATTAGAATAGATTTATTTTAATGGTTTGTTTTACATCTTTCATTAGTGTGTTTATGAACTGCACATAGGAATGGGTACTATTTTTGGTTCTAAATGTTTTCAATTATAATTATTAATTTAAATATTAATATAGCTTACTTTGTGGGTAATATGACTTGGTTCTTTTCAAAATTTATGATTTGAATTTAAAACTTTGCTATTCAAAGAAGTGATAAGAACATGTGATTATTTTGGTTCATGTGTATAGCTTCTGTTTTATATATTTAAAATATTTGTGTTAGAAAGTTTAAGAAATTAATATGATAGGCATTACTTTATCATATTTTATGAATTTGGAAACTTCAAAGTAAAGCTTAAAGTAGAATGGTTATCATATCTTCTGTTTAAGAGATTTAGAACAAGGCTATACTTTAAATAATATGGTATAAAATTGTCAAGATGAGAGCATAAGCCAGTAGAAAGATGTGGTAAAGGGATTGGTTAGTTTGTTTTCTCTGAGGTTTATGTGATCTAACTTCTGTTTTCTCCAATACCACATGTAAAGTTTATACATGGATATTACAAGTTTAAGTATTTTAGAAATTTTGGCATTATCAGTGTCATGAAAAAAGAGAATATTATCATCATTGCATAGTGTGTATAGTACTGGTTTGTGATAGAAGGACATTTATTCAGGCACTGCTCTTCATGATGACAAAGTAAAATATTTGCACAAAGTCTGACCAAGGAGTGATAAGATCTTCACCCTATAGTCATAAAGTTGACCATAAAATATAAACTGATTGTCCTTTGGGGCCAAGTTTAAAAATTCCTCCTTTTTGTTTTTTTAAAGTTAGAGCTGGGGCTTTTTTGGTTTACAAATTATTTGAATTGTTTTCTCAAGTGATATGTTTGTAAATAAAGACAACATCATAGCTAACTGAAACAAATTGGTTTTCATTTCTTGTGCAAAGGAAAGTGTGTCATTTAACATTAAATTCATTCTCAGTTAAGATAATTTATTTTAGGTGCAAAATATTTAGGAAATTAAATAGGTCTGGAAACTGAGAGTAGTTAGAATAATTTGAGGGTTAAACTCCTTTTATACATTTTTTCTAAGTTGTACATGAGGCAGAGACAGGAACCTCTAGGATGAAATTTTGTGAAAGTGGTGTCAGAGATTAATATTTTTAAATATCTTGAAGTTTGGAGCTTTTAAAAGTAAGTTTATGCTTTTTTTTGTCAAAACTAATAAGTGGTTTAAGAGTTTTGTAGGTACATTCAAAGAAAAAAGTAACTTGAAATTATGTTTATAAGTTTGTAGAGAAAACTTTACCTTGATGAAGCATTTTTACCTTTTTAACAGAAATTAAGATCATTTAAAGTAAAAATGACCATATCTCAATTTATATCACTAGATCTATTGATCTTGTCATTTTGCTTATTTTCGAGTATGGCATTGGCATTCAAGTTGATGAGACGATGTTCAATCAATTAAATGTTTTTCTAAGTTCATGACTGGCTATAGTATGTTTAATTGTTAGCTGTTTCTGCAAAAATATTTTGTTTTCAGTTTTACCAACCAGTAGATGTGTTGTTTTTTTTTACAATAGTGATAAGTAGAAAAGACTTAGATATTTTGGTTTGCGATCTGGAAGTTAAGGAATTTTGGAATAATTTTGTATTTTTATAAAAAAAAAACATCTTTAGTATGGATGTTTCACAGTTTCCTTAAATTCCATCATCAGTGGTAATATCTCATAAAAAAAATATATTAATATTTGAACTACAGAAAACAACATTAACATGGAATGTGTTTTTGTATTCAGTCAGATGTTTAGAAAGAACAGATTTAAACTGCAATAGTATAATGGAATGTATGATAAAACATGATATACATTTGTTTAATAAATAACACTGTTTAGAGAGACTGTTATAAGAGAAAGGCTTAAATACGAGTATAAACATTGTATCTTTAAGATAATAATACATATCAAATGAAAATGCTGAGAATCCAGAATTTACTACATTGATGACAAATGGGAAAAGTTGATGTCATTATTTAATTTAGGGTCATATTTGAAAATGGAAATAGCTTCTTTAGTGAAGAGTTCATAATGTGTGTTTTTGGAGTTGAGAATTTTGTGTTCATGTGCTGTAACATCTGAATGTCAGAGACTTTTCTGTGTGTGAAATCAAGCTTTTCAATTGTACAAAACAAATTCAACTCATCATATACATATCACCAAGTGAAAAGTTTTGCAACTGATTTGTCACAGTGGTGTGATTATGATTTGTTAAAGCCAGTCTTTAACATGAGAATATATTTCAAGGATTGACTTAACCGTCTCTATTTCTGCTGTAAATTTCCAACTGAAAACTGTTGCCTCACTTAAAACAACCTGATTTTCAGGCTTAGCAAACTAATTCTAGTGATGTGTGTCCTGATAAGTTCATTTTTATTTTCAGTAATCTTAAATGAATAATGTAAGCTCTTTATCAAAAGATTTAATTTTTGTTTACCTACCTGAAAATTTAGTTCAATTTATTTTTCCTTTGAATTTATCTACAGAACTCATAAATCCTTTCCTGCTTTTAACAAAAATAATATCAGACAGAGAATACTTGATTTAACCTAAAATATAAAAGTTCAGCATTGTCCTCCTCGTATAACTTCAACCCTTTAAATAATATGGGACACTAGTACACTACATGAAGTGTTTAAGATTCAAAATACGACAGTCACAGAGGCATTTTCATCATATTACCATAGATCTTACAATAACCTCTTCAACTTACAACTACTGAGAACATATTAGCTAGTTGTCTTGCAGATATTTACTTTTACAGTTACTTGGGCTTGTGTACAACATTGATTTTCCAGGTTTTGCTTTAGAGAAATAGCTTTACCTCACTGTTTAACCACTTATTTTAATTGTTTCAGAAGAATAGTTTCCAGTCTAGTTTTTATAGTTTCTTCCCATTTTCCTATCTATAACAATAACTTTGGAAAAGTACATAAGTGATGTGATAGAATAATGTAAGATAAAAAAAAACTTGTATAAAAATATGCCTCACCAATAAAATATTTATAAGTGGTTAATTTAAGAAATTAGCAATTTTTATTGTTGGAATACCTATTCCAGAGAAGCAAACCTTATCATGAGTCTTCAATATTTAGCCTGTTATATTTTCAGAATGCAGTGTTTAAAATTTCATGACTCAGTACTGAATTCTTTAAACAAGTATAATTATTTTTAATTTGAAAAAATTAATGACATTGCTACTTTTAAAAATGAATCCAAGCCTGTCTTTCCGATTAGGAAAATTATTATATATGTTTGTTTGTGTTATGATGGAATCCTTAACATGAAATACCCATCGTAGCTCTTCTGGATCACAGAAGAAAAGAACGTGAAGATAGGGGATGTTATCCCTCCACCAGAAGTTTTAATTAGAATGTTCTTTGTCCATTTTTTTTATCAGTAAAGATTTTCAATATAATATTTGTTTTTTTCTTACATTCTCAACATACAATATAATGAAAACTTTATATTCATTATCAAAAAAACCTTGGGATGTATGCATGGGGTTTTGATTCTGTTTTATTTCACCGTATGATAACCACAATTAATTTAAATTTGTGAATACTTTTGTGACATTTACTCAACTTCTACATCTTTAACACACACATGTAGTTGAACTTTTCAAAATGGGAAGTTGGGGGGGGGGGAGCAGGACAACTTCCAGTAGACAAATGCCAGTGAAACAACTGCCACCTTTTTATAGTTAATTTTTCACTAGATAGATCATATGCACCAAATTAGCTTTGATTGTAGAAAATAAAAAACAGTATTACAAATGAGTTCCAAAATTTATGTATATTCTTCAAAATTTTAATGTGAGTGAACTGAATCATTGAACCACACTTACAATACAAATCAACATGTATCTTTTATTGTAAAATTTTATATTTGAACATTATTTATAGGTAATAGAGTAATGATATGATTATACATATTCCCTGTTTCAAGAACAAAGATTTGTACCCTCCAGTTTCATCAACCAGACTTGCCAAAATGTCTTCAGAATAATTTAGTACCTTAGTGGCTTATTGCCCTAAGTTTTCTGCTAGTATATCAAAGGCTTCTTCAAACATAGTTTATTGATACAAATGCAAGACCAGTAATCATTTTAATTCTTATTTTAAAATACTTGTCTGTCTCAACACTTTTGTACACTACATGTCTGAACTTTACAATAAATATTTTGTGCTAGATAAAAGTAACATCAAATTATATTAATATCTGAGAAAACTCTCAGCATGTCACTTCTTGCAGCCACTTCAAAGCCCACCATTACAGATATTAAACTATTATCCTAATACACCAAATTGTTGACCTTTTAAGTGTGATTTAAAAAGTTTTCTGTGATAAGTGTTATGACAATGTACAATTAGCTGTTAGTATTTTAATCACTATTTAAGATATTAACTTTTCAGTTTTAATTTTTGCTGGTTATATGACATTGGTTATTAACAGTTTAATTACTAAATAGAAATAAAACGGGTAACCGCTCTTTTGGTTTAAAATCTAAACGATTCTGCACATTTATTAAGTTTTCTTTTGGGATGAGAATTTGGATTACTCAAATCTCTGAATTTGCGGCTACTTGCTACCCTCTTGTAATTACCTTACTGGCAGTTGACCTGCACTTCAAACTGACATATTTCATTGACCTCCAGAAGGAAAATTAGTAATTCGTGAATTGTCTTTTTTTTTTTTTACAAGTGATTTTATTTCTTAAGAGTTAATTTTAAATGGTAAGAAAAAAATGATTGATCATTATTTGTTTTCTAAGAGTAGGTTTATTTTTATACTGGCTGTAGTGAATGAAATTGACAAGAAATGAACTTTCAAGTAATCTTTCTCTCCAGTGCTTTCATTAAAATTAAGCATGTCAAACGCCTCATTTTCACTTGCAGAAAAAAAATGCGTGAAGTATAGATATTAAGAAGACAGAAAAGATAGTGTTAAGAAATGTGTAATGCTGCTCCATAAATATTATCTTGTAATTAAATTTTTTATAACACGCAGTAGAGATAGCCGAAGAGCATGCAACACGAACAAGTGTTATAATGTAGTTATTAATAAATTAAAGAAAACAAAGTATGTTTTATAAAACTAAAAGAAAACTTAGAAATTGCACTGTACAGAGATATTAAACCTAATTGTAATGACCAAAGTCAGTTTATAATAGAAATGATGAAGCGTGAAGTACGAAAAGTAATGTTGTAATTTGCTCAGGATTTAAAACACTTGTTGCTTTCGTACGATGAAACAAATATTAAAATAAGCTGGAATGTAATGGTAAACAAAATTAATCATCAAAATTTGTGAATTATGAATCACTATTGTGGTTTATAATATAAATCACAAGCAACTGCACAAAAAATTCGGGCGAAAATTGCTTTAACAGTAAATATTCAGTTCAAACAACACTTTAGAACTTTTAAAGCTATGCAGATATGTTTGCTTACTTTTTACAATCTCTCTTTGCAGGCGTTTAAATTACCAGTTTTTATTATTTATTTTGTATCTAATGATTTTAAAGTTGTGTAAAAATATATCGTGAATCAACTTTGAAAAGAAAAACACAATAGAAAACCGAATAATGAAACAAAATAGTAGTCCCTGGTGGAACAGTGGTAGGTCTTATTTAAAATACTAAAATCAACCGTTAGATTATCCTTGGTAGACACAGCAGATAGCCAATGTGGCTTTACTATAAGAAAACGCATAGAGTTTAAAAGGAAACAAGTTATTTTAAACCAGACATCGCAATAACGTGGGTTCGACATTGCCTGGTGGTTAGGACACTTGACACGCAAAGGGAAGAAAACAAACACTTCCTATAATTTTAAAACTTGAAATTAACTGATAGAGTAAACTGGATGATAATCAGGGAAATCCTTTTATAACGGTTACAATTACCAAACAGCAAAATAACGAGCACTAGTATTTAATCGACCAATGAAGATGAAAAAAACCCAACTAACAACAAAGGGAAACAAAGTACCTGATTTATCTTAAGGTATCTATAGTAAATAGACAGAAAATCAAAGTGTACACCTCCAAGAGACTTGAAGCGTATGACACACCGTACAGAGTATTAAACTCTTGTGATCAACGACCGTTATATTATAAACTTGCTTATACTTTCATTGACGATAAAATAGCATGCCAAACATTAGTGACAGGAACAATTTTAAAAAGGTTGCTTTATATACACACATACAGTAACATTTGCTCAGAGTATTATTGTGTCAAATGTTAAATTTTTTTTTCAAAAAGAAGTGTTGTCTTTTGTTTTGTTCTCTTAGGAAATAGACTTAATTGCAAGTAATATTGATTTTAGTATAAATACAAAATTTTGAAACAAATAGGAACAAGTATACATACAGGAGGCAACAGGTAAAAAAGTATTGAGAATATTTGTATTGTTTTAAGGAAGAGTGTTGATGGTAGTTCTGCAGGGCTTGATGGGAAGTACAAGGGTTCAACCGTCAATAGATGTGCTCATAATTGTGATAAACAGCATGCAGAGTCGACCAAACTGTCTTCTGATGAAGTTCTTCACTTGCAGACTCTGTTTCCTTATCTGTAGACAGAAAATTCTGTGTCAGTGACCTCATGTAGTTGCATGCATAAAAGGAATAACAGTTATTGTAACGATTGCAACAAAATAAAAATTCAATTATGTAAAATGAACTTCAACAATATATAGATACTTCCAATTTTAATACTTTACGTAAAACAGAGTAGTATTTTCAGGATTAACATTTAGCACTGAAATGTTTTACTTGATAGAGTGAACTTTGCTCTAACTTAAAATAATACCAGTGTATTATTTTGAAACAAATTTACTCTTTCCTTTCACATGGAGAAATGAGTCTTGATTGGGCCTATAACCAAACATCTCATAATTCCTGATTTCAGCAAAGTAATTGCACTAACAACAGTACAAAGAAACTATTTAATATAACACATTTAGTTCAACTTTAAATTATTTAAAATATGTTATAACCCTACAAGCAATTTCATATTACTTAAATGGGATTGTTGATGCTATTGGCTTGATTTGTTTTGTACTTTGCGCAAGCTATCTGTGCTAGTTCGTAATTTAGCACCGAAATAGTAATGAGAAGGCAACTATTCATCACCACTCACTATCAACTCTTCAGATATTCTTTCGCCAACGAATAGTGAGTTTGACCGTCAGATAATAAAGCCTCCACGGCTGAAGAGCAAGCATGTTTGGTGGGACGGGGATTCGAATTTGTGACTCAGATTGTGAATCAATCACCCTAACCACTTAGCCATGTCAGGATTTTGATGTTCTCATTATATATACAGTAGAAATTTAAACAATAACTTTCTTGCATTTTTTATTGAACATTATGAATATTGTACTTATCCTAATTAAAAAGCTTTAAAATTCTGATAGTTTTTGGTTTGGTACAAGATAATTTACAGCAACTGTATTTCATCCTTTTTGTTAAGATGGCAGATGATAAAATCCACTTTACTGCCAGTTGCATCCCATGCTGTAGAATCGATCAAAGCGTTTTAACCATTCAATTTTTCTTTGATCCATTCTTCCTTGAGAAAAGTATGACGAACTTTTAGAAGTGCATTGATGTTTGGATCTTCTACTTTCAGATCATGAAGTTCTTTAAAATTCCAATTATGCCTCTGCATAGTCAAATGAATGAGGTGCAACAGACTGTTAGTTGTGCATGTGTTATGTAGTGTAATAGTATTTCTTCCAAGTTTGTCTTTCCCAGACCATGATGGACAAATAAAAGTAGTGTTCTGTATTACAGATGGCTAGTAGTATTTCCTTTGTTTTATTTTCTCTTTAGGTCTCATCTTCTGCCACTTCTCTTCTTTACTGAGAGATTTGTCTGGGCTGCATCTTCCTTTTCAATATCGACATTAGCTATCGATGTGAAACTTGGGAATTTAGTTCCTCTAAGTACATTCAGTGCAATACTTCATATTTATAACTTGCAAAAAATACCCTGGTCTTCGACAAAGTTTGTCATTCAATACCACCTCCTTAGTTGTTCTTAATGAGTTTACAACAGTAGCATTTATGTTACATGTTTTGAGCATTATCCCATTCCACAAAGGTATTGTTGCAGTATACGACTCCAGCAAGTTAATAAGCTGTGTCAAGCAAAGTACATTTTAGTTTTTCTGAGGCCAGGATATTGTTGTAAAATTCAATTTTCATTGTTGTGTCACGAACTATTTTTCAAACGGTTTTGAAAATAGCGAGCCTTTTTTGGTGCTTCTTTCTTCAAAGATGAGCTCTATCAAGTCACTTGCTGTGTCGTTTTCATAATGGCCACTTGAAACTTGTATTTTTAAAATAAAAATCTGACTCTGAAGCGCAATCACAAGGTCCTTGTATTCATTAGTTTCCATTGTGAGAGTGAAATCACATGCCATTTTTCCAAGTTGTGCATGGATATGTTGACAGAATTTTGTATTAAAGTAAATGAATACGAAACCAACTGGTTTGACCTTTTCGCTTGTTTGACCTTTCACACTGACAAGTTGGGTCATACGTGGTGCAAATACTTGCAGCACATCGAAATTGTGGGTGTTTGGCTTTCACAAGCTAAGTAGCATCTTTTTAAGTACTCCTGCAGACTTGATTGATAGAAAGCTAGTGTGGAGACATTTCTAACCTTTGAGGGCTGATGTTAGGCATTAATAAAATTACAAGATGCAGATATTAATCAATGCTGAAGAGTAGATGTGCTTTGATCCAATGATAACAACTCAGCTACAAGAACCGTGCTCATTTTAATTGATTGTATTGGAATGCAAAGGGCATAGAAAAGAATGTTTTGTTATAGTTGTTAGGCTTGGCAATTACAGAACCTGTTACATCCAGATAAAGGTAACAGTTTGTAGAAAACTAAAGTTTTTTCACTATATGTATTTCAGCATCCAAGTAAACGTGAACAACAACTGGATAAATACCAATGTTTTGTATATAGATATGCCTTGTTGTAATGGGTTTTAGTTCTTTCTCATCTCGCTGTTTTTGCACTACCCAATAATTCACGCATTAATTTTCATCAAACATGTTTTCAAGGTTTCTTACACTTCAATTTTTCTTAATTATTTCATGTGACTTGACATTATTTAGATTACCTGCCACACTCAGTTTCCACAATGGTCAAAGAGTCATGGGTTTCATTTTATCGAGCTGACCTTTCAGTTTTTCCTCTCTTGTCATCTTGTGTGTTTTCTGAAGTCTTATAAAGTTTTATGGTTAATTGTACCAGTCATCTTCACCAGTACAATCACTGTTGCTTGTCTGTAAACAGATTTGTTTCCGTGGTCTTGACTTTACGATGTTTGGAGAATAAAACAAAAGTTATTGATTTTGTTAACTTTATAAAAAATTATGCCAGTCAACTATTTCTTCAGTACACGGTAGTACCTCCTTCTTCTAGGCTTTATTTTCCCCCATTATTTTATTGACAGAGTGACACTGGATTCTAATGGACACCTGTCTGAAAGGTCAATATTTCCATTTATGATTTTTACTATTGTTTCATCATGGAATTGACCCACAGTAGGATGTTCTTCAGAACTTTTTGTGGATATTGGCGTTGATTCCAAGAATTGTGTGTTTGATTTACTCAGTTCATTCTGAAAGTCTTGACCACATTCCTGAGTGTGTGGAGGTTCATAATTGATATTGGCAGACTTCTTATATTCTTGTAAGACTTTTCATGGAGTAAATTTTATAAGGTTTTATAATATATTTTGTTCCTTTTGTCTGCTTTTTTTTCTTTTATTTACAGTGAAGAGAACATCTACAGAACACACACTTGATTTTTTCAATCACATTAACTCTATACATCCCAACATCAACTTCACATGTGAACAGGAAGAAAGCAATCAAATATCATTTTTAACCTCAAAATTACAAGAACCAACACACAATTTAAAACAGATATCCACCGAAAGGTCACCCATACTGGACTATACATTCCTTGGGACACAGCACATGAAACAAAACAAAAACTCAACATACTAAGAAACCAGATAAACACAGCCATAAAACTATGCTCACCAGATAAAATCAACGATGAATTAGACAAAATAAAATAATACTTCATCAACATCAATAAGTTTCCTCCACAAACCGTAGAAAACATTATACGCACACACCTAGACAGAAAGCAAAATCAACCAACAAAAGTAAATATATCTCACGAATCAAAAAATCACGAAACCATATACTGCTGTATACCAAATATTCCTGACATCAGCAAAAAAATAACCAACATTTGGCAAAAACTAATAACAAAATATGACATTCCAGTTAATACTGAATTTATTCAAAAACCAGGCACAAAACTGAGGTCTATACTATGTAAAAACTACGCTGACAAACACTATACCAACATTATTTATAAAATACAATGTGATAATTGCCACGACTTCTATTTTGGAGAAACAAGTAGAAAAATGGATACCAGATTCAAAGAACATAAAAAGTCACCTTCACACGTTTTCGAACACTGCAAGTCAAATAAACACAACATAACCAAAGAAAACACTCAAATACTAAACAAAGAAACAAACATAAACAAACTCAAAATTAAAGAAGCTTTATTTATGCAACGGCCCCCCAGTGGCTCAGCGGTTTGTCTGCGGACTTACACGCTAAAATCTGGGTTTCGATACCCGTGGTGGGCAGAGCACAGATAGCCCATTGTGTAACTTTGTGCTTAATTCAAAACAACAACTTATACAAACAACTTAAACCCAAAATAAACCAATATAAAGGAACGCCTTTATACCTATATTAATATAATAAAATAAATAAATTGTATATTCAAACATCTAACACCGCCTTCTGGATTCCGACACTGAGTTACACAACCCCTTCCAAACATGTGGTCAGCTTCCGGTCAGTTACCTCTTTGTGAACCTGACAATGACTAAAGAAGGTCGAAACGTTGTTCGCTCTTCTATGTAAAATATTTTCTCAACCCAAACGAGCCGTTTTTGCATATATAAAACTAAAGTCTATATTATGTAAAAACTACACTGACAAACACCATACCAATATTATTTATAAAATACAATGTGATAACTGCTACGACTTCTATATTGGAGAAACAAGTAGAAAAATGGAAACCAAATTCAAAGCACATAAGAAGTCACCTTCACACGTTTGCGATCACTACAAATCAAATAAACACAATATAACCATAGAAAACACCCAAATACTAAATGAAGAAACAAACATAAAGAAACGCAAAATTAAAAAAAGCGTTATTTATACAACAACTCAAGTCCAAAATAAATCAATACAAAGAAACACCTTTATATCTATATTAATAAATATAATCAAACATTATTCTCTACGTTCCTATACTCAATTACACAACAGCCTTCAAACATGTGGTCAGCTACCGGTCAGTAACCTTTTCTTTCTTTATGAACCTGACGATGTCGAAGAAGGTCAAAACGTTGTTCGCTTCTCTATTAGTGCCTTCTCTAACCATTCCAGCTGTTTTAAAATATATAATTTTCTCTACAAGTGGGTTTTCTTGTCATCACGGTTTTACCTATAGTTTGTTGATAAGAGTAGTACAAGAACTTTTGATTGGATCGAAATAAATTTAATAAAAAGAAATTATCATTAATATATGAAATTCACTCATGATGTTTTTTTAACATCACAATTATAAACGTGAACCTCATATTTTATTTGGCTGTGATATAAAGGTTTCTCGTCATGCAGGTTGAAATATTAAGAAAATAACACAGATTTTTATTTATTATTATTTTGTTGTAATGAAATAAAGTAACACCGACGTGGTGAAATTATTCACATCGCGTTATAGCTAGAACTAAACATATAATTGAAAGAAGATCCATAATAAGGAAAAACAATAAACGTGTTTGTTGATCCTAATGGCCTTAAGAAAAGATTAAAGTTATTAACCATAGTTCAATACGTGTTTGTAAAATCTAATATGACAATTCGTCTGGTGCCTTTTTTATAACGAGAATGACAATAAATATTGGTCAAGCAAGTCCACAATGAATTCTGTGGGCATAAGAGAGATGGTGGAAGAATTAGCATATACGAACTCCATTGCATTATTCCTTAACTAATGTTCGCATATAATTCTGCTTTCTAATCCCTTGACAGTTACAGATAAACGGGTAGGCCAGAATGTGTTTATCTAAGAGAGTGGAAATATTAAGATGTTAATGTTGTAAATTTGACCTTTTCGTTATTTATATCTTATATTTATTTTAGCTACACTGTAAAATCTGTAATATTAATTAAGCAAATTAAAAAGGGAAGAAATGAAAGCACGCATATATCTTGTGACTCTATCAGTGAAGATTTAAAATATTTTTTCGTTATTTCCTTTTGAAATTATAAGTTGGATAACATAAACATTTAAATTATAAGATATATTCTGAAGCCAGATTTACTGGCATAAGTGATCAAGATTTGAACTTTACTGTCATCACCTGCATATAATACTCAAATTAAACATAAATTCTGCATTTAATGGTCAATACTAACAAATAAATACCGTAAACTTATAATGGTTTCACAAAATAACTATGTTATGAACGTTGTTATAATTTATATGTCAGAAATATAAAGCCGATCATGGTTCTTTTTAAATTGCGTTGTTCCACGTGAATTTGTAAACACGTAACGGATATTTGAATGAACAAACATAGCTGTTTGCCATGCAGACAATGTCATAAGACGTGAATTTTGTTTCTATTGCCACGTCGAGTACCAAATAGGCCTTTCTCCTAACGGTCAAGATCATCAGGCTGGTTAGGACACGAATTGGCAAAGTAGTTGTCTGAAGCATTATATCATTAATTTGCATGATCAACCAATAGCATGATACAAAGTATATTAAAGTAAACGAACCGTAATTATTATTAAATTTTATTTAGTTAATTTATAAATTTGAAGTTTGCGGTAAGGATTGATAACACAATATTATTTATTTATTCTATTTTTTAACGCCAATCATTCACTATTTCATTTGAAATAACCTTCTGTCGTTTTGAAAAACTGGCAAACCAGCAAGTCGTTGTTTTTATTCTCAGAATGTGTCAATTAACTGCAGTGTTAATGGGAGAAAACTACATTAGCAATTCTAAGAACGTATGAATGAAAGTTCGGAAAAATATATTATTAACCAAATTAAATCTGGCTTTATGGCTAGTAGTACTGCTCGCCAAAGTGAATAAAATCTGAGATACGACAGACATAGGAGTTATTAAATTAATATAGTCAATTTTTCACGAACAACGATAGTTATGGTGTGGAATAAATTAAATGAGTGAAAGTATTGAATATAAATTTTATCTAATGTCATTTACCAATCAACTTTAACAGGGTAAGAATACATAACACCATATTATTTATTTTATTTTAAATTATTATAAATTATTTATTTATATTATTTTACTTGGGTTTATTTTTTTCTATTATTCAGAATTACTAATACTGTACGCCAAACAGTTTTTAGGCAAGTTAAAAATGTTTAATCTCTGGGCTTCCCAGTGGCAGACCCGTATGGATAAGCGTGTTCAGGCGTGCGACTCGTAATCTGAGGGTCGTTGGTTCGCATCCCCGTCGCGCCAAACATGCTCGCCCTTTCAGCCGTGAGGGTGTTATAATGTCACGATCAATCCTACTATTTGTTGGTAAAAGAGTAGCCCAAGAGTCGGCGGTGGGTGGTGATGACTAGCTGCCTTCCCTCTAGTCTTACACTGCTAAATTAGGGACGGCTAGCACAGATAGCTCTCGAGTAGCTTTGTGCAAAATTAACAAACAAACAAAAACTTCCCAGTGGCATGTTTGCGGACTCACACCGCGAAAATTCGAATTGCGATACTCGTGGTAAGCAGAGCACAGATAGAGGCATTATGCTGCTTCATAAAGTAGATTTATCTGTAGAAGAAATAGAATTAAACAGTAACAATGAACATGTTACTGTAGATATCCTCCAATCAAATAATACTAAAATAACAGTAGCAGGAATTTACTGCTCACCCAATAAACAACTAGATACAACCTTACTAAATAACATCTTTTCCCATAATCTAAACACCATAGTCATAGGAGATCTAAATAGTAAAAATGTTTCATTTGGATGCCGAAGCTCTAACTCAAGTGGTAGAAAATTAATAAAATTTATTGATGATAATAATATAGCTCTATTAAACGATACTACCCCAACACATACATCCTATTCTACTAACTCTAGTGACATACTAGATCTGTGTATGTGTACATATAATTTAAGCCAGAAATTAGTAAAATTTCAAGTGGGAAAAGATGTAGATAGTGATCATCTCCCAATTTTTTGCGTCTTCGATCTCACCCCCTATAAAAATATAACATATAGGAAAGAAAAATTTAATTACAGAAAAGCAAATTGGCAATGCTATAAACAAGAATTAGATAATCTATTACCAAATGAAATTATTAAAGAAGTTAAAACGCAAGTCGAAATGGACAACTATTGTCAAACAATTACGGATTGCCTACAGAAAGCAGCCAAAGAAACAATACCAAAACAACACCACAAAACAACAATCAACACATGGAAACCAACCACAGAAATAATCAACCTAATAAAAAAGCGCAGACAACTAAGAAGACAGTACATGATTACAAGAAACAGAGAAACTAAAACACAAATAAACAACATTAGAAATCACATCAGAACTCAAATAAAACAACAAAAGCAAAATAAATGGGACAATTACTGTAATAAACTAAACGACATAACTGACCCGAAAAAATTCTGGTCACATCTTAAAAGATTCACAAGTGAAAACACAAACACAAAGAAATATCCTCCACTTGAACATAATAACACCATTGCACGTACAAATAAAGAAATAGCCGAAGCTTTCAAGGATCAACTCCAAAATACATTTAAAACTCACACAGATCCAGAAATGAATACACACTTCTACAATAAAGTCACTAATCACATAGCAAACAATAAACATCAATATGAACCAATATTTCCAGTAAACATAACTGATACAAATACAAGTTCTAACACTGATTTTGAAAGCACATTACTAACAAAGGAAATATCCCTACATGAAATACTAGAAGCAATAAAAAACACCAAAAACAAAGCGCCAGGAGAAGACGAAATACAAGCTATTCTCCTAAAAAACGGCACTCCGAAATTGTTTGACCATCTAAATTCTCTATTTAACTTATCGCTATCCTCAGGATATATCCCAGTTTCTTGGAAGCTAGCAAATATTTTAATGTTCCATAAGGAAGGAAAACCAGCGAATAAACCAAATAGCTATCGACCAATCAGTCTGACCAGCTGTGTAGGCAAAATTCTCGAAAGAATAATAAGTAATAGACTCTCCACATTCCTGGAGGTAACATCAAAATTACCAGAAGAACAGAATGGATTCAGAAAATTTAGACAAACGACAGATCATTTAATAAGATTAACCGAAACCATTATAGATAGTTTCAACAAAAAAGAATGTACAGTCGCTTGTTTCCTCGATATCGAGAAAGCATTCGACACCGTTTGGCACGATGGTCTAAGGTTCCGAATGAATGAAATGGAACTACCGCGAGGAATTATTCGCTGGTTATCTAACTTTCTGGAAAACAGAAAATGTAGAGTAAATGTAGAAGGAACTTTTTCCGAATACTTTACTCCACTAGCTGGTGTCCCGCAGGAAGGGGTGGTTAGCCCTATACTCTTCATCATGTATGTTAACAATATGCCATTGAAGGATCCAAATCATGGATTCTCATCACAGTTCGCAGATGATGTGGCAATCTGGAAAAGTGCTGCAACACCCACGATAGCAGCTACAAACATACAACCACAATTAAATAGAATTAGTGAATACTGTGAAAAATATAGAATTAAAATAAACACAGCAAAAACTCAGCTCGTACTCTTTACGAAATCGCCAAAACACAGAAAACAACAGTTAGAAATATATATGAATGGCACGCTGCTCCAGATTGCCCAATCAGCAAAATTTTTAGGTCTGACTTATGATTCAAAATTAACTTGGATCAAACATGTCAACGAAATTAAAAATAAAATTTGGCGAAGAACCAACTATGTTAGGAGTCTAACTGGTAAACACAGTGGAGCATCCACAGATAATATTTTGAAAATATACAAAACATATATTAGACCAGTAATAGACTATGCAGCTCCAGCATGGGTAACTGTAAGTAATGTAACAATCAAAACCAAACTACAAAAAATACAAAATGCACTTCTCACAACAGCATACAGAGTTCCGAGAGCAACATCATCTAAATTCATCCATAATTACTCGAACATACCAATAATATCAGATAGACTCCTAAATATTACAATTAGGTATTTTAACAAAAATTGGAAGAAAAATGAGTTGTTATGCGAACTAGATAGGTACCTTATACATGATGAAGATATTCCTAAATACCTCTCCCCAATTAACATATATATTAAATATAAAGGAAAAAAAAAAATTAAAATATGTATGTGTATAAATTTTAAATCTTGTATTTATAGTTTGCATACTTATGTATTTTAAAATAATAATAAGATTAAAAAAAAAATGCCACCAGCAAGCCTGACTACTGTGAATAAGAGACTATAAATGGACATTGCCCTGAAAAGGACCTAACATAACATCACGAGTTAGGGAAAATATGTTAAGGAAGGAGGAAGAGGTCAAAGTGAACCTGACCCTCCAGGGCAAATACCCAAACACCATCGGGAAAGAGCACAGATATTTTTTCTTTGAGCTTAATTCAAACAAATAATTTCTGGAACAAGTATCCTAAAGATGTTTCTCGACTACAGGTTTAAGTATACACAACTTCACATAATGACCGGATGATTGTTGCTAAGTGCAAACCGCACAATGGGTTATCTAGACTCTGCCCACCATGATATCAAAACCAGATATTTAGCGCCGTAAGTCTGCAGACTTACCACTAAGGAACAAGGGGACATCACAATACATACCAAATAACGGAAAATGTCGAAATACGATTCGAACTTTGTTTGTAAACAAAATTCACGTTTCCAGAAGCTCTACTTTAAATCCAATGGTTTGTGCAACTTCTCCCCTTTTTTTTTTCAATAATCTTGAACTCTAAGTTAGTATGAAGCAACTTATTGTTGAAACAAGAAGAAAGTAAGCAAAATAATTTTGAAACACCATATTATATATACAATATAAAGTTATAACTTAACTACAAACAGTTGGCTAAGTATTAGTATTGGAAATAAACAAATCCAAATTAAGAATTAAGACAGAATTAAGATTTGTATTTGTATTTTTACATACTTCTGATTTTAAATCCACACGAACTAATTAATAAAAGTGTGGAAAAATAAAAATCTACAGTTTATGTGATTTATATCACAAATGTTAGAGCCATTAATACTGGTAATTAAGCATTTTTTTAAATATTGTAAGATTTGTACGTTTTTGTTTCCATGTGTGTATTTTCTACAAGCTACATAAGAATTTCGCCAATCAAATCACAGATGCTGGTATTCAGAACGTGATTATGATGTCTTCATGTTGCACTGTGAAACTTTTTATTAAAATTACGCCATCAATCGTGCTCTGATATGTTTTTCAAAATCTTAAAAACTTTATCAAATAATTCTTGAATCAAATTTTATTGTTACGTAGAGCTTGGGAAACAAAGAATTAGAAATAACATGTGAAGCTTTTTTTTTTTTTGGAAAATAAATATATAAGTTAATTATTAGTAGAATATTTAGACTAAATTGTTTATCCCAGGAGACACTAGGAAACAAACTCTATGAATGATTACTTGAACATTTATTTTTCAAAGTTCTTTTATTTTCTCAAAAATAGCAAAATATAGAAACCTAGGTTTGTGCTGTTACAAGACTTGAAACAGTATTTTTTCAGTACTATTCAACTTACTCAATTTCATTGAGTTTTTAACACACTAAGTAGTGGTGTATTTCCCCTAGTTGGTCTTCTTTCCTTTCCCATCACTGAAGGAAAATTTGCCTTTTTACAAGGGATGAAAATGTTCAAAAGAATATCTGATTTATAGTTTGTATCGAAACTAGGTGACACTGTGCTTATATGTTTTGATGTAACATTTGTTGACCAAACTAGAAAACATTTTATTTAATGAACTTTTAACCGTAATTACATTGCGGACTGTAAGGAAGATGTTCATTTTCATAATTAGTGTGTCTTCATCAATGTTAGATTAAGACATGGGCTTACCGAGCTGAAGTTTTGGGTTTCACATTAATTGGAGGGCCTCAAGCTATGACTATAAATGTGTTGCACGTAGAGGTTCCTCATATATTGATAGTTTAGTTGGAAATGATATCTATTGTATTTGCTAAATTTAAATAAATTCCGGAAAATGTTTGGGCACTTTTTGAAAATTTGCTCCTTCGTTGAAAATGTCTTTAAAAATGCCTTACTCACTTTCGACTTTTTTCTATTACATTCTGTTTCTTCGCATTTGGCAGAGTGTCACTTGAAATGAACTTGTTACAAATATTGTCAGGTCTTCTTTGTTCTAGAAATCCAGCCCTTGATACAACGTTTTCTTTAGGTGTGTACGAAACAAAAATACTGATAATTAAAATTAAAATTTTGCATATAACACATTGGTGTTTATAGCCTCATCTTCTTACCTATTATTTTTGTGTTCAAATTACAGTTAAAAATGTTTATAACCTGAACACTAGTGAAAGTTAGACGTTTATTTATCAAATATAAAAGTTCCCATTTTTAAACTTTACAGCTAGAAGACACAAATTACAAATATTTTAACTGTACACTAAGGAAACATTTAATATTAATTAAATAATGAAATTAAGGAAAGAACATGAAAAAGAACAACTGACCAGGACGAGTTGCAAATGTTAATGAGCAATACAATATAAATTTCTGTGTTATTGTTACAAATTATTTTTTGCAAGTGATAATATTTATAACTGCTTGGAAGTTTTATCTTGGATCTATGTTATATTTTAGTAAACTGTTTTAGTTTGACACTAGTTGTACTGACGCTTTGCTTTAGACCGTCATAAACATACTCGTGTTTGTGCAAGAAGAACAGCTCTTAATATATGTGATACGTAATTCTCCTCCCAGAGTAAACACTCAATAATTGTCATAAGAATATGTGGGGTGGTTAAGGTCTGCATTAATTAATGCACGCAGATATTCACACGAGAAACTAGAAAAGACCATCACATTGCATAAAAGGTATTACTATAGAACAGTGGAGATTAAATTTGGCTTTCATATATGTGTTAGCAGCATAAAAATATCTCAGCTATGGCTTGGCAGGGTCTTTTTCTTATCCTCTGATAAATTGTTCAAGACATTACATGTAAAACAGTGGAATGTAAATTACCTTTTGGTTCTGTATGTTACTGACGAACTTCTAATGCACTAGCTTGATGTATAATCAAAGGAAAAGTCTACTTTGTCAGAGGAAAATAGAAGCACAGTTGTATCCCATGTTAGTAGAAAAAGCTTGATGGTATTTATATGCCTATTCTCAATGAGCCAAATAAGGAAGGGACAGAGCCATAAGCAAATGATATTTCAAATACTCAGTCGAAATACCAACAGTATCCAATCAAGAGAGCTAGGTTTAAACCCGATTATGAACTGCTAGGACGGACATCTGTTGTAAAAATTAATCACAGAAAGAGTGGCGATCTTTACTTGGTAATATATCAAGTGACGTAAACAATACTGTCGTGTATCCTTTACACTTGATTAGAAGTGGAAATATGATTGGCGAATCGATTACTGCGTTCTTTGCTTTCTCAGCTATCAGTTGGTTTGGTCCAAGAAAATATATGGACTATTATTTCTTTTATTACTGCTCGATTAAGAAACCTGGAGTGACTATATATAACACCTAGCACATAAACAGTTTGCATAATTGAAGATACTTACTAGAAGCTCGAAAACTTAGCTGAAAGCTGTGACCTTTGCATTCTGAACTATTGATCAAATTTTATTGAGAGGTATACTTACAAACATTTAATGATAGCTGCTTGGTCATCACGAATAGAGACAGTTTGTTGATCATGACATCGGTGATTCTGAAAGGATTTAAGTTTCGTTTAACAACCATTTCATTCTTTGTGGGCTATTGAACAGTTTTATGATAGGAGATATATCAGGTAATAGATGATCAATTATGGGCAATCATGGAATTGAAAAATAAATGATAAAAGGGCGTTGTAACCTTTGCTTTTCAATCTAATGAGTGGTTCTCTGAGGCAAAATGCTGTGTAATGTTTCAAGAAAATCACTTGCTTAATTTATCTGAGTGGTGGAAGTTCTACGCAACATACAATATAATCTTTGACAAATTATCTTCATGTAGTGAGGGCGCTGTGTCCTGTAAATGTTTATTGATACGTATATTGTAGTGGACTTTTAAATTCTGGCCGATGATAATTCTAACTAAAATGTTTTAGTTTGGAAAAATTATACTAATGATTCTTTATTTTGCAATAATTTTAAAATAAAAAATGTATGAATTTTGCAGATTTTAGATGACAACACATTACAACTTACAGCTGTTGAAACATAACTTGAAACACATTTGTTTTTTTTGTTTGTTTGTAGATAAGCACACTGCTCCATATGGGGCTATCCGTGCTCTGAAATATATAGTATATTTCGTATAGTGAAATCTGATTTTTCGCAATGGGAGGGTACACAACTGTTAATAAATAGTTTGTGTACGTGGCTGAGACAAGCTGCTGACTTGCGAGATAATTGGTAATTGTTATATATGTGTACAATAATATAGTGCCATGTCATTTCTTTTTGTCTGCATTGTATCCAAGGGATGCAGCACTTATTAAAAATATATATGTTTTGCTAGTTTCATTCTTTCTATGTGAGTTTAAAAGTTCAACAATAACTTCGGCTATCAATAAGTTGGAAATTAAAAATATTACTTCAAAATCATTGAATGTACATACGCAAAAATATTTATAATAATAGTTACTTTTATACTTTTGTGATAAAGGACTAAAATCAATTACATTTCTGGTATAAAATTAGATTTTAATAGCATTTGCAACATAACGCACAAATATGATATAATTGTTGTAAAATATCAACTTAATAACAAATTCCAACACACCATCACGCCATATACCGTCTCTAAATGTTCTCTTTTGTCGGTTTTTCATTTATGAGCTCACAGATTTTATTAGTATAATTCAGTTCATAATGAATTATAATCTCAATACCTTGATATAATCTCTTATTAAAATTCTTTATTGTTGTAAAAATCAAATACTGACACCTCTATGTTCATGGCTGACATGTAATTACACATATAGTAATTCTAAGGTCACATATTTCGCCAAAATAGAATTGAATTCCATTTAAAAACTGGTCTGTGTGCATTGAATAGCAGGACTGGATGTCTGTTACAGAAACCAGCCCCTTTGTCCCTCACAAAAACGACAGGTGACATACCATTTCATCACGATAGTTACTGGATCATCAAATCCTTATCTTTGCATAAAATAATTTACACATATTAAAAATTTTACATTCTGAGGTTGCTTGAAGTATCTTTACTTAATTAACACCCACCCTATTGTTTAAGTATGTTTTACGTTTATAGCACGATTCCTTTTGTTCAACGTAGCTTTATGTCTCCCATTAAATAAGCTTCAATTTGTACACTTTATTCCTTTTATCTTTCATTCGAATGTTCCAACTACATTAGTTAATGGTATTATTAAAACATTGTCTGAAAACTTCACTGATGATGGAATAAGTGTATCCCAAAACGTCCAAACATTTTAAGTAAATTTTGTTTCTGCCTTATTAGCCATTCTCATCTATATTATATTTCGTTTTTTTCAGTTTGAGTTCATTGTTCCAAGGTTTCTAGTTTTTTATTAGCTCTGAGAACTCATCTACTACCTGGCAATCATGTGAGTTTCTTGAAGGAATAGTAGCTACAACATTCAGAAATTAAAAAAATATATATACTTTTTTCTTCTGTTAGCGAATTGAATGATGGTCTAGGGTTTTGCTTCCTCCACCACTAGTCGAAGGATATCACTTACAGAATATCGCTTCTAAGACAAACTTGGCGTAAATTGTCACTGTATTTTCTGGTAATGAAAGCCATATTTTCCTCTGTTTGTCAGATTTTAGACTTTTACAGAACTTAAGATTTTTAAACTAACTCAAACAAGATTTTTGAGAGATTTAGTGAATAATTTTGACCTTAGGTCATTTGAGCTGTGATTTTGCTTTAAACTTGATTTTGGATTCACTTAAATGTAACTATTGTTTTGTTTTAAATATATACTGTAGGTTACCTTGTTTTGACGTGCGGAGCTGATAAGAGCTGTAAATAAAAATCATGTCATCACTCTGATCAGTCTGAAACATACCTCTGAATATTTGTCTTTGCAATTTTTTTTTCTTTTGTGACTATTTTGTTTTTGTAGGTAAACATTTTAAACTCGTATATTTTTCGGTTTCAACTGTTTCTAAAATGTCAATCTTTGTTGATGATTGGAAGGATATTTTGTCACACTTCGTATTTCGGTATCTTACTAGGAACCAATTAGCTGACCAAACTTACTGCTCTGCATGAAAATTGTTGTAGGGTAAATATCGCAGAATATAAGAATGATTTTCAAATTTAATGGTCACATAAAAATTACTGTCAAGCTGACAAACAATCTAAACTTCCTTGAAGAAATATAGCCCAGAAGTATGAATTAACACAGATACTGGTGTTAATTATATCATTTTATACTACAGATTTCACAGATTTCGTAAAAGTTAAAAGTACCATTTTACTATATCGCTTAACTAAATGTAAACTCCCAAACTAAAAGTATGATTAGTTCATTGAATGAAGTAAAATTGATTAGTGGAGAATTCAACTGAAGTATTTTAATGCCACAGATAAACTATAATATCCTTTTGTTCATTGCGACGATATGACGTAACTGTAATTAGATTACAGGTAGCAATTCTCTCAGAATGACTAAACAGAAGTATTTCTTAATTTACACTACTTTCATTAAAAACACATGACACTAGTCTGAAACACATAACAAAAGTATCTCACATAGAACAGATATACATTTTTATTGAACACATTAAATATTAAATGCACCAGACATTCTGTAAAAAGATATTTTAGGGTTAGCTAATATAATCTCAAAGAATAAAGAAATTGCTTAATGTAAGAAATATAAATGCGCAAACATTGTTCCTGAAACCTGATTATTGAACGATAGTTTAGTCCCATAAAAGCCAATTGTACTTTATTCGAATTGTCTTGAAATGTTGGTATACACACGTTTGTCTAAGGTGTTTTTTTTTCAAATACATATAATATATATTTACATATCCCTATATTTCAACAACTCTTACTTAAAATCTCGAAGAATATTAAGACACAATATGAATATATAAGGCAACATTATGTGTACGGAATTCTTCGCAGCAAATTCAGCAAAAAATCCTATTATGTTCACATGTTTTCCACAAATACGATGAAAGTACTCAAAGCAAAATTTAATACATCATGGCATGAGGATGAAATTGGTATTTCACACATTTTGTAATAGTTTTCTCGGCTATACATTTTTTTTCGTCATAAAGTTTCAGCGGAACCACAGATATGATACTGAGAACAACAGGTGAGATTACATTTCATTTATCTAAAAAATAGTAATAAATGCCTTACAATTCCATGTTTAGTGAGGTACCTACTGAACTGAGTAGTGAATTCAAGAGTAAAATAGCACCAGCTTTCACACTAGGTACGTCCTGATTTTTATCATTACAATGTTCCGATTGATAGTACCGGGTCATCATCAGATAGAAGGTACGTTTAAAGGGCAGGTATATCCTGAACAACGTTGTAGATTTGTGGTGATGAGAACAAGTGGTGGTAAATAAGCTTTTTAGCGTGGGTTTGTGCGTCTTTTTATAGCAAAGCCACATCGGGCTATCTGCTATCTTCACCGTGGGGAATAGAACTCTTTATTTTGCGTTTAAGACCTTTAATGATAGGTTCGCTTTGCGTTCTTGCATTAAGTAATTTTAAATTCTCCACAAACTAATATGCATTAAAAGGAAAGAATAAGGAATACTTGCCTTTTGTTTAGTATTTATATGAAAAGGCTTGGGTGTAACAGACTTACTGTTTACATTTAATTTAATATGCAAATTTGTTTCATTTTATGCTAGTGAAAAAATATAATAAAAGTGAATTGCTCGAAATTGCCCAAATCTTTAAATCAGATGTTAAGAAATCAATGAGAAAAGATGAACTAAAATAAAAAAGCGTATTGTTGAAAAACTACTAGATGATGATTTGTTGCTCGAGGAAGAATTAGCGGAATACTCTATTGTCTTCATTAGCCAATCAGAGTTGAGCGATGAAGATAAATTAGAAATCCAGCAAAAATTCAAGAAAATCCAGGTACAGGAAGTCCGTATCGAAGTCCATAAAGAACAAGTTTGTTCTGAAAATGAAAAAGAACAAGAAAAGAAGGAGAAATTGAAAGAGAAAATAAATTTCTTGAGGTCGAACGAGTTCGCATCAAAGTCGATGGCAAAATGATAATTTTGAACTCAATTGAGACATAATCAAATGGTAGTACTGATAAATACTTCCAAGAAATGGTTACAGTTATTAGAGTGTTTTAACTGGTAAAGCATAAGAGCCTTATGCTATTTTCTCTCTCTCACGTGTTCAGCGAATGATATTATAGATTTGTCACAGACACTTTTTGGAGCTGACGGAGATCTTGTGAATAATGGTGCTACTGGCAATTCGTCAGTGAGTGAAATGATGAACATGAAAGATTGGTTCACCTAACGAAGTTTCGTTTGCTAAAAGTAAAGAATCGCAGATCTCTTATTATTTAAATATGCACTCCCAAAAGATGAACTGGAGAAAGTTCCAAATGGTTACTTTTTCAAAAATGATGTGCGCATGAAAAAATGGAGACCACCAAATGCGCTAACTTCAGAAGACGGAGTTGTAGTTTAGCGAATCATTTTCTCAGTTTTATGGAGGACATAACTAGGAAATTCCTGTTGCTTGTTTGAAGCCTATCCCAACTTTTTAAACAACACCTCAATCGTGTGATTATTGATTATATTGACTCAAAATAATAAAATTTGTGTTTAAGCAGTTTCATGTACTATGTAATTTTATTATTATAAAGTTATTTGTATTGAATGTGCTACATACTGTTATGATCAATGAAGTTGTATAATTCTTGTATTGTATTTAATGTATTAATATCAATGTATATATTATCTTAGTTAAGAAAGTCTAACGTCAAGTTCAGCTCTCTAAGGTGAAATTGTAACAGCTTTACTGTCATATATACTGATATCTATGTTTGTTTCAGTTCAATGCATGTAGCTTGTATACAGAATCTTCTACAATTTTAAAGAACACACGGGACTTTCCCAATACCCATTTAGCAGTATACGTTACACGCATTAAACTGAAACAAACGTAAGTACTAAAATAAATGTATAATAGTAAATATATTACAGAATGATTGATTTGTCAAATGTTGATTTTTCTTGCGATGTTGACGTTTATAAAGTTCGTTTCGAAAGGTGAAATGAATATTTGGAATTATTTCCTGGTGTGGATTGAAAATTTCTTTCTTCGCAGAAAGAATAGTCGAGACATTTAAACCAATATAAGGATTTAGATTTGTTTTTGATGTGTTTAATTTATAAACGTGTTTACTTACTGGTGAAACTTGATGACGTTCCGCTCTAAGTATGCCGCGAATTTGATAATTAATGACGACGTTGAATTTGAAATAGAAATTTATAGAAAAGTCAAACAAGGTTACAAAAGTTTACAATGAAATGGAAACGTTTCATCTCGAGTCTTTGATAATTAGTTCAACAGCATGTTCTCTTAGAATTTGGGTGAATAGTTTCAGCACATCAAATTGCCGTTTTGTGTTTTCAGTCCAGTTTTTCTATGAACCAAAAAAACGATTGCATTATGATTATTATATTATGAAATATTATAGGTGAGATGTTTGTGAAGGTTATAGTGATATTATGAAACATGTTTTCATTGGAGTTTATCCATGATGTGTACTATATTCTATGCATTAGCAACGACAGACAAGAGGGAAGGCAATTAGTCAACACTACTTACTCTTGGGTTACTCTTTTATCAACGAATAGTGGAATTGACTGTATATTAACACCCCTCACATTCAAACTGTGACCCATAGATTGTGAGTCGAATACCCTAACCACCAAGCCTTGAACAATAGTTAAAAAACACCAAATTAAAAATGTTTTTGGAAAGTTAATTGACCAATTTTAAGAGTTTGTATATTTTGTTCGTATTGTTGTGTTCAATTCGCATTTTGGTAAAAGGAATTTTGAAAACTTCATATTTACCGATTTCTATATATTAGATCTTTGTTTCTCTTTAGTTTTAAGCAGAAAATTAAGTAAAACTAAATAAAACTTTGTTAAGAAGATTATTTATCGAATGAAGTAATAAATTTATGCACCAATTGCATAATAGTAAATGGGATTTTTTTGTGAGCACTAGCTTCGTTTTTAGCTAAAATGTTAGTAATAAAGAATGATGCGTTGAGGAAGTAAAGCCAATTCTCAAACTTTGAACTAAGATACAGAATTTCAGAAGCATTGCACATGTAAATATAATACAATTGGTTTCAAACTGCATTTCCCGTTCATAAATGATATATCGACTACTAAATACGCAGCTTACCAGTTCGTGCATTACAACTATTTCAACTGTTTATAATGCAAACAACCCCGAATCTCTACCGTCTATAACTATTGTTATGTCAAAGTGTTTAACGAAAATTAATATTAAAATTGACAACAATCACATTACAAGTAGAAAATGTAAAATTAAAAGATTTTGAATGTTGACGACACTCGATCATTTTTAATTTACTTATATCTAGAGAAATAAAAGTCAAAGAATATTTTTAAATGTTTCATGATGCATAGAAAACATTACAAGACTCTAAAAAGCTTATCCGGAAGAACATTCACTAGATATAAATGAAAAAAATAAATGTAATATAAATGTTTTTAAGTATTTTAATTTTAATTGAACTCGCTTCTCTGTCGCTTTAAATTAGTTTAAAAATTGTCACTAATTGAAGACTATAAACAATTTAGTGTTAAAATTCAAATTATAAATGATAAAATGTTAACTAAAATATTATAAAGCAACTAATAAATTCTCGGAATATATTACAAGTTTTATTGTGCATATACAAGTAAAACACTAGCTAGAAAATATAAAAGTGTCTTTACTATTACATTTAAAATATAAATTTAGCGCATTTCCGAAACAACACTGGCCATACTTCCGTTTAGTGACGTTTAATTTTTATAGTGATTTAGCAAACTGCTTTTGCTTCTCCAACGTCCATATCCTGGATACGAGAGAATGAATTATTAACAAATCTTTGTTAACACATGGATGTAATAATTAACAATGACTTTTTTTTTAGAAGAACCTGAGGTTGTTAACAAGTCAGACTAACTTGAAAGTCAAATATGGGGTTATGATATTCAAAAACTAATTTCCAACATGTAATAGCCTCCCTGATGTATGCAAGCAGCCACCTAAAATATTATCAAGCTGTAATAGGCAAATAGCTCATTTTCTAATAAAAATACGCACTCAACTTTCTCTATAAAGGACATTTTAAAATATTCTTAATTTTATTAGCGTTAAGATGATGACTGGTTATCACGATATTAATAATTCGTTTTATTGAGATGATTATATTGCACTGAAACAAAATCGAAAATGGCAAATAATATCAAATGCGTTTCATTTAGGGGATTATTAGAGATCAGTAATTGAACACAAATACTTCATATTTTTATAAAAAAAATAATAAAAAAGAACATTGAGAAAATGCTAATTAGTCAGATATGAATGCATTCATGAATATTTTGCAATTCCTTGACACTTGTTTGTAAATGCTTAATATTAAAAAAAACTCAATTATTAAAAAACAACGATTATTTTACACACAACTCTTAAATGAGATATATTCCAGCCTAAAAATACAATAAAATGAAATAACTTTCTGAACACAAATAAAATCAGTAAAAAAATAATGAGACTGGAAACACTCATACACACTTAACATGTTTCGACGTGGTTAATAGATAATCCTGAGGAGAATAATGTTTTGTACAAAAACAAAACAAAGCCTTATTTATGCAATTACCAGAAGACCAAGTTGCATACTAAAGAATTTTACGCCATCTACTGACAACATTTTCATCAGGTCTATCATTCTTATTTAATAATTTAAATTTACTTTTATATTTAATTATCTCAATAGATTCACGTATTTTCACACTAAATAAAATTCCAGACTGCCCTAAAAGAAGAGTTTTTTCCAACTGAATTGTGTGTTTAGATTCAGTGATATGTTCTGCTAAAGGTGAAATAGTAACATTTGCATTCATTTACTCTAAATTTTAAATTAATTCTACTTCACTCTGTGTAAGCTATTTTACATTCAGGTGATATTTTACATGTACTAAAATTTCCTATAAATCAATTTTATCTTTAATTGTATTAAGAATTTGGTTAACTTTGTTTAACGGTTTATATATCAGTAAATATATATAAATATTTTTCCATTATTTGAGAAGATAAGCCGGTATAAATGACAACACCAAACACTCATTTTTAATTTATTCCGCAACCGTTTTTTTATCCCTATGTTTTTTTGTTTTCAAAGTTCTGTCAAGAACTTTGAATTAAAACCTCTTTCTTCTGCAATGTGCGTAATTAATAATAACTCATTGTTAACATTATTCTGTTTAATACATAACTTTAGTGTAGCAGTGCGGTATTATAAGACCAGCAGGCCTAGCGCACCATTAACTTCAACTCTAAATACCTAGATGCCGATCGCAGTTCTAACAACAGTCTTCGGATTTACAACGCTAAAATTAGCAGTTCGATTCCTCTCGGTAGACTCAGCAGATAGCCTGGTGTGACTTTGTTGTAAGAAAACACACACACACACACAGCTCCAAGAGAAACTTACACTGTATGTAACTTTACCATTTCCTCAGATCATGGCCAAATCTATCTAGACGACTAAAGATGAGAGCCAGCAACTGAAATTGACAACCACCCATACCAAGTTCACCCACACACCATTGACGAAGGTGAAGCTAACATATACCGTATTTTCCGGTTAATAAGCCAAATAAGCCGAGGCCAATTTTCAGCTCTGAAAATGAGGGTTTTTGCTTATTACCGCCTAATAAGCCGAAGCCATTTTTAAGAAGTGGCAAGTTTCTTCAAAATGATTTTTAAGTCTCGTTTCAGCGTCAGCATGCATGTTGCGTGTGATCATTGGCGTTCTGTGGTAAAGCAGAACGTGTCGTATTGAGACAGAGATGGAATCAATATGTTATTCGTTATTGGCTCCACTCACTGTAATTAGGTAACCAATAAAATTCCAGAATTTTTACTCAGTAATTAAAATCACTAACCCAGGGTATAAATTTTTACTCAGTGGGAGTTTATCATTGTACCGTCAAAAGTCAAAGATGTCTACACCTGCAAAAAAAAAGAATGCGTTATGATGCTGCTTTTAATCTGAAAGTAGTAGAGCTAGCCTTAAAAACCTCAAATATGAATGCCGCTCGCCATTACTGTGTGAATGAAAAACAGGTCCGTGAATGGAATAAAGCAGAATGTGTGGCAAAAGAAATGTCGAAAACAAGTAAATGTAACTAGAAAAAATCAACCGAAGTGGCCAAAACTGGAAGAAGATGTAGCGACATGGGTGAATACATGTCATTTGTAATGTATAGACCTTTTTCTATTAATAAATAAAGTTTATTCAACTGAAATAACTCTGCCGTAACTGTGAGATCAAAGGTATGATTTGGGGGCCGATTTTGGTCTTCGGTATTTTTTGGTTCAAAGCTGGTGATCGGCCAATAAGCCGACCCCCAAAAATCAGGTCCAAAATTTAGGGCCAGAAATTCGGCTTATTAGGCGGAAAATACGGTACATCGACAGTCAAGACCTAGACTCCATAAGCTACTACAGCTAAATCCATAACATCCATTGACAATCTTCTGATTTCAGGAACTCACCACCTCACCACAGCCTTGGTCTCTACAGCTATTTAAGAACTACTGAACAAACACTGAAACTGCCAAGGTCAATCAGCCAAATCAACTCTCCTTCTTTCTCGCCTCATAACTTTCTCTGAATGCTGCATAATTTTAATTTAGACAACCTTTAACACGCACCTTATCAAATAATAATCAACCAACCAATGCTGAATGTATCTCAAGTGATTTGGTACGTATCATATCGTCAAGTAAGATCAATATATTTCATTTCTATTAAGGCCAATCCTTAATTCCATGGGGGGGGGGGATCTAAGGAGAAACAAAACTTTCTGAGGGTCACAGGTTGTCTTTCAGGTCCATTCGAGGCTTGTTAAAGGCTTAAACTTAAACCACTGCCAAGTTACTTATTAAGACATGACACTCCTCAAGATGACACACATGTCGAGTATATGAGAGTGTTTTCCAGTCTCATTTGGTATTTGCTTATTTCAGTCCTGTCTTGCAAGTTAATTTATTTTATTGAAATTTTGAGATTGGACATTGTCATATTTTTAGAATTATGTATAAAACAATTGTTGTTTTTAATACAGAGTTAAAACAAAATTGAATTTTACATTTGTTGACACTTTTTGATATTTGAAACATCCTTCCGACACTGTTAGCACTGCTGATCCATTCGCTAAACTTAAGCCGACAATTAGTTGTGCACCGATCAATCGTATTTTTTTCGCATTAAATTTGGTACTATCATTTATACCACGCTTATCTTGTCAAATAATGAAAAACAATAAAAAACTGTCTTTTAACCAAAAAAGATACCCTCTTTTTATCCATTTATCGAATATATAGAGTAATTACAATTTATACACTATTTTCATTACTATTACAACTGGGCGTGTATAGGCCTACATATTTCTACTGTTATTCACATTTTCTTCTGTCGCTGTTTATTACTATATAATACTGGCTGGCTCGTCATTTGTTAGATGTTAAAATTTGTGTTCTCCAAGTGTCAATTAAAGGCTTTTACTTATTTTTCTTTTTGTATAAATATATGCTGTATTATTGTTGTAATTGGACTTAGGATTTTTCAACAGTGGATGTCTGCAACTTGGTGATATACTTAAATATAAATAAACAGCAAGTTCTTTACTTACTTTTATAGTGATATTATAAGCGCTATGTGGTTCTCTTCTTGTCAAAGGTCCACCTAGAGCTATTCATTTATTTCAGGATTTCAGTTGACAAGCCTAATTACCTTTCCTTGCTTCCATCACACTAGTACTTACAATTTACTGCGAATTGCCGCACACGTATATTGCTCTCCCAGTCGCCTTCTGGTCCTTTTTTTTTTTTTAAATATTCTCTTTTTTTTGTCAATTAGCACTCAAGGTAATTCAATTACTTTAAAACAACGCTTTGACGGAATAAATTATTCTTACTTTTCTCCTTTTCGACTGCTAGTCTTTATTTATCTTATCAAACGTTAGACCTATGTCGAATTTTTGACATGAATTTACTCTTTTCTGCTGTTGTCTATTTGTTGTCTCCACTCGTCTCTTATTTGTTCCCACGTTGCCTGTTCACCATATAGTGGTGCTCCCCCGCTGGTAGATCGGTATGTCTGCGGAATTACAACCCTAAAATCAGCACTTCGATTCCCCTCGGCCGACTCACCAGATAACCCAATGTGGCTTTGTTATAAAAAAAAACAAAAAAAACACAAACACACTATATTGTTGTCATTAATACGTCACTAACATAACTTCCAATAATCATCTACTTTTAATTCTCTTAAAACAAAAACTAATTATTAATATTTATAAGAAACAGTCTTTTATAATTTTTGTATTTCGCGCAAAGCTACTCGAGGGCTATCTGCGCTAGTCGTCCCTAATTTAGCAGTATAAGACTAGAAGGAAGGCAGCTAGTTATCACTACCCACCGCCAACTCTTGGGCTACTCTTTTACCAACGAATAGTGGGATTGACTGTAATATTATAACGCCACACGGCTGAAAAGGCGAACCTACGACCCTCAGATTTCGACTCGCACGCCTTAACCCACCTAGCCATGGCAGACCTAGTCTTTTATATCATAATGTGGTTTCATCATCATTTGGAATTATTTCATTCCATCTCGAGGGGGGACTAGTAGGCCGTTAGAGAGCTAAATCTTCTGGTCAGCCAAATGAAGAAAACTAGGAAAAGAAGGAAAGAACAAAAGATGGAAGAGATAAATATGAAATAATATTTAAAACGTCTATGGTGTTTTCAGTCAATTTTAATTAGCCATATATTAACTGTAAATTAATTTAGGTATTTTAATAATGTTATGCCTTAATATTAATGCCTTTATTTTTGTGATGTAAAAATTATGCTTGTATTGTTATAGCACAGGTCTGTACGGTATTTCACGTTTTTTACCTGGTCTAAATTTTTCTGATGAAACATTAACATTTTTTGACTTGAAATAGTTGCATGCAATTACTTCCGTCAACGCTTTGTAATTGGAAATCCCAAACGTATTGCTATTGTCAGGTTTTGTAGGTCGAATTATTTACAGAAGGTGTCTATGACTTGCTGGGGGATAACTTTCAACAAAAATCGAACAGCAACACAGTTTATTTGTTTTAAAATAATAAATTGAAACAAGTCAAGCATATATACAAATTTTCGTTACACTGTTGGTTATCACAGTTGTATCCAGAGCTTTTAAAAAATTATCTTTTTCATCAAAGTCCACATTAGGTGAATCAGTTACTTTAGAACACAAATAACAAGAAGAACTATAGGGTGTTCGGAAAGTCACTGGGCACTTATAAACTTATTAACAGACATGTTTCAATATAGAATATAGGAGGTAAATATGAATGACAATTATAAACAATGTTGAAAGTGACCCCGTTGGCATCAATAGAGGCCTGGATCATTCTTATTTTGTTTCTAAACACCGCTATCAGAATGCTAAGAAGTATTGTGATCTTTTAAGAATGTGGAGCCATCAAAAGTGTTTCCTATCTACTTTTCTCATAGATATAACCACAATTTTAACATAGTTTGGATGAGAAAATGCCCAGCGTTTTTATAGAGCTCAAAAATATATGGCATTTTTGTGGTTCTTGTGCTATCTTTCTTCCAGTATATTGTCAACATCATAAAGTAGTACTTGTCATTTAAGAAATGAGTAAAAATTAGTGATACTTGAAGCAACTATTCTAAGTTCTTTTTTCATCACAATTCTGTTCATGCTGCTCATGTGTTGTAGGCCTCCATTGAAAATCCTAATTGAAAATTGATATTATAACCAGTAGTGCTCTTCAATCACGTATAGCTTAAAATAAACATATTCTTAATGAAATTGATTATGCCATTGTAAATTATCTTTGTTAACCCGAAGATGATCTAAGAAGATCGAAACGTTGTTTGGTGTTTTATTTTAATTAAAGTTTTAATATCCATACCAGCTGTCTTTGGAATACATGCCATTTTCAATTCCTGAAAAGGAATAATTATCGATAGGGACTTGATAAACATCCCCGAGTCAGAGATTTCTGATGTTTTTTCCAGTGGAGTAGTTTTTCTTAATGGTTTATCTCCACTCATAAAAATAACATAATAGAGCATGCCATTTTTTTTATTTTGACGTTCACACCACCATGTATACATATCAAGGAAGGATATCTCAATTTTGAAGTGAGGCCATATATTCTCAAGTTTCTGTGCTATGTCTGATGCCAACAATTCAAATACTTTAAGACATTGTATCATACGCTCACTGTGGTTGCAAAAGCCATGATAGCTATTCATAAGTGTTACATGGACCCACGCTTACGGTTTCTACCTTAACTGGGTGAAGAAGAAAAAGGAACAGAGATTAATGAATGTTTAAAATATTCTTTTATATTAAGGCTTAAAAGTTTCTCCTCTTGAGTGGAATAAATAATCATCCCTGGGTCAGGGATTTATGCTGCTTTTTAGCCAAGTAGTTTTGTCTTAGTGGTTTATCTCCGCTCATAAAGTGGTGGACGAATCAACATCTAATTCTGTTTCTGTCACAGTATCTAGTGAATGCATTAGCTTGAAAATACAGGATTGTCATATGATCATGCATTCACTCACTAAAACTAATTTGATGTAAACATGTTCTATCAGCCCAGGGAACAATCCACTGAGGTCGATCAACCTCTTTTTAATAAATAAAAATAATGTGGTCATGAGCAAAAGGCCCTTTATCTTATTCCTCCTGTATGCCACTTTGATATAATGAAACTGCTGATTGTAATGTAGATTACATTGAAGCCTTGATTTATTCTTACCATTCTTTTTACTTCTCCTTATAGGACAAATGTCTGAGATCTATGAATATTGTCACCTTTTGCCATTTTTGTTTGTACAGGAAAGATGGTTTGTGTGATATTTGGTTCATGACACTACTAGCTAATCACTAATATATTTACCATGACTGTGTAACTCAATACACTACTGGAAGTGTTTGTGATTTATGCCTCTTCTTCATACTGCAAGACTTTTATTACCATAATTCATTCTGAGGTAGTAATTATAATGATAGGAAAGGCAGTTCTGTGGAGCATATATTTTTAGATCAAAGTCTGTATCTCTTCATTGCTGAATCGTACACATATTTTTTTTCAGTTTTCTACCACTGTTGATCTATCCATTTGTTCTCCTTTTCCTTGGTTTTTAAACAATGGCCTAGGAGAAGTAATAATTTTCCAATCATACTGAAAATATCAGCTGTAGTAAATGTCATATTATTCGTGTGCTAGAGTGGAAGCTGGAGCAGGATGAATGACTCTCCTTCACCACTACTCCGGCATAATTCTGCTGTCTTCAATGTCTCCTATTTTAATGACTGTGTGGGGGCAGTAACTGATTGCACTCGTATCATTCCTAGATCCTCAACATACTTGCCATGTATTGCTATACATGAAGAAGAGCTCTTTTATGTAAAATATTTTCTCAACCCAAACGAGCCATTTTGGCATATAAATTTCCCAACAAGTGAACCCACTGAAGCAAGGGAAAGGAAGGAGAAGGGCATAAAACAAGAACAGAAGTGGCTGAAAGCTGCAACAGAAGAGAAAGGATAGGAAACTATACTTATATACTACCACTTATATAACATCTGTCACTTACTTTCCTCTACCATGAAATGCTTCTAAATCAGTAATAAACAAATATTTAATAACTGACACCAAATACATAATACCATGTTGAATGGTACTCTCTAAAAAGTCAAAAAATATGAGCTTTGACATCTACCCATACAAACAGGCCTAATGTGAAAACTTTTACAAGAATGAAGACAATATCTAAAAACACTATAATAAACTTCCAAGATTGTGACTTGTGTCTGTGCCTTTTAAACTTTACACAAATTATGTTGTTTGTGTGTACAGAAGTTACATTTAATCTCATTTTCACAGAACCATAAATTATTTCTCATGTAAATAGCTGATAAAGTGCACTATCTAATGATATCTAAACTTTGCTTTTAATCATTTTTAAAGCTGCTCTCTGTTAAAAGCCCTTGCCCTTTTATGGTCTTCCAGCATATGATGAGAAATGAAATATGTAATAATGAGTCTTCAAATACAAAAAAGACAAACCATAAAGGAATTAAGAATTGGTTAATTGTATTCTTAATGGATTCCACTTTCTTAATAAACAAGAACTTATATTTTGAGATTAACAGAAAATTGCTCTATTCTGTGAAGCTGTTATACTCCCCAAAAATCTACTCATTGAAGAATATACAACTTAACACTTTAAGTACAGTAAAAAGAGATAAACTGAATTACAAATTTAGACTGTTTAATGTATTCTAATTACATATAACCCATGTGGAGATTTATAAAAATATTACTTGCACTGAGAAAATTAAATGTCAAAAGGAAGTTACTGTGTAAAACACAATATATGTTATCTTATCTACAAATTTTTGGATCACTGCAGCAAGTGCTTTGAAGTGAACCTGACAAAAGAAGTTCATTGGACATTCAACACAAGACCACCTTGCTTATTTATTCAGTAGTTTTTCTTACAGAGTGTGAGTTACAGTCCAGGCATGATAGAAATGTTTTTTTTTAACAAGGTAGAACAAATTAGAAGTACATAAAATGGAAATCTTCAAATAAATTGCTCACTATTCAAAATTGTAACAGCAAAGTAGTACTGTGATTTGACTTAACAATACAGAACAGATAAAACCCTCAAAGATCTTATTTGGTCAATACAAATTTTTGTAACATTTCACATACATGTGATTTTACTGATAGAGCTTGTGGATGAAAACAAGATTCAACATTAAAATACCACAGAAAAGAAGCTGCATAAATCTGGATATCATGTATGGAAACAGAAAAATGCCAGAATGTTTGAAACAAATGTAGTAAGTTAAAGGTGATGAAATCTGAAGGTAAGGCCATCTGAATAACAAGAAGTGAAAGCAAGCTGTTGGAAATGCTGAACAAAATCTTCCAAACACACAAAAAGTTGAAAAAAGTAAGTTACAAAAGCAAGAGGCCATAGTCCTGACTCTTAGGTACAAAATGCAGAACAGAGCCAACCACGTTATGCACAATAACAGTAATATTGTGTATAATAAAATAACATAAAGAGGAAACTCATTTTGCTTTATATTATTTAAAACTCCAACCTTCTAAGAACAAACATTAAAAATATTAAATTTACTTCAGTAAAAACAAATTTAACACTGAGATTTAATATGAAATATTAAGGCATATCCTAACACAAACAAGAAACTAAGTTTCTAGTATATGATTTGCAACACCAATATAAGATCAACTGACAGCTTTAATGAGGAAACTGTCAAATTAAAACAAAATTTGAAAATTAATTTTAAATTATAAAAATATTTAGCATAGATCTTATTTATACACACAAATATATTTTTGTTCTTTAAACTGTCAAAGAGGACTTAAGACAAACTTTACTGTTGTTTAAACACTCAATTTTTGTTAATTTTGTGGGGCTATGAGTAGATGTTATATATTTTAATGTCTCTTCCATAATAATTTTGAAATATTCATACCTGATTCAAAACAAACAAAATCAACAACTACTAAAACTTCTGTAATAGCAGCTAATATAACACAATTTAACAACCTTGTATATACATATAACAAAAGAAAAAAAACATCTTTACCTTTCTGGGAAACAAACTTCTAATACTTAAAATAAATATTAACCAAGGCATCATTCAGTTTACTACTTACCATTAAATTATAACTGTTTCATGGAATTTTGTCTTTCACTTGTAATGCTCCTCAAGTACAAATACTAAAGAAACTAAGCTGAACACTTTTATCCTTAACCATACATCATACATATGACATTTTTAGTTGTCTTTTATTCAACAATAGCAAACATGTATTTGTTTAAAACTTAAGAATACGTTTTATCAGAATGATTAGCTTTTAATTTTAAAATTTACCTTATGGTTTATATTTAATTATAAGGTCTACGTTTGCATAAAAATATTGGTATTTTAGCATCAAAACGCAGTTGTCAGTGCTTATAAAACCAAGGCTAGCACACTCTCTATTACTGTAGAAAACAAGGTTCTTTTGAGTATCAAACATTTTGATTTTTTATACTAATATAACGTCAATAATGTCAGTGCAAAAACAAGTAATTATGGAAATATTTAATATTTGCTTAAATGTTGTTGTTTCTTTACATTAAGTTACAAAAAACAAGCACAACAAATACTGCAAAATAGTTTTTAAAAATAACATTACAACTAAGTGTCAGCTTGTTATATATATACTTGTGTATTATAAATAAACTGATTTGAACTCTGTTATAGACAAGTATATGCATTAATATCAGTTTAAGTAAATGAGGCCTTTTGACTTTCAAGAATGAAATTAATGCAACACCATAATTAGATAACTATCATAAGTGCATTTGTATATATCGTCTTGCATATTTAAATTTGTAGTAATTTTGGCTAAACATGTTTTACTTGAGGGTCTTTGCATCAATGGTCATCAGATTTATTGAGTAACAACAGACAATATCTGATAGTTTGACAAAAGCTGCTATAAACCTGCATTTGATGTCAGATGGTAGATCTATTATAGTTTTATATTTATCACATCATGATACATAAGCCACAGTAAGATAAATACATCGCAACACACAAAATCTGCACTACATCTCTAATTGAATGATATAAAAGAAATATTTTTCAAACAACATACACAACCATTTAAACAAAAGTACATTTGTGATAAATAATAAGTCATTTACTTGAATTTAACACAGTTCAACCATTCCATCCAAAAAAAACATTAAAAATGTTAAATTTACAACACTAAAAATAGAACTTCCAATTCCTTTCACAGATTTTCTCTGCACTTTCTGCATTTTTAACTTCTCATAATGCCAGCATATGTACAAAGACATGTTCATTCCATCCCACTCCTGTGTCAATGATATATTTTTTAATCAGCTTACACAAATTTTTTATTTTTGTGAAGGTTTGCTCAACTAATTTCTCCACTGCCAGGAAACCCAAAATATTAAACTAAAGAGCATCAAATGCCTTCAAATTTGAGGTACTGAAATTTCATTTTAACATAAGCATTTTCTAATTTGCTCAAATACACTGAAATTGTATTGGTGACAAATATGTGACAAGTCACACATAACTTTCACATTCAGTGCTGCCCTCTTTATACAAATGTTTTCACTTCCCACTAGCTTCAAGACTTTCAGCTAAGCTCGTGTATATATGACACTCCTGCATTCTAATAGGTACACAAAGATTCTCCACTATATAAAGTGTGACTCTTTAATAGCACAGCTCACTCCTCTGTCTTCAACCATCATTATGAGACCAAGAAATGATGCACTAAAGGAAGTGTGAATCCAGCAGTGAAATAGTGAAGGGATCACAAAAGCAAAATTTACTTACATAAATAAATCTCCTTCAGGAAGCACTCAAAATGAACCAATAGTATGAGACATTGTATATAATGGAATAGTATAGTGACATACTTGTAGAAGACCACACTTTGTTGGTATCAAAATACAATCTCTGTTTATAAACAGTTGCAAAAAAGAGTGGAAATAAGCACAGTCCAGAATCAGACCCAGTTTAACAGAAGTGCTACATGTATAGTGTGGCTAGAGATGTCACACTGTAAACGATTGATAAACTCTACTAAAAAAACAAGCAGCAAACAGGCAACAGTAAATGGGTCCTCATGATCTTCACTTGAAAATCAAAGAGACAAAATGAAAATCTATCAACCAAAGTGCAAATGAATGTTACACCCTACACTACGTATTCCAATTGTCTATTGGGATACACCCTGTTCAATTTATATAAAAAGCTATCTTATTTTGGAACTTTTTTATTTTATGACTTATAATTAAACAGCTGTAACTGATTAAAATTAAAAATATATGTTAGTATATTCATAGTTATATTATGTATTGTATCAATTTATTAAACATTACAATATATCACATTTCTATATATCATTACATCCCTGATACATGAGTGTACTAATTCTCAGTTGATAACACTAAACCATATCTGTTTCACGTCCCTTCTGTAGTATTTACTTCAGAAGTGAATGCAAAGAAAGATCAAGAATTGTTTATGCTGCTTAAGCATACCATGTCAGAATGCTTACAGTCTCAATATTCTTTTGAAGTAGTTAAAAAGATTTGAATATGTTCACATATAGATCCTCATTTTAGACAGGATCATTTCCAAAATAACAACACCACTTTTGCAGGAAAGCATGGATGTGAACACAGTGTCTTTAATTGACTCTAGTCACCAGCCTCTGTGAAAGAAAAGATGTTTCTCTCTTTACACACTGGAAAAATGCAGCTTTAGTGAAAGCATCATCCACACATTGTTTATTTACAGACAAAGGAAAACTCATAACATAGTCAGTGTAATCCATTAAGACAACACAGTGGCAGAAAAGTTTAATAAAAATGAAATGATGTTAACAATATAATTAGTTGTGAACAAAGATGAGAACAGTAATGCCTAATTGATCTCTGATAAACTATAACTTATGAAAGTGTCTACCAATTTACAACATAATATTAAAATTTAGATGAATTATTCTAAACTCATAATAACATTTTTTCTTTAAATTTATGGACAACATTTAAAAATATCTCCTTCGAAAAACTAATTTTTTTCAAATTTATATCCAATGTTATTTAACCTAATTACATCTATAATGAAAAACAGAGACAAGGAAGACATGATGTATAATAAGTGACAGAAAGGTATTTGGTAAAATTTTCATGTTTTCCTAATATGATATGTGTTGAATTCTCAGACTAGCCAAGTATCCTTCATTAAACATGCTTGTTTAAGAAATTCCCATAAAAAGCCTTTCTCCTCCATATCCACTAACAGAAACCCCCATGGATTTTGTCTCCTTTCAATTATCCTTTGTGTCCTCAACATCAAAACAATGTAACTAATAATTAACATATGAAGCCACTTCTCACTCTGTAACACTATATTTTAAAGAAGCTTCTTTTATCAAAATCATCCACATATGTTTCTGTAATTCCTATTATATCACAATTACCTTTTCATACCAGTCCTTTAAAATCATATTATTTTTCTCTTATACTCCTTGCATTACAACAGTAACAATCAGCTCTATCCTTTTCTACTAGTTCTGTACTAACTTACCATGGTAAATCTTTCATTTCCTCTTATTGTTTTTGTGTTTAGCTTTTTCTGGTCCTCACTACTGTTTAGTTTTAGGTTAAAACCTCCCTTATAGCCGAGTTAATAGTCTTAGAAAACAAACCAGCAGCAATACATTATTTAAATGTAAATACAAAAGCTCCCTTCTTCCTCTGAACTGATGCAAACATGTCCAGTCAGTCTGCTTATCCTTACAATTTACTTATTAAAATATAAACCTATCATTTAACCCTAATGACCTACCTATAACTTCATCTACACAGTTAATACTTTGTCATATCTCAACAAAAATTAATGATCTTTTCTTTAAGTATAAATACCTTTAATAATCCAACACACTTATCAATTATCTCCTCTGACCTACCTTTGCCTATGTTATTAACCCTCACATACACCATTACACAAAAAACTTCATCTCTATGAGCCCCTGGCCTGGCATGGCCGAGCGCGTTAAGGCGTACACTCGTAATTCGAGGGTCGCGGGTTCGCGCCCGCGTCGCGCTAAACATGCTCGCCCTCCCAACCGTGGGGGTGTATAAGGTGACGGTCAATCCCACTATTCGTTGGTAAAAGAGTAGCTCAAGAGTTGGCGGTGGGTGGTGATGACTAGCTGCCTTCCCTCTAGTCTTACACTGTAAAATTAGGGACGGCTAGCACAGATAGCCCTCGAGTAGCTTTGTGCGAAATTCCAAAACAAACAACAACAAAAAAAACCTTCATCACTAATTTTCTTTAGTACGTAGCGACTTGGCATATCTTGGTGCTTATGGTACTTGGCTCGTACTGTTGAGCGGCTAAAATGGGATTTACCGAAATTTATAACGTCCTTTTGAATGTAAGAATACACACTATTAAGGATAAAAGAGCGAGCATGTTATGTAACGGGTGGATTAGAACTCCCAATTCTTTGTTAATATTTATCCAATTTTATCTTTTGATGTCTTGTGGGAAAACATTTATTAAAAATGAATAACATATATGTATTGTTACCTGCATATTTTCTACGACTGTGATTGGACATCTTAGTAGAATTCAACAATGGCTTGCAAGTAATGACGTCAATACTGATTATACTATATAGTAGTATCTAAGCAACGTTAAACGTGGAGAGAAGAATTTCGCAAAGTTCGTGAAAAACAAGCCTAAAAATATTTCTATTTCGTCATATAAAACAAGAAGTAAGATATTAAAATGGAATTAACATTAAAAAGTATTATTTTTGCTTAATTATATTTGCTGTCAAAACTTAACCCAAATATATGAAACATTTATTTTATCTCTTACAAATGTGAAAAACATGTACTATTATATCCAGAAACGAAATAATACAGTAGTTCCTTTAGGCCACTTGTTTTCAACCGAAAAACCCCCAGTCGCTGCTTCTGTTAATTACGATTGGAGAGGCTAAAGCGGTACGATTGTATCTCTAGGAAATAAAATCATAATATAAAACTAATACAGATGTCCTTTTAATTTGGGTTGTACGAGTTCTTGACAAGGGCCATTTCCAATATAACACTGTATACTAGAAAGAAAATTTGTGGAAATGAAACCAGCAAGAAATCGTTGTACTGATTCATGATGAGGAAAAACCCACTTGAGAAAAATGTATTATAAAGTCGGCTGGTATTGGTATTAACACTTTAATTGAAATGAAGTACAGTTTGAGTTCCTCTCCCCCTAAAGTATATTGTGGGTCACTGAATTATGTGAACATGAATAAAAGTGTTGTATCTTTTCGCTTCAAGACAAACAAACACAGCCATTTTACAACAGAAGTTCGAAATTACTTCTGTTGACATGTTTTTCATAATTCTTAGACATAGTTTATAGTCTTTTGTATTAATTTGGATAAAAATATTGAAATTAATCAAAGAAGTTGACCGTGGATATGAAGAAGACATGAGATTGATAAATGTTATTTAGTGGTGGTGTGATTTAAACATTCCAACTCAATACATTTAACTAATTGATCATTTAGATTTGTAAACATCACTTGTGATTTAAAAGTAAATTTATACTTAAACAGAAAAAAATGGGAGAATTTTACCTGTCGTCATAAAAACTTCCTGTGCAAACACTAATAAAACACCTTCTTAAATATTTTCATGAGGATGGTTATGTTGATACTTTTACAATTTTATTTAATTTTTTATTTAGTTTATTTGGCACCACAAGATAACACCAACTGCCCTTGTGAATATATGTCAAGAGAAATCATGCCTGTAAGTTGTGAATATGGATATACTTTGTTTGTATTCATTTCATCTTTTCATAAAAAAATTTGAGAGACATAATCTGTTTTGTAGAAATATGTCTTTAATAATTTAATGAGAAAACTCTAAATAAACTAAAAATACATTTGGTATCTTCCCAACTTTAAAGCTCTGACTGAAACGAAGTGTTTTTGCTAGTTTATTTTTTAGTGTATTTTACACGAGGCGGGAATTAAAACCCGACCACGAATATGAATTTCCTTACACAGAGACACAATGCAACTTGGAATAGATCTAAAGAATATATTTTATTAAAATATCCGAAGTAAGCAGTATATGCAATAAGATTCTTCTGAATTTCAGTAAGAACGAAAATATTACAACAAGAAAACACCTGTACTAATTACATCATGATATAAAAGACTTGTTTCTTTGTTCGTTTTTAGAATTTCGCACAAAGCTACTCGAGGGCTTTCTGTGCTAGCCGTCCCCAATTTAACAGTGTAAGACTAGAGGGAAGGTAGCTAGTCATCACCACCCACCGCCAACTCTTGGGCTACTCTTTTACCAACGAATAGTAGGATTGATCGTTACATTATAACGCCCCACGGCTGGGAGGGCGAACGTGTTTGGCGCGACTCGGGCGCGAACCCGCGACCCTCAGATTACGAAACACACGCCTTAACGCGCTAGGCCATGCCAGGCCCCGATATAAAAGACCACAAGTTACGTAAAATTTATTTGGGTCTTACAAATTACTATACATGGTAGAAATGCTAGGTGTTGTTTAATGTCTACTGTTCGTGTTCACTATTTGATGGCCCCATGTTCGAGAACAATGTATCGCTGAATACGTTCCATACTTTTAACTGAAGGGTGTTTTAACTACCTTAATCAGCGTCGTTATTCGGTTAAAAATAGTTACGTAAGAGTGGTAACTACTGCTAATAGTTGCCTGCATCTATTTGAAAGTTGTAAATAAAGAACGGCTCTGCCTGAAACTTAGGAAGGACTTAAACTGGATTTTTATACCTTCTGTCGTATAATGTGCCATTTCTTCAGCTGTTGTTTTGGAGACATTATTTCGGATGTCTTAACAGCTTTCTGTTAAGAAAAATTATTATTATTATTCTAACAACCATCGCCAGTATCTGGAGGACACCATTTCGAACACTTCCGTGCTTGTTCTCTCTTCACTTATAATAGAAGTTAAGGCTGTCTATGCTATTATATTTTATCACCATGTTTTTTTCAGCCCCCTTTTGCTCTTGTATTCAGCGTTTCGTTGCATCGAGCTTCAGAATAAATTTACGAATTTTATGCCATAAACGCAAACGAAACATTAATAAGTGCATTATGGGAAATACCATATGCCAAACTTTTGTTTACTATTTTACCAATGTATAGAGGGTCGAAAGCCCTCATCACCAGGTCGTTTCTACATTACAAGTTTTGTTGGACCAAGTTGTTAACGCATTTTCTTTCCAATTATTACAAAATAAAATCAGATGTAAATTTGAATTGAACGTGAATTACATTAATAAATTTCATTTTCGCTAAAAATAATATTAACATTTTAATAATTGTGGTTCCGTTTTTTCAAACTTACCGAAGCAACCTTAAACTTTAAAAATGTGT